>CM022299.1:278757325-279365056 GCA_011799875.1 Thinopyrum elongatum | reverse complement strand
GGAGAAATAAGTAGTCCTCTCCACTATATACAATGGAGCCTGCTTGCCGGGGTTTGTCTCTCTTCACAGTATCTCACACAAGGCGGCAGTGGCCTCTCTCTCTCTCACGGTTGGTCACTGATCCGGCCGCATCCCATCTGCCGACGGAAAGGGAGGATGTGCATCGTTTCTCCGTTCGATGGTGTCGAGGCAGCACGTCCCGATCTGCGGTACCCGCCGTTCTCTCTGACCAAGTTCCGGCGCGGTAGGGCCTATGCCACGTGCTCGCTCCCGTAGTATGGGCAGATCCCACCCGCCGCTGCCCTCCTAGTTACATGCCGACGACCCCCAGGTATCCCCTCCGGCCTTGCTCCACTACCCATCTTCCCACGTTGCTGCATGTGGAAAATCCTGCATGTGGATCTTCCCTAGTTCTTTGGCGAAAACGTAGCTCGTCCGGCGTACTTTCCATATTGCAATCTCGTCCTCACACCGTTTTAGATAAACAACCGTGCTGCTATCTTCCCTTAGGACAAGGATTATGCTTCTTTTTTGTCGTCGTATGTGTCATCAACTGTTACTGGCCAGTAATTGTTTCCTTTCTACCTCTTTTTTTGCAAACAGGGCTGTCCATTTCACCTCGTTGCTATTGCGACCTTTTGGTGAACTGCACAAATCACTTTTTTCTTAAGAGTGTCTTGTGTTGTTCCGCTAAAATGTCACACGGGCAACGTTTTTACATTTCTGTGGGACTGCAGAAAGGGAGATTGGTCTTGCTATCCTCCTCATCCAACTTCGAGCCTAATCTTCTCCAGTAAGTAGTTAGTCTGAAAAGAGATCGCAGAGGTGATCGGCTTCTATTTGTGTGTGTTATGTTTCATCATCTAGTTCCACTATTATTGTATTCACACTGACTGAATATCTTTTCAAACAGGGATGATCAGCTCGATTTTAGTGGAACTGCACAAAATGATCGGATTGTGATGTTCCTCCATACACCTGTTTCTTGGATACCGAGCTGCGTGAAACTAGCTGCGAACCAGTGAACACCGTGGCCAGGAAATGGAGCCATGCCTACAAACAGCATCGATCAATTATATATTTTTCTTTATTTGTACACCTTCCCACAACTTCGTCTTCAGTTGTGATGTGAATATTGGCGCTGATCTACGAATCATTGAGATGCATTAGCATCCATGGTAGTTTCATTTGTATTTGATGGAATGTTGTAACGAGACAATCTTGAGGCAAGAGGACACATGAATCCTAAGTTGAAACCTTTTTTTTCTGCAGGAACCAAAGTTGAAACCTTCATAGCATTACAGTACAATTTCATTATGCTGGTATGCGTACATATAAACAAATCCTGAAAGATTGATAGCAATGCCAGAAATCATTCACCTTCATTTCACCGACATGTGGGACATCCTTCATCCGGCTCCACCTACCATGCACCAATATTGAGAGTGCACAACTGCAGGGGAGATTCACCCCGGTCGTTGCGCCGTAGTAATAATGACTAGTGAGCAGTCAAATCACAGAGCCCCACCTTCACCACAGTAAGTTGCTCGGATGAAGCAACCATCACTTCACCTTTCCCACAGTAAGGACTACCTCCTTTTTTTATTCTAGAAACCACCACACGCGAATATTGGATGGTAGCAGCACAACATCAAGTGTACTAGCACTACTCAATTCAAAAATCGAAACCAACCAATGAACTACTAGATGGTGAGTGTTTGCTGTATCATGTACTCCGTCTGTCCATGTATATCGGGCCTAATGAGTTTTTCAAGACTAACAGTATAGGACATGCAAGTTGCTCAAAGCATACCGTCAATTTCGTACGTGAAAGGATCTTCGAATGATATAATTTTCAAATTATATAAAATCTTATCAATAGTCAAAGACAACCTCGAAGAATACATTAGGCCCTATATATATACGTATGGACGAAGGGAGTAGTACTTTGAGAGAGACGAGAAGCGATACGGGCTGGTGGATTGCTAGAGCTAGGTGTCGCACGGAGGCCAAGAAATATGGTGATAGCGTCAGGTGGGCCATGATGTAAACTACACTGGGCTGCCATGTTTCGGAGGTCTACTAGATGGGGAGAAGATTGGGTTGATTTTATATCGCTGAATATATAAAATATATTAAGAGTCCAGAACGATGCACCACGAGGTTCCTTGCTCCTTCTCGGTCATCGAAAAGCGTTCTTCTTTATTTTGCCAACACGTGGGACATCTAGCATCTAGTCCACGGGTCATGCAAGAACTTTGTAGAAAAACATCCAGCATCCAGGTCCACAGGTCCTCCGTTTCTTTTTAGTCTGCCTATAAGATTTGGTCAAAGTCAAACTTTGTAAAGTTTGACCAACTTTGTAGGAGAGACTCAACAACAGTCACGAACATAGGTGGAGTTTTCTCTTAATTCTTGCATGCAATGTTTTAATGAAGCTTGAAATATGAACATGTTAATGGGAGGGAGTAGAAGCCTCATGCATGCATGCAACACTCACACGTACACATGCACGCACGCAACACTCACGCATCCGTGCGGCACACAGCACACGACGCAACACACACGCTCACGCTCAAGTGCTCAACCTACTTCCTCCATCCGTGAAAGACTGTACATATAGAGATTTACATAGTGACCAAGAGGAACGGAACTCCACATCATTTAGAGCAAGTACTCCCTCCGTTTCTTTTCTTTGATTCGCACATCATTTAGAGCAAGTACTAGGATTCTTAAAACGTAGGAATAGGAAAAACAAAGGATTCGAGTGGCATGTCCAGTTGAATCCCATAGTATCAACACTGAGTGTTTGATGCCACAGGAGAAAGAAAGGAAGTGAAAAAAAAGTTGGAGTGGATTCTATAGATTTCCAATGAAATGTTATAGTTGTACACGTGATTCCATACTATAGGTAAAAATTCCTATAGGATTCAATCCTATGAATCAAATGACTAATGTACTAAGGTCCACAGTCAAGGCGGCACAGGGCGGAAGCGACCTCTCACTGCGTCCGCCATTGAAGCGGCACGCTGGCCGAGGCGCTGCCCGCTGCATGCCCGACTGAACGAGCCTCCTTGCCGCATTTAAACACCTACATTAAACCCGTGTGGAATCCGAGAAACCTACTTCGCGTGGAAACCGGTTATTTTATGTAAATGTAATGAAATCCGGCCGTGTTTGCATGAATTTGTTTATTACGTACAATCTGAGTGGATTGCCCCAGTGGTCATCACACGTGAGCCAATCGATTCGCACCCTTAGAGCATGGTTAACAGTATAGCCAACAGCCGGCTATATGAATTTGCCATGTCACTTATAGCCAATCTTATAGCCCACTCATACAATAGTTAGTCATACTAGTATACTACATCATTAATATATGGCCCACATGTTTATCTCACAAAAGGTGTTGGAGCTCATGCTATAGCCGCCTGTAAGTTTGTAGTCCACTTCTCTTCTCTCACCTCTTCTCTCTCATCCAACTGTCATGGTTCAACACGATCACCTATGGGGCCATCAGCCCCTTGTGGTTCAGCAAGGGGGAAGGGCACGTTGCACAAAGAGTGGAGGCCGTAGGGCAGCACGACAATGGTGACGCGGGCAGTTTTTACCCAGGTTTGGGCCGCCGCGAGGCATAAAACCCTACTCCTGCTTTGGTGGATTGGATGGAGGACCGTGATGAACGCGCATCGCTCAAGCCCGGCAAGGTCGCCTCAGGGAGAGCAGCTACGTGCGTACGAGTGTACAAGGGTCCGAATCCTTTCTAAGGTTGCCACGGACCTCCTTTTATAGGTCAATGGGTTACCACAATGGAAAAACAGTCATTATCCAGTGATTAGATAGCCACAGTGCTATCATACCTAACTCTGCAGACAGGACAAGGTGCATTAAATGCATCGCTTAGTGTCATGTCGTGGATGTAGCCTGGCAAGCCTTGCCGCGCCATTCAGCCACCTCTCGTTTGCCTGCGTGACACGCCCCTAGACGGGTGTCATTTAGGGGCGATCTTCCTCAGAAATGGCTGCCACGTGCCAAATGACAGCCACTTAATCACTTGGGGGCTCGACACCGCACCTATAAGTGACTTGCGTTGCTGTGAGGTGGAGTGGTGGAGCCTTGGTGGGGAAGCAGGCCGTCGGTGCCCCGGCAACCCTTGCTGGGGAGATCTTGGGACTTGCCCTTGGGGTGACCTCGACCTGACCAGGCTCGCCTGCCCGGTAATGGAGGTTTTTCCATTAATGATATCTTGCTCCTTTGGCTGGTTTTGGTCTTCTTGATCCGCCCTTTGATTTCTCAAAGAGCTATCTTTTCTGCTTGGCCTCGTCTTGTCGCTATAACCTTGCCCTTGAGCCTGTGTACAGTCCGAGCAACATACACCAGGGTTTGTTGCACCGACAAGAGCCCCCGGGCCTGGCCCGAACAAGCTGCCGAGCGTCCTTTGGGTTGGCCGTACCTAGTACACAGGCGAAGAGTTTGTGGTAGCTCATTCCTTGAGATTTCCTTTGCTTCTTCATTAACCTGTGCTTGAGTCAGTTTCTGCTTTTTCCGCGCATCGTGCAAGACGTTATTGAGGAGTTTTAAGCCATGATGCGTGGGCTACCCACGTCCCACATTCACGGGGCGATAACTGCCATCCCACTAGCTTCTCCGCTTTTGGTGCTTCCGCCACATATGCTGCATGCATTGTGCAGGGTTGGTGGCGGACGTGGAAGACGCAGAAACGTGTGCCATGGCAGAAAGCTAGGCGTCATGGATTGGCGTAGAGGGTCGGCCTTGATTCCATGAGCCGTTGGTGGCGTAGAGGAGTTGGATTGGCAGAGCGGGGCGGTTGCCCCTTGGTGAGGAGCCAGCCCCCGGCCTCGTTTGCCTATAAAGGGAACGTGGGCGAGGTGCTGGTTCACACCTATCTCTTCCTCCTTCCTTCTGGTATTGTTTCTCCATCATGCTGAGGGGGAGAGGGCGTAGTGGCACTCCAGTAGCGGCGACGAGGGCTTCTGCTCGACAGCGCCTCCCTCCTCCTGTTGGGGACACGGGAGCGGAGCCCATTGTAACACCCCCAGTGGTTAACTACAGTAATAACCCTTTTGATTATGCCATGTCATCATGTTTAACAGTGCATGATCATCATTAGCATAATATTGCATTTCAACTCCTAAGTCAAAATCCAAATTTAAATGAAAGTGGAAAATAAAAGTTGTCCAACATAAAAACTAAAGTGTTCAATAAATAACAAATATTCTAGGGACTATTCTAAAATTATATCCAACGATTAATAAATTAATTAGGTGGCTCAAACTTTACCAAAACAGTAAGGATTAATGCATTTTATTTATTATAAAAATAGTGTGAACTCAAATTGACTCCAAACTAATTTTTGACAGTGGTAGAGGATGCCTAGCATTTAATGGAACAAGTGCCATGTTTTACAAAATTCGGTTTGGGGCCTAACTATTTACAGAACAGAGATATAAGAATAAATAAAAAAAGAAAAAGACAGAAAGAAAAAGAAAAGGAAAAAAGAGAACCACCCCTGGCCCAACTGTTCTACAACCCAGCCAGCCGGCCGGCCCACCCCCGCCCCCCTATATGGCCTCCCCCAGGAGGCCAAAACCCTAGCCCGACACCCCATTCCCCCCTCTCGCTCCCCACTCCCTCGCCCCTCCTCTGCCTCCCCCGATCTGGATCAGGGGGGGGGGGGTCGTTCCCGTCGCCCCGTCGCTCCTGACGACGCCGCCGCCCATCGATCGCCGTTGCCGCACGCCGTCGTCACCGCAAGCCGTCGTCACCGCACGCCGTCGTCACCGCCCGACCCCGTCGCCCCTCGCCATCGTCGCCTCGCCTCCTCGCCTCTGCCTCGCCAGACCACCCCGAGCCCGCTGCCCTCCCCGACCGGCCCCTGTGAGCTGCCGCCTCCCCTCCCCCCCTCTCTGCTTCCGCAGCACCGCCGCCTAGCCACCGTAGCTCGCCTCCCTCTGCAGCTGCGGCTCGCTACCGCCCGCGCCTTCTGCCGTCGCCGCTGCCCGCAGCGGTCTGCGGCCACCAACGTCGCTGCTTCCCCGCGCGCCGCGCTGGCCCGCCGTGTCCGCCACCGCTCGGCGCCAGCGCTCACCGCCCGCGCCCCGGGTTGCCCAGGCTGCGCCTGGCGCGCCCCCGCCCGCGCTCTCACGCGCTCGCGCCCGCCTTCCCCTGTCCGTCCTACGCCGCTCGCGCTCCCCTGCCCCGCGCCATCGCCTGCCGCCTCCTCCGGCCACGGCTGCGCGCGCCTCGCCGTGCCCCCTGGTGGCCTCGGGCACGCGCGCACGCGCCCGCACCCTTGCCCGCTGTGGCCTCTCGGGCCACAGACAGGAGGGGCCGAAGCCCCTTTGCCGCTGACGACTGGGCCAGTGCCCCCCCTGGCCAAATGACAGATGGGCCCAGCCCTAAAACGATTAAAAATAATAATAATAAAAATAAAAGCAATTAATTAATTAGTTAATTAATCTTGATTAGGTTAATCTAATTTAGTTAATTAGTTTAATTAAGTATAATTAATTAGTTAACCACTAATTAGCCAACAGCCTATGACATGGGACCCACTGGTCCTGACGTCATGCTGATGTCATGCTGACATCAGCAAACACTGTTTCAGATAATTCTAATTTATATAATTAAATAAATTCCAGAAAGTAATAAAAACTTTAGAAAATCATATTAAATAATCCGTAACTCCGATGAAAATAAATTGTACATGAAAGTCGCTCAGAACGACGAGACGAATCCGAATACGCGGTCCGTTCATCTGCCACACGTCCCTAACTATCCGAACGTGAGACCGTTCCCCCCTTTTCGTCTGTCCGAAAAGCCGGACACCGGGAATACTTTCCCGAATGTTTTTCTCTATCGCCGGTATTACCTAGCACTACGATAGAACACCGCTAGCTCCGCTTATTGACATGTCATGCACTTGTTTGCTTAGTATTTACTGTTTTCTCCCCCTCTTTTCTCTCCGGTAGACCCCGAGACCGCTGCTGATGCCGCTGTGATCGACTACGTCGCCGACGACCCCTCCTTCTTGCCGAGCAACCATGCAAGCCCCCCCCCTTTGATCATCCTGATATCGCCCATTCTATTTCTCATGCTTGCATTAGAATTGCTGCTCCTGCTGCTTTACCTATTCTGATGCATAGCCTGTTTATTGTATCCTGCTGTTGATAATTACCTGCATATCCTAAATTGCTTAGTATAGGCTGGGTAGAGACCTATCAGTGACCCCACTAGTCCCGACCGCCCCGCTGGATTATCAGAAGACCCGATCAACGGGATTGAAGACCAGGCCCCGACACCGCACATCACACCCCCTAGTTGTAACGACACTGCAGTGTTACTATCGAGTGCCGAGGGTGAAACCTCTTGTAGCACTTCTGATGTTAACTCTGTAGAGTAGCTATTCGGTCGTGGTCATCGAGGGTGATTCCTCCTTCACCGCTTCCGATAACGACGCCGTCGTACAACACCTCAAGTGTGAACCCAGCGAGGGTGATTCCTCCGAGTTCACCTTGACGATTACATTGAGTAGGAATCCAACGAGGGTGATACCTCGGATTCCCTTGATGTTATGGACACACGGATACTTGGACTTTACACTGTTACTTGGATAGGCGGGTCGACCCTGAGGGGTACCCGCGTGCGCCTGAGAGGCGAGTGTTGTGAAGACGGGTGCCTGTATGGTGCCCGAGTGATGAATACGAGGCGCGGCCGGGCATTCTTAACCCTTGCAGCAAGTCCTCGAGACGGGGCGACGGGGTCACATCTTTCGTGAGTCTCTGCTCGTTACCGCAAGCCCCTAGTCCACTAACAATTTGGATTTTTGATCCGAGCAGGCCTATGGCCTGATAGCACTAACCATCACGTGGGCATAGTATGGGCATTCTGCATCGTAGCATCAGCCGAAAGCTCTGTCAGACATCTAGTTCAGCCTTGCGGCCGGGACGGACCGACGCCCTCCGGGTGCCTGGCTTCACCCTGCTCGCAACGACCCGGAGTGCACAGGGCGATGGCCCAAGACCCCTGAGCGCTTAGGATGTAGACCGGCGGGGACCTCTCTGCTGAGCTGTAGGTAGGGTTGCAGTGTGTCGTTTGGCCGAGGCCGGGCATGACCCAGGAAAGTGTGTCCGGCCGGAGTTAATCGAGTGTGTTGGGTAAGTTGGTGCACCCCTGCAGGGAAGAAAACTTCTATCGATAGCCTGTCCTATGGTAACGGACACTCGGAGTTGTATCCCGATCGATACAGCTAGAACTTGAGATGAGACCTGGATATGAGGCTCTGGGATTGCTTCTCGCAGGGAGTCAAGAAGGGATCTCCGGACGAGGTTGATGACTGTATGGCTCTGGGATTGCTTTCTCGCAGGGAGTCGAGAAAGGATCTCTGGGTGAGGTTGAGACTTAATGATACTGTTACATTATATTATATTGTACTGTTCTACCCTCTTCTATTTCTGCAAGACCGCTGAAGATGCTAGTCTTTGATAGGACTAGGCCTTCTCTCTATTCTGGCATTTCTGCAGCCCAGTCCACATATACAACCTCTCATTGAAAATGTTGCATATGTAGTGTAGATCCTTGCTTGCTGAGTACTTCTGAGTACTCACGGTTGCTTTGTTTACCTTTTCTCCCCATATTAGTTTGTCGTGACCAAGATGACGGAGCCCCTTGATACAGCTGCCCCCGCCGACGATCGCTACTACTACCCCGAGGGTGGATACTTCTACGAGTTGACTGACGACCAGGAGTAGGATCGGAGGGTCCCAGGAAGGAGGCCTTCGCCTTTTGATCGTAGTGTTTTATTTTGCCCCGCCTATCTAAAGGCCTTTCTGTTTCTGTTTCATATCTGTACTCAGATATCTGATGCTTCCGCTGACGCTTGTACGCAAGCTTATGTATTCGAGCCCTCGAGGCCCTTGGCTTGTAATATAAAGCTTGTATGACTTTATTTATGTTTTAGAGTTGTGTTGTGATATCTTCCCATGAGTTCTTATGCTTGATCGTGTGCATTTGCGTGTATGATTAGTGCACGATTGAGCCAGGGGCGTCACAAGTTGGTATCAGAGCCGACTGACTGTAGGAACCCCCCTTTCTAACTCCTTGGCTGAAGTTGAGTCTAGTAACCGAAAACTGTTTTACTAACTTGGCTGTGTGGCTTACGGGCCCACTCGTCAGTTGGGTGGTATTAGTATCTTTTATTCCTCGTCTATACTCTGGGACTCTGATCTCTCTTCTATTGGGTTAATTTTTTTTTACTAACTCCAACATTAGGTTCTCGTGATCACATCCACCCGGTGTTCTGAAAATTTCCCCCCTTCCTTCAAGATTGCGGGCCAGGTTCTGCTTGCAGGATCCTCTTATCGAGGGCACCCTGTGTTGTCACTTGCAGATTCCTCGCTCCAATAGTTTTCTCCGACATTGATATAGCCTTTGCTATGTCTCATTGTGTACTTCCTTACCGCGTGCCTGCGCGCCGCCTAGATGTCTAGCCCTCCCCTTTTAGCTGTCGTATTGCCGGATTGTAACCGAGGCTATGTGTGGATTTGAATGTCTGGTGCGAATATGATGAAGTATCTATTGCACTTCCTTCTGTTGTGCGTGTTACTTCATGAATCATTCCATACACATGCAGTTTTTCTTGCTAAACTGCCCCTGTTGATTTGGCAGGATGGCTGACGATCCTCCACCTCCACCCTATATTGCCGCCATGATGCAGTAGTTTGAACTCAACCATCAGCAGTTTGAGCTTAACCGTCAGTTTATGACCGGAGTATTGGCTCAATTCCCAACTCAGAATGCTCGTCAACAGCCTACACCAATATCTATGCTAGAATTTGTGCGCCTCAACCCGTCTGTTTTTCGCAACTCCACCAATCCTATGGATGCTGATGATTGGCTTCGTGACATCCTGTTTGAAATGGAGTCAGCTAATGTTGCCCCTGACAGTTACGTCACCTTTGCGACATTCCACCTGAAGGGCCCAGCTGCTCAATGGTGGGAAAGCCACAAGGGTATGTTGCCTGCAGAGACTGTGACCACTTGGCAGGAATTTCAGTCAGCTTTTCGTGCACGGTACATTCCTCAAGGTCTGATGGACCAGAAGAAGCAGGAGTTCCGCAAACTCTCTCAGGGCATAATGACGGTGGATGAATATCAGAGGAAATTTCTCGAATTGTCCCGCTATGTTGAAGATGACGTCTGCACTGACGCCCGCAAGTAGGATAAATTCCGTGAAGGACTCCGTACTGACATAAAACTTGCACTTGCAGTCCTTGAATGCACAGACTTCGCAACGCTTGTCAGCAAATCTTTCCAAGTTGAAACAGCTCTGACTGAATGCCAGGAGTCGCTCAAGCGCACTCATGGAGCTGGCTCATCCTCGGGTCAGCCTGTTCAGAAGCGTCGAGTCTGGATTCCCCACAATGTTTACCACCGACCTGCTCCAACACCAAGGCCGTCATATGTTGCACCTCGTCTGCCTTCGCCGCCGAGATAGCTAACGATTCAGGGTGGACAGTCCAATGCCATGGCTACACCTCAGGCTGCACCACGTCCTCCTGATGGTCGTACAAAGGGCCATCGAACCCATCATTCCAGAAGTTGTAAGGCCAGGCCGCTTGCTATGGGTCGTGGCCAGGTCACTCATGTCAATATGGGAGAAGCTCGTGAGTCACCTAAAAACGTGATGGCAACTCTGCCAGTTAATTCAGTTGCAGCCTCTGTTCTCTTTTATTCCGGGGCATCACATTCCTTTGTGTCCCAGCAATTTGCACAATTGCATGGGTTAGCTATGAGCTCATTACCCACTCCTTTAGAAATCATCACTCCCCGTTCCCGGTGGCAAACCAAGATGGTAAGTCACAACAATCAGATCAAAATTGAAGGGTTGATGTTCTCTGCTTCCCTTATTGCTCTTGGACCTTCCAACATAGACATCATTCTCGGTATGGACTGGTTGACCGCCCATAATGCTTTGATTGACTGTGCCGCTAAGAAAGTCCAACTTACCCATTCTTCGGGCCAGACAGTCAGATACTCAGCCCGAATAGCTCAAGATGCTGAGAGCCAGATATATGTTCTGAATGCATTGAATGCTTCACCTCTTGAAGGCATCGAGAATGTTCCAGTTGTTTGTGATTTTCAAGATGTATTTCCAGAGGAACTTCTAGGAATACCCCCTGCTAGAGCTGTTGAGTTCGTCATCGACTTGAAGCCTGGCACTACCCCTATTGCGAAGCGTCCTTATAAAATGCCTCCCCATCATCTTCTCGAGCTTAAGGAAGAAATCGACACGTCACTTAAGAAAGGTTTCATCCGCCCCAGTTCCTCTGCTTGGGGAGCACCTTCACTCTTCGTTAAGAAGAAGGATGGAACTAACCGGTTGGTTCAGGATTACCGACCTATCAACCAAGCAACAATCCAGAACAAGTATCCGCTTCCCAGAATCAACGATCTGTATGATCAACTTGCTGGTTCCTCAGTATTCTCTAAGCTTGATTTGAGATTGGGTTACCATCAGATCCATGTTCGCGAAGAGGATATTCCGAAGACTGCATTTGTTACTCGTTATGGCTCCTACGAGTACACTGTCATGTCATTTGGCTTAACAAATGCTCCAGCCACATTCTCCCGTCTGATGAATTATATCTTCATGGATTACCTCGACAAGTTCATCGTGGTTTATCTAGATGATATTCTGGTATATTTGAAGAATAAAGAAGAACATGCTGAACACCTCCGTCTTGTACTGGAAAGGCTCCGCGAACACCAGTTGTATGCCAAATACTCCAAATCTGAATTCTGGCTTTCTGAAGTAACCTACCTTGGTCATGTGATTTCGAAAGATGGCATTGCTGTTAACCCAGAACGAGTTTCAGGCTATTCTTGACTGGACTCCTCCGAAGAACGTCAAGCAAGTGAGAAGTTTTCTCGGCCTTGCAAGCTATTGCCATCGATTTGTCGAGAACTTTTCTAAGATTGCTAAGCCCCTGACTGGTCTGCTTCACAAGGGCGTTAAATTTGAATGGACAGAAAAATGTCAGGAAAGTTTTCAAGCACTCAAAGACAAGCTGACATCTGCCCCAGTACTGTCTCCTCCAGATACCCGCAAAGACTTTGTGATTTATTGTGACGCATCCCGTGAAGGATTAGGCTGTGTCGTAATGCAAGAACGTAAAGTGATTGCTTATGGCTCTCGTCAGTTGCGCCCACATGAAGAGAATTATCCGGTACATGATCTAGAACTAGCTGCTGTGATCTATGCATTGCAGTTGTGGCGACATTACCTTCTCGGTAATCGTTGCGAGATCTACACGGATCATAAAAGTCTGAAGTACTTGTTCACTCAGCCATCTCTAAACCTCCGTTAGCAAAGATGGATGGAGGGCATTGCGGACTATGATTTGGGTATATCCTATACCCCTGGCAAGGCTAACGTGATGGCTGATGCCTTAAGCCGCAAGTCCTATTGCGACAACCTCATGGTTAGGCGAGCTCAACCTCGTCTTTTTGAAGAACTGTGCAAGCTGAATTTGCGTATTGTTCCACAGGGCTCTCTAAATAACCTTGTGATACAACCAGATCTTGAGAAAGCTGTTAAGAATGCGCAAGCTAAAGATGCTGAAATTGATCTGATGAAGAAAGACCTTCACCTTGTAAAGTACAGGGATTTCTCGCTGTCTGAAGATGGAACCTTGTATTTCAGAAACCGCATTGTCATACCTCGCTTCGAGCTTATGACCGACAAGGTCATGAAGGAGGCACATGATACCCCGTTGTCTATTCATCCGGGTAGCACTAAGATGCATCGTGATCTCCATCAAAGGTACTGGTGGTCTAAAATGAAGCAGGACATTGCTCGTTATGTTGCTGAATGTGATGTGTGTCGTCGCGTTAAAGCAGAACATCAGAAACCAGCTGGAAATCTGCAACCACTTCCTATTCCTCTATGGAAATGGGATAAGGTTCAGATGGATTTCATTACTGGCCTTCCCAGGTCACAGAAGGGTCACGATGCTATTCTTGTCGTCGTCGACCAACTTTCTAAAGTTGCACATTTTCTGCCTGTCAAAGAGACTATCACTGCTAGCCAGTTAGCAGAGTTGTATATCTCCAGAATTGTTTTACTCCATGGTATTCCGAAGGAGATTAGTTCGGACCGTGGCGGCCTTTTCACTTCCAAATTCTGGGAAAGTTTCCAAACAGCTATGGGAACTCATATTACCTGGAGTTCAGCTTATCACCCCCAATCCCAAGGCCAAGTCGAGCGAGTCAATCAAGTGCTTGAAGACATGCTTCGAGCTTGTGTTATTTCTTTCGGTAAGAAGTGGGAAGAATCTCTTCCATATGCCAAATTCTCTTACAACAACAGCTATCAAGCCAGTTTGAAAATGGCTCCCTTCGAAGTTCTATATGGACGTAAGTGTCGAACCCCTCTGAATTGGTCAGAAACTGGGGAACGACCGCTCGTGGGTCCGGATATTATTCAACACGCCGAAGAGCAAGTCCGTATTATCCGGGAAAATCTCAAGGCGGCTGAGGACCGCCAGAAGAGCAACTATGATAGCAAACGATGGGGTTTGACTTATCAACCTGGTGATCAAGCTTATCTACGTGTCACCCCTATGATGGGCACACACCGTTTTGGAATCAAGGGCAAGTTAGCTCCGCGCTACATAGGTCCTTTCGGCATAATTGCTAGACGTGGTCAGGTGGCATATAAATTGGAGTTGCCGCCGCAATTCTCTCATATCCACGACGTCTTCCATGTGTCGCAACTTCGTCAATGCTTTAAGGAATCTTCGCACCGAGCTGTGGATCACGAAATGCTCGAATTGCATGATGATCTTTCTTATAAGGAGCATCCGATCCGCATTCTCGATGAAGCTGAACGCCGGACCCGTCAGAAGGTTACCAAGTTCCTCAAAGTGCAGTGGTCAAATCATACTGAAGATGAAGCCACTTGGGAACGCGAGGATAATCTTCGTGCGGAATACCCCGAACTTTTTCCTTCTACCTCTTAATTCTCGGGACGAGAATTCTTGTTAGTAGAGGAGATTTGTAACACCCCCAGTGGTTAACTACAGTAATCACCCTTTTGATTATGCCATGTCATCATGTTTAACAGTGCATGATCATCATTAGCATAATATTGCATTTCAACTCCTAAGTCAAAATCCAAATTTAAATGAAAGTGGAAAATAAAAGTTGTCCAACATAAAAACTAAAGTGTTCAATAAATAACAAATATTCCAGGGACTATTCTAAAATTATATCCAACAATTAATAAATTAATTAGGTGGCTCAAACTTTACCAAAACAGTAAGGATTAATGCATTTTATTTATTATAAAAATAGTGTGAACTCAAATTGACTCCAAACTAATTTTTGACAGTGGTAGAGGATGCCTAGCATTTAATGGAACAAGTGCCATGTTTTACAAAATTCGGTTTGGGGCCTAACTATTTACAGAACAGAGATATAAGAATAAATAAATAAAAGAAAAAGACAGAAAGAAAAAGAAAAGGAAAAAAGAGAACCCCCCTGGCCCAACTGTTCTACAGCCCAGCCGGCCGGCCCACCCCCGCCCCCCATATGGCCTCCCCAGGAGGCCGAAACCCTAGCCCGACACCCCATTCCCCCCTCTCGCTCCCCACTCCCTCGCCCCTCCTCTGCCTCCCCCGATGTGGATCGGGGGGGGGGGATCGTTCCCGTCGCCCCGTCGCTCCTGACGCCGCCGCCGCCCATCGCTCGCCGTTGCCGCACGCCGTCGTCACCGCACGCCGTCATCACCGCCCGACCCCGTCGCCCCTCGCCATCGTCGCCTCGCCTCCTCGCCTCTGCCTCGCCAGACCACCCCGAGCCCGCTGCCCTCCCTGACCGGCCCCTGTGAGCTGCTGCCTCCCCTCCCCCCTCTCTGCTTCCGCAGCACCGCCGCCTAGCCACCGCAGCTCGCCTCCCTCTGCAGCTGCGGCTCGCTACCGCCCACGCCTTCTGCCGTCGCCGCTGCCTGCAGCGGCCTGCGGCCACCACCGCCGTTGCTTCCCCGCGCGCCGCGCTGGCCAGCCACGTCCGCCACCGCTCGGCGCCAGCGCTCACCGCCCGCGCCCCGCCTTGCCCAAGCTGCGCCTGGCGCGCCCCCGCCCGCGCTCTCACGCGCTCGCGCCCGCCTTCCCCTGTCCGTCCTGCGCCGCTCGTGCTCCCCTGCCTCGCGCCATCGCCTGCCGCCACCTCCGGCCACAGCTGCGCGCGCCTCGCCGCGCCCCCTGGTGGCCTCGGGCACGCGCGCCCGCGCCCTCGCCCGCTGTGGCCTCTCGGGCCACAGACAGGTGGGGCCGAAGCCCCTGTGCCGCTGACGACTGGGCCAGTGCCCCCACTGGCCAAATGACAGATGGGCCCAGCCCTAAAACGATTAAAAAAATAATAAAAATAAAAATAAAAATAAAAGCAATTAATTAGTTAATTAATTAAGTTAATTAATCCTGATTAGGTTAATCTAATTTAGTTAATTAGTTTAATTAAGTATTAATTAATTAGTTAACCACTAATTAGCCAACAGCCTATGACAGGTGGGACCCACTGGTCCTGACGTCATGCTGATGTCAGCAAACACTGTTTCAGATAATTCTAATTTATATAATTAAATAAATTCCAGAAATTAATAAAAACTTTAGAAAATCATATTAAATAATCCGTAACTCCGATGAAAATAAATTGTACATGAAAGTCGCTCAGAACGACGAGACGAATCCGAATACGCGGTCCGTTCATCTGCCACACGTCCCTAACTATCCGAACGTGCAACCGTTCCCCTCTTTTCGTCTGTCCGAAAAGCCGGACACCGGGAATACTTTCCCGAATGTTTTTCTCTATCGCCGGTATTACCTAGCACTATGATAGAACACCGCTAGCTCCGCTTATTGACATGTCATGCACTTGTTTGCTTAGTATTTACTGTTTCCTCCCCCTCTTTTCTCTCCGGGAGACCCCGAGACCGCTGCTGATGCCGCTGTGATCGACTACGTCGCCGACGACCCCTCCTTCTTGCCGAGCAACCAGGCAAGCCCCCCCCTTTGATCATCCCGATATCGCCCATTCTATTTCTCATGCTTGCATTAGAATTGCTGCTGCTGCTGCTTTACCTATTCTGATGCATAGCCTATTTATTGTATCCTGCTGTTGATAATTACCTGCATATCCTAAATTGCTTAGTATAGGCTGGGTAGAGACCTATTAGTGACCCCACTAGTCCAGACCGCCCCGCCGGATTATCAGAAGACCCGATCAACGGGATTGAAGACCAGGCCCCGACACCGCACATCACACCCCCTAGTTGTAACGACACTGCAGCGTTACTATCGAGTGCCGAGGGTGAAACCTCTTGTAGCACTTCTGATGTTAACTCTGTAGAGTAGCTATTCGGTCGTGGTCATCGAGGGTGATTCCTCCTTCATCGCTTCCGATAATGACGCCATCGTACAACACCTCAAGTGTGAACCCAGCGAGGGTGATTCCTCCGAGTTCACCTTGACGATTACATCGAGTAGGAATCCAACAAGGGTGATACCTCGGATTCCCTTGATGTTATGGACACACGGATACTTGGACTTTACACTGTTACTTGGATAGGCGGGTCGACCCTGAGGGGTACCCGCGTGCGCCTGAGAGGCGAGTGTTGTGAAGACGGGTGCCTGTATGGTGCCCGAGTGATGAATACGAGGCACGGCCGGGCATTCTTAACCCTTGCAGCAAGTCCTCGAGACGGGGCAACGCGGTCACATCTTTCGTGAGTCTCTGCTCGTTACCGCAAGCCCCTAGTCCACTAACGATTTGGATATTTGATCCGAGCAGGCCTATGGCCTGATAGCACTAACCATCACGTGGGCATAGTATGGGCGTTCTGCATCGTAGCATCAGCCGAAAGCTCTGTCAGACGTCTAGTTCAGCCTTGCGGCCGGGACGGACCGGCGCCCTCCGGGTGCCTGGCTTCACCCTGCTCGCAACGACCCGGAGTGCACAGGGCGATGGCCCAAGACCCCTGAGCGCTTAGGATGTAGACCGGCGGGGACCTCTCTGCTGAGCTGTAGGTAGGGTTGCGGTGTGTCGTTTGGCCGAGGCCGGGCATGACCCAGGAAAGTGTGTCCGACCGGAGTTAATCGAGCGTGTTGGGTAAGTTGGTGCACCCCTGCAGGGAAGAAAACTTCTATCGATAGCCTGTCCTATGGTAACGGACACTCGGAGTTGTATCCCGATCGATACAGGTAGAACTTGAGATGAGACCTGGATATGAGGCTCTGGGATTGCTTCTCGCAGGGAGTCGAGAAGGGATCTCCGGACGAGGTTGATGACTGTATGGCTCTGGGATTGCTTTCTTGCAGGGAGTCGAGAAAGGATCTCTGGGTGAGGTTGAGACTTAATGATACTGTTACATTATATTGTACTGTTCTACCCTCTTCTATTTCTGCAAGACCGCTGAAGATGCTAGTCTTCGATAGGACTAGGCCTTCTCTCTATTCTGGCATTTCTGCAGCCTAGTCCACATATACAGCCTCTCATTGAAAATGTTGCATATGTAGTGTAGATCCTTGCTTGCTGAGTACTTCTGAGTACTCACGGTTGCTTTGTTTACCTTTTCTCCCCATATCAGTTTGTCGTGACCAAGATGACGGAGCCCCCTGATACAGCTGCCCCCGCCGACGATCGCTACTACTACCCCGAGGGTGGATACTTCTACGAGTTGACTGACGACTAGGAGTAGGATCGGAGGGTCCCAGGAAGGAGGCCTTCGCCTTTCGATCGTAGTGTTTTATTTTGCCCCACCTATCTAAAGGCCTTTCTGTTTCTGTTTCATATCTGTACTCAGATATCTGATGCTTCCGCTGATGCTTGTACGCAAGCTTATGTATTCGAGCCCTCGAGGCCCTTGGCTTGTAATATAAAGCTTGTATGACTTTGTTTATGTTTTAGAGTTGTGTTGTGATATCTTCCCGTGAGTCCTTAGGCTTGATCATGTGCATTTGTGTGTATGATTAGTGCATGATTGAGCCGGGGGCGTCACACCCATCGTGAGAGGAGGCGGGAGAGGACGGGGACGTGGTCGCCACGGCGCTTGGGGTTGAGGTGGACGGGGCGGTGCTCTGATTGCACCTCCCCCGGCTGTTCAGGATCCGAATGAAGGCCACGTCGGGAACCAGCCGCTGGAGTTCATCGTCAAACTACGAGGGCCTCCGCGCAGCCATCTTCGGCTTCCTACCCCATTTGCAAGGGTGATGGAGGTCGAATAGCCATTGGGGCTGAGGCTGCACATGAGGGGCTGCTGTAATGGCAGCATGCGGGCGGACGTGGAGTTCCCCGCTCGTCATGTCATGCTTCTCCGGCATGGTTGGAAGACTTTTGCTTATGCTCATAGTTTGGCGGCTGGGCACATCCTCCATTTCAAGCTAATGGACGCCAACCTGCTCTCCGTCAAAGTCTTCAGACGCTCGGGTGCTCGCTTAGGGTGCTACGCGGAGAGCTCGACTGACGATGCAAGCTCCTCCTCGAGCGATAGCGACAAGGAGGACAGTGACGGTGATGATGGTAGAGCCAATGGGGAGGATGATGGCTCCGACTCCTGCTGAACACCAGCCGCACCGTCACCATCAGCCGGCGGCACCACCATCTGCACCTGCATCTCCTCCCCGGCAAGGTGATTTACCGGGGTGTTGGATGCGGGTGGTGCCTTTGCCTCCTCCAGCAGTCTTCCAGCTGGACCCCGACAGGCTTCCCTGTGGGCTCCGGCTTCATTCGCCCTGCCGCGTCTTGCTGGCCCTGGTGGCGGTGACCAGGGCGTTGCCTAGTCCCTCCCCCCATCCATCACATTCGCCTGTGCCCTCTCGATCTTGTCAGGCTCCGTCACATGGGCCCTAACGGGGTCAGGCTGTGCTTCTGCCCAGGCGCTCCTTTTGCCCTCTTGACCTCCCACTGTAGTTCCTAGGAGCAGAGGGACAAGAAAGGGATTATGGGGCACTTATCTTTTTTCATTCTAAAATATGTAGGCACTTGCCAAACATTAGTCTTAAATATGTAATCTTCTTTATCCATGTTTGTGCTCTATAAGATCTGTACTTGTTTATCCGCATATTAATGAAAAAGACAAGCCTTGCCGGGTACTTGTGCATGTATTGCATCCATGCAGAGGTGGAATGCCTCTATACACTTAAGTAAACAAGTTCTCTCCGGCAAGCTATCCTGCCGGTGCCTTTCGTTTATTGCTGCGGGGCTTGGCCTGCCGGGCTCGAATTTATGGAAGGGGACCGGCCCCCTGTCGAACCTTCTCCGTTAAAGGCCACTACAACCACCTTGACCGAAGCAACATTCAGGTCAAAGGATGGGAGCACCCATGCTACGAAGGTGATGAGGTTTCTATATGCACAAGTTTTCTCCTTACAGAACATGTATGGATAAGAAGGAACTTATCTATTTGGCTTGTCGGGGACCGATATGTAGGCTTGTTTCCATTTCTTCCTTTTGGGACCGAGTCCACGGCAAGAGCCTGTCGTGGGAAACCACGGCCACCTATGGGGCCATGAGCCCCTTGTGGTTCGGAAAGGGGGATGAGCACATTGCACAAAGAGCGGAGAACGTCGCGCAACACGGCAGAGATCACACGGGCGATTTTACACAGGTTCGGGCCGCCGCAAGGCGTAAAATCCTACTCCTGCTTTGGTGGATTGATGGTGGATTATGGTGGAAACGCAGCGTTCTTGCCCGGCAGGGTTGCCTCGGGGCGAGAGCAGCTACGCGTGTACGAGTGTACGAGGGTCCGAATCCTTTCTATGGTTGCCATGGGCCTCCTTTTATAGATCAAGGGGTCACCACGGTGGCAAATCAGTCATTGTGTACTGATTAGATAGAAAATAGTGCTATCATACTTAACTCTGCAGACAGGGCAGAGCGCATTAAATGCGCCACTTAGTGTCACATCATGGCCTGCCTGGCACGCCTTGCCGGGCTGTTTGGCCACCTTCTCTCCTATTTGCATGACACGTCGCTGGACGGGTGTCATTTGGAGGTGATTTCTGTAGGAAGTGGCTGCCATGTGGCAGAGAACAGCCACTTAGTCACTTTGGGGCTTGACACCACACCGATCGATGACTTGCGTCGCCGTGAGGTGGTGCGGTGGAGTTTGGGGGGGGGGGGGGGTGGGGGTTGGGGTGTGGGGGGGGGTTGCCTTCGTACAGCCCGGCAAGCCTACCGGGACGGTCTTGAGGCTTGCTTCCGGGGCAACCTTGACCTTGCCAGGCTTGCCCACCTGGCAAGGGAGGTTTTCCCTTAGTGGTGTCTTGCTCCTTTGGCTTGATTTGGCCTTCTTGATCTGTACTCTGAGTCTTCAAAGAGCTGATCTCTTGGGCTTGATCTGGTCTTGGATGTTGCAATCTTGCTGGGTTGGTGGCTTGCTGTCCGTGCACAAGTCAGGGGGAAACATATGCCCCTATTTGTGTACCCCGACAGAAGCCCCCGGGCCAGAGCCATACGTGTCGCTGGGCACATTGGGTTAGGCCCCAAATAGTGGACGGACACGTGGCGAGAAAACGCTGTGTGTGCATCGTTTGTCATGATAATTAGTCCATCCAACGTCCACTCCGCGGATTTATCGCGGGTCGTGGGGTAGTGGAACTGTAGCAGTAAATGCGAAACGGTAACTTCCTGAAGAGTCGCGCCCTCCCCCACGTTCTTTCCTTAAGAGAAGAAAACGCGAAAGGGCACTGCTCATTCGTTACCCGCTCCGCTCCTCCACCATCTTCTTCCACAAGCCAAACAACTGCTCTTCCTCCTTGCCCATATTCGCCATCGATCATCCACCCACCTTCCGTCCCCCATCTCTGTAGTGGCTTGAGAAAATGGGGAAGAAAACTGCCGCAAAGGGGAAGCGGACGGCCACCGCGAAAGAGGCGGCCGCCGAGGGGAGAAAGAGAGCGATAGAGCTGGACAGGAGGCAGAGGGGAGGCGTCGTCTTCTTCCCGTCGAATCTGCACGGCGAAGTGCTACAAGCAAGGTACGGATATCTATGGGGGAGGGAAGTCCCGAAAGGGCATGGCGCACCCAAAGTTCTGGCGGAGGGAGAAGAGGACCCACCGGATTCATATCGATTTTTCTGTGCTTATTTCATCTGCGTTCTCTGTCCTCCCTTCTCGGATTTTCTTGAGTCAATGATGGTGATCTATGGATTCCATCTCCTGGATTTCACGCCAAATGCAATGGTGTTTATGGTTATTTTCGCCCACTTGTGCAAGAACTTTGTTGGAGTTGCCCCCAATGTTGATTTGTTCAGGCACTATTTTGTCCCGCGGGTGGAGAACAAAGCCCATCATTCCGGGAACATAAGTTGGATGCCACGGGTGGCCAGGGAAAGTTGGGATTATATCCCAGGCCAACAAGGAATGGAGAGCAGATTGGCGCTGGATCCAAAACAAGGAAGCCCCAGACTTCTGCCACACGCGGACAGAGTGCATTGAGCATGACAATGACTGGAGGGAGGGAGGTCTCACTGACGACAGGATTCGCCCGGCAATAAACATGATCACCCGCCTCAAGGCTGCCGGGTTAACTATCGAGCATGTGGGAGCCGATTTCCTCTTTCGTCGCATCTAACCATTGCAGAAGAGGGACAAGTTTGCCTGGGAATATGGGGATGCAGCGGATAGGATGAGATTGCTTCCAGGCCTAACCAACGACCTTTCTGTCTATGGCCATGGTTGGTTGTGTGACCAACTATTTGGCCGCTTTGGGCTGTTCAAGTTGCCGGCAAATGTTATCCCAATGAACATCAATTCCGCCAGGGATCAGATCTTGAAATGGATGCCAGATTGCAATGCTCATGGAGTTGCGGGTGACTGGAAGTTGCCCACACTCGACGAAGAGCTCGCATGGTCTTCCACACTGGTGGAAATGGCTACCAGGGTGGAGACCAGAATGTACAAGCACACCTCCAAGGTGGAGGAGACGTACATCAGGAAGCGGCTAGAAGAGGACAGGGCATTTCGAGCCGCTGCAATGGCGAAGGCCATGAAGGCAGTGAAGGGAAAGGGGAAGGCTGAGGATGAAAGTTCCTCCCATGGCGGAAGCGAGGTGCAAACCACGGAAGAGGTTGCCGGGGATGAGCCTGCCGGGGCCGATCATGCCGGGGACAAGCCTGCTGGGGACGAGCCTTCCGGGATTAAGGCTCTGTACACCGCGGCAGCAGAGGCCCAAGAGGAGGAAGTTGAGGAGGCAGGGGAGCCCGAAGAGGAGTGGCTCACAGTAGGCCCTCAAGCCCCTGAGCCAGTCTTGGACCAGCGCCCTCGCAGGCGGGCCGCCAATCGGGGAGCGGTGGTTCCCGACCCTGCGCCTACCGTCAAGATGGTGAAGAAGATTGCCACCAAGAGCAACAAGTAGGATGTGGTGCGCCGGTAGTCCCCCCCGCTTTGCCGGGGCTAATACTTCCCCCGCCAAGCAATCTGCGGCTGCGGGAGCCGACCCCAGCTCCCAGTCCGGCTCAGGCTCCTTGCAGAACTCGTCTTCGTCGATGTCCCCTGCGCCTCGGCAGAGCCCAAAGCTGCCAGAGAGTTCTGTTCCTCTGCCTCAGAAGAGAGGCTGGGCGCCTTCACCGCCCATCGAGTTTGAGCTGAACTCCATGCTCATCGATGAGGAGTAAGAGAGAACAATCCCTTTCTTTTGCAGCAGTTTCGGCACGCCTGCTTACTCTTGTTGACTGATCTTTTTCTTGTTACCGTTGTCGGGGAGGAAGAGGAGGAGACAGAGACCCTCATCCACCGATCCAAGTGGCTCAAGCGTGCGGGGCCGCCGAAGACTGTGGAGGGCACGGGCCTGGCGGGAAGCAGCACAGACGACCTGCCACCAAGCCCCCAGCCCAGCCCCCGGCGAGGAAGCAAGGGATTTGCCCCTCCTGCGGGGAGTGATGTGGGAGAGCTCCCAACCTCCTCGGCTGGAAAAGGAGGAGAGGGGATCCAGGACGAACCCCTCCAGGAAGGACCAACTCCGCCCATTGATCAAGTCAAGGAGCCCCCGACGATGGCTTCAACAGGAGAGCTTGCCCAGGACGATGTCGTGGATGTTGCAGGAGGGGATGGAAACCATGGCCCGGCAACCGACGTTGCCAGGGAAACTGAGGCCTCCACCCGGCAGACTCCTCCGGGGAATTCTTCTCCCTCCCACTCTCTTCTTTTACCAACTTGCTTCATGCTTCTCTGATATTTCTGTTTCTTAACTTTTTCTTGCCGTCTTCGCTTGCAGCCCCTCAGGTCGAAGAACCCGAACTGCTGGAAGAAGTGGCCAGTATAGGGAGAGATGCTGCGGATGAAGCCGCCAAGATTGCTGCCGCGGAGGAGCCGGGACATGCTATCGGGGGTGCCCATGAGCCCCTGACGGAGACGGAGCAAAACCTCGTCAGCGTGCCAGGGGCGGGGGCCTCGGTCAAGTAGAAGGTTTCCCTCCAAACCATGGATCCCCTCCCCTCATTTGGTACTGTGGCGGGGGCCTCGCAGCCATCCCCGAACTATTTGGCGCTGGTGCTCGCGCAGTCTGGGCCTGGAGCCCCCGGCTCGTCAGTGGTGATGAGTGCTGAACTTGACGAAGAGCTCCAGCGCATTCTGGCGTCGATGTACCAAGGAGTCGAGGAGGTTGATGATTCTGTTGCTGTTGCGATGGACTTGTCTTTTATGGAATCCATGGCGGCAGGCATTAAGGAGATGCAGGGCCAGCATAGCCAGAAATGGCAGGCGCTCAAGGAGCAGCGCAAGTCCACCAACAAGGTGGACCAGCAGTTGAGGGACAAAGGTAACGAGCTGCGTGACTGGCACAGCAAGCAGTTCCAGGTCCTCATGAAGCAGCAGGAGACCATCTCGATGGCGAGGGAGGATGTCATTGCCCGGGAGGCTCGCATGGCGGAACGCAAGGTGCTTCTGGACGCCAGGGGGCAGGATATCTCTTCCCGAGAGGAGAAACTTGAGGCCACCCTCCGCGCCAAGGATGATGATCTGGAAGCCCTCATGCAGCAGCGCACCAAAGAGCTGGAGGACAAGCACAAGGTCACCCTAGATGCCCTTGTTGCTGATCATGCCACCCAGTTGAAGAAATTCACTGATGACCTTGCCGCTGCATCTTCTGCCAAGGCTGACCTCGACCAACAGGTGACCAAGCTGACAGAAGAGCTTGCCGGGAGCATCAAGGAGGTCTCGACCCTTAAGGAGGAAGCACAGAAAGCAGAGATCCTTCTGAAGGATATACAATTGCAGCTCTCCTCCAAGAGTCAAGGCCTCGAGAGCGCCAACGGCACCATCGAAGACCAGGATCGGCACCTTGGAGAGCTCGGCAGAATCTAGCAGGCCCGCGAGCAGCAGCTGGCGAAAGACCTGGATACTACAAGGCATCTTCGGAAGGACGCAGAGGACAAGCTGGTGAATCATTCCGAGTACGTCAACCTCTGGATCAAGGGGGATGAGCACATTGCACAAAGAGCGGAGAACGTCACGCAGCACGACAGAGATCACACGGGCGACTTTACCCAGGTTCGGGCCGCCACGAGGCGTAAAACCCTACTCCTGCTTTGGTGGATTGATGGTGGATTGTGGTGGAAATGCAGCGTTCTTGCTCGGCAGGGTTGCCTCGGGGCGAGAGCAGCTACGCGCGTATGAGTGTACGAGGGTCCGAATCCTTTCTATGGTTGCCATGGGCCTCCTTTTATACATCAAGGGGTCACCACAGTGGCAAATCAGTCATTGTGTACTGATTAGATAGCAAATAGTGCTATCATACCTAACTCTGTAGACAGGGCAGATCGCATTAAATGCGCCGCTTAGTGTCACATCATGGCCTTCCCGGCACGCCTTACCGGGCTGTTTGGCCACCTTCTCTCCTGTCTACATGACACGTCGCTGGACGAGTGTCATTTGGAGGTGATTTTTGTAGGAAGTGGCTGCCATGTGGCAGAGAACAACCACTTAGTCACTTTGGGGCTTGACACTGCACTGATCGATGACTTGCGTCGCTGTGAGGTGGTGCGGTGGAGTCTTGGCGGGGTGTTTTGCCTTCGTAGGGCCTGGCAGGCCTGGCGAGATGGTCTTGAGGCTTGCTTCTGGGCAACCTTGACCTTGCGAGGCTCGCTCGCCCGGCATGGGAGGTTTTCCCTCAGTGATGCCTTGCTCCTTTGGCTTGACTTGGCCTTCTTGATCTGTACTCTGAGTCTTCAAAGAGCTGATCTCTTGCGCTTGATCTGGTCTTGGATGTTGCAATCTTGCCGGGTTGGTGGCTTGCTGTCCGTGCACAAGTCAGGGGGAAACATACGCCCCTGTTTGTGTACCCCGACAGAGCCCTGCAGTTTAGTGCAGAGGAAAACAAAGCTACACATGACCTTATCTACATGATCATGCCATGCTCATGTTATGCTATGCATGCATGCAAGTTTTTGGGCCCCCCGGCGCTTCGTTTATTTATCTGTTGCTCAGGGTCTGCGCCTGGCTTTGTACAAAGGGTTACATGCAGCATCGGCAAGGCTTGTACAAAAGGGTGGTTGCCGGGGCAGGGCCCGACAGCCGCGCCTTACGGGTAGAACTTACGAAGATGCTCAATGTTCTATGAGTTTTGCAATTGAATGCCATCTTCGGTCTCCAGACGGACTGCACCGGGTGTGGAGACTCGTACTACCCGGTAAGGGCCTTCCCACTTTGGCATCAACTTGTTTGCACCCTTGGTGGACTGAACACGCCTGAGGATAAGGTCGCCTTCCTCAAGGCTCTGGGCATGAACCCTGCGGCTGTGGTTGTGACGCAGGGCTTGCTGATAGCGTGCAGCACGCGTAGCAGCCCGGAGATGGTTCTCCTCGAGGAGGACAGCATCGTCTTGCCGGTGCTGCTCTTTCTCTACTTCATCGTAGGCAAATACTCGAGGTGACCTATATATGAGTTCCATGGGGATCACTGCTTCTGCCCCATAGACTAGGGAGAAGGGAGTCTGGTCGGTAGCTCGATTTGGTGTCGTATGGAGGGACCAAAGAACCACCGGCAACTCATCAATCCAGCGCCTTTCGCACTTCTGCAGCTTATCAAATGTTCTTGTCTTGAGTCCTTGTAGCACTTCAGCGCTCGCCCTCTCAGCTTGTCCGTTGCTTCTGGGATGGGAAATAGAGGCAAATGAGACCTTGCTTCCGAGGGCTTGAACGTATTGCATGAAGGCGCGACTTGTGAATTGGGTGTCGTTGTTAGTGATGACTCTGGCGAGTACCCTAAAGCGGCACACCAATCCCTTTAAGAACTTGATAGCTGACTGTGTGTTTACCTTCCTCATGGGCTACACCTCCGGCCACTTTGTAAACTTGTCGATGGCAACATACAAGAATTCAAAGCCCCCGGTAGCACGGGGGAAGGGGCCCAAGATGTCGAGCCCCAGACCAAAAATGGCCATGACAAAGGAATCGTCTAGAGAGGTTGAGCAGGCTGATGGATATTCTTGGAGTGGAACTGGCAGGCTTCACATCTAGTGACTAGCTCAATTGCATCTTGGAGGGCCGTGGGCTAGTAGAAACCTTGCCGGAAAGCTTTTCCAACCAAGGCTCTTGATCCAATATGGGAGCCGCACATGCCTTTGTGTATCTCTGCCAACAGTTCCTTCCCCTCTTCCTGGCAAATGCACTTCAATTTCACACCATTGGGTCTCCTTCTGTATAGCGTGGCATCGACAAACTGATACATACTGGCCCTCCGGGCTACTCTTTCAGCTTCTTCTTGCTCTTCAGAAGTTCTCCTGTTTGGAGGTAATGGACTATGTGCTGCACCCAAGTTGGAGCCTGAGGCTCAACAACAAGGATCAGCGGCACCTCCTCATTCATGGGAGCACATGCCTCAACCACAAAGACTGGTAGTTTGGCGGGAGGGTGCTGCTCACCAAGTGAAGTGGAGTTGTTCCCGCCAACCTCTCTGCCGGGGGCTTCGGGAAGCTCTGTCGGGAGAGGCTTGCTGTAGTCTAATTTCCTCCTCTTTCTGGCCATTGTTGCCGGGGATACGGAGGGTTGAGTCAGGTGAAGAACAAAAGTCCCTGGTTCCATAGGAAGCTTTTGCGTAGTGCACTTTGACAGATGATCAGCAATGCTGTTTTCTGCACGTGGGACGTGCTCTGTTTGTAATCCATCAAAGTGCTCCTCCATCTTTCTCACTTCCTCCACATATGCCTCCATCAATGGACTCTGATAATCCTTGTTCACTTGCCTCACCACGAGCTATGAGTCTCCTCGAATGATTAACTTCTTAATCCCAAACTCTGTCGCGATTTTGAGCCCGGCAAGGAGTCCTTCATATTCTGCAGTGTTGTTGGTAGCCTTCTCCTGGGGGAAATGCATCTGGACCACATACTTGAGGTGCTCTCCAGTGGGTGCGACGAGGAGCACGCCAGCTCCTGCACCTTGTAGTGAGAAGGCACCATCAAAGTGCATGATCTATTCTTGAGGCACTTCCTTGCCGGCAATAACTGTTTCCAGTGCTTCTTCGTCTGAGGTAGGCGTCCACTCCGCAATAAACTCCGCCAGTGCTCTTCTCTGAATGGTTGATGTGCTCTCAAACTTCAAACCAAAGCTTGATAACACCAAAGCCCATTCCACTATTCTGCCAGTGGCCTCCGGGTTCCTCAGTATGCGTTGCAGAGGGAATCGGGTGACAACTGTGATCTCGTGGGCTTGGAAGTAGTGGCGCAGTTTCCTTGAGGCCATGATGAGGCCGAATTTCAACTTTTGCACGCCATAGTACCTTGATCTAGCCCCCTGCAACAGGGAGCTGACAAAGTAAACTGGTCGCTGCACCACCTTCTTCCTCACCGCAGTCTTGGGATTGCCTTCACCTCTCTGCTCTTCTTTCTCTTGTTCTGCACTCAGCCCTACCATGACTAGTTCATTCCCTTCTCTGGGGAGGACAGTAGCTGCAGCTGCTCCTTCTTCCACTTCCCATTGTGCCACTAGTGCTGCGCTAACCACTTGATTGGTTGCCACCAGATACAGTAGCAATGGCTCTTGTGGTTTAGGAGCGACCAGGGTGGGAACAAAGGGAAGGTAAGTTTTTAAGTCCTGCAGCGCTGCTTCCGCCTCCGGGGTCCAATTCACGGGCCCTGCATTCTTCAAGATTTTGAAGAACGGTAGGGTGTGCTCGGCGGACTTGGAAATGAACCTACTCTGCGTGGCAACACATCCAGTTAAATGCCTCACGTCCTTGATTGACTTGGGTGCTTGAATCTGTTCGATTGCCCTGATCTTGTCGGGGTTGGCCTCTATCCCCCAGTGAGACACCAAGAAGCCAAGTAGCTTGCCGGAGGGAACGCCAAACATGCACTTCTCTGGGTTCAGCTTCAAGTTGATCTTGCGCAGGTTTGCAAAGGTTTCTTCCAAGTCCTGAATGAGTGTTGATCTGTCCTTGGTCTTGACCACTATGTCATCCATGTAAGCTTCAATATTCCTGTGCAGCTGGGATTCAAACCCCATTTGCACTGCTCTTGCGAAAGTGGACCCAACGCTTTTTAACCCAAAGGGCATCTGTACAAAGCAGTACGTGCCACACGGTGTTATGAACGCTGTCTTCTCCTCGTCTTCCTTGGACATGAATATCTGGTGGTACCCGGAGTAGGCATCCAAGAAGAAAGCACATCACACCCGGAGGTGGAATCCACAATCTGGTTGATGCGCGGCAAGGGGAATGGGTCCTTCAGGCATGCTTTATTCAGATCTATGAAATCTATGCAAAGCCTCCATTTCCCATTCGCCTTGCGCACTACCATTGGATTTGCAAACCATGTTGGGTGCAATACTCCTCTGACCAAACCAGCTGCCTCAAGTTTCTTGATCTCTTCGGCAATGAGCTGCTGCCATTCCAAGGCTTGCTTCCGGACCTTCTGCTTGACGGGCCGGGCATGAGGGCAGACACCAAGGTGGTGCTCGATTACCTCCCTAGGAACACCAGGGATGTCAGATGGTTGCCAAGCAAACACATCGACATTCGCCCGCAGGAAGGCAATGAGCACGCTTTCCTATTTGTCGTCAAGGGTGGAGCTGATCACTACAAAAAAATACACTTCCGTGATGATACGTGTTTGTCATAGTAGGTCACGTTTTCTATCATGCATGCACATCCATGATGATTTTATGACAGAATCAAGATAGTCATATCTGTGCTGTCGTGGAAGTGTTCCATGATAATACCAAAATTATCATCACGAAAGTGTCCACTTCCATGACCATAAATGGTGCGTCATGGAAGTGCTTTCGTCAAGGGTAACCGACACATGGCATCCACCATAACGGGTCGCCGTTAAGCTATCAGGTTCTGGTTTTGATCCGATAACCCGTTAATAGCCCGGACCAATGGGGATTTTCCATGTATAAAATTATCAATGACCAGAGGAACCACGTGTTGGCTCACTGTTGGGACAGATGGCATCCACTCATTGGACGGGAGGCGCCTATGATACGTTGACACGTGGCATGACCCAACAAAGGCCCATTCAGGTGAAAAGGCCGGCCTGTTTGACTTGGTCAAAAGGCAGCGGGTTGGCCCACGGAAAACCTGTTAACGGCCTGTTCGCATATAGCCATTTACAGCCCGCTAACTCACGGCCCGTTATGGCCTATTCGAATTAGGCTCAGTAGCGTCATCTGGGCCGTCCAATATGATTCCAGCCCATTGTAACTTCGGGCCCATGTAAGGCCCATGATGTCTTTCGGCCCATACGAGGCCCTTTGTAACTCTAGGCCCATTAAAGGCCCATGGTGAAACTAGCCCATTATGAACAGTCTATCGCTTTATACCCATCAACGGCCCATTATTCCGTTGGGCCGTTTCCAACCCATGTTAACTTTCGGCCTTCTAAGGGCCCTTATTTTTGGGCTCATTTCCAGCATTCGGTTACTTACGGTACATTACTGGCCTGTTCCGCTTGTGGGCCAAATTCAGCCCGTGGTTACAGTCGGCCCATTAACCCGTTGGACTGTTTTCATAGCGTCATTAAATGCGGCTCATTAACGACCCGTGATGCCTGTTGATAGAATTAGGCTGGTTATACATTTCGGCTTATTAACGGCCCATTATGGTCGGGCCATAAACAGACAATTTCCACTCTAGCCCGTTTACGACCCATTTTGCGGACCGTTATTGGTCCATGAATAGAACGGCCCATGTTTGGCCAATCGATCATACGGCCCATAGAAGGCCCATGGATCCTACGGCCCGTAGAAGGCCCATGTATCCTACGGCCCGTATATTATTGCCCACAGTTATTGTGGCCTAGTTATAAAAATAGGTTATTGTGGCCACTAGAAAAACGCGGAAAAAGAACTGCAGTGACTACAAGCAAACAACTATACAATAAGGAAACAAATAAGCAAGCAACAAACGCTAGGCTATTATGGCTTGTACACATATTACATCCACTGGGCATCAAAGTTCGCAACCAGTGCAAATATAGGGAACAAAGCAGCATATTACATACACTGGCCATCTAAATTGGCCACCAGTGCAAATAAACGCGGCAGCAAAACAAATCCATAACTGAAACAACTTCAGAAGAGCTCAAGAAACGTTATCCTGGGTATCCACCATGCTGGCAATAACCTTAGCAAGCTTATTAGCTTTCTCCTGTTTGGCGCTAAAATCCTCCAACGCTTGCTGTTGCACCAGAAAGTATGCATCTGAATTCTCCAGGGACTTCCGCAGTCCTTTGGCTTCTTGTCTCAGCACAGCTGATCGATGTCTTTCATCTTGTAGTTGAGACTCAAGAAACCGAATTGATTCAGACAGTGAGTTCGAAGAGCTTGTGCCAACGGTAGTGGCCAGTAACTCAAACACTACACCAAGACAGGACTTTCGGGTTGTCTCACTGTCTTCAAGATAGTTTTCCTTTGCTGTTTTATCAGCTTTGTTGAAGACCAACAACGATGTCTCACTATCCTGAACCTTATCTGCATTACTTCCTTTACCATTGCCTAATAAGGTACTCTTCCCCAATATTCTGTCAGCATTCCAAAAGAAGAAACAAGCAGACACATAACAGATTTAGCATGTAGTATATGAAACTCATTTCGGTGAACTAGTTCAATAGTAAGGTGGACAGGATTAAACTACCAAGTATTCTATTGCCAAGTAGTACATAATAAAAGCATCAAACAAACATATATATCTATGTCCTATGGTCACTGCATTGTCTTGCCAAATCAAAATAGAGACACGGTTCAAATCATATTAGTTCAAGACAAAGCAGCATTGAAAGAATACAAAGCGTGGGAAACTACACGGCACAACAAGATTTCATATGGGTGCCACGGGTATACATGCACGACAACACTATTGGCGTTGTTGTGATGCTAGTAATGTGCATGATATGAGAAGTCAACTGTATACATAATTGAAATTGAAATCAACAGAGCTATTTGGAAGAGCAAACCTGTTAAAGAAACATGCTTAAACATACTTGTTGTGCCATTGGAGTTTCGATTGGATCCTTCAATTTAAAAATAAGTTTGTATGAGTAAATACAGTGATACAAGAGCAAAGCAGTATGCACGATAGGAATGGAATCTTAAATGAGAACAGTTGTTCTACAGGTTTAAGCACTTGTTCTACACGAATAGAGTACAGTAAGACACAGGCATATAGTACTTAAAAATAAAAAATGAGCTCTTAGACCTTACCACATTCTTGGTTCAGGACCAGTACAGAACAAGGCGTTCCCAGTCATCATCCCGTAAATGTGTCTCAGGAGAACGTAAGGGAATTTGATGAGTTTCTTTGCCAGTGAAGTACGTTTTCTTCAGGTAATTCCAATACTACCACCAAGCATTATTGAAGACAGCAGAGGTATTAGCACTGGTTACCTCATCCTGAGTTTCCAAATCGGTCCTTCTCTGTAGAGAAAAATGGGAACATTTCCTTTATTATAACCAGCATGGAGGTAGAATGTATGGGACAAAGCAAAGTAATTGCCATGAAAACATTACTTACACATAACTCTTGAATGAACACCTGCAACTGGCATTTTCCTTCATCTTCAGTATAATATTTCCATGATGGGAAGATACGCACATAGGATTTAACAACATCAAATGCGATAGATGCTAAACTACGAATGCCTGGTTGTGCTTCGTCCATAGGAATAGGTGTACTAACTGGTGGAGTTGGGGTTCGCCGTGGTAGTACTGGCGCTTTGGGCACTGGAGCTGCCTTACTAACTGCTCTTGTTTGGGAGCTCTGTGGTGGAGATGGTGCTGTGTCAACGGGAACTGGGTTACTATCTGCTGGGGTTGGGGTTAGATTGGGTGAAGCTGGTTCTTTGTCCATCGCAGTAGGGGTACAATCTGTGAGAGTCTGGGTTATGTGTGGTAAGGCTGGTTCTCATGCATGTACAACCGGGGTGCTATCTCCACCAAGAGGTAGCACTATTTTATTTGAAGACCGTGTTTTTACTCCGCTAGATACTGCCATCACCCGCTCCAATTCAAATGGCTGATAAACAAGAAACGTAGTTGAATGTACATACCTTGTGTGAGAGACAGATGCAATAGATAGTGTGGAAAATAGAGGGCATGAAATAGTTCACATGTATATTGTTTAACTAAAAAGGATAGCATGACATATTTCACATATATGATGTCTATCTAAACTAGATATCATATCATGACATAATTCAAAGATATGATGACTAACTAAACAGGATGGCATGAGATAATTATATGATGTCTTTAGTAAACAGGTTCACATGACATAATTCACATACATGTTATGTAAGTAATCAGGATCGCATGATTTAATTCACATATGTGATTTATATACTAAGCAGAGGGCATTCACATATATGATGTCTGAACTAAGAACATGGTGTTGAATATTGTGTATATGATGTCTGAACTATGCAATGCAAGACACCATATGCATGATATGAGCAGTATAACCATGCCAAGTTAGAGCATACACCTCGATGGGGGAATAGGACTAGTCATCTGTCTCTGAATCCATCTCTGAGGAGCTATCGGGACCCAGCAAGAGATCTGCTTCAACAGGTAGCACTGTCTGCTCTGAAGACCTTGTTTTCACTCCAGAATTTGCCATCACCCACTCAAATGGCTGATTCACAGGAAGAGTAGTTGACTGTACAAACATTATCGACAAATGGAAATGTAATGAAGAAAAGGATTGGCAAGATATCATTCAAATATATGATGCCTGGTTAAACAGGATGGCATTGCATATTTCACATATATTATGGCTGGCTAAAAGAGATGAGATCGCATAATTCACATATATGATATAGAAACTAAACAGGTGGCATTACAGAACATGTCTAAACTAAGCAGATGACATATATGATGTCGAAAGTAGGCACTGCAAGGCAACATATGCATGATATGACCAACATCATCATGCCAAGTTAGAGCAAACACCTCGGGGGGTAAATAGGAGTGGTCAGCTGCGTCTGAATCCGCCTCAGAATAGATATCTTCCTCTGGATTACAATCTGGAGGGGGGGAGGGTTTGCCATTGAACCCACCATGGAGCGATGTCTGCATGACATTGTATTGCCGCGCAAAACTTTTCTCTTTTTCTCTACATGTTCAGCATGACTGTGTACAATATCTGACATGCATACGAAAAAAATATAGTGAGATTATGTAAGGAGAGCATGCAGAAATCTAGAGTGATGGTAACAACCAGTGGATGGATCCAAAAATAATGATAGCAGGCTGATGATAGCTTTAATTTAATAAAAAGACAGATGATGATTGCTTTACTATTTGTTTCCCACCCAAGATGAACAACATAGGCATACCCTAGGTGAACCAGATAATAGACGGAGATACTATTCATTGCTGCCTTGATATGTGCCCCACAAGTAATTTTAAAACTCAAGTTTGAACATTAATTTGGACCTGACTTGGAGTCTAAGAGGTGAACATGATGATAAAGTAGCAGGTAATATTAAGCAACGTATAACATTAGCAGAAACAAAAGAGTGCGACCTCTCTTGTAGACCCGTGTACTACTCAAGTTCATCTGCTGAGTCGATGATGATGATGTAGTTGCGGTGGGTGCCGGCGGCAGGGAAGGAGATCTGAGGCGGCGAAAAATGGTCAGGAGTCGTGATATCTGGTATGGTGGATGCTTCTGTCGATGGAGCAGCTCAGGTGAGGTGGACGACGTCGCGGCAGGAGCAGGACAAACTACACAAAGTTTTCTTCGATAGCTATCTATAACTGAAGTAATTCTATATGGGCTCCTTTGGCTTGCAGGATTCTAAAAACGCAGGGATAGGAAAAACACCGAAATAGGATAGGAATGCATGTGGGAAACAAAGCATTTCTAAACATAGGATTTCTGTCAACTTGGGTGTTTGGTTCACAGGAATTGGAAGAGTAGAGGAATGCAAAGAAACATGGCCAAATTAAAGTGAAACCATATGAAAGTGTGTACAGTTAGAATGCTATTCTGCCACTAATGCACTTAGTCTTGTTTTCATGCATAGAATTTTGAAAAGTAGGTCCAGGTGGATATTTTTCTCCATTCCTTTCAACAACATGCATGAATAATTGAATAGTAGAGTGCCATAGGAAAATTTCCTATTGCTATGTTTTTCCTTCACTTTTTCCTTTGAACCAAAATAGCCCTAATGGATTGACATGAATGTAGTGTAAGAAGTGATGCGACAAGTGTACAACCTCTTTGGCGTAGCCGTGTCGACCTCAGCATCATTGGGTTGGTCGCTGAAGAAGTTGCGGCAGAGGTGGTTGTCGGAGGTGTGGAGGAAGCTCTGAGGCGTCTGTAGACGGCGTCCAGGGCACTGCTCTGTTGTAATGGATGGTTCCGTCATTGGAGCAGCTCCAGCGAGCTGTAAGACGTCTAGGCTGATGCAGTACAAGACAGACATCGTTGATCTCAAGTGGGATTCTAATAGAATCTCCAATAGATGACGTAAAATACATTACCAAAAAGTGATAGATGTAAAATTTACATCACGAAAAAACACCTGACTACAACAGATGAGGTAAAAACTGTTGACTCTGAACTTAACTGTCGAAACTAAAATTTACTGTGGAATCTGAATGTTATTGTCGAAACTGAATGCACTGGTAGCAGAGAGGCACTTCACATGTAGTTTAGGCCACTCGAGCACTAGTAGTAAAGAAACAGTGATCTAAATCAGCAGGCGATTGACAAGGAACACAATAGTAGATAGTAGCTAGAGCAGCAGCGCCTGGAGGAGTAGCGCGAAATAGAGCCAGAGCAGCAACTCATGTAGCTGCAGCAGCCTATGTACTAGCATCAGCAGCGCGAGTGAGAGCAAGAGCAGAGCAGCAGCACGAGCGAGGGGAAGAGCAGAGCAGCGGCGCGAGCGAGCAAGAGACGGAGCTACAGTAGCAGCAGCGCGAGTGAGCGAGAGACAGAGCAGCAACAGTAGCAGCGCGAGTGAGAGCTGGAGCAGTAGCAGCATATCCAGCTGGTATGGACGCCGCCACCGAGGGAGCCTCGCACTGGGGGAGAGCCGCCATGGAGATGTCGCCGGCAGCGCCAACTTCGAGGTAGCCGTGCCATGGGGGTGTGGGATGGAGCACTGTCAGTGCCGGGAGGTCGAGTTAAGGATAAGGTGCGATGCGATGAGTGTACAACCTCTTTGGTGGCGCCGAGTAGGCCTTGGCTTCGTCCGAGGAGTCGGTGAGGATGTTGCGGTTCCGGTGGAGTAGATTAAGGCAGCGCTGTGGGGATGGATCAGCCGCGATAGACGAGGCAATCATCGAAGCAGCTCCTTGGAGGTGGAGGACGGGGCGGCTGATCCGGCGGGACGACGAGATCGACGACGGATCCTCATCCGGGGAGGTGGATAAGGGACGTCGAGCTGTTGCGGTGGATGATGTCGTCGGGGAAGAGGCTCCGGCTAGGCAGCGGTGAGGTGGCGAACGGAGAAGGGTGGGGTTTCGCGGCTGGAGCAGAGAGGTTCTGGCGGCCTGGGATTTCGAATGGCGAAAAGGAGGCGATGGGAGGGGGGAACCATGACTTAGGGACGCGCTTGTCCAAAATGTAGGGTGTGTTACAAAAGTACCCCCACCGATTTGAACTAGCGGCCCTTTCGGCTCAGGGTTAGAAGGGGGATTTCACGTGTCGGGATTTGGCAGCTGGAGGGAGTTTTCGCGTGCGTTGTAATTTCGGGATAGCAAGGCGCGGGTTGTGAAGGCCCGAGTTTTGGGAGCACGATATCTGAATTTTCGGGATAACAAGGCGCGGGTTGAATTTTATGGACAAGCCTAATGTGTAATAATGTATGTACCAAATCAATTCGCACTTCCCTCAACAAAAAAAAACAAAAAAAATAAAACTATTCGCACCACACAAAGAGAGAGTCTCGTCTCATTTTACTGTACAAATGCTATTCAAAGCTATGAATCCATGATATGTCCAATTAAATTTTTTTGCTGGCTGTATAATGCATGTAACCTACTCATATGAATATTTTAGTGCATTCCAAATGTCTATACTACCGCTGCAATTCGAACTAAATTTGAATTCGTTTCTCTATTTGAATAAGAATCTACAATCATGATTGTTGCCAACTTAAACCATCATTCGTGTATTATCTTAACAACACACCACATGATTACTATAGAGATAGACATGACCTATGTGTACTATATGAACTCGAATTCGAAATTTTGAATACACTTGAAGTTGATTCCAAATAATAGTACATTTGATGTACTAACTAGATCTTCATAATCTAAACCATGTTTCATACGTACACTGTGTTTATCACACAAAGTATAGTGCCCCGCCCCCTACATTATGACAAGTATTTAGCCCTGAGCTGCAAAAGCCACACATTATCACAAATTCAAATAAATGTTCTATATATTATATGTAGTATAACGTGTTCATAACCACACCATGCGTATCACCATTATATTTATTCATGCATGCGTCGGTTTAAAACACTATGTTATCTTCTTCAAATATCTGAATCCACTTTTTTATAATGAATTATGATCTCTGTTCGTCTTTTACACCCACACAATCCTCTTCTCTTTGTAGCTAGCGCTAACTTTCTATCATGCATGCAAACGCCCGCCCCCCTCTCACCCTCCCTTGACATTCTCTAGCTCCATCACGCACATTCGTCATTTCACTTTAGGTCGTTCACCCATGGTGTGTGTAGGCCCCCCAGCTCCTTCTTTCCGGCACACACTGATCGATATACCTCTCTAGCGAGGTGTGCCTACCACAAACACAAGATTTCCCTCTTCTCTTCTCACCGTCCATGCCTCACTCCCGCCCCTCTTTTCATCAATCTAATACTCGCACACTCCTTCCCCCTCGATATAGTAGGCCTCTCGCTCCACCTCCTGGCTGAATCCCTCTCTCTCTCTCCCTATCCTTCTCTCCGTGTCTTATTTGCTTCTAACACATACATGCATGTATACCGATCGATCTCCCTACATATACCTAGGTCCACTATAACTCTTTTTCCCCACGCATCGATCGACGTACCTCACAAGTTATGTCTCTCCCTTTCTTCGAGAAAGGACGATTAATCTTCCTATGTAGTTACGTATGCTTACCACAACCATATCGTCCCCCATCATCATTCATGCATGCCTCCTGACCCGTCTCTCACACGCACGTGCACAGAAAGGCAGGCATCCCCTCTCTTATTGATATTGCACACGTGCCCTCCGTTTGTCTAGCAGGCCTCTCCCACCATTTGTGAGAAGCAACTCCACCACCAACCCCTCCGACACTCTAGCTCTGTCTCTCTCCCAACCTTATTCCTCTCCTACACATATGCATGGATGCCGATCGATCTCCCTCAATACATAAGGTAGGTCTCTCTCCTCCTCCACACATATACCAGCCATTCTACCTCTATAGTTAGGTCTCTGCCCCCCCACCCCCCACACACACCGATAGTCGAATGCTGTAGGTAGGTATCCATGCCATAGAGACAAACTGCACATGTCCCCTCTCACGTTCCAGTAGGCCAGCCACCCTATATCTTTGACGTGGGCACACACAAATTCGATGGCACTCTTTATCGACCGCGCGCACACACACACACACTTCATCCCTCTCTTCGATTCTATGGATACCTGACGTCGATGATACCACCACTCTCTTCTCGTGGATTGCCCCCTCTATGCATATGATATATCCAGGCCTTTGTTTCACACACATTGCATATCTTACATTTTTTGTTTGAAATATCATCGACACATATTCCCTGTCTATCTCTCACGCACCCCCCGCACCCTCCCCAAAAACACTCAAGAACCCACACACTATCTCTCTCTAGGTTTGTATCTCTCTCACACAAGCCCACGTAGGTGGTGTACGTACACGAAGAGAATAGGTGCACATACTCACGCTTCGTGCCCAGCCACACCCGCGTGGGTACACGGTGGAGCTCACTTCTATACGAAATGGCAGCCCACGTGCTAATTCGAGCGCGTGTAGCGGTTGTTTACCTACGGAGGTCGTGTACCACGCGTGCACGAAACAAAGTTGGCCTTGATGCATTGGCGCGTTATTTTTAAATAAAGTTATATTTCTCAATGGCACGTACACATAATATAAAACGATTTTTATGGAGAAAAAAGTAGTCCGCTCCACTATATACAATGGAGCCAGCCAGCCAGGGTTTGTCTCTCTTTAGAGTATCTCACACAAGGCGGCGGTGGCCTCTCTCTCTCTCTCACGTTGGTCACTGATCCGGCCGCATCCCGTTCGCCGGCGGAAAGGGAGGATGTGCATCGTTTCTCTGTTCGACAGCACCGAGGCAGCACGTCCCGATCTGCGGTACCCGCCGTTCTCTCTGACCAAGCTCCGGCGCGGTAGGGCCTACGCCACTTGCTCGCTACCGCAGTATGGGCAGATCCCGCCCGCCGCCGCCCTCCTAGTTACATCCCGACGACCCCCAGGTATCCCCTCCGGCCTTGCTCCACTGCCCATCTTCCCATGTTGCTGCATGTGGAAAATCTTGCATGTGGATCTTCCCTAGTTCTTTGCCCAAAATGTAGCTCGTTCGGCGTACTTTCCATATTGCAATCTCGTCCTCACACCGTTTTAGATAAACACAACCGTGCTGTTATCTTCCCTTAGGACAAGGAATATGCTTCTTTTTTGTCGTCGTATGTGTCATCAACTATTATTGGCCAGTAATTGTTTCCTTTCTACCTCTTTTTTGCAAACAGGTCTATCCATTTCACCTCGTTGCTATTGCGACCTTTTGGTGAACTGCACAAATCACTTTTTTCTTAAGAGTGTTTTGTGCAGTTCTACTAAAATGTCACACGGGCAACGTCTCTACATTTCAGTGCGACTGCACAAAGGGAGATTGGTTTTGCTCTATCCTCCTCATCCAACCCCAAGCCTAATCTTCTCCAACTAGTTATTCTTAAGAGAGACTGCAAAGGTGACCGGCTTCTATTTGTGTGTTTATTGTTTCATCAACAATCCTCGATTATTGTAATCACACTTAATATCTTTGGAATAGGGACGCTCAGCTCTATTTTAATGGAACTGCACAAAATGATCGGAATGTTGCATGCTCCTGACAGCTACTTTTTTTTTCCCAACATGCCTTATTGATTTAGACAGAGCTGGGGGGAAGTTGTTGCCAATCAAAGCATGGATCAATTTTAATTTAACACCTTCTCACAACTTGGTCTTCAGTTGTGATGTAAATTTTAGCTCTGATCTGCTAATCATTGAGATGCATTAGCAAGGAAGTTAGTTTTTTTATTTTTTTCGAAAGAGCATGGATGGAAAGACACACGAAACAAAAGCTGAAAGCTCAGAGCATTGTACAATTTCATTTCGCTGGAAAATTATTTGTATAGTACGTCAATTATGTAAACAAATGCTGGAAGCTTGATAGCATTGCCAGAAGCCTCTTCAGCATCCGGGTCCATGTGCCATGCACCAAATTATAGTGCACAACCGCATGGGAGACTCAGCCCGGTCGTTGCGCCGCACTAATAGTGAGTAATGAGTAGTCAAATCATAAGCCCCACCTTTCCCACTTTAAGTTGCTCGGAAGAAGCAACCATCAATATGCTCTTCTTTGAATCTGCTCGTACTACTCCCTCCGTCACAGTGAGCACCTTCAACAATCTCTGGGACCAAGGCGACTAGCGATCGGCCTGAAAAATAGCATTGGTAGTTATAGCACGGCGTCTATTACTAGAAGAAATAATGCGTACACACATGCATGCACTTACTTCACTCCGCGTACACACCTACATCGAGAGAAAATTGTGGACTTGATTGTGGTTACCACACCCTAATTAATTGAGCATTAAACCAAACACGTCTAAAATCTCTCTGGTGGTGGAAATGCATGGAGAGAAATGCATGAGAATGAAGCGCGCCCTGCAAACTGTGACGGAGGGAGTAGTATGAAGGTGCAAAACCAAGTACGCTTATGGCCTGTCGGTCAACGCACTTCCTCTTGGCATATCACTGACATGTGGGACCGGAGTGTGAGCAAACCGATCTCAATTGACGGCAAAATGGCCAACCCGCCGTTCCTTGAGAGAGACGAGGAGCGAGAACACACAGATAGGCTCGCACGGAGGCCAAGATATATTCGAGCATGGTTGATCGATATCATCATTACATGTTCGATGTTTTCTAACTGTACTATTGGGCTGCCATTTTCCGGACTTCTCCCCAATAAATGTGTACATTATCAGAGATTAAAATAAAATAAGTGTACAGACGCTCCACCATGCAGTTCCTATTACCTGTATACTAGTAGTAGTACTACTCGTACTACTAAACGTTGCGCTTGGCTCTTCGCCTCTTTGGGAAGTCGAACAATGATGCTACTACAGTGTGTGCCTCTGGCAATCTGACATCGAATGAACTGCTGCATGTCCACCGCCTGGGCGAGGGTAGGTTGCATAAGTCAAAAGCTTCTCCTCGTCCTGTGAGCCACTGAGCTTGAGGTAGACGGAGAGGGCATAAGCGAGCTTCACCTTGGCCCTGTTTGGATACTCTAACTTAGCTAGAGGTTAGAGTTAGTTTCTAGCTCATGACTAACCTTGAACTAACTCTAGCCAAAGAGGTGTTTGGTTGACAGGGTTAGATTGACAATAAATGCACTAGGAGAACTAGCTCCAATTAGCACCTCTTGGTTGGGATAGTTTTTTTGGGTGGGTTAGATGTAACTAGCTCAAACTAGCCCTCATGTTTGGATACTTTAGGGCTATTTGAGCCCAAACTAGCTCAAACTAACTCTAACCCATGGATCCAAACAGGGCCCTTGTCCTGCAAGCTTCTCCTCATTCTGCAAGTTGACGGGACACACCAAAAAGTAGTGCTAGTCCATACTCCCTCCTTTTTGGTTAATATGGCTTATTCTTTTTTGCGGGTAAATGAGAGAGCTTTATTCATATATAAGCATTCTTAGGACAATCAGCCAAGAGACTGGTCACTAGGAAGCGAGGTACCCCGCAAAAAAGAAGAAGGAAGCGAGGTGTTTCATCAAGCCAGCTCTCGGTCACATTCAAAGTGCAGCAAGCACGGTTCGCACAAAGATGCGCCGCAAGGTTTGCTGACTTGTTTACATGCTGAATAACAAAAAGAGAGAAAATATTACTAAGCGCTCCTATTTCTAACAGGATAGAAGCCAGAATTAAGCGAGAGTTGTGGCGAGTGTTCCATGCAATCAACTTCCATTATCACATGCGAGAACCCTCGAAGAGAACCAAATGTGTTGAAGATTGCTTTATCACAGATTAAAATAAAATAAGAGTGTAGACGCTCCACCATGCGGTTCCTAGTAGTACATACCTGTATAGTAGTACTAGTAGTACTACGTAATACTAGTACTCGGAGTAGTAAACTTTGCGCTTGGCTGTTCGCCTCTTCGGGAAGTCAAACAATAATGGACTAGTACAGTGTATGCTTCTGGCAATCTGGCACCGAATTAACTGTTCCATGTCCACCGCCTGAGCGAGGGAGAGCTTGCATTAGTCAAAAGTTTCTCCCGTCCTGCAAGCTTCTCCTCGTTCTGCAAGTTGACGGGACACAACAAAGTAATGCTAGTCCATACTGCCTCCTTTCCGGTTAATATGGCTTAATTTGAAACGAGATAAATACACTGTCTGTCACTGTATATTTGTAAAAATACGGTCAGTGGACTTCATAAAACGCTCATTGCGGTCAATATATACGCTTATACGGTCACTAGCTCACCCTGGCTGAGTATGTGTGTGCATGCACGTGTAGGTTGAGCACTTGAGCGTGACCGTGTGTGTTCCGTCGTGTGCTCGGACATGCATGCATTAGGGCGTCGCACGCGTTTTTGCGTCCATGTGTACGTGTGACTGTTGCATGCATGCACGAGGTTGTAGTCCCTCACATTCACATGTTCATAAGTCAATGCTTTGTCAAAATGTTGCATGCAAGGTTTAATCATTCATTGTTCACGCATGCATTCCCGATATTAATACGTTGGTAAATACAATTTCTTGAGGAAAACGAGCCCATGAATTGAGTACAAAGGGGATCAATAAGCCAGGATGGAGGGAGTACTAGTAGTGAACCGGAAGGAGGGAGTAGGTACTAGTAGTACATAACAACGTGAAGTAACAAAATTCCTCTATGCGCATCCTGTCTATGTGTCTCTACTCTTATAAAAAACAGAGTTGGTGATGATGGTGTGCCTGCCATCCTGCAATATAGGCCGTCCGATTTATATCTGACGGATAGGAAGGAAACTATGGCAATTTTGCAAAAAGATACCCACACCCCTCTCCACATTTGCAAATAAGGTCTTCCCTCGTTCATCCTTTTCTCTCACAAGATAAACTACCCATACAAATGCATCTTGATGTTCCGTGCAACGCACGGGCATCTTGCTAGTCATGCAAGAAAATAGAGATAAGTACAAGTGAGACTCAGGAACGGTCATACACGTAGGGGGAGCACGTGTAGGGGCCACTCAGGAGCAGTCAAATCACACAGTAAGTTAGCCGGACGAAGCAACCATCATTTCACTCTTCAATGACACGTACGCGATATAAAATGGTTGATATGGTGAGAAAAAGAAAACCGCTCCACTATATATACACTAGCAGGAGCCTAAGCTACAAGCCTGCTTGCTTGGGTTGCTCTCTTCACAAGCATAGAACGACGGTGGCGACACCGCTGGTCACAGATCCGGCCTGATCCCGCCGCGGCGGGAAGGGGACGATGTTCTGCGTAGGCGCGATCGACAGTGGCGAGGGAGAAAACCCACTGTCGGTGCATCCCGATCGGGGGTCCCCACGGTATGGGCTGATGCCGCCTCCCAACCGCCCTTCTAGCTACACCCCGACGTCCGAGGTACAACTTCGTTTTGGAGCCGGCTTGCTCCACTGCCGCAGCTCCCCACATAGCTCCATCTCCATGTGGATCTTTCTCTACTTCTACCGGCTTCTATTTGTGATGAGTTTATGTCTCATGAACTAGTGCCACTACTATTATTCTAATCACACTTCTTCAATATCTTTGCCAACAGGGATGCTCAGCTCAATTTTAGTGGAACTGCACAAAAGCATCGTATGATCCGAGGGTGCCAGGCTTCTTTCCTACGACAGGTTCTACCTAGCCAGGAAATTAAATCCTGTTTAGGATTTAGGGTTTACGGCGTAGAGACCCCATCATTAGTTTTTTTTGGTACACACTCTCACAACTTTTGTCTTTAGTTGTGAAGTAAATATTGGCTATGATCTGTGAATCATTGAGATGCATCAGCATGCGTGTTAGTTTTCCTTTGTATTTGATGGAATGTTGTAACGGGGCAACCTTGGAGTCAGGATACATACATGAAACAAAATCATAAAGCTTCGTACTCCCTCCGGTCCTTTTTAGTATGCGTATAAGGCTACTCATAGTGGGGAGTATCATATACTAGCATCATGCATAAATTACATAGGGGACGGAGGTAGTATGTGAGAGTGTATGGTGGGTCATGTGGTAAAATATACTACTACGCAAAGAAAAAAGGACCGGAGGTGTCGTACGATGTCCAAGGAATATAGTGATAGTGGGAGGTGGGCCATGTAGTCACTGGGCTGCCGTGTTTCGTACTCCTCCGGTGTAAGAGTGGAGAAAGTTAGTTTTATCACAGAAAAAATAAATAAGAGTGCAGGTGCTCTACGACGCTCTACCGCCGCAGTAATAGTGACCAATGAGCCGCCAAATCACATAGACCCAGTATAGTTATTGGACGGAAGAAGCAAACCATCACTCTATCTCTCTCATGCAGTACAATATTCTTTTGGAAACCAACATTTCATTTCGTTGGATCGCGCCATCGAGCAAAACCAATGTTTAAATCACGTCTGTCGCGTTCGTGTCTCACCCTCCTCCACCCCACACGGTCGCTCGGCATGCCACTCACCGCAAACCGAGTATACGATAACTTTCCCGCCTACTTGGTGATGGATCACGCCATGGAGTACTAGCACTACTGGAAGAGATTGACGAGGAGGGGGAGGACAACTAGCTGTAGCATGGACTCCCAAGAACTTTTTTACATGCATGTTGTGGCCGGCCGTGGCGACGTTTGAATGTGGAGCAGTCGCGTGCACCGGGAAGCGGCACGGGCGGCACTCTCTCGGCTGGCGCGCCGCTTCAATGCCGGCGCCAGTGAGAGGTCACGTCCGCTCTGGCTGGGCATGAATGCGGCACTGACCATTTCGGGCGGGAAGCACGCGCGGGTGATGAAGAGGGTTCGGGTTGGCCAGGGCGGTCAGGAGCGGGCGTGGCAGCGGTCCGGACGCCAGCAAAGAAGAGATGTTGTACGTAAATATTTGCTGAGTAATTAATAATGTAAATAATGTGCCAGTTGGACAAATATGATTGGAGATGGAGATGGAATTTTACGTCATATGCATGTCTATGTCTATGTGTGTGTGCGCGACGACTCTCGCGACTACTCGTACACATCATCGATGTCTCATTCTCCCTACAAACACACAAACTTAGTACCGCCTCATTTTGTTCCTAGGATAGGAATATCATAGGAGTGGGAAACAATATGAAGTGAGATAAATGGAGTACGACATACAAGAAGAAATGTACACGCACTCACTCTGCCTCCGAGATACCCGCGAGTACACGATGGAGCGCATTCATACACGAAGAGGCAGCTTACGTACGTAATAATTTGACCCTTTAATTTGTTCACTTAATAATGGAGGGTCGGGGACCACACGTGAGCGATACAAACTGCGACCTGGAACCGGGGGCGTGTTATTGATCGAGTTTTCTTTCTTGGTACGTTAAAAAAAGATTTGTCTGCCAGTTTTCGTTTTTTTCCGGGAACACGCGTATTCTATTTAAAACCACTGCTATGGAGAGATTTTTTTACTCCATTGTATATATAGCCTCTTGTTTGATAGGGTTTCTCGCGTCTCGCTCTCTCACCCTTTCCATATCTAAACGAGATGACAGTGTCCACTCTATCTCTCTCCTCACCAGTGGTCACAGATCCGGCCGGATCACGTCCCCTGCGGGAGGTGAGGAGGTCCAGCGTTGACGTTGTCGCCGTCGGCGATGGAGGAAGCCGGTGCGCACTGTGCTCCCTGAGCCGGCGCTGGCATGGACGAAGGTCCTTTGCGCCCTTGTTCGCTGCCGTCATGTGGGCAGATCCCGCCCGCCCACCTAATCCACATCTCGCCCACCTGAGGTATAACTTCTTTTGGATTTCATGCTTCATTGTACTCTGCATGCGGGTTTTCTTCTATACCACTACTCCCCAGCTCCCCATGTACAGTAGCTAGGGTTTGGCGGCTGGTCCAACATCACCTATTTTTTACTATTATAGAGGAAAGGCCACTCCAAAAGTTCTCCAGGTTTATCATTTATGCATCGGTGGAGGTATACATGTTTTTTTTCAACAAAAAGTACATGGAGGTTGTGCGGTCATTGTCCATATGCTCGTATTGCTGCTACTAATCTAAAACTATCATTGGTAAAATGAAGCAATGCCCATGTAGAGGCGTTGACAATTAAGATGCCGATGTTAATCTTGTTCCACTGCTAAAACAAAGTAACGACACTACTTAAATATCATTTTTTTTATTTTTGCAAACTGGGATGCGTATCTCCATACTCAGGCATGTCTTCCTCAATTTTTAGTGGAACTGCACAAAATTGGATGGCCACTGTTGCTCAGTTCTTCCTTTCTCATTCTTGATTACCGAGAAGAAGCAAACCACAGTGAGGATTATCAAACTTCATTGGTGCCTGACCCAAACATGATGCAAAAATTGATGATGCATCACACCACGATGAGCTATCGATGCTCATGGTTGCGTCTCATGGCTGCATCGGCTGGTGAAGCTGATCGATGTTCAATGAAGAATGGGCTGTCTTGCATCAGTGCTCTTTGCTTGTTACCACAAAGATGATATCCTTCACCAGTTCATCTTGGAGCAGTCGTTTACGTTGGTGCAATTTTATCACACAATTGGATATGAACCAAATGTTTCCTCGAAGAAGCATCGACGTTGGTACTAAGAGCAAAAGTTTTGTATTGATTTCTAAGCCTTCTCACAACTTTGTCTTCAGCTACCCGGTAATTTTATTTGACCAGCTTTTAACTAAATATGTGGTCTGACTTTGAATAAAAATATGGTGTGGACTAAAAACCCGGATGGAGGTAGTACCCCTTCGTTTTTATTTACTTTGCATATTAGATTTGACTGAAGTCAAACTTTAACACAACAAACCATAATTATTGAGAGAGGGCAAACTGTACATACAAAATAATTGAAATTGAAATTGAAATTCTTTATTTGTACACACTCTCACACCTTTCCGATAATTTGGCGCGTGTGTGGTTGTTCACCTAACGGAGGGTAGTGTACCGCACGTGAACGACAGGAAGTGCAACCAGGACGCGTGGATCGTTACTTGATCGTAGTTTTCTTCACTGGTATGTTAAATAAAGAGTTTCATTTCATACACAATTTAAAATGATTGTTATGGAGAGAAAAAGAAAACCACTCCACTATATTAGTACTATATAATCTGGAGCCTCAGCGCTTGTTCGCTAGGGTTTGCACTCTTCACACTCGCGCTGCACTACATATATATATATACATACACGCTGGAGGCTCAGCGTTCCTTTGCTAGGGTTTGCTCTATTCACAATCTCTCAGCCTCTTCATCAGATCTAAACAAGTGCGCCTCTCTCTCTCTCCCCCCTCACAGCTGGTGAAGCAGCCGTCCGGGAAGGGGAGGAGGTGCAGCGTTCACTCTGTCGCCTTCGGCGAGGGAGGCAATCCACTGCCGGCTGCGCTGTTCTCTTTCACCCAGTGCCTGTGCGGGAGGGCCTCCGACCCCTTCTTCCTCGCTGCCGTACGTAGTGTGGGCAGATCCGGCCTCCCGCCGCACGCCTAGCCACATCCCGACGACCCTAAGGTATAACTTTCTTTGAAACCGTCATTGCTCTAGCATGCGGATCTGTTTCGATTCTGTAGTCGAATCTAGGTCTTGGTTCAAAGAGGAAAGAATGGAGGGTGGGGTGGAGCATGAATCTAGGACGTGGTTCAATGAGGAAAGGAGGGAGGGAAAGTAGTATAGACTGGCTATCCAGCCGCTTTGTTGGTCGAAAAGGGAAAAAGGGGGTAACCCCGATCTCTTTGTTGAAAAAGGAAAGAATCTGGGGGGTCGGGTAGTTTGTGTAGGACTAGATTTACTGCCTTCACATAGGAAAAAGGTTCAAAGAGAACAAATATGGGACCAACGCAGATATGCTGCTTGGCAACATACTCTGCATCACCCATTTATACGTGTGGACGCACATGGTGCTGGCATGTTCCATGTCCCATAACATTTTTAACGAATGTTATTTTAAGAGAATGTCTCTGTTAATATGAATCAATGCAACCGTTTTAGAAATGCTACTGTCCTACTTTGTTTTCCATCAAGATAAGATAGATGCTTCTTTTTGTGGCCATACGATTCATCCTCCTTTATTGGCCAGTAATTGTTTCTTTTTTTACCTCTGAAAATAGGGATATCTATTCAACTCGTTCCTATTGCGACCTTTTGCTTCACTACGCAAAACACTTCTGTTTTAAGAGTGTTTTGTACACTTCAACTTAAATGTCCCACCGGCAACTTTGCTTGATTTAGTTGAACTACACAAAACGAGATTGGATTTCCTATTCATGTTGGCAGATTCATATTTGATCTTGTCTGCTTCATGAAAGGTCAGTACCAGCCTTCATCCACATGATTGTGCAGTGTGCTTTGAGATGCTGTGCTACTTGTAGTGGTACTATTTTAAATAAATATTGAATTGAAGCTATTGTATTGCTGGCTTTTCCCATTAAGTGAACAAAAATGGGACCAACCCAGACATGATGCTTGTTACTTTGTTACAACAAACTCCACATCACCCCTTTATAAGTAGATGGAAGGACATGGTGCTGTTGCGCCCACTCTCCCCTGGAATTGTTTATGCTTTTTTTAATCTAATGTCACTGGTAAAATTAAGCAATGCCGCTCTCAGAATTAACTACTGAATCTTAGTTAAAAAATGCAACACTTGTTAGGGATCAGCGGGAGTACCATTTCTGTTAGGGATCGGCGGGAGTACATGTTTAAGAAATGTATTGTTGAGATAATGTCTCTGTTATTATATATCAGTTACAGTGTTTTACAAATGGTACTACCCTGCTTTGTAGTTCTTTCTACATGTTTAACCAAGGTATTGTTAAGATAATGTCTCTGTTAATATGAATCAGTTGCATTGTTTTAGGAATAGTACTTTTCTGCTTTGTCGTTATTTATACATGTTGAAACAAGGTATTGTTAAGATAATGTCTCAGTTCATATGAATGAATCACACTGTTTGAGAATTGCTACTGTCCTGCTTTGTTTCCCATTAAGAAAAAGTAGATGTTTTTTCTTCTGGGAGTATAAGTCATCAGCCGTTATTTCTTAGTAATTATTTCCTTTATACCTATTGTTGCATACAGGGATATCAAAACTTCAGCTCGGTTCTATTTCAACTTTGATTTTAGTTGAACTGCACAAAAGGAGCCAATGTGTTTAAGGCAAACTGTTGCATTATTGGGCCCAGTTGGTCTTTCGACTTTGCAGAAAGAAGCAGTCACTGTTTGCGCTACATTACACAAGGAATGATCGAGAAGCTTTACAGAGTATTAGTAGATGCTGGTGACATGACTAGTCTGCAGAGAGCATGGGAAACTCAACAGCACGTGGAGTGCAAAATTCACTCCACAAGGAAAGGTATGACCAAGTCAGTGGCCGACGCAGCTGTAACAAACGAGGTCAGTATCAGCGTTCATCCACATGATTTTGCTTTGTTATGTTGTGCTACTTATATTGTTGTATTTTTTTGAATAAATGTTTAATTGAAGCTATTGTATTGCTATCTTTTCCTGTTAAGATAATGAAGATGATTATCGTTGTGAGCATATGTTTAATCAACTAGTACCACTATTATATTCATCACACTTTTTCTGTATTTATGCAGACAGGGATGCTCAGCTTGATTTCAGTGGAACTGCACAAAATGTTTAGATGGTTCGTGTCCTCCATAATACTTGTAGTGACCCGACCCGAAATCGGTCCAGTCTCTGTGTATCTGTACCATCCCAAGATCATGCTGGCACACACTGTACATTGATGAAAAGATTCAAAGTTCAATCACACCTGAATTTATTACATGATTCTCATATCGAGTCTTTATTACATATAATAAATTCGGTCGAAGGCCAACTCATGAGAAATAAACTAAAATAAAGCTGCGGAAGCGTAGACGATAAGCGAGTCCATCCGACTCCATAGGGCAATCGCCAAGCGTGGATCGTAGCCTCACTCCTGGTCGGAAAACTCCTCTGCAACATAAGACGTTGCAGCCGTGTAGGTCAGCATTTTGAATATGCTGGCAAGTCATGAAGAGAGAACAACAATAATATCACTAACACTATATGCAATTTGGCTGTGGGGCTCTAAGTTTAAGTTTTTGTGAAAAAGCCAATTTTTTCCTACAACAAAGAGGACTTGCTTGCAATTACTACAAAATATTGGTTGTTATTGAGATGGTTCCGCCAACCAGTGTCTCATTCCCGAATTATTAATAACCCATCAATTAATTAATTATGTTCGGTGTTGAGATTTCCGAAATACTCCAATTCCAGAGGCTCATTTGCCCATAACCGGGGGCACGGCTAATCGATTAGGTTTTCACTCTGCAGAGTCTTGTGCACTTTACCCGCAAGAATCATTCCCTCCTTTATGTCCTCGCACTGCCTAGTGTTTGAAGATGGGACGAATGAAACAGGGTCTTCCGTAGAGTTCCTCTGGGCCACTGCCGGTGCCCATCCAGTCCTACCATTCTTCTACATCTCGTAGCACCGTCCGGCCAGAGTCACGCCTAGGGTCGACCAAGCCAGAGCCCATAATGGCTTGCGGCTGCAAAGGTAAGCTTCCGGTCAAGGTGTATCCATCCGTCTCTTCGTGGCTGGGTGAAGCTTTCCGCAAGATGTCATGGCGCTTCACCATGCATCCCGGCCATCCGCTGGTTGCTCCAGGGTGCCCATCAAATCCGTCCTCCACCTAGTAGTGAATTTGAAGTCCATCTTGAGCTTGAAGTCATGGGGTTGTCATCATCTTGACTCTCACATCTCCCTTATGAATCACTCAATCAACCCCGTCTACGAAAGCATAGCAATCAACTACATCATCCCGGGCATTGGTAACAAGGGGAAATTGGGTTCAACCTACCACATGATACTACTCAAGAACATAACTTAAAATTCTCCTACTGCATGCATGGTGGGGAGGAATAATTCTAATGCAACAAATCATAGGTATTGTAAAACATGATCAAATGACTTGCCTGGCTGACGGTCTTCGAAAGCTAGTGACTCGTAATAGCAGGCCTCGCACTCCGGGAATTCTATCGAGTCAAACATAGCACAAATAAGTATACCATCATAGAATTTCTACTACAACAGCAAGTAAATTATAATAACACACAAAGAATTCCAACAATAAAACCAACAAAGTCATAGAATCAAAGCAAGGTTTTTACTATAAGAAAGACAAACTCAAAAATAATTTTCTTCTACAATTTTTTTTCTTAAACAGAGCCAAAATAAGGTTTTTGTTAAATGACAGAAAGAAAAACAACAAATAAATTTAATGCAAAAAGAAAAATTTAAAAGCTATTATAAAACTCCTTTTATGCCTAAAACAAAACTAGTAAGAAAGTAAAATAAAACATTTTCTTTTTCTGTAAATAAAAGTTCAACCTCTCTAACTACAGAAACTAAACTGAAATAAAATATAACAGAGGTAAAAATAAATTTTTAAAATAACTAAAACAACAGAAAACAGCAGCAAGTTAAAATAACTAGAATAGGCTTGTTTTCATGTAAAACTAATTTTAATAAAAAACTATAAATACCCAAATTAATCGTACTGCTAGGAAAGGTCAAAACAAAGCGGTGGCAAAAAGAATCACTAAAAAAAATTAATCCTAGCTCATTTTATAGCAGAAATACTAATCTGACTAAAACTCATATAAAACAATTTTTTAAAAGCTAAAACATGGCCAAATCTATTTTTATACAGAAACTTTAGGAAATTTGCAGACTAGAGCAAGAAGAATCAATCAAAAACGCTAAATAACCTAAGAGATATAGAATTTACAAAACTGAAACTTTTCTGTTTTAAAAACAGAAACGAAAATAAATAAATAAACAGGCGCTACCGGGCCGAAGAGGTGGGCGGTCTGAAACTAAACAACGCTCGGGCGTTACTTTAACTAAAACATATACGGTTAAAAACTGAATCGACCGGTTCAATCTAACTAAATAAAACCGGGAAATAAACCGTAGGTAACCGTAAATAAACCGATCTACTAACAATAAACCTAACCCTTCACTACTTCTAATGTACGCCGTAGATTGCAGATCGAACAGTCGAGGGGAGGTGCGGCTTACAGCGAGCGGCGGCGAAGTCCGGCGGCTCGGGCGTGGTCGGTGGCGTTGCTCCGGCGGTCGGGGAAGGTGGCGGAGACGTCGGGGCGAAGTGGAGGAGCGTGGCGGAGGTGGTGGTGATGTCGAGGTGGTTCGGGGACGTCGAAGATGGTTCGGGCGACGACGATGGCTCCCTGGTGAGCTGCAGCTCCGGTGAGGGGCTGCGATGCTCGAGGCGACGGCGTGGGTTGTTCCTGGGCGACGAAACGATGTCAGCGGGGTGCGTCTAGTCGAGGGCGATGCGTGGATGGAAAGAGGGGCCCAGGTGGTGCTCACCGGCGTCGGAAACGGCGGCGAACGGCGGCGGCTGAAGCGAGATGCGAACGGCGAGAGCGCGAGCTGTGGTGGGTTTTGAGCTAGGGTTTTAGGGGGTTCGAGAGAGGAGAGGGCAGGGATTTTATAGGACAAGGGCTTAGGGAAGGGGTCGACTTGGGATCACGATCCTGGGAAGATCGGAACCGCGGCGGCGTCGGGCGTGCTCCGGAGCGGCATAACGTGGGCGAGGGGAAAGAGAAGGGGCGGGCCCCGCGGGTCAGTGAGAGGGGGAGAGGGAGGTGCGGTTGGGCGACCGAGGGGAGAGGGGTTGGCGTGCGGGCGCGCTGGGCTGGCCGCTCGGCTCGCTGGCTGGGCCGGTTGGCCTGGTTGGCGCCTAGGGTGTCTTTTTTTTGAAGTAAAGACAGAAGAAAAAATAAATATAGAAAAAATAAAATATAAATTTATATAAGACATATATATATCAAAATTCTCAGAAAAATAAATCCTAAAAGATGAACTATTTTTCAGAGGCAAAAATAGAAACTTTATAAAAACATTTTTTTGAAAATTCCAAATAACACTCAATTTTGAATTCAAAACTTTTGGCATTAATTTCTTCTGACTTTTTTGGAGTGTCATATTAGCTCCTCTCATACTTTTACACAAGTATTCGTCAGGGATTTTTTTGAAATAAATTTCAAATGACAATTTGAATTTGATGTCAAATAAAATTCAAATGCCTCTGAAATTTCCAATTGTCACTCAATTCAAACAAAATGCATAGATGCTTAGCTAATAATTGTAAAACATTCCAAATTGAAAATTTGGGATGTTACAATACTTCATCATGCACAATACATCGAATAGTTCTCTAATCATTCGTCGTCACCTTGAGCCACCAGACTATCACTTGAATGGAGCTGCCAACGTGTTCAACGCCTTGCAATATATAAATATGAAATCCACCATGCTACGCAAGACATTGTTTGATTTTAGTGGAACTGCACAAAAAGATACGCTGGTTAATCCGTCTCCATGTGCTATTTCAATGTGCAAACTGATGACAATCAAAGGGATTACATATTTTGAATGGGAAAAGCTTGTCAAAGTTTAATCATTGATGTTAGCAAGAAGACATTCATTTAATATTTTGGAATTGGAAAACCTTGTCAAATTGTGCTCATTGATGATAGCCAGAAGACATGCATTTGATATTTTGAAATGGGACGCCCTTTGCTGTGAGCAGCGTCGATCTTTTTTTTTTCCTATTCGTGTGTTCAGTTCAGAAGTAAATATTTACTCTGATGAGATGCATAGTCATGAATGTTGACTTATGTAAGGTATTTTAAGAGTTTATTCTGAATGTTGTCTATGAAATGCCAGGCCTTGTGAGTTTTATTGCAAAATTGAGCTTGGAATGCTGTGGCATGCGGCATCACGAGCTGTTCACCGTGCCTCCTGAGAATAATGCTTCGTATTGTTTTGCACGTTGATCTAATGCCATTGATTTGCATGTTAAGAAGATCTTCCTCTTCTGTTGTTTCTGTGCTTAAGAAGTTCATCATCTTATGTTTCATACTTTCATTCATAGCCTATACGACAACTCGGGTAGGTTAGAGGTGAAAGGATATGATCTTCCGACCAACTCATCGTATTAGGTCGTGATTGGATCATTGTTTTTGAACCAAAACCGCTTGTAAAACTGACGCTTGTAAATAAAAGCAGATGGTTTTGGGCAAAGCGCTTGGTTGGTCATTTTCGACTGGTAAAATATACACTGGTTTCTTAGATTACACGCGTAACTCGCCGGTTTTCGTTACAGACTTTGGGCCGTCGGTTTCATTATGCCTGTATTTTACGCGTTGTTTCTGGTGACTAGTAAACTACACTTGTATCCTTAATACAGGTGTGAAACAATCTAGAGCTCCCAAGCGCGGCCTTACCGTTTCATGCCGGCTTAGTCTCTCGAAGGTGCTCATAGGGGTCCGATGGTCATGGCTTCCTGAACAACCAGCGGGCGCTGTATCAGACCATCCATAGGGCCCGCGAGGCCCTCTTCGTCGTCCTTCGAGTTGTTGCGCTCACCGTGGCGCCGCCGTCTCACGTTGTCAACATGGTCAATGAACATGAGGAATCAGGAGATGACTTTACTTGGAGAGGATGACAGTGGGGACCCACCAGGGCCATAGCCGCACGTATGCAAGTGCCTCCTTATTATATACAACTATAATTTTTTTTGCTTCCTCCTGGTTTCCTGACATCATGGTCCCACACCATTGTCAACCTATATAGTCAATAAACGAGAGAATTGCACATGGAGCGGCCGACAGCTGGGACCCAGCAGCTCGAGCAGTATTTGTTTTTTGAGGTGTGAGCAGAGTTTTTCTTGAGCAATGTTTTTGTTGTTGTTCAGAGGAGCAGGGTATCAACTGGGCGGGCTGTGGCCTGTCTGGCCCAGGCTATTCTTTTATGTCGACCAAATATCCAGCCCAGATATTAATTTTTCAATGTGAAAATGGCTAGCCCAGTTATACTTTTTTTGCGGAATACTCAACCCAGGTCAACTTGTTATTCTCCGCCCTGCATTAGACTTGCCAAGAAAATGGGCTTTAAGAAATAATAAATGGGCTGTAATTAAAAAAATTGGCTGTAAATATAAAAAATGCACCGAACAGGTAATTTTTTTGATTTCATTACTTGTTGCGTGCGCAAAATTTTGTTAGATTTTTACCTAATACAAATTTATTTTGAAATTATATTTAATCTGACTCAAAATTTTGGGTTAAAAAATATTTCGGATCACATCAAAATGTGGGAAATTTTGTTGAATTTTTTGAGCGGTTGGTTGAAATTATTAACCGTTGTCCTGGCTAGAAAATGGGCTGTAATTTTAACAAACAGTAAATGGGCTGAGTAAATTCCATTAGAATTAAAAAAATGGGCTATACATTATAACAAATCGCAAATGGGCTATATGTTCTCTACCACATATGTGATGGTCACTTGTGGGCATACTAAGTTGACGCTTACGCAAGGCTTTGTCAACTTATAGTCAACACACGATTCTAGTAGCAGTGGCCATTGGATGTCCATCTAATGGCTGTGGTGCTTCTTCAATCTCGGATATTGATGCTTCATCCGCCCAAACAACCGCCGGTGGTACCGCTTGCTAACGCCTCCTGTGGCCGGCTGTGCTGCCTCGCAGGCCTCATCGGCCCACCCTACTCCCATCGCTGTCCAGGCCATTCTACTCACCAACACCTCCTGTTATTCTCCGGCGACGGCAGCCTCACACCACAGCCAAACCAGTGAACCCTCGTACTCCCCTCCGCGTGGGCATCCACTGTTGTGTCTTCGCCGGCTTCGGGTCGTTCCCTTCCTAGGCCTCGCCATCGTCCACCGCGTTGGTTCTCTCGGCGTGGCGTAGTCAATTTTGTCAACAAACGACAGCCATTGGAAGAGGCATGTATGTGGAGTGGCTGACAGTAGGGACCCGCATGGCCCATGGCCGCACGCGAGCAAGTCCTTCCTTATTATGCGAAAACAAATGATTTCTCCCCCTGACAGGTTTGAGCCACCAGCTACATCTTCGCACGCAGGGAAGTGTTTGCTTTATTACATGGAAAAAAAGTTACCTCTCCCTGACAGCTGGGACCCACCAGCTTTATTATCATCCATTTCGCGAAAATATAGATTGTACCAAAGATGCTAAATTGTTTTCATTTTATTCTAACTCGAAAAAGAAGAAATTAAAAAAACTAGAAAACATCTTCGCACGCAAGGAAGTGCCACCTTATTATGAGCAAAAAAATGATCCCCCCTGCTAGTTGGGACCCACCAGATTTGGAGGTTGACTTGTGGGCGAACTAAGTTGACACGTATGGGCTTTGTCAACTTAGTCAAAACGATTCTAGCTGCACTGACCATTGGATGTTAAATCAACGGCCGTGCTGCGTCTTCAACCTCTGGTCTTCTTGCTCCAGCCGCCCAAACCAGGCCCGCTGTACCGCCTGCTCCAGCCTCCCGTGGCCGGCTGTGCTACCGCGCAGGCCTCACGGACCGACCATACTACAACTGGCCAGGCCTTCCCTCTACTCACCCACACCCCCTATTATTCTCCGGCGATGGCAGCCTTACGCCGCAGCCGAACCAGTGAACCCTCGTACTCCCCTCTGTGTGGGCATCCACCCGCCTCGTCTTCTCTGGCTCCTCGTCGTTCCCTTCCTAGGCCTCGCTGTCGTCCACCGCCTTGATGCTCTCGGCGCCTCGTGGTCAACGAGGTCAACGAACGACAGCCATCAGAAGTGGACTTTAGGCTGTGAGGGTGACAGCTAGACCCACCAGCTACATCTTCGAACACAAGGAAGTGCCTCCTTATTACTCGCAAAATAAAAATGATTCCTCCCCCTGACAGCCGGGACCCACCAGCTATATCTTCGCACGCAAGGAAGTGCATCCTTATCCTCCCTGACAGCTGGGACCCACCCGGTCGAAGCGTACGTAGCGTTGTCGCGAACATGTACGTACGTACTGGCGATCGGTCTCTCTACAATGATGAACCATGGCTGAGCAAGCAGCAGCACGTGTAGTAGTAGAGCCCCCGACGTAGCAGTTCAGGCAGTCCCTTCTAAACCGTGTACACGTACGTACAGCCACATGCCAAAAAATACGGCCACGTACGTACATATAGGCGGGGTCTCGAACGCGTACTCGCGCATACGTACGACCAAGGCTCGTGTACATGGAGAGGCAATGGACGGCAACAATGGTGTCCTGTTCATCGGGCAGCCAACCAGCTAGGTTGGAACGGAGAAACAACGTCATGTTCATCGGGAGGCAACAGACTGGGTCGAAATGTGTCCTGTTCAATGGGAGCCAACCGGCTTGGACGGAACAGCCGAAACGGGGTTTGGCGTACTGCAGTACGGAGGAAATGGCCTTCTATTCGACCGGCTGCGGTCGAAACGGCATCCTATTGATCGGGGGGGGGGGTGTGGCATACCGCAAAACAGAGGAAACAGACTTGTGTTGGAGCGCTACAGTCGAAACGGGGGTCCTGTTCATCGGGAGGGGTGTGGCGTACCGCAAAACGGAGGAAACAGACTTGTGTTGGAGCGCTACGGTCGAAACGGGGGTCCTGTTCATCGAAGGGGTGTGGCGTACCTTAAAATGAGACTCCACGGGCTACTGTTCACCCACCGTCGACTTGCTTCAGCCTCCACCTGCACTGTTCATCCACCGCATCTTCCTCCTGCCTCCACCAGCTACTGTTCATCCACGGGCTACTGTTCATCCAGCCCTCCACTGGCTACTGGTCAACCAGCCCTCCACGCGGTCCTATTCATCCACACCCAACCAGCTCGGCTGTGGCGGCCTCCTCTTGGGCTCCTCTTCATCCAGCGGCAACTGCCTATATACTACCATGGGGTCCTGTTCATCCAACCCCCACCGGAAACTGTTCATCCAACCCCAACCACGTACGTCTAGACTCGTTCAACCGCAACCCCAACATTCACTGTTCATTAAGAGGCAGCAGGTTCGATCGGCTTCAGTAAGCAGCAGCAGCGATCGATCGCTCGGGTTCAGTTAGCAGCAGTAGCGAAGGAATCGCTCGGGTTCAGTTAACAGCCAAGGGATCGATCGCTCGGGTTCAGTAACGTAGCTAGTGCAATCGCTCGGGTTAAGTAAGCGAACGCCTCGCTCGGGTTCAGTTAGAGCCCAACGCCTCGCACACACGCTCGTACGTGTACGAGAGAAACACGCAATCCCTCCATGCATCGCTCGGCCTGACCACCCACCGTAATCGGGAACTCCCCGAAATTTTCCTCGCCCTCGCTTCTACCATGATTTTTTCCGTCATGGACGGCCCAAAGAATGTCATGCAGGTGCGTCTCCGGCCCGCCCAGGACAAAAAGCCCATTTTCTGTCATGATTTTTTGTCATAGAAGTAGGAGCCCACCACATCTAACAATTATCGTCATAGAAGTGTCATAAGCATGACAGAAAAAAATCATTCGGCCCAAAATGTCACGGATGTGTTTTTTTTTGTAGTGGATAGTGAATGTACCATCAGCGCCAACCAGCCCTGCCGGGACCTTCTTCACAGTGGGTCCAGCAACCTTGCATCTCTTGCTAGTAGAACTCTCCGGCAAGTCATCGACAGGTGCAGCGTACTCCGGAGAGGCACACTTCCCGAATTCCTTGCCGGTATCCTTGCTAGCTTTTCTCCCTTGTTTGTTTTCCTTGGCGGGGACTACGACTTCCGCGGCCTCGGCAGTGACCGCATCCTGGTACATCTTGTCCATGCATATAATTGCGTCCTTCTTGTCTGATGGGATAGAAATAACGCCATCGGTCCTGGCATCTTCAGGATGTTGTAGGCATAATGGGATGCCGCAATGAACTTTGCCAGGGCAGGTCGTCCAAGTATCCCATTGTATGGCAACGGAAGCTCGACCACATCGAACACAATCTTCTCAGTCTGGTAGTTCAATTCTCCTCCAAATGTCACCGGCAGCATGATCTTCCCCTTTGGACGACTCCTGCCAGGGTTGATTCCTTGGAATGTGCCAGTAACCTTGAGCTCTTCATCTGTTATCTGCAGCTTGCTGATTACCTTGGGGGAAATCAGATACAACCCAACCCCGCCGTCAACCAACATCTTTGTGACCCTGAGGTTGCAGATTATTGGTGATACCAACAATGGCAAGCACCCTACCACAGTGGTGCGGTCAGGGTGATCCTCTTTGTCAAAGATGATGGGCGTGCGAGACCATTTGAGTGGTTTCCGTGAATCTGCTGCTGGCTACACAGCATTGACCTCATGCCCCCATTGTTTTAGCTGGCGGTGAGAGGAGTGCAAGGATGCTCCCCCGTCAATGCACAAGGCGTCAGTGGCTTTCTAAAACTCTTGCTCGCTGGTTTCCTCTTCATCCCCTTCATCGCTTTCGTTGCCACATTCCTTCTTCTCATGGCCTTTAGCAGGTTTCCATTGATGTTGGGGGACCTTGCCGGGGCGGCCGCCTCGGCCCTTCCCGCCAACGCCATCTTGGTCTCTCTCCTTGTCACGCTTCTCATACTCAGCTTTCTGCTTCTTGACGAGTTGCTCAACTTGATGACACTCTTGGAGATCATGGCCCTTAGTCCGATGGATCTTGCAGTATGGCCCGTCAGCCTTCCCAGCCTTCTCGTCCGCCGCAGCTTCCCGGCAGTCGGCGCACGCGGCAACTTCCTTGCCGGGGGCTTCGGTCTTTGCCTTCTTGCCGGTACTAGGAGTGCCTGATCCCTCGATAGCCAGCACTGCTTTCTCCTTGCGCTTCTTGTTGCATTTTTTGTTCTTCTTCTGGTTGGTGGCATCGTCATCATCTTCTGAGTCAACGTTGATGCCATCCTCTTCTCCGGGGAGTCGCCTCCCCTCCTCCGTACGGGCACACTTATCTACCAAGGTGTAAAGCTCATTCACAGTCTTGGGCAACCAGACGTTCATCTTGGAACGTATCCTGCGGTTGCGTACGTTGGACTAGAACATGGCAATCACAGCTGCCGGGTGGAAATCTAGAATGTTCCTGTGCACCCGGCTGAACCTCTGCATGTACTTCCGCAAACTCTCCTCTTCATTTTGTGGAAGGAGCTGCAAATCGCTGGGCCGCCCTGGTTCTTGATGGCCGCCCGTGAAGGCACCAACAAACTCGTGGCACAGGTCAGCCCAACTCGAGATGGAGTTCTCTGGCAAGTGCATCAGCCACGACCTCACATTTGGCTTGAGTGCCAACGGAAAGTAGAATACCTTTTCATCTCTTCCTCTGGCGGCTTGAACGGCAATGGTGTAGATGCTCAAGAACTCTGCCGGGTTCAGTCTTCCATCATATTTTTCTGGTATCTCTGGCTTGAACGTACGGGCAGATGGCCAACGGACTTGCCGCAGCTCGCGAGTGAAGGCAGGACACCCAACCTCAAAAGGCAGGTATCTGCCTCCACTCGGTGCAGGCTCGTCAACGTCGGGGCCATTGCACCTGTCGTACTGGCGGCGGGTTTCGTGCTGCCATTCAATGGTGACGCGCGCGTCTTCCCTCCGCCTGTGTTCCAGGACCTGCCGCTGATCTCAACGGGCTCGAGGATCAGATGAAGCCATCGACACCTAGTCGGGTTCTTGGTCACGCGGCTCTGGCTGCAGCCCCTGTGCTGGTTGCCGTGTGGGGGACCGCACCGTAGGATTGGCCCCTTAGCACGACCAGCGGCACGGGCCGTTGTTGCCACCTGCGGATGCCATGGCGAACCGGCCCGTTGTGATCCCCCCGCCTCAGCGAAACAAATCAAACTTTGAATGGTGTCTCTCCATTCATCCATTTGATCGGCCACTGGTGGGAATCTCAACAAGAGCTGGGCTCGCGCCATGGCTTTCGAAGCAGTGCTTGGCATGGACGACAACACAGATCGCGACGTCGCCCGACTCCTGATGGTACCGGTAGTGGCGGCGTCACGTTCTCGTCATCGTGAGCCCGCCGCAAGGGTGGCGTGACGACGAGAAGGATGCGTTTGGGGGTTGACAACCCCATTCGGTGCTTTGTCTTGATTGCATTGCCCTAGGAAAGGCATGTGCCCTGTAGATGTGCCCGTAGCAGGGGCAGCTAGGGGGTTATGATTCGCGCCGGAGCGGGCGCAATCGCTGCGGCTGCGTCCTCCAGTGAGATGGAGAGGCGGAGATTGAATATTCTCCCCACCCGCATCTTGTGGAGCGTGGCCGCTAGGGTGCTGCTGATGCTGTCCTCCTCCGGTGCCTCCTGCCCCGACGCCACAGCAGCTCCCATGGGATTAGTGGCTACATGCGAGGGGGCCTTCGAGGTGGAAGGGTGCGCTGCTACGCTGGACTTCTTCCTGGGCGCCATGGATGATGAAGCCATTGATGAAGAAGATGGTGATAAACATTAACACACTATTTACGACCTCGGGTTCGCACAAGCGCTTCCCCCTACCTGGCGCGCCAAAGATGTCATGGTTCAACATGATCACCTATGGGGCCATCGGCCCCTTGTGGTTCGGCAAGGGGGAAGGGCACGTTGCACAAAGAGCGGAGGCCGTAGGGCAGCACGGCAATGGTGACGCGGGCGGTTTTTACCCAGGTTCGGGCCACCGCAAGGCGTAAAACCCTACTCCTGCTTTGGTGGATTGGATGGAGGACCGTGATGAACGCGCAGCGCTCAAGCCCGGCAAGGTCGCCTCGGGGAGAGCAGCTACGCGCGTACGAGTGTACAAGGGTCTGAATCCTTTTATAAGGTTGCCACAACCCTCCTTTTATAGGTCAAGGGGTTACCACAATGGCAAAATAGTCATTATCCAGTGATTAGATAGCCATAGTGCTATCACACCTAACTCTGCAGACAGGACAAGGTGCATTAAATGCACCACTTAGTGTCACGTCGTGGATGTAGCCCGGCAAGCCTTGCCGCACCATTCAGCCACATTCTCATCTGCCTGCGTGACACCCCCTTGGACGGGTGTCATTTAGGGGCGATCTTCCTCAGAAATGGCTGCCACATGCCAAATGATAGCCATTTAATCACTTGGGGGCTCGACACCGCACCGATAAGTGACTTGCGTTGTTGTGAGGTGGAGCGGTGGAGCCTTGGCGGGGAAGCAGGCCGTCGGCGCCCCGGCAACCCTTGCCGGGGAGATCTTGGGACTTGCCCTTGGGGTGACCTCGACCTGACCAGGCTCGCCTGCTCGGTAAGGGAGGTTTTTCCCTTAATGATATCTTGCTCCTTTGGCTTGTCTTGGTCTTCTTGATCCGCCCTTTGATTTCTCAAAGAGCTATCTTTTCTACTTTGCCTCGTCTTGTCATTGTAACCTTGCGCTTGAGCCTATGTACAGTCCGGGCAACATACACCAGGGTTTGTTGCACCGACACCAACTAAGCAAAAATATATTATTTAAATCCTTACAGCCCGTCTACATCACCTTATTGTACTTGCTCTTCCACGCTCCATTTTGTCTTGCGGTACTTCCTCCGTCCAGCACACTGACAAGTGGGCCCCATGCTCATTTATGCCAATGTGGTAGTCAATTATTTTGTCAGAGTCAGCTATCATACCCTTTCGATGCCACGTCAATGAATCCACTAGAAACAAGTCTAGACTTGTTCGGTTCAACCGCCTCACTAGGTGTTTGGAGAGGAATTGGTCGGCGGCTGGCGGTTCTATAGGTGGGCTGGCGAAAAAAATAGGGGAAAACGCGGGAAGCAGCTAGACGAGGGAGGGAAGCTTCTACATTCGCGGGGGACGTGGCATTGACCATTGGGCGGCAACAGGCGGTTATCCGTGTACGCAATACAGGATACGAAGAGGCATCCTATATCAGCAAGGACCAGCTTCCCTACCGATAGCTCATCTAACAGAATTCCCAAGTTAACTGTGCTGAGGCTGGAGTAGTCATGAGATGGGTGACCGGATGGGAACTGGACTCGATATTAACTAATTTGATGGGTCACTGTAAAGGTTATTTTAAACCTTTACAGTGATCCATTAAATTAGTTGAACCTTGAGGTCTTTGTTTTGTAATTTTCTACATTTTTTGTTTTTTGAACACATGTTAATCGAAGGTCTATCGCGTTACTTTTAAATAATTTTTGTCATGTATGTGAAATTAACCTCGAGGTACTTGTTCTCAAATTAACCTCTGGGCCTTGCAGGAGTGCTGCAATGTGTCGGCTTCAATTGCAAGATGAGCCACCAAGCTAGCAGTGGAGTTGCCAACATGCTCAAAGTGCACGCAACATTGAGTAGAAAGAAGCATGCCCAGGAAATTATTGTGTGCTTAGGGAGGCCCTTTGCTCAAAGAGCAAGTACTCTTTCAGTTATACTATAACTAGGTGTCACACGGGCTATAAGGACGAGGAGCGAGAAGCGACGGGCTGCTGGATATACTACTATAACTAGGTGTCGCATGGGCTATAAGGACGAGGAGCGAGAAGCGACGAGCTACTGGATATACTATAACTAGGTGTCACACAGAGGCCGAGGAATATGGTGAATGCGTGAGGTGGGCCATGTATGATGTGTTTCGGACTCTTTCGGTTAAACGTGGAGAGATTTGGTTGATTTTATATCGCTGAATAATATAAAATATTATGAGTGCAGACGCTCCACGACGAGGTTCCTTGCTCCTTCTCGGTCGTCGGGAATCTATGTTCTTCCACTCTTTTATTTTAGACGTGAGCTTTGTTCATCCTTTTGCCAACACACGGGACATCTAGCATCAAGGTGCACGTGTCATGCAAGAAAATGGAGATAAGCAGTGCATAAGTGAGTCGTGCACTTCGATGGCACGTACTACGCAATATTTTTTCTCCTCGATGGCATGTGAATCGTGCACGTACTCAATGACGGAGCATGGGATGGTAGCCATGGACATGGTCGGCCCTTTTTGGAGAGAGTAATAAATAACTTTGATGTGTCCCATCAACTCGCAGAACAATGAGAAGCTTGCTTACTACACCCTCTCCCTCGCCCACGCGTGCGCGGTGGCTCATAGCACGAGGAGAAGCTTTTGCTTTATACAAGCGGTGGACGTGGAGCAGTTCATTCGATGTCAGATTGCCAGAAGTATATAATACTGTAGTAACATCATCATTGTTTGACTTCCAAAAGAGGCGAAGAGCCAAGCACAAGGTTACCTACTAACCTTTAGTAGGAGTATAGTACACTATAGCCAAAGCTGGGCCACCATTTTAGTGCATGGTTAAATAATATAGGCGGCTCTTGCAATGGCACATCATTTAGAGCAAGTACTCTCTCCGTTTCTTTTCTTTCATTCGTAGGAACTTAAAACGCAGGAATAGGAAAAATAAAGGATTGGAGTGGCATGTCCACTTGAATCCCATACTAGAATTAACACATTGTTTGACACAGGAAAAACAAAGGAAGTGAAAAAAAGTTGGAGTGGATACTAGATTGCCAATTAACACATGATTTCATAGGAAAAATTCCTATAGCATTCTATCCTATGAATCAAACAACCAATGTAGGAAAATTAAGAGGGGGGTCTCTCCAACAGTGTTCCTTGGCTCGCACCTAGCATCACGGGTCGAACTTTGGAGTCATTCATCTGGTACACATGGCATCTCAGATCTGGACACAAGGTGATACACCATCAAGGTCCATTGGCTAGTCATAGTGGGGAGTAACTTAGACTAGTGTCATGCATATGACACTAGCCTATGTTACTACGTTAATAGTGCAAGTAACAAAGAAGTAGTAACATATAGATGATTGCATTTATTAACTTATAGACTCATTTATTCTTGGGAAGGGCTATGTTATAGTAACATAGTATTATGTTACTCTAAGCACCTCTCTTTTCATTAATTACTTGCCACACAAGCAAATTTGCATTGGGGTGCGTTATGTTACTAGCTATGTTACTCCCACTATGACCAGCCTTAGGATAATGTTGTGCTCAAAGCCGGACGTACACGGTTAAGGTCCACGGTCAAGGGGGTCAGGGCGGATGCGACCTCTCACTTCGTCTGCCATTGAAGCGGCGCGTCGGCCGAGGGCGCCGCCCACTGCACTCACAGCTATACCCGCCTCCTCGCCGCATTCAAACACCTACATTTAAACATGCGTGGAATGCGAGAAATCCATTCCGGCCACATGTTCGTTCAGGAGCGGGACGCCGGCCATGCTCCTCCTTCCACCATTTTCTCCACTCTTTCGGCTGCATCCGACGAGCAGGAAGAGCAGTTCTCCGACATAAAAGCCATCTGGGTGGCCCACCGAGCCCGGCAGTTACGAGTGAGGCAGCTCGCTGCTCCACCTACCTCGCCTAGCCCGATGGAGCCAGCTGCTGCCCTAAGCCAGCGCGTGGTTCCGCAGCTGGCCGCTCCAATCCTGCTCGACGAAGAGTGCCGAGTTGCTACACACCGGCTTTTCAGTGAGCACGGCGGAACGGGCATCATCGCTGCCCTCGACGTTGTCATGTCATACAGCGTCTCCATTGCATGCGACTGCGCCATCCGCAGTGGACGCGCGCGTAGCCGCGCCATGCAGGCAGCGAAAGAAGCCACCACAGATGTCTACGAGGTGACACGGCTACGCGGATGTCCACGAGGTGACAGCCAGCACGTCCCTGCCCGCCGCCATCATTGAGGAGAAGTAGAACACGGGAGGCCGCCGCCGATTGTATCCCATGAAGGCCACCGCCGAGGCAACGCCGGCAAAAACATCCTGTGTCTTGCACAATTCTTCTTCAGCTGGATGCTGGAGGAGGACAAAGAGATCGGTCGGCGACCATTTAGATTAGGTATATTAATTCTACCTTTAGCTCCGGACTAGCACAACTTATTTAATGTAAATGTAATGAAATTCATCATGTATATATGAAATCCGGCCATGTTTGCATGAATTTGCGTCCATGTTCGCACTCTCGGGCGAGCATTGTCCGTCGCTGGAGTGGGACGATGGACTCCGTCTCTGACAACCCCGCAAAGTGCGTCACCACCTTTTTGATGGCCAGGACGCGACGAGAGAATGACATCCTTCATTTCGCAGGTGATGGCCATTACCGCGCGCTCGTCTAGACGGCTCGGTAGCTCATGAAGCAGCACCAACAACATGCCTTGTGCGTCTAGTACTCCATTGCAGTCGTAGTTGCTGCATGCGCAACTTGGGTTGCAGTTGCAGGTGAGCACAGCGACGCTCCATGGCCATCCATCAATAGTGGCTGGTATGAGGATGACATCGCCATGTGCATCCTATTTGTACTAAAAATCATGAATGAAGAGTATAAACAGGTTTACGTACAACCTGAGTGGATTGCTCCAGTGGTCATCACATGTGTAGTGTCATGCAAAGCTTCATTTATTAGGTTATAGAGTCATTTTGTTTTGGTATGTGTGATGTTACTCATAGAATGAGTAACTAGCTAAGTTACTCAATTTACCTCTCTCCTCATTAACTAGTTGCCACATAGGCGAATTTGCTGAGTTGGACCCGATGTTACTCTTGAAGTTACTCCCAATGTGGTTAGTCTTAGGCCTTGTTCGGTTCAACCTCCTCCCAAGGGGTTTGGAGAGGAATGGAGGGGAATTTGGCTTGTACATGATTTAATCCCCCACAATCCCTGTTAATCCCCGTCAAAACCCCTTGAACCGCACATGCCCTTAAGGTTAAAAATGACCAGGATTACAGAGGGCAGGGTACAAACTTCAGTGAAGGTGAGGGCTTGTTTCCAACTAGCTCTACAACCTCAAGGTTTATAAATCGGACTTCACTCTCCCCTCACGCACACACGTGGGTACACTCACGGTGGAGCGCATTTGCACACGAAAAGGCAGGTAACATGACAATTTGACACATCTAGTTGTCCACTTAATGTGGGGTCTGGGACCAAATGTCAGCCATACCAAGTGTGACCTGAACGCAGTGGCACGGTTATTGATCGAGTTTCTTTTTACTGGTACGTTAAATGAGAAGATGGCTCCCCGTGTATTCAATTTAAAATGATAGCTATGGAGAGAAAAACAATTACTACTCCACTTCAGGACTTGCTTGCTAGGGTTGCTCTCTTCTTCTCACCCTCTCCAGATCTAAACAAGACGGCGGTGTCCACTCTCTTTCTCTCCCTCTCTCTCTTCTCATCGGTTGTCACAGATCCATCCGGATCCCTTCCACTGGTGGTCGCCGGTGGCGAGGGAGGAAGTCGTCGCGCGCTGTCTTCTCTGACCTGGCGCCAGCGTGGGAGGTCCTCCGTACACTTGCTCCCCGCCGTCGTGTTGGCAGATCCTGCTGACTGCCTCGCCACATCCTGCGGACTGGATGTATAACTTCTTTTAGAACCGGCCTTGTTCTAATGGCCCAGCTCCCCACGCCTTGCATCCTTTTTTCCATCAAGTTAGGATTGCTCCCCATGTCGCTGCATCCTGCATGTGGATATTCTTCTAGTATTACAAAGCTCCCCATGTAGCTAGCTCCGTCGGCTTGTCGAACACTCGAACAACACCTAAATTTTTACTATTAGAGGAAAAAGGTACTGTAGATACTGGCTAATGAACCGATCTCTTGGTTGGAAAGGGAAATAAAGATGCTGGCTTGACTGATCTCTTGGTCCAAAAAGGACAGAATGTGTGTGTGTCGGGGGGGGGGGGGGTTGGTCACAAGCAACCGAGAATGAGCACGTTTAGATTTCCCGTGGTCACATAGGAAAGGTCACTGACGACAACAAAAAAGGCACAAATCCAGACATGCTTTGCATGTTTGCCGCACTCGGCAACACCTCTGCCTCACCACTTTATTCCTCGGTGGATGTAAAACGTGCTTGTGCCTCCCCTGTCCCTATGCCCTTACTGCCGCTGTTAATATAACATCACAGGTAAAATGAAACAATGCCACTGTTAATGTGATGTCACTGTTAAGTTATCTGCTGTCAATCTATTGCCATTGATAAACTGAGTCAATGCCACCACCATTTTATGAAATGCTTCTGTCTTGCTTTATTTCTCATCAAGTGTTTTCGGCCATTACACTAAAATCTGACACCGGTAACATAGCCGCATCTCCGTGGAACTGCACAATATTTAATTGCACAATGGTTGACACGACGATGTGTTTCTCCTTTCCGTATCACGCTTTGTTAGAATGATCGTTCCTGTTAATCATGCACGCACGTACTGATCAAGTGCTACTGTCAATCTGTCATCATAGAGTAATAATGCTATTGTTATGCATGTTAATGTAAGCCCACGTTAATCTAGCGCCAGTGTTGATTTGATGAGATGGCACTTCTTAGTTAATGGCACTTTTTCATACTATCAGTGTAATGCCATTGATAACATATGAGATGCTGTTGTTAATCATATGCCGCTGCAAAAAATGACACTGGTTAAGTAACCCTGTTACATATTTGTGCAAACAGGGTTGTCTATCTCCATATGGTGTCTTATTTGTGCAAAATGAAGCACAAACCTCAATTTTAGTGTAACCGGCTGTCAGCTGACCTCACGGTGCTCCAGGTATTCCTACATTCATAACTAGGTAGAATGACCAACGCAAGATGAAATAATCTTATTCGTACGTTGACTTGCTGATTGCAGTGTGGAATGAGCCTGTCATGTGTGGAGGAGCAACCAAGCACTGCAGCCGCACCATCAATGCAAGATAAAAGAGACCGAGTCATTGATGGCCTGGCCGGCGAGTAGGGTTCATGCAAACAGCGGTGCATTATTTTAGTGGAACTGCACAAAAAATATACTGGGGTTATTCGGACAAATTTTCTACAGCCACACGGAAGGAATTGCACTCATCGATTGCATAGAATTTCCTCCGTGCCATCATAGGAGATCCCAAGGTGGAAATCAACTAACCACCTATAAAAGTATGCATACTCTTCCTCACACAGGTCAGTATCCCCTTCGTTCAAATGATCATGTTTTGTCATGCTGAGCTATTGATATGTGCTGCTGTTTTGCGACACCGTTTAAGTACAACTATTGCTTTCCTATCTTCTCACATTCAGGACAATGAAGATGATTTCAGTGGAACTACACAAAATGGTCTGATGTTGAGTGATCTCTATTGCCCCCTTTGTTTGCTGCATTGTGTCAGTGTAAATTGCAAGATGAGCCATCAAGCTAGCTGTGGAGTTGCCAACATGCTCAAAGTGCACGCAACATTGAGCAGAAAGAAGTATGTGCATGCGTAGGGAGGCCCTTTGCTCAGAGAAGCATCGATCGTTTTTCTTTATTTCTACACCTTCTCACAACTTTGCCTTGGTTATAGTCTTGTTAATCATTTAGATGCGTAAACATGCTGCACTAAAGTGCTTATGAATGTTAGCTAGTATGCATACCGTATGTTGTGAAACTTAGTTTAGTGTGAATGTTGACTAGCGTGTCAACCTTTATAATCTATATTGTGGGCCTATTATTTGACCACTCATTTTGCCGTGCAACGACCAGTGTGAGTGTGTTTGCATGCAGTACTGCATCCTCTAATTTGGTGGATGCCAAGCCGGCCCGAGAAGGAGCTAGAACTTTTTTTCCAAGTTGAAAAATGTTACCGATGAGGAGCCATAAGCTGGAGGCGTCTCTTTTTTTCTTTTCAATGGGAAATAAGCTGGAGAGCTGGAGAGTGTCTCTAATGGGCTGCCTCTAGTACAAGGCTGTCCAGTACGAAACACAGGCAGCCGACTAGGTCGATACAAAAGCCTATCCATCTGAACGCCCATTTGTTTTTGTTTTTTGCGAGGAAAAGCCCATATTTCTTGAACAGGGGCGATCCCAGAAAAACCCTCCTTCCTCTTTGCCTCCACTTACTGCAGCTCACTGGACTCTCCCACTTCCGTCTCCCCCCAATTCCCCCCGCTCCCCATCTTCCTCACTCGTACAGAAAACCCCTGCTCACCTTCTTCCTCACTCGTATAGAAAATGCTTGCTCCTCTTCTTCCTCGCTCCTACAGAAAACCCAAGCCCTCCTTCTTCCCCACTCGCACTGCCACTAGGCTTGTCTCTCGCTACTTTGCTCAAACCCGTGAGCTTAGCGTGACTCCCGCAAGGAAAATGGAGTTGGCTGGCCCCAACGCCAAGAAGATGAGGCTCCCGCTAGCGGCGACGCTAGTTGTAGATCCCGCACCTGGCAGCGCGGGGAGGAGCGGCGAGCCCCCCCCCCCCACCGGATCTGAGGAACCCGTAGAATCTCGGGTGGACCGCATCAGCGATCTCCCAGACGACATCCTTGGGGAGATCATCTCGCTTCTCCCCACCAAGGATTGTTGCCGCACCCAAGTCCACTCAACTCGGTGGCGCCCTCTATGGCGCGCCACGCTCCTTAATCTCGACTATCGTCAGCTATCTGTCATTTATGGTTTTGAACTCCTCAGAGCCATCATCTCCTCCCACCAGGGCTCCATTCAACGCCTCTGCATCCCAACAAGCTACCTGCTGTTCATACCCTGCACGGTGGAGGCCTGGCTGACATCCCCTGAATTCGAAAAACTCCAGCAGTTTGAGTTCTACCATTACCACAAAAATTACATACCACAAACTGACGGCCAAGAATTTGTGCCCACACCACCATTGTCCATCTCATGGTTTTCCTCCTCTCTCCACACCGCCACCTTTTCCCGGTGCCATCTACCAGACGATCTGGTACTAATGCTTCGACTTCCACTGCTAAAAAAACTTTTGCTTGTGGTGGTTTATCTGTCGGAGGACTCACAACACAGCAGCATCCACTCCAGTTGCCCTGCCCTGGAGTGCTTGCTTATTGTTTTGGGAATAGAAATACCTATCAGTTGTCTCCAAATAAAGTCGCCTCACCTTAAATCATTGGAATTTTTTTTGAAGGACATCAGCTCATCATCGAAGATGCCCGTTCACTTCAAAGGTTGCCCCTTCATTATTGTTATATACCTTCGCAAATAACTGTCATCTCTGCGCCTAAATTGGAGACCTTGGGTGTAATTCCTGATCCGTTTAATTATCAGAAGTTGGTGTTTGGCTCCACACTTATTCAGGTATCGTATATTATCATCTACACATTTGTAATCATAACCTGCATTTTTCATTTGTGTGCATAAGTTTTATATCATGTTGGATTACACTTTGGGTACTAATATTATGTTATATGCTCAATGAAGAGTTTGTCCATGGATAGCATATCAATGGTTGTGGATTCTGTCAAGATCTTATATATCGGACTGTTTAGTTATGGTCTGAATACAATTATTGGCTTGTTGCGATGCTTTCCATGTCTGGAGAATTTGTATATAAAGGTGATGATTTCATGCACATTGAATTCAGCCATCGAAAGCCCGTATATATTGTACTAGAATTAACCGTTCAGTTGTCGCTCATTCGACATACTCTTTTTTTATACCTTCACTGTTTTCAATCTTCATGTCTACTTAGGCACTAATACATGGAGAAAAACATATAACCAATCGGTGGCATAATAAGCACCGGGATTTTCTCAGTTCTCATGACATTCATTTGAGGACAATAACGATGGAAGGATATGCATCCAACCAGGCAAACGGAAGCTTTGTCACATTCTTCCTGTTGAATGCGAGGTTACTTTTGTCCATGAGGCTTAAGTTTTTCAACAAGAAATTTCTCACGGACGAATATGTTGAACAGCAAAAAAAGAAGTTTTAGGTGGACGAATGGGCTTCTGAACATGGTCGGCTTCTATTTACAACAACTTGTGGTCATGTTCCAGTAATTTTTTTCGCATAGGATGTTGATTTTATGGATCAGACCGATCCATTTGTTTGTGACTGCCAAAAACAGTGGTTGGGTTAGATGTTATTGCCATGTTCAATCTAGGTTTTGTCTAAATTTCATGAACAATTAATCCTTGGCCTTTCGTACCGTTTGTAAGCTTGAGTTGGATGTTGTTGTCCTTTTCAACTCGTCTGTGACTGTCATATTTTCTTTGAAACAAGGCAAATGGCTGGCCATTTCCTTTATTAAAGAGAGAAATATTGTAACAATAGGGACCCAGTTGTAGAGACGGAGCCTAGGCTTTTATTTATGCACATGACGAGCCCAGTTGATATCTTTTTTCTTTCTGAAAATGGCTAGCCCAGTTCTATTTTGTTTTGGACAATACCCAACCCAGGCCTACTTGCTTTTCTTAGCCCAGCTGGGCTGCAAATCTGTAAAGACGAGGAGGGATGTATTCGGCTTCCTGGAAAATGGGCTATAAGTAGTAAGAAATGGGCTGTAAATTTAAAAAACACAGAAAACCGGCAACTAGCTTCAAATTTCGTTTTTTCAGGATTTCAAGATTTTAAATTTCATTGTTTTTTTGCGGGGAAAATTCCATTGTATTTTAATTTGAAATAAAATTATTTTCAATGTGACTCGAAATTTCGTGATTAAAAGAGTTTGGACCCCACCGAAATATGCAAAATTTTGTTGAATTTTTTTAGCAGTGGCCAGAATATGGTCTGTAATGCTAACAAAAAGAATATGGGCTTCAAAATATCCAAAAGAATTAGCAAATGGGCTGTAAATTATTAAAAATAATGGCAAATGGGTTGTATGCTGTTTTCCACAGATTTGGAGGCTGACTTGTGGGCCTACTAGGTTGACGATGACGCTGCCCTAAAAATTTTTTTGACGCGTACGCAAGGCTTTGTCAACTTAGTCAACATAGAGCAGTGACTGTTGGATGTCCATCCAACCGCCGTCGTGTGTCTTCAATCTCTGCTCTTCCTGCTCCAGCCGCTCAAACTAGCGCTGGTGGGACTGCCTGCTCCCTCCTTCCGTAGTCAGCTATGCTGCTGCGCAGGCCTCACCGGCCCACCCTACTCCCACCGCTGGCCAGGCCATCCCTCTACCCACCCGCACCTCCTGTTATTTTCCGGCGACGGCAGCCTCACCCCGCAACTGACCAGTCAGCCATCGTACTCCCCTCAGCATGGGCATCCACTGTTGTGGCTTCGCCAGCTCCGGGTCATTCCCTTCCTGGGCCTCGCCGTCGTCCACCGCGATGGTGCTCTCAGCGCGGCATTGTCAACATGGTTAACAAACGACAGCCATCGGAAGAGGGATGTAAGTGGAGAGGCTGACAGTAGGGACCCACACAAGCAAGTGCCTCCTTATTACACTAACTTGTGGGCCTACGAAGCTGATGCGTCCGCAAGGCTTTGTCAACTTAGTTAACAAATGATTCCAGCAGCTAGACCGTTGGATGTTAATCCAACAGCCGTGCTGCTTCTTCAACCTCTGATCTTCTTGGTCTAGCCATCCAAACCAACATCGGCGGGACCGCCTGCTCCTGCCTCCCGTGGGCGGCAGTGCTGCTGCGCAGGCCTCACCGCCCCACCTAATCCCACTGCCGGCCAGGCCTTCCCTCTACTCACCCACACCCCGTGTTATTATCCGGCGAGGGCAGCCTCACACCGCAGCGGAACCAGTGGACCCTCATACTCCCCTCTGCATGGGCATCCACTGCCTCATCTTCCTCGGCTCCACATCGTTCCCTTACCAGGCCTCGCCGTCGTCCACCACCTTGGTGCTCTCCGCGCAGCGTGGTCACCGTTGTCAATGAATGACAGCCATCGGAAGATGACTGTACATGGTGAGGCTGACAGCTGGACCCACCAGCTACATCTTCGCACGCAAGGAAGTGCCTCCTTATTACGCACAAAAAAAATGATTCCTCCCCCTGATAGCTAGGACCCACCACATATATCTTCGCATGCAAGGGAGTGCCTCCTTATCCTCCCTGACGGCTGGGACCTACCCGGTCGAAGCGTATGTAGCGTTGTCTGTCTGGTCGCGAACATGTATGAACATACTGGTCAATCGGTCTCTCTGCAACGATAAACCATGGCCGAGCAAGCAGCAGCACGTGCAGTAGTAGAGCCCCCGATGTAGCAGTTCAGGCAGTCCCTTCTAAATTGTGTACTCGTACGTACAACCACATGCCAAAAAATACGGCCACGTACGTACATACGGGCAGGGTCTCGAACGCCTACTCGCGCATACGTACAGCCATGGCACATGTACATGGAGAGGCAACGGACGATAGCAATGGCGCCCTTTTCATCGGTAGCCAACCGGCTAGGTCGAAAAGGAGAAACTGCGTTGTGTTCATCGGGAGGCAACGGAATGTGTCGTGTTCATCGGGAGCCTACCTGCTTGGACGGAACAGCCAAAACGAGGTTTGGCATACCGTAGAACAGAGGAAACGGACTTATGTTCGAGTGCCTACGGTCGAAACGGGGTGCTGTTGATCGGGAGGGGTGTGGCATACAGCAAAATGGAGGAAACGGACTTGTGTTGCAGTGCCTATGGTCGAAACGGGGTCCTGTTCATCAGGAGGGGTGTGGTGTACCGTAAAACGGGACTCCACGGGCTACTATTCATCCACCATCTAGTGCCTCGCTCCGGCCTCCACCGGCTACTGTTCATCCACCGTCGACTTCCTCCAGCCCTCCACCTGCTACTGTTCATCCACCGTCGACTTCCTCCATCCTCCACCAGACACTGTTCATCCACGGGATACTGTTCATCCAGCCTCCACCGGCTACTGTTCAACCAGCCCTCCACGAGGTCCTGTTCATCCACCCCTACCTCCATGATCGGGGTCCTGTTCATCCAGCGGCAACGACCTCTACTACCACGGGGTCCTGTTCATCCAACCCCCACCAGGAACTGTTCATCCACAGCCAACCAACCGGCTCGACTCACCATGTCTCGACTAGTTCTACGTACCACGCGCATGGTAGCAACGGTCACTGTACATCGAGAGACAACCCAACACCTGCTGGCTAGGTCTCGCACGGGGGCTCGATCGGCTTCAGTAAGCAGCAGCAATGATTGATCGCTAGGGTTCAGTTAGCAGCAGCAGCGAAGGAATCGCTCATGTTCAATCAGCAGCGAATGAATCGCTCGGGTTCAGTTAACAGCCATGGGATCGGTCGATCGCTCGGGTTCAGTAACGTAGCTAGTGCGATCACTCGGGTTCAGTTAGAGCCCAATGCCTCGCACACACGCGCGTACGAGAGAGAAACGCGCAAACCTCTGTTCATCGCTTGGCCCCGACCACTCACCGTAACCGGGAACTCCCCGATATTTTCCTCGCCCTTGCTTCTACCATGATTTTTTCTGTCATGGACGGCCCAAAGAATGTCATGTAGGTGCATCCCCAGCCCGCCCAGGATGAAAAGCCCATTTTCTATCATGATTTTTTGTCATAGAAGTAGGAGTCCACCACATCTATGATGATACGTGGTTTTGTCACAATTATCGTCATAGAAGTGTCATAAGCATGACAAAAAAATTCGTTCGGCCCATAATGTCGTAGTGATTATCAACAGTGAAGAATGAGGGATTTCCTTCTGCGAGGTAGCGTTTAATCTTCTCAACTTGTGAGTCATACCCCTGAATTCTCTTGATGGAGTCGAGGAGATCCAGTTCGATAGCGAGGGTATTGAGGGAACCTTGGGAAACAACATGGAGGTTCATCTTTCGAAATTCCTTAGGAGGGGGAGTGAGTGCACCCGAAGGAACAATATGGAGGTTCAGCTTTCTGTATTCCTCAACAAGAAGGGGCTGAACTTTTCGAACCTCGAGCTGGTTGCAATATGACTTGCGGCTCAAGGCATCAACCATTACATTAGACTTGCCTGGGGTATAGGAAATACCCAAGTCAAAATCTGCTACGGTCTCCATTTATCTCTGCTGACGAAGGTTCAAATCTGGCTGAGTAAACAGATACTTCAGGCTTTTGTGGTCGGTGAAGATCTTACAACAATTACCGAGAAGGTAATGTCGCCACTCTTTCAGTGCATATATGACTACAACAAGCTCGAGGTCATGAACTGGATAGTTCTCTTTGTGAGGGCGTAGCTGACGAGAGGCATAAGCAATCACTTTGCATTCTTGCATTAGGACACAACCTAACCCTAGACGTGAAGCGTCGCAGTAAATGATGAAATCCTTTTCGGAATCTGGAGGAGCAAGCATTGGGGATCGGCTTGTCTTTGAGCGCCTCGAAACTTTCCTGACACTTTTCTGTCCATTCAAACTTGATGCCTTTATGAAGCAGGTCAGTCAGGGGCTTGGCGATCTTGGAGTAGTTCTCGACGAATCGAAGGCAGTTGCGGGCAAGTCCGAGAAAGCTTCTGACTTGTTTGACATTCTTCGGAGGAGTCCAATCGAGAATAGCCTGAATTCGCTCTGGGTTGACGGCAATACCATCCTTGGAGATGACATGCCCAAGGTAGGTTACTTCGGGAAGCCAGAATTCACACTTGGAATATTTGGCATATAATGGATGCTCTCTAAGCTTTTCCAAAACAAGTTGAAGATGTTTAGCATGTTCTTCTTTGTTCTTGGAGTATACAAGAATATCATCCAGATAAACCATGACAAACTTGTCGAGGTATTCCATGTATATATAGTTCATCAGGTGAGAGAATGTAGCTGGAGCATTGGTTAAACCGAAAGACATGACGGTGTACTCGTATGAACCATATCGAGTAACGAAGGCGGTCTTTGGAATATCCTCTTCACGAACATGGATCTGGTGGTAACCCAACCTCAAGTCGAGTTTAGCGAACACTGATGAACCAGCCAGTTGATCATATAGATCATTGATCCGAGGAAGCGGATATTTGTTCTTAATATTACCTGGTTGATAGGAGAGTCTTGGACCAAATGATTCGTTCCATCCTTCTTCTTGGCAAAGAGCGAAGGTGCTCCCCAAGCAGAGGAACTTGGACGAATGAATCCACAGCGAAGAGATTTGTCGATTTCCTCTTTAAGTTCAAGGAGTTCATGAGGCGGCATCTTGTAGGGTCATTTGGCGATAGGGACAGTGCCTGGTTTCAAGTCGATGACGAACTCGACAGCCCGAGCAGGAGGTATCCCTGGGAGTTCTTCTGGAAAGACATCTTGGAAGTCGCGAACGACTGGAATGTGTTCAATCCCCTCAAGTGGTGATGCATTCAACGCATTCGAGGAATAAAGTCATGCCTCGGCATTTTGAACCAGACGGGCGTGGTAGCTTACTATCTCATCCGAAGGGTGAGAAGATGGATAGTTTTAGTGGCGCAAATGATAGAAGCACTATGCGCTTTCAACCAATCCATTGCCAGAATGAGGCCTATATTGGAAGACTTCAACATAATGGGGGAGTCGTGAAATTCCAACCCTTTGATTTCAATGACGACATTGTGGCTAACCATGGTGGTTTGACGTTGGCCCGCGGGGGTGTGTACCAATAGCGGAGTGCTCATCTCTTTGTATTTAATGCCATGCATGAATGCAAAATCTTGTGACATGAAAGAATGCGATGCTCCTGTATCGAATAAAACAAAAGCTGGTACTAAATTAACAAGGAGAGTACCCATCACTATTGCAGGATGGTCTTGAGCTTCATTCAGATCAATGTTGTTAGCATGACCACGACCATAAGGCCTGGCATTGTTGTTGCAAGGCTGATTGTTACCATGGCCAGGTGGAGGAAGTTTAAGCTGGTACTGATTCTGAGGGCAGTTCCTGGAACGGTGACCTGGAAGGCCACACTTGAAGCACAGACCATCATTGGGATTGGGAGCAGGAGCTCGAGGTGGGGCAGCTGGAAGTCTTCGCTGTCTAGGTGGTGGAGGAGGAAGACACGGTGCAGCATAAGACGGTCTTGGAGCAGGTGCAGTTGGATGGTACATACTGTTGGGGATCCATATCCGACGCTTCTGCGAGGCCGGACCCGAATATGATCCAGCGTCACGGTTGCGCCTGAGTGATCCCTGATGTTCCTGCAGACCGGTCTTGACCTGAATCGCCTTGTTCACCATGGTGGCGAAGTCAGCAAAGTCATGCACAAGTAGCGCAAGCTTGATATCAGGTTGAAGCCTGTCATGAAATTTTTCTTGCCAACGAGCATCAATAGCAATGTCTTCTTCAGCATAATAGGACAATTCAAGAAACTCCCGCTAATATGCATCCATAGCCTTATTGCCTTGGGTGAGGTTGCGGAACTCGCGCTTCTTCTTGTCCACAGTTCCCTGAGGAATGAAGTGGGCACGAAAGGCAGCTTGGAAATCTGGCCAAGAGATGGCTATTCCAGCAGGTAAGGAACACCTGTGGCTGTCCCACCATTGAGCAGCGGGACCTTTCAGATAGTAGGATGCAAAAGTGACATAGCTGGCAGGGGCCACACTAGTAGACTCCATCTCGAAAGTGATGAAATGGAGCCAGTCACCAGCATCAAGGGGCTGAGTTGAGCTGCGGTAGATGACAGGGTTGAGGCGCGCAAAGTCTTGCAGTGTCACTAGGGCTGGCTGCTGATTCATATCTAGGCGTAGAAACTGAGCCATGACTCCTTCCATGAACTGGCGATTCAGCTCAAACAGTTGTATCATTCCGGCCATGAATTCGAGCGGTGATGGATTGTTGGCACCATTGCCACTAACCATCCTGCTAAAATGCAATAGTGGGTAGTTTAGCATTGAGCATTTGCGAAGACAATGAATCATTTATGAGGTAACAAGCACAGAGAAGGAAGTGTGATAGATACATCATAGTAGTCAATGAAGACATACAGATCCACGCAAAGAGTTGGGTAAAATCGGCAGCATGAGTTCGGAAACACACGCAACTGGACCATTAGGCGGCGCGCAGGCACGCGGTGGAGGGATACGACAACGAGACATAGAAAAGGCTACATCAACGTCAGTGAAAACTGCTGGAGCGAGGAATCTGCATGGGATGATGCAGGGTGCCCTCGGTAAAAGGATCCTACAGTCCGTGAATATGGTGAAGCATATCATGGCTCCCAATTCAACAAAGGCATAATACAAATCTCCGGGTGGATGTGATCATGAGATCCTAATGTTATAGTTAGCAAAATCATTTAACCCGAGTAGAACAGAGATCAGAGTCCTAGAGTAAAGGTCGAGGAGTAAAAGATTCTAATACCACCTGATTGTGATTTGGGTCCGTAAGCGACACAACAAGGTTAGTAAAAGTTTTTCATAGACTAGACTCAACATCGGCTAAGGAGTCGGAAAGGGGGGTTCCTACATGTAGTCGGCTCTGATACCAACTTGTGACGCCCCCGATTCAATCATACACTAATCATACACGCAAACGTGTACGATCAAGATCAGGGACTCACAGGAAGATATCACAACACAACTCTAGACACAAATAAAATACTACAAGCTTCATATTACAAGCCAGGGGCGTCGAGGTCTCGAATACATCAGCTCAAAACAAACAAGTCAGCAGAAGCAACAATATCTGAGTACAGACATAAGTTAAACAAGTCTGCCTTAAAAAGGCTAGCACGAAAGCAACAACGATCAAAAAGGCAAGGCCTCCTGCTTGGGAGCCTCCTAACTACTCCTGGTTGTTGGCGGTCTCCACGTAGTAGTAGGCACCCTCGGGGTAGTATTACTCATCGGCGGTGGCATCTGGCTCCTGGGATTCGTCATCTGATCGCAACAATCGGATATGGGGGAAAAAGGGGTAGCAAAGCAACCATGAGTACTCATCCAAAGTACTCGCAAGACTTACATCAGATCTATACTAAGTATGCACCAGTATCAAAGGAATGGGCTGTATCTATTAACTAAACTACAGAATGACAGAAGAGAAAGGGAAAAGCCTAGCCTATCGAAGACTAGCATCTTCAAGCATCTTGTAGCATTTAGAAGAGTACATAATTGCATATTATTAAGCAAGCATGTTGTAGTATTAATGCCCAGAGATCCTTCCTCGAGTCCCTGCGAGAAAGCAATCCCGGAGCCATCATATCCACATATCATCTTGAGTATCCAGTTCTAGTTGTAAAGATTGAGATACAACTCCAAGTCATCCTTTTACCGAGGACACGGCTATTCGAATAGATTAACTTCCCTACAGGGGTGCACCACATTATCCGATATGCTCAATCCACTCTGGACGGACACACTTTCCTGGATCATGCCCGGCCTCAGAAGATCAACATGTCGTAGCCCTAACTAGGCTCAACAGAGAGGCCAGCATGCTGATCTACCTCCTGAATGCGAAGGGGTCATGGGCCAATTGTCCTTTGCAATCCTGCGCATTGCTAATGCGCCCGATGTCAGTCCTGGCTACCTCCTTATACAAGGCAGGTGCTTACGCGGGCCACCCGGGCGCGCGCCACTAAACCGCTAGTGTCTGGAGAGCTTCACCTGATACATATGATGACGGTTGCCCATAAACTTGTCCCGCATGGTGGTAGTGTGTATAGGTCAAGACCAACTCAGATCAAATACCCAAACTCGTTCATGACTTAGGAGCGCGCAGTGATGATCAGTACTCCTGTCACCCCATCTCGAGGACTTGTGGCAAGGGCAAGGCCCAGCCCACTCCAGGACGGTGTGCTTGCCCTGCCGTGCCTCGTAATTATCTCGCGGGTACCCACCAGGTCAACCCAACTTCACATCACTCGCGGGTACCCCTCAGGAACGACCCGATGTCATCATGGTCCCGTGGTAAAGTCAAAGTAACTGTGTGTCCATAACACCAAAGGGGAATCCGAGGAATCACCCTCGATGGAATCCACTTGATGTAATAGTCAAGGTGAAGTATGAGGAATCACCCTCGAGGTTCACACTTGATGGGTTGCACGACAGAGTCGTATCAGGAATGGTGAAGGAGGAATCACCCTTGAAGACCACGACCGATTAGGTACACTACAAAGTTATCATCAGGAGTGCATTATGAGGTATCACCCTTGGCACTTGATAGTAGCTTTACGGAGTCGTAAAATGAAGGGGGGTGATGTGCTGTGTCGGACCCTGGACGTCGATCACGTTGATCGAGTCACCTGGTAATCTAGTGGGGGCAACAGGGACAAGGTGAGGGGTCATTGATGGATCACTAGCCAACCTATACTAAGCAGTTTAGGATAAGCAGGTAAGATACAAGACCATGTTACAAAATCCGGCTATGCATCAGAATAGGATCATACGAAAGTAGTAGAAGAATCTAATGCAAGCATGAGAGAGAATGGAATGGGCGATATCGGAATGATCAAGCGGGGTTTGCTTGCGTGGAAGCTCTACGGCAAGTGGCTGGACGTTAGAGGCGTAGTCGTACTCGGCAGCAGCGTCGGTCTCGGCGTCTACCGGAGAGAAGAGGGGGAAGAAACAGTAAATATAAAGCAATCAAGTGCATCACTAAGCATGACATGACGATATGCAGGGCTAGGGGTGTTCTAACGCAGTGTTAAGTGATACAGACAAAGAGGGAAAACAACCGGAGGGGTTTTCCCGACGTTTGGCATTTTCCGAACAGATGAAAGGAGGGGGACAGTTCCATGTTCAGCATGCTAGAGGAATGTGATAGATGAACGGATTGCATAAACGGATTCGTTGGATTTTGCTGATAAACTTTCATATATAAATTATTTTAATCTGAGTTATGATTTATTTTATATGATTTCTAAAGTTTTAATCATTTTCTAAATTTTCTAGAATTTATTTAATTCGACTTAAACAGTAAAATACTTTTATTACACAGGGAAAATCCAGCCACAGTCAATGACATGTGGGGCCAGTCAGTGCCTAGTCAGAAGTACAATCAGCGTTGACTAGGTGAACGTTGACCAGTCAAAAGGGTCAAGGGCTATTAGTTATTAGATTTTATTTAAAACAATTTAATTACCAGGGGCCCCCATGTTAGCCTCTAATTAGAGTAAGCTAATTAGGTTAGCTCTTAATCTAAACCGGCCGGGCCCACACATCAGTGTGCCATGGCAGCTACTTAACGCACGCGCGTTGTGCGCGCCGACGGTGAGTTACAAGGGGCGGCGGCAAGGCACGAAGTGGCCCGCTCCGGCGACCAAACGTCGCGCGGAGACCACCGTTCGAACCGGCGCTCCGGCGCGCATCCACTGGGCGAGTGGCCGGTGCTAGGCGTGGCATATAGGGAGGGCAACGGCAGTGCGAGCGCGGACAGGGGAAAGGCAGAGGGCAGGGGCGCGGGCTGGGCCACAGCGGCAGGACGCGTAGCAGGCAGCTCGTAGAGCAGTCGCGAGCGGCACTTGGACCAGCACTTGCAGCAGCAGCATGCAGTCGCAGCAAGCAGCAGCAGCTGGGCCGACGAGCACGTGTGACTCTTGGCGACCGTAGGTGCGGGCGTGCGCGCGAACGACCATAGTCGGTTGCGGCTGCAAGAGTAGCGAGGGCGCACAGGGTCGCGGTGAGCCCGGGCAGGGCGGCCAGTGGGGTGCGGTTGACGCGCGCGGGTGCATGGCCAGGCGAGCAGGGGCACGACCGAGGGGAAGGAGGGAGGGGACGGGCGCTCACGTCCGTTGCCGAGGAGCGGGGCGGCGAGGCGCGATGTGGTCCGTGGGTGGAGCGGGTCGGCGAGGGCGACGACGAGGTGGACGGTGGCGCATCTGGCGCCCGGGGCAGAGGCGAGTCCAGAAGGGGGAGGAAGGGGTTCTGGTCAAGGGGCGAGGCGGAGGGGGAGAGAGGAGTGGGGCGAGTGGAGGGGAGGGGACTGAGGGGGCAGGGGGCGGTCCTTATCCCCTCGCCCTCGACGCCGGCGAGGTGGCGTGGTGGCAACCGGGCACGCGCCAGCGCATGATCGGAGGAACAGGAAGGGGGCGACCTGGTAGGGTAGGTGGGCCGGCTTGGCCGGCCTAGGGGGGTTAGGCCCAGGGGGTAGGGCCTTTTCCATTTTCATTTTCTTTTTTTATAGTTTCTGTTTTCATTTTAGTTTTATTTTATTTTTAGTTTTATAAAATATAACACTAGCCCCTAAATTAGTATTTATAATTAGGCTACTGCCATAATTAATTTGGTACATTAATTAAATAGTTTGCATTTGTTTATTAATTAAAAAGCATTAAATAATTGTTTTAGCCACTGTTTTATTCATTTAACGGCATTTAAATACTCTATAAAATATTGGTTTCAACATGGCAAATATCCAAGGATTATTTTCCACCCTTTGAACATTTTTGTTTTCATGTTTGACAAATTTGAATTTTGACTTTAATTTGAATTTGAAATTTGAATTGTGTTTGAATGCAAGGGAGGATTAGCAACAATAAGAGTGATGGCATGGCACCATTAACTTGGGATTACTGTAGCTTAACAAACAGGGTGTTACACAACAACAACAAAAATATGAGTATACCCATTAGAGGAAGGAAAATGTCCCATATAATCAAATCCCCAAACATCAAAAGGTTCAATAACAAGTGAATAATTCATAGGCATTTCCTGACGTCTACTAATGTTACCAATTCTTTGACATTCATCGCAAGACAAAACAAACTTACGAGCATCTTTGAAAAGAGTGGGCCAATAAAAATCAGATTGTAATACCTTGTGTGCAGTTCTATCTCCAGCATGGTGTCCTCCGTAAGCCTCGGAGTGACACTTCCATAGGATCTGTTCCTATTCATGCTCAGGTATACAACGTCTAATAACACCATCTACTCCTTTATAAAGGTGTGGGTCATCCCAGAAGTAATGTCTTAAATCATAGAAAACCTTTTTCTTTTGTTGGTATGTAAAACTAGGTGGTAAAAGTTTAGCAACAATATAGTTAGCATAGTCTGCATACCAAGGAGTACTACGAGAAGCATTTATGACAGCTAGTTGTTCATCGGGAAAGCTATCATCAATAGGTAGTGGGTGTAATGCCCGGATAATTAAGCTACAGTAATACCATGTTAATGGTGCCATGTCATCATTTTCACTGTTGCTAAATCTCCCTTTGATTCAATTCGGTTCAAATTCAAATTTAAGTTAAATTCAAAATTTAAAGTTTTCAAACATTCAAACTAAAATGTTCTGGGTGTGGCAAATAAATAATAACTAATATTGGTGGAGAAATCATCTTTTTATAAAAGGTTTAAATGCACTAAAATAAATAAAACAGTAGCCGAAAACAATTATTAAATGCTTATAAATAATAAACAAATATAAACATGTTTTATTAAAATGTCAACCTTTTTGTGGCAGTGGGATATTTAATAAATCTAATTTAGGTGCTAGTTTGGTATTCTATAAAACTAAAACAATATAAAAGAAATTGGAAAACATAAAACATTAAATGAAAAAGAAAAAGAAAAAGGGAGAGCCCCTCTGGCCCAACTGGGCCTCTTGGCCCAGCTGGCTGCGACCGGCCAGGCCAGCCCAGCGCCCCTGGCCTACTTAGGCCTCCCCCACACCCTGAAACCCTAAATCCCCACCCCCGCATTCCCCTCGTTCCCCTCCTCCTCTCCCGCACCCGTGGGTGTCCGACGCCGTCGCCGTCGCTCGTCGGCGCTGCCCAGTCCTCGTCCTCCCCCGTGCCGGCCGCAGCATCGCAGCCGCCCTGGTTCCGCAGGGCACCGTGCTCGAGCCCCGCGTTGCCCGGCGACCCTGCTGCTTCGGACGAGCCACCCCGCCGGCGACGGCCTTCCCTGACGCCGCGCCCGACCTGCCGGCCATGGTGGCCCCCAAGCGCCCACGGCTTCACCACCAGCAGGCTGCTGCCTCGCGCCGTCCCCGTCTCCGCTCAACCTCGAGCGCGGCCATGCCCGAGGTTTGCCGCCTCCGCCCCGCCACTCCTCCCGCCGACCTCGCGCCGTCCTCTGCTCGTCGGAGGACCATGGCGCCGCCGGTCTCCCTGAACGCCACCCCGAACCCCCTCGTTGTGAGCTCCCCCTCTGACCTCCTTGTTTTCCCGTTCGGTCCCCCCCCATGGCCACCTAGTCGTGCCACCGCGCTCTCTGTGTCCGCCCCGATGAGCGCGCGCTCTGCCGTCGCTCTAGCCCCTCCCTGCTAGAACTGCCGGCACCAGTAGATGTGTGCCAATGCGCTGGATCGAATGATAGGCTCCGCTGTTTGTTTGGTCACCGGAGACACATTCTGGCGCGACGCCGCTGCCCCTGTAGCTCGTCGCCGGCGCGCTCAATATTTAAGCCGACCACAGTCTCAATGACGTGTGGGCCCGAGACACTAACAGTTGGATTAGATGCTAATCTATCAACTAATAGACACTGAAGGTCTAGCCCCACTAGCTAATTAAACTGATAATTAAAATCTGTTAAAAAACTGATTCAATGACACATGGGTCCCATTGGACCCCTTGACCAGTCAACATGGACCAGTCAACTGCTGACTGGGCAGTTGACTGGCCCCACATGTCAGTCTCAGCAACACCTCTGTGGGTACACTTCTGTGTACACATATCATTTTCACCTTTATTTCCTTTTTAAATTAATGTCCAGAAATTGATTTAAAACTTTGAAAATTCATATAAAATAATCCGTAACTCGAATGAAAATACTTTGTACATGAAAGCTGCTCAGAAAAACAAGACAATTCCGAATACGCACTCCGTTCATCTGCCACACGTCCCTAGCATAGCGAACGTGGAACCACCCTCCCTCTTTTCATTTGTCCGAAAAATGCAAACTTCGGGAAAACATTCCCGGATATTTCCCCCCTTCGCCGGTATCGCGTAGTACTACGTGAGAACACCCCTAGCTCTGCATGTTGTCATGTGATGCACTTGTTTAATTTGTATTTATTGTTTCTTCCTCCTCTTCTCTCTGATAGACCCCGAGACTACTACCGACACCTCTGTGATCGACTACATCGGCGACGACACTTCTTCCTTTTCAGTAGAGCTTCCAGGCAAGCAAACCCCCCTTGATCATTCCGATATCGCCTAGTTCCTTCTCTCTCATGCTTGCATTAGATTTTGCTATTGTAATTGATTGCTCCTATCTGATGCATACCCTGCTTTTGTAACCTGCTATTGTACCTTACCTGCTTATCCTAAACTATTTAGTATAGGTTGGTTTGTGATCCATCAGTGACCCCCACCTTGTCCCAGTTGCCCCGGCTTGATGATCAATGACTCGATCAACGTGATCGACGTCTAGAGCCCGACACATCACATCACATCCCCTTTGTTGCTCGGCTCTGCAGAGCTACTATCGAGTGCCAAGGGTGATACCTCGTAACACACTTCTGTTCATAACTCTGTAGTGTAGCTATTCGGTCGTGGTCATCGAGGGTGATTCCTCCTTCACCACTCCCGATACGACTCTGTCGTGCAACACCTCAAGTGTGAACCTCGAAGGTGATTGCTCCCAAGTTCACCTTGACGATTACATCAGGTGGATTCCATAGGGGGTGATTCCTCAGATTCTCCCTTGATGTTATGGACACACAGTTACCTGGCCTTTACTTGAGACCATTGTTGAAGTTGGGTCAGCCCTGAGGGGTACCCTCGAGTTGATGTGAAAGTCGGTCGGGCCCGGAGAGCACCCACGAAATAATTACGAGGCACGACCGGGCAGGTAGACCGCCCTAGAGAGAGGGTTGGGCTTGGCCCTTGCCGTATTTCCTCGAGACGGGGCGACGGGGTCACATTATCATGAGTCTCTGCTCGTCTCCGCGAGCTCCTAATACACTAAGGGTTTGGGTATTTGATCTGAGTTGGCCACTGGCCTTTACGCACTAACCACCATGCGGGAATAGTTATGGGCACTCGACGTCGTAGTATCAGCTGAAGCTTTGTCAGACGTCCAGTTCAGCATTGCGGAACGGCCTGGTCGGCGCCCCAAAGGAGGTGGCCTGGATCGCCCTACGCGCAATGACCCGGAGTGCAACGGGCGATGGGCCCAAGACCCCGGAGTGCTTAGGATGTAGACCGGTGGGGACCTCTCTGCTGAGCCTAGGTAGGGCTGCAACGTGTTGATCTTCCGAGGCCGGGCATGGACCCAAGAAAGTGTGTTCGGCCAGAGTAATCAAGCGTGGTGGGTAATGTGGTGCACCCCTGCAGGGAAGTTATCTATTCGAATAGCCGTGTCCACGGTAAAGGATGCTCGGAATGGTATCCTGATCTATTACAACTAGAAATGGATGCTTGAGATGTGTGATGGATATGTGTCTCCGGGATTGCTTTTTCGCAGGGAGTCGAGGAAGGATCTCTGGGCATTAATGCTACATCATGCTTGTTAATTAAAATGATATTTTGTACTCTTCTGAATGCTACAAGATGCTAGTCTTCGATAGGCTAGACTTTCCCTTCTATTCTGGCATTTTGCAGTTCAATCCACAGCTACATCTCTTCCCTTGATACCAATGCATACTTAGTATAGATCTGATGCTTGCGAGTACTTTGGATGAGTACTCACGGTTGCTTTGCTACCCCTTTTCCCCCTTCTTTCTTCTTTCCGGTTATTGTAACCAAATGGTGGATCCCAGGAGCCAGATGCCACCTCCGTCGACTACTACTACTACCCCGAGGGTGCCTACTTCTACGTGGAGACCGCCGATGACCAGGAGTAGTTAGGAGGTCCCAGGCAGGAGGCCTTGCCTTTTCGATCTATATCTTGTTTGTGCTTGCCTTCTTATGGCACCTTGTTTAACTTATGTCTATACTCAGATATTGTTCCTTCCGCTGACTCTTGTATATTCGAGCTTCTCTATTCGAGCCCTCGAGGCCCTTGGCTTGTAATATGAAGCATGTATTATTTTTTTTGTGTCTAGAGTTGTGTTGTGATATCTTCCCGTGAGTCCCTGATCTTGATCGTACACATTTGCGTGTATGATTAGTGTACGATTGAATTGGGGGCGTCACAGTGGGTCATCAAGAATATTTTCTAACCTAGACAAGTTGTCTGCTACAGGGTTCTCAGCTCCCTTCCTATCAATAATATGTAAATCAAATTCTTGTAGCAAGAGAACCCACCTAATGAGTCTAGGTTTAGCATCTTTCTTTTCCATGAGGTACTTAGTAGCAGCATGATCAATGTGAACAATTACTTTCGAATCAACTGTGTAAGATCTGAATTTATCACAAGCGAACACAACTGCTAAAAATTCTTTTTCAGTGGTAGCATAATTTCTTTGAGCACTATCTAGAGTTTTGCTAGCATAATGGATAACATTTAATTTCTTATCAACTCTTTGTCCTAGAATAGAACCAACAGCATAATCACTTGCATCACAAAAAAATTCAAAGGGTAGGTTCCAATCAGGTGGTTGAACAATAGGTGCATAGATTAAGGCTTTCTTAAGTATTCCAAATGCTTCTACACAATCATCATAAAAAACAAATGGAACATCTTTTTGCAAAAGATTAGTATGAGGCCCAGGAATTTCAGAGAAGTCTTTAATAAATCTCCTATAGAAACCAACATGACCAAGGAAACTTCTTATACCTTTGATATCTTTAGGACATGGCATTTTTTCAATGGCATCAAGTTTAGCTTTATCAACTTCAATACCTCGTTCGGAAATTTTATGCCCCAAGCCAATACCTTTATTAACCATATAGTGGTACTTCTCCCACTTCAAGACAAGATTAGTTTCTTCACATCTCTACAAAACTCGATCCAGGTTGCTTAAGCAATCATCAAAGGAAGTTCCGTATACAGAGAAATCATCCATGCAAACCTCAACAATCTTTTCACAAAATTTAGAGAATATAGCAGTCATACATCTTTGAAAAGTAGCAGCTGCATTGCATAAACCAAAAGGCATAAGTTTATAAGCAAAAGTACCAAAAGGGCATGTAAAACTAGTTTTTGCTTGATCCTCTTGTGACATAGGTATTTGGGAAAAACTGGAGAATCCATCTAAAAAGTAGAAATGTCTATGTTTTGATAGTCTTTCTAGCATTCGATCAATGAAAGGTACAGGATAATGATCTTCCCTAGTAGCTTTGTTTGATTTTCTAAAATCAATTACCATCCTATAACCTGTGATAATTCTTTATGGGATCAGTTCATTTTTATCATTAAGAACTACAGTAATACCTCCCTTTTTAGGGACACAATGAACATGACTTACCCATCTATTATCAGCAATATGATAGATTATACCTGCTTCCAGAAGCTTTAATATTTCATTTCTTACCACTTGCTTCATCTTTGGGTTTAACCATTGCTGGTGATCAACAACTTGTTTGGCATCAGGTTCCATATTAATTTTATGCTGACATAGAGTGGGACTAATGCCCTTAAGATCATCAAGAGTATATTCAATAAAGGCATGGTGCTTCCTCAGAGTTTTCAATAATATCTTTTCTTCATGCTCTGAAAGGTTAGCACTAATAATAACAAGATACATCTTCTTTTCATCAAGATAAGCATTTTTCAAAGTATCACGTATTTGTTTAAGCTCAGACATGGGCCCGCTCTTGGGAGGACGAGGATCTCCAAGAGTCTCAACAGGAAAAGTATGTTTCAAAACAGGCATTTATTTAAATAATATCTCATCTATTTCGTTTCTTTCATTCATATGCATGTCATTTTCATGGTCTAACAAATATTATTCTAAAGGATTACTAGGAGGCATGGCAATAGAGGCAAGACCAATAATTTCATCTTTACTAGGTAATTCTTTATCACGAGGTTGTCTACGAAATTTGGAGAAATAAAACTCATGAGATACATCATGAAAATTTACACTAATAGTTTCTTTAGTGCAATCTATCTTAGCATTCACCGTATTCAAGAAAGGTCAACCAAATATAATGGGACAAAAATCATCTTGTGGGGAACCAAGAACTAGAAAATCAGTAGGGTATTTTATTTTCCCACACAAGACTTCAACATCTCTAACAATCCTAAGTGGTGTGATAGTGTCTCTATTAGCAAGTTTAATAGTAACATCAATATCTTCTATCTCAGCAGGTGCAATATCATTCATAATTTTTTGATATAAAGTAAACGGGATATCACTCACACTAGCACCCAAATCACATAAGCCATGATAACAATGATCTCCTATTTAAACAAAAACAACAGGCATGCCAACAACAGGTTTATTTTTATCTTTTTCACCGGGTTTAGCAATTCTAGTGGCTTCATCACAGAAATAAATAACATGCCCATCAATATTATCAACCAAGAGATCTTTAACCATAACAACATTAGGTTCAACTTTAATTTGTTTAGAGGGTGTAGGTGTTCTAATATAGCTTTCATTAACCACAGTTGAAACCTTAGCATGTTCTTTTATCCTAACAGGAAAAGGTGGTTTCTCAATATAAGCAATAGCAATAATTGGATCAACATTATAGGAAGTAGTTTCTTCTCTAGCTTCAATGGGTTATACTATTTTTACTTCAATGGGAGGATATTTAAACCACTTTTCTTAGGGAAATCAACATGAGTAGCAAATGATTCATAGAAAGAAGCTACTATCTCAGAGTCAAGTCCATATTTAGTGCTAAAATTATGAAAAGCATTGGTATCCATAAAAGTTTTAACAGAATCATACTCAAGCTTTATACCTGACTCCTTACCTTTGTCGAGCTCCCAATCTTCAGAGTTGCGTTTAATTCTTTCGAAAAGATCCCATATGAATTCAATAGTCTTCTTCATAAAAGAACCAGTACAAGAAGTATCGAGCATGGATTGATCATTATGAGAAAACCAAGCATAAAAATTCTGAATAATAATTTCTCTTCAGAGCTCATGATTGGGGCATGAATATAACATTGACTTAAGCCTCCCCCAAGCTTGAGCGGTACTTTCTCCTTCACGAGGCCAAAAATTGTATATATAATTCCGATCACGATGAACCAGATGCATAGGATAAAACTTCTGATGAAATTCCAATTTCAGTCGGTTGTAATTCCAAGCTCCAATATCATCATATAGCCTATACCATGTCAATGCCTTTCCCTTTAAAGATGAAGGGAAGACCTTCTTCTTGACTTCATCTCCGGGTAAACCTGCAAACTTAAATAATCCACAAACTTCATCCACATAGATTAGATGCATATCAGGAAGTAGTGTTCCATCTCCTGCATAAGGATTAGCTAGCAGTTTCTCTATCATACTCGAAGGAATTTCATAATAAATATTTTCAGTAGGTGCAGTAGGTTGAGAGGCAACTCTTTGTTCTTCCGGTCAGGGTGAAGATACCCTGAACAAGCCCCTCAAAGTATTATTTTCCATAGTGACGAGTGACAATAAATTTCAACGTGTAATATAATGTTTTCCTTATCAAATTCCACTCACCAAAGGCGCTTCACTCCCCGGCAAAGGTGCCAGAAAAGAGTCTTGATGACCCATAAGTATAGGGGATCAATCGTAGTCCTTTCAATAAGTAAGAGTGTCGAACCCAATGAGGAGCAGAAGGAAATGACAAGCGGTTTTCAGCAAGGTATTTTCTGTAGGCACTGAAATTATCGGTAACAGATGGTTTTGTAGTAAGATAATTCCTAATGGGTAACAAGCAACAAGTGTAACAAAGGTGCAGCAAGGTGGCCCAATCCTTTTTGTAGCAAAGGATAAGCCTGGATGAACTCTTATAAGCAAAGTGCTCCCGAGGACACATGGGAATTATCGTCAAGTTAGTTTTCATCACGCTCATATGATTCGCGTTCGTTACTTTGACAATTTGATATGTGGATGGACCGGTGCTTGGGTGTTGTCCTTACATGGAAAAGCCTCCCACTTATGATTAACCCCTCTCGCATGCATCTGCAACTATGAAAGAAGAATTAATAAAAATCTAACCATAGCATGAAACATGTGGATCCAAATCAGCCCCTTACGAAGCAACGCATAAACTAGGGTTTAAGTTTCTGTCACTCTAGCAACCCATCATCTACTTATTACTTCCCAATGCCTTCCCCTAGGCCCAAATCATGGTGAAGTGTCATGTAGTTGATGTTCACATAACACCACTAGAGGAAAGATAACATACATCTCATCAAAATATCGAACGAATACCAAATTCACATGATTACTTATAACAAGACTTCTCCCATGTCCTCAGGAATAGACGTAACTACTCACAAAGCATGCTCATTTTCAAGATCGGAGTGGTATTAAATATCATTAAGGATCTGAACATATGATCTTCCACCAAATTAACCAACTAGCATCAACTACAAGGAGTAATCAACATTATTAGCAACCCACAGGTACAAATCTAAGGTTTTGAGGCAAATATTGAATACAGGAGATGAACTAGGGTTTGAGAGGAGATGGTGCTGGTGAAAATGTTGATGAAGACTGACCCTCCCATGATGAGAGGATCGTTGGTGATGATGATTGCTTCGATTTCCCCCTCCCGGAGGGAAGTTTCTCTGACAGAATCGCTCTACCGGAGCCCTAGATTGCTTCTGTCCAGGTTCCACCTCGATGCAGCGACGCTTCGTCCCGAAAGCCTTCTTCTTATTTTTTTCTAGGTCAAAACCCTCCATATAGCAGAAGATGGACACCGGGGGCTGGACAGGGGGCCACAAGCTCGGGAGGCGCGCCCTGGGGGTAGGGTGCGCCCTCCAGTCTTGTGGCCACCTCGTGGGTTCCCTTCCATTCTTTCTTCGCCCAATATTTTTTATCTATTCCAAAACAATTCTCCGTAAAGTTTCAGGACATTTGGAGTTGTGCAGAATAGGTATCTCAGATTTGCTCCTTTCTGGTCTAGAATTCCAGCTGCCGGCATTCTCCCTCTTCTTGTAAATCTTGTAAAATAAGAGAGAAAAGGCATAAGAATTGTATCATAAAGTGAAATAACAGTCCATAATGCAATAAATATCAACATAAAAACATGATGCAAGATGGATGTATCAGGTCACGATTGTCTTGGATAGTGTATTCACGTGTATCTTGCAATCCAGTTCCTATATTGGAGTTGTTGCCATAGTTCATTTCCCGAGAATCTCGCAACGTCATCTCTTCGTTTTTTGTTGCAACCTTTGTCTTTCAGACATGCTGAGTCTGGAACATCGTGTCACCAATTAGATCTGAATCTCATGTAGATATGATGGTTGGAATTTTTCCCACGAATTACAATGTTGGTCTTTCAAAACCGGTAAAGTGGATGTTGCGGCTAACACACTTATCTGGAAGACTTATTATTTTAGTATCTTGATTAATCAATTTGGTTACTTCCCCATGAGGATTTCAAATGATTTACTCCAGAAGTTGTTCCTTATGGATTCTTTGTGCTCTTGAAGTCCGACCTTCACTTGATATTCTAGATACCAAACAGTGCCTATAGTTGGGTTACGCTAGTACATCAAGGAGAACATTAGAAGCGGAGTTCTAAATGTCTCTCGGTTGATTGTCCAGATCCGTTTCCTTGGCATAGCTAAGGTAAAATCTGAGAAGTGTTGTCTTCCTTTGTATTTGCATCTTCCATCGTTATTCGTCATGGTAGTATGTAGTTGCGTCAAGATCCTTGGCATAGATGTTGGCAAACCTTGATGAATATGGAAATGCTCAAGTTCTTGAAAGCATGCTCAAACACTAGGTTATATCCTCGTATCAATTGGATTGTGCCTTCAGTTTGTTTTGTTTTTCTATAACCCTAGTTTCCATTTCAATCTGAGTATGCCATTTCTTTTGAATTCCTTCAATGACCATTTGTAAATTTACCTTCATATGGTATGAAGAGTTTCAACGATCCTTGTATCAAAAGTAATTCTTTTTGCCTGACTTAGGAAATAATTCAACGAGTCACCTCCTCTAAGGTGCCCCGTTATGGTATTAAGGGCAATTAACTCCTCGCTACTTTGACAATTATTCACCATCTTCTTAAGCATGGAACTGTTGCCTACCAATTTGAACCTTCGTCATCTGCTTTCCATCACCCTTGATATGTTTTTTGTGTCTCAGCTCGAGAGTTGTATCATGTCTCATTCCATGAGTTGATCTTGAGTTGCTCGATCTTCGGGAAGATCGATTCCTCTAGAGTTTCTTTCTGCCGTCATCGTGTTGGATGAAGTTCTCAAAGGAAAGACGCGGTGATGAACCAACGTCTTCGAGAAGGGCAATTGGATCATGAGGATTGTGTTAGTTTGGTGTCCCCTCTTCCTCTTACCCCGTGTCTTGAATCTCGGGATGAGATTCTTGTTTAGTGGGGGTGAGTTGTCACATCCCTAGTTTGGTAATGCTCTAGCCTAGCTCTCCTTGATTGCATCATGTTTCAATTTCAATTAATTTTGAAATAGGGATGATCAAAACCCTAGCACTAAATCAAATTAACTAGTTTAAACTCAAAATATTTTCAATGAACCCAAAATTCCCTTAAAAAATGTTCATGATTTATGGAAAAAGGTAGAAACCTCAACCAAAGATGATGCATGTTTTTCCATCGCATTTATGGCCTTTGATGTAATCCATTATGTATTTGAATTGGGGTTATAAATTCATATAAGTATAAATATTAATTATGACTCCAATAATTCTGAAAATCACTGTGGGGCTTTGGATTAGTCCATATCGCATCCACAAATATTTCCAGAAACAACTAAAAATATTTAGTGCAGAAACTAAATGAAAACACAAAAAGAAGAATAGAAAACAGAAACAGAAATAGAAAAGAAAGAAAAACTTACCAGTGCAACCGGTCCAGCTAGTCGTCCCAGCCTACCAGCTTCCTCCTTGTCGTCTTCCTCCTCTGCCAGGAGGACGAAGGCCTGTGGCCACCGCACGCGCGGGCACATGCCGACCACCTCCACCCTGCCTGACTACCTCTCTTGCCCTTGGACGACCCTGGATACGCCAAGCCACCCCCTGGACCCCCTCACTCTCTCCCTCGTCCTCACCCCTCCCCTGGATCCCTCTCTCTCATGACCGAGTGGAGCTCATCGCCACCGACACCATTCACCATAGCCACCATGCCCCTCTGGCCCTCTCACCTTGTCCTCGAGCTCTGCACCATCGTTGTCATCCTCTACACCGAGCCACGAAAGCTTGGGAGTTCTACATCTCCCTCACCACCATCATCTTCAAGCTCAGACGATGGAGATCGTGACTGCCGGCCCGTCGACTCCAGGACCTCCCCGAGCTTGCTGACCACCTCTTCGGCCTTGTCGTGAACTCCTGCTCCCAACCCCTCTCTCCCGTCTACCGATTTCTTCCTCTATCCCCATTGGCCACCGTGGGCGAAGCTCGCCACCACCGTGCCTCGTCTCCTGATAACGCACAAGTATAGGGGATCGCAACAGTTTTCGAGGGTAGAGTATTCAACCCAAATTTATTGATTCGACACAAGGGGAGCCAAAGAATATTTGTAAGTATTGGCAGTTGAGTTGTCAATTCAACCACACCTAGAGACTAAATATCTACAATAGTGTCATCAGTAGCATAGTAGTATAATAATTTGATAGCAGTGGCAATGATAGTAACGGTAACAGTAACAGTAGTACAAGTAATTTTGTAGTAGTTGTGATAGTAGCAAAAGCAATAGTAACTTTGCAAGAACAATATGTGAAAAAATCATAGGCATTGGATCGATGATAACGTTAGATAATATTCATCATATACAGTCATAACCTAGGGCGACACAGAACTAGCTCCAATTCATCAATGTAATGTAGGCATGTATTCCGTATATAGTCATACATGCTTATGGAAAAGAACTTGCATGACATCTTTTGTCCTACCCTCCCATGGCAGCAGGGTCCATAAGAAAACTAAGGGATATTAGGGCATCCTTTTAATAGAGAACCGGAACAAAGCATTAACACAGTGAATACATGAACTCCTCAAACTATGGTAATCACCGGAAAGAATCCCAATTATTGTCACCTTGGGGTATGCGGATCATAACACGTCATAGGTGCATACAACTTGCATGGTAGGATCAAGAACACAAATATATTGGTGAAAACATAAACGGTTCAAATCTGAAATCATGGCACTCGGGCCCTAGTGACAAGCATTAAGCATAGCAAAGTCATAGCAACATCAATCTCAGAACATAGTGGATACTAGGGATCAAGCCCTAACAAAACTAACTCGATTACATGATGAATCTCATCCAACCCATCACCGTCTAGCAAGCCAACGAAGGAATTACTCACTCCCAGCGGTGATCATCATGAAATTGGTGATAGGGGATGGTTGATGATGATGAATATGGAAGACCCCCCTCTTCGAAGCCCCAAGCTGACTCCAGATCTAGCCTCCCGATGAAGAACATGAGGTGGCGGCGGCTCCGAAACACGATGAAACTTCCTCCTCTATTTTTTCTCAAGAAATCTGAATTTATAGCATCAGAATTAGGGTCAACGGAGCCTCGAGGGCCCCACTACCCACCAGGGCGTGCTAGAGGGGGGTGGCGCGCCCTGGTGCCTAGTGGGAAGTAGGCCCCCCTCAAGTGGGTCTTTGTTCCATTATTTTTCTTTTATTCCAAAATAAATCACCAAAAAGTTTCGTCCAATTCCGAGAACTTTTATTTCTGCACAAAAACAACACCATGGTAGTTCTGCTGAAAACAGCGTCAGTCCGGGTTAGTTTCATTCAAATCATGCAAATTAGAGTCCAAAACAAGAGCAAAAGCATTTTGAAAAGTAGATACGATGGAGACGTATCAACTCCCCCAAGCTTAACTCATTGCTTTTCCTCAAGCAATTCATTTGACAAACTGAAAGTGATAAAGAAAAACTCTTACGAACTCTTTTGTTCTTGTGTCCATATATATGTTTAAATAATACCTAGGATTTCATCAAAGATCATGACTAACCATGCAAATGACAACTCTTAGAAATTATATTCGCTCATATCAATGGCATAATCAACTAGCGAGCAATAATAAATTATCTCAAATGACAACATTTTGTCAAAACAATCATCATATAATATGACAATAATGGTATCTCGCTAGCCCTTTCTGAGACCACAAAACATAAATGCAGAGTACCTCCAAAGTTGAAGCAATGACTAAACATTGTAATTTATGGTAGAAGAGATCTAGTCATGATGCACCCAACATTAACTATACGCAATGCATGAGGATGACAATAGTGCTCTGAGGACTGGTGCTTGTTTGAGAAGGTGATGACTCAACAATAAAAGTAAAATAACATAAAAGTAAATAGATAGACACTTCCCAGAGGGAAGCAGGTTTTTGCAGAGGTGCCACAGCTCAAAGGTTAAATCAGAGATAAATATAATTTTGGGAGGTATACCTTTCATGTCAACGTTACGACCAAGAGTTTTCAATATCTTCCATGCTAAACACATTAGCGGCGGTTCCCAAGCGGTAAAAGTAAAATTTACTCCCCCTCCACCAACAAACACAAGCCATGGCTAGCCGAATCCTCTGGTGCCCTCCATACCAACAACTTTCCAGGGGAGTTTTGTTTAACTATTTTCAATTTTAATCATGGGACTGGGCATCCCGATTACCGGCCCCTCTCGTGCAAGGACGAGTGAATAAACACTCATCATGAGAATAACCCGCTTAGCATGGAAGATACTGACCACCCCATGTCGCTCCGTGAGTGGTACGGGCACACAAAATAGATGTTCATTTGAATTTTTAGAGGTGGTACATGCAAATTTACTTAGAATGGCAGAGTAATACCGCATATAGGTAGATATAGTGGACTCATCTGGAATAACTTTGGTTTAAGGATTTGGATGCACAAGCAGCATTCCCGCTTAGTACAAGCAAAGGCTAGAAAATAGGTTGAGAAGCGACCAGCTAGAGAGCGAAAACGGTCATGGACATGCGTTGTGAATAATTAACATTGAATACTAGCATGAGTAGTATATAAACAACATGAACATAAATATCGTGGAGGCTATGTTTGTTTTGATTCAACTACATGTGTGAACAAGTGCCAAGTCAAGCCACTCAAAACATTCAGAGGAGGATACCATATCATCATACTACATCACAACCATTTTAAGGCATGTTGACATCTAAAATAAATCATTATCCACTCCTAGGTACTTAAGCATGGCATGAACAACTATAATCTCTAATTGTCATCATAAACATGTTTAATCATAATATGCTGAATCATGGATACCGAGTTAAACATATTTACAAAAACAAAAACAAGTTGAGTTCATACATGCCTTTCCTTGCCTCAGTCACTTCATCATATATCGTCATTATTGCCTTTCACTTGCATGACCGAATGATATGAAAATAATAATAGTGCAAGAGTGTCGTAGACTAAGCTGGAATCTGCAAACATTTTATTCAAAGGAGAAGACAAAATAATATGGCCTCTTTGTTAGATCAACAATAATGCATATGAAAGCCACTCAACATTTTCATCGTGGTCTTCTCCTTAGTATGACTCAACAAAAGAAAAGAATTTCAGAGAAACGCACTGAAATATTTTTGGAGTTTTTTGTTTCTCTTGAAAGAAGCAAATTAATAAAGGAAAACAAAAACAAGAAAAACTATTTACACGGGAAAGCTCCCAACAAGTAAAAGAAGAAACGAGAAATCTTTTGGGTTTTCTTACAGCTAATTTAAACTAGAAAGAAAAACCGAAAAGAAGCGAGAAATATTTTTGGATCTTCTCAAAGTTTTTCAAACACACAAGAAGAAAGCGAGAAAATAAACCTAATCATGGATAATAAAATGAAAGAGGATGAACACCGACAACTAAAGTGAAATGTGTGGGCATGAATAATGTCGGTGGGAAATACATACTCCCCCAAGCTTAGGCTTTTCCCTAGATTGGTGATCATCATCCTTGGCTTGGATAATAGTCAAAGTGATAGCTCGTGGAGGCTCTGGGCTCGGCCTCCTCAACTCGACGGGCAGCTTCCACTGCTGTGTTGTACTCATGTGCCTCTCTCTCTCATAAATGTAATACATTCCTTTCCCCTGGTAATCAAAGAGAGCAGGTGCAGGCAAAATAATAGTTACAATAGGTTTTTTTATCGAACATCAAGTTATAGTTGTAATTCGTGGCTCCATACTTATGAACTTATGACGCTGCATTGCATCAAAGTATAAATATCTAGTAGGTAAAACAGGATCGTTAGGCAAAGGTGAAACTCTTAGCCTTGCAGCTACATAGGAGGCATAAATTCCTACATAAAAATGGCCACTATCAGCATTACATTGCAGTCTCCGTGCAACAATTGCTCCAAGATTAAGTCGTTTAATGCCCGTTAAAGTAGTATGTATACGGCTCAAATCCGGGGCACAGATTGTATTGCAGTCTTGTTTACCCATGACGCATTTGCCATTAAAGAGTGCAAAGTAACGGATGGAGGGAAATTGTATACTTTTTATTCTAGCTCGTGTAACTCCCCTATCCTCACCACAACAGAGGTTGCTCAAGAACATTTCATATTCAGTTTTGGTGGTTCATCTAACGAACCCCAATATGGATTTTGCATGCCTCATAGAATTCTTCCAAGGGAATACTATAGGTTTTATCATAAAGGAAAAATGAGACTCTAGAATCACGAGAATGATACTTAAACTTTTTGGTGAATGATTCGGTAAGGTTAAAATGTTGAGTACACACTGGTACAGTGAGGTGCTATACAAACGGTTTTTAACCCCTTTCCATGACGGCGTTCTGAACCGTCGCCTAGTGAGTGACTGCGATAGGGGGGTCCTTCCCACACGACCCAGAAACCGTCGGGGATATGCCCTCCTGGCACACACGCTCGGCAAAATGAGGTCGTGTGCGACCGGCGAGCAATCAAATACGGTTATACGTACAGTAGTGCTAAAAAAATACAATTATACAGGCGAAATCATTTCCGGTCGTAAGTACATCCCACATAGTCAGTCCCCGCTAAACGTTTCCATTCGTATATACATCCCACACAGTCGCTCCAAGTAAAACGTTTCCGTTCATAGGTACATCACACACAATTTTCACCGTTAAATCATTTGTGATAGCATTGCCATTGCACACGATATTAACAATTTTATCGTTTGCGTTATTGAATGCATCACACACGGTTTTTATGTGGTAAACGTTTGCGCAAGGTGGACTAACGCAAACAGTTTTCAAGAGGATGTCGTGTGTGATTGTTCACTGATCCAACACGGTTTATTCCTAGAAACTGTGTGCGTTGCCTGAGGTCATCGCCCACGGTGTATTCTCAATAACCGTTTGCAATAGAAAAACCCAATTAGCAGGCTAATTGGCCATTAGCGGGCTAATTACCCTATTATTAATAATCCATTTATTAATCTAATTGACATTCATATTAAGCACATAATATATTTCATTTCCATATTAAGGAAGCAGGATTTCATAATTGAAATACATCAGTGTACAACATCATATAGCTTTAGCACTCAGCTACCCCATTACACAACTGCACCAGCACCAAGTTTCACATGCAACATCTAGAACCTTTCGAAATTAGCATCATAGACGGTACATACACAGATGCATCTCATTTGGAAAACTGCTGAAGCGGAAGGCGAATATTGAGCCTTCATTGGTGTTGAAGGTCTTTGCAACTTTAGGCCAGTGCCTGTGGATGATTTACCGTCCATCCTTCATCCTCTTCAGGAACACTTCAATATTGAACCGTGGGTGTTGTATGAAAACCTTCCTCGCCTCCTGACCATAGAGGTGGTTTCAGAGGTAATCATCAGTGAACTGCTTTGGAAAGGCCTGAAAACAAGGATGTGCATAAATATCTTCTCTATATTGGAAATGGGGCAAAGGAATAAAAAAAGGCAAGGTATAATAGTTAGTACCATCTTGTAGTGAACTGATGTCTTCTTGACAAAGATCTTGTTGTTTTTTGTCGCTAATTTCTTTATCCTAACAATCTTTCTGAGTTTCTTGACTTGATTGATATTCATGGACAACTCATTTCCCCATATGCAAAAAGGGTCGAACAGTGGGTCAAAACCTCTGATAGCAGGACCTACATGTGCAAGACCAAATTGTTAAAAACCTAAATATTAGATTGGTTCCTGCAATTGCACAATAATGTGCTATTAGACAACGGACCATGCATGTGCTAACCTCGATTGTAAACCTCAGTGCTCCCCATTGTTTCCCTGCAACACATATAAGGTAGTTAGTCATCAGGTTAAGTGAGGGTTCGCATGCTATCAGTAAAATATGTTGATGAAAAATAAGCACATTGAAGATTCATCAGATTAATTGAAGCCACATGGAAAACCCATTTGTCCAAACCAAGCATGATTAAGAACTAGGAAATATAGCACTTGTATATGTTTCTCATGTATTAAGTGCAGCCAAATTCGATTTATTCCTCACATGCACAACAATACAAAATTCTACCCATGACAATTGGACATCGCATTGCAGAATTGAACCAAGCAGTTAACTAAACACCACAACAAATGAACCAAACATTAACTGAGCACCACATTCCACAATATAACATACTCCTAATAGAAGATCAGACAGTTAACCAAACCAAGCATGCTTAACAACTTGGAAATATAGCAATTGTATTTGTTTCTCATGTATTTAGTACAACCAAATTCAATTTATTCCACACATGGTATACAACAGAATGCACCCACAACAATTGAACATCGCATTACAGAATTGAACCAAACAGTTAACTAAACACCACAACAAATGAACCAAACGTTAACTAAGCACCACATTGCACAATATAACATACTCCTAATAGAAGATCAGACAGTTATCCAAACCAAGCATGCTTAACAACTTGGAAATATAGCAATTGTATTTGTTTCTCATGTATTTAGTACAGCCAAATTCGATTTACTTCTCACATAGTATACAATAACAGAATGCACCCACAAATATTGAACATCGCATTGCAGAATTGAACCAAACAGTTAACTAAACACCACAACAAATGAACCAAATATTAATTGAGCACCACATTGCACAATGTATAACATACTAGAAGATCAGACAGTTAACCAAACAAAGCATGCTTGACAACTTGGAAATATAGCAATTGTATTCGTTTCTCATGTATTTTGTAAAGATAAATTCGATTTATTTCTCACATGGAAGACAATACAAAATTGCAGCCCGAAGAATTGAATCACATTTGCAGAATTGAACCAAATAGTTAACTGAAGACGACAACTAATTAACCAAACAGTTAATAAGTGAGCACCACACTGCACGACATATAGAACATATACACTAGAGCAACAGATTGCATGGTAAAATTAGATAGCACAATTCACTAGAATTTGTTACGGAAAGGCAGGAGCAGCACACGCAATGGGCAAACTGAGCATGCTTAACCGGCGTAGCTAGCAAATGGCAAGGTGCTCCTCCAAGATCTGGGGGTCGGCACAAATGGCAGCCATCACGACCTCATCCGCGTGTGCGGCCATGATTTGTTTCTCCGCTGCCAAATGCTCCTTGAGCTCCTGGCTATACTGCGTGCACCATGGCTTAGGGCGGCGCTTATTTGGTGGAGGGGTCGATGATTTGGGTGGAAGGTGTCGCGCCGGTGGTCGGGGCATGTGGGATGTGGAAGGAGGAGGAGGATGGGGGTCGTGTGTGGATTACCTGCCTGGATAGACGAGGCCGAGCAGCGTGAAGGAGGGTCACCGGCGAGGAGGCGGTGCTGCATGCAAGGAGTGAAGGTTTCAACTTGGAAAGGAAGGCGGAAACAGGGGAAATGTGGCTTTTGGTAAGGGGGAGGGGGCGGGGAGGTAGACGTTTCTGCGGAAGCCGAAAATTTTGAATCGGTTCAGCAAAAAAACTGTCGTGCAAAGTGTCATCAGACACGGTCCCTTATTCAGATTTGTGTACGATATGTGAACATCACAAACGATTCAGATAGCTTAACCCGTGTGTGATGAGTTTGAATGTAAAAAATTTTGGTTCGAATTTCCCTGGTTACAGTGGTCATCCACGTCATTGCATAATTTGGGTACACAAAGGAGACTACAGCACACCCACACTTCTTAATCGAGCAACTTCAGCAATTAAACAGAGCTAGCTGACCTAAACATTACTCTAACAAATTAAAGATCGACACTCTTAATTAAACAAAACAAAGAGTACTACTACGGCTGGTGCTCGTCGATCTCCGCCGCCTCCTCCATGTCCAGCTCACGCCCAACGGTCTCCTGGGGAAGGGGCTCCATGGCATCCATCGCACCATACTCGGCAAGCATCTCGCCATCTGCGTCCGCTATCTCTTTGGAAATGGCCGCCACGAGCTGGGCATGGGCAGCCGTGATCTGGGCTTGGACGGGCTCCGTCGTGGCAAGGTATGCGGCGGAGGAACGGACGGCTGCTTGAACGCTCTCGGCGATTGCCAACTCTTCGGCCGTGGGTTGCCGACCGTTGTCGGAGAAGCTTCATTCGATTTCTGCGGTGACCGCCACTAGCTGGGCGTGGGCGGTCTCGACATGGTCGTGGGCGGCCTCCATCAGGGCTAAGGCCACCGCTGCGGAACGGACAGCTGCTGTGCCACTCTCGCCAGTTGCTATCCCCAAGGCAGATGTTGTTGCCGCCACCTGAGAAGCAACAGCGGCCGTTTGGGCTGCCTTGGCCGCCCGGTCGCAGATTGCGGCCACGCTCATGCACCTTGTTAGCACGCACATGGCGGCTACGGCTGCTCTCTCGTCGGAGTGGGCCGCCGAAGTTGCCATCACGACGCGGGTCCACGTCCCCATCTTTCACCGGCGATGATTGAACAGGGAAATGATATTTGGGGAGCGAGCTAGTGTGCTTGACACGCCGGCTATGGACTGTAGCCGACGCACCTTCTCGCGTAAGCCATAGGCGTACTATACACCGACGGTGCTCCAAGATATTTTGTACTGCATCTCACATGGTTGGTGATAATAAACTATGTGGGATATACTTGATTTTTCATCTTGATTTGAATTACATAATGGGGTCACAGCGGCAATGGAGGGTGTTTAAATTGCTAGAACTTTTATCTGCAGTGAACATGCAACTATATGTGTGTCGTAAAAAAATTGGAGTTATTCAGGGTTTGTTTGGACATTTTATACATTAAATTGGTTTTCTAGCCATTTCAGGTGCACAATTCAAAATTAAACTACATGCACATGCTCCGGTGCACCAACATGGGTTGTAAAATCATATATGTGTCCATGGGTTTATGCTTATGTCCCATGCAAGAAATGGGGATGAATTTCGAACACCACGGCACCGTGGCTCTCCGGCAAATGTTGAGGTACTTGCTTTTGTAATTCTAGTAAATCCAAAACCCGTCTGAAATTCATGAACCTTGGCATGCTATCATGGAATGGCATCAACATGCTAGGGTAAAAAATATTGTCCCATTTGGGGCAGGTTATGGTATAAGCTTCTCACAAACCAGAGCCTCACACAAGAAGCCTCATGCTTCCGTTAGAGAAACGTGTCTCCTTTGTGGACAAAACGATATTCGTCGCCTCTTCTTCCTTTCAATTTTTTTCCTAGTGTCAACATAGAACAACAGGAGTGTCGTGTTAAATTTTGGATTTTTTCAGGGATTTTTTCGGGGATCGTTTGGACATTTTTATATGTTAACTGAGTTTTCTAGGCATTTAGGTGCATAATTCAAAATTGAACTACATGCACATGCTTCAGTCCATAAAAACGGGTTGCAAAATCAAATGGTTGTCCTTGGTTGTAAGCTTAGGTCACATGTAAGAAATGAGAATGAATGTCAAACACCTTGACACTGTTGCTCGGCCGCTAACACTGAGATACATGGTTTTAAAATTCTAATAAATCGAAAACTTGTCTGAAATTCATGAAACTTGACATGATATCATGGAACGGCATTGACATGCCGTGGTAAAAATATTGTCCCATTTGGGGCAGGTTTGGGTATAAGCTTCTCTCACAACAAGCCTGATGGTTTCGGTAGGGAACGTACCACCTCGGGGGACGAAACGATATCTGTTGCCTCTTCTTACTTTCAAAATTTTTCTCGTGTCAACATAGAACAACAGGAGTGTTGTGTCAATTTTTTGGATTTTTCGGGGTTCGCTTGGACATTTTTATACATTTACTGAGTTTTCTATGCATTCATGTGCATAATTCAAATTTGAACTACATGCACATGCTCCAGTGCATATAACTGGGTTCAAAATTGGAATGTGTGTCCTTGGTTACATGCTTAAGTCCCATGCAAGAAATGAGAATGAATGTTAAACACCTTGCCACCGTCGTTCGGCCGCTAACATTGAGATACATGGTTTTTAAATTCTAGTAAATTGAAAACGCGTCTGAAATTTATGAAACTTGACATGCTAGCATGGAACGGCATCAACATGTCATGGTAAAAATATTGTCCCATTTGGGGCAGGTTGGGATATATAAGCTTCTCACAACAAGCCTCGTGGTTACGGTAGGTAATGTTTCACCTTTCTAGACGAAACGATATCCGTTGCCTCTTCTTGATTTCAATTTTTTTTCAATTGTCAACATAGAACAACATGAGTGTTTATCAGATTGATGGCGCGTCTCCCGTCGCCGCTCGATGGTAGTTCGAGTGTCCTCTTTGCTTCATTCCCGAAGAACTTGACGCTGATCACGGCACATCCGCAGATTGGACGACGCCGTGGAATCATCATCACGGCCATCGGTCCACCGGGTTGTCGATCGCCGCTGCTATCGTGGAGGGGAGTGCATCATGGTCGCACCGCCTCCAGTCTTCTCTCCATCGGCTCGCGCCGGATCGATGGATCGCTGCCGCGAGGGCCCTGCCTGCTGTGGCCCATCCTTGTTGACGAAGCCGATGAGGCTCTGGATGGTGGATCGCCACTCCTCCATCATCTCCGGAGCAGGAGGGAAATCGAGGAGCAGCTGCGCACGTGGCAAAGCTTCTGCTGGTGTAGGCGGCGGCGACAGGTGTGTTAGAAGGAGCACCGTCATGATCGTGCGACCGTGCGCCACTTCCACCGGCAGTTTGGCATGCATGCTGGGCCTGCGCACCTTGGGATCGATGCGCAGAAGTCTTTCCATGGGGACGTTCTGAACCACCAGCGCCATGGCGCTGCTCGTCGCGTGCAACCTGGGAAGGCCGCGACGCTTGCGTCGGCGCGGGAGTCCTAGGAGGCATCCTTCGATCTCTGGAGTTCGCTGCGCCGCCCATAGGCAGCATAGCCCCATATCTGGATCCAGCGGTGTGCAGGTTGCCGCTGCCGCTGCGAACGACACCGCTCGCCTGGCTCGGATCACCAGAACACCGTGGAGGCTCTAAACCTCCACCTTCTGCATCCACGCCGTCACCCGTACGCGAGGGCACGGGCAAAACGGACGTAGATGGTAGCACCGTTGCGGCACTCTTCTTCTTGGGTGGCATGGTGGTAAAGATGATGAAGAAACAGAGGCGCCGATCACTGGATCAGGTTCACGCAACCTTCTTCCGCCTACCTTGCGTGCCAAAGATGTCGGCGTACGACACCTATGGGATCGCGGGGATCCCTTTTTTCGGTTCGGCAAGGGGAGAGGTATGCACAAAGAGCAGAACCAACGATTGACGCGAGGGGATTTTTACCCATGTTCGGGCCGCTAATCAGTGTAAAACCCTACTCCTGCCTTGATTTATTATCAGTGTTTTCGTCCCAGTTCTTGGAGCGCTTGCGATGAACAGTGTGTTCGTGCAGCAGCTACGCATGCAGAATGGGCCGAGAGTGTTCTCTCCAGCCTCCGTCTCCTGTAGCAGTTGCCTTGGGCCACCTTTTATATGCTCAAAGGGGTCACCACAGTGGCAAAATGTACATACATTGAGGTGTAAAGTAGCTATAGGGTTATCATACCTAACCACTGACGGTTTAGGACAAATGCATTTAATGCACCGTGAGGTGTCCGTTTAGGTGTCCTCACTTTCTTGGGGATGGAAAAAGGGGCCATCCCATCAGCACTGCTTAATCTCTCCTCCACTAGTGCCATGCCACGCATCCACAGAAGGGCCCAGAATGCCAGGCTGGTCGCGGTGCTGAAGCGGTGGCACAGTGGCAGAACCTTGCCAGGTGCAAATCTTGCCGGGCTTCGCAGGCTACCCCGGCAAGATCTTGCCGGTGGCCTAGCCTTCGGTCTTCAGCTCTTCTTATCTCCTGATCCTCTGATCCTTGGCTTGAGTACTTCTTTGATAAATTTGGATTAATCTTTAGCTGTTCCCCGACATGCTTTGCCGCAGGGAGGGCTACAACTGCCCGTGCACAAGTATGGGGTACTAAAGGCCCCATATTTAGTAGTGGAAAAATGTACATACATTGAGGTGTAAAGTAGCTACAGGGTTATCATACCTAACCACTGACGGTTTAGGACAAATGCATTTAATGCACCGTGAGGTGTCCGTTTAGGTGTCCTCACTTTCTTGGGGATGGAAAAAGGGGCCATCCCATCAGTAGCTCTCCTCCACTGGTGCCATGCCACGCGTCCAGAGAAGGGCCCAGAATGCCAGGCTGGTCGTGGTGCTGAAGCGGTGGCACAGTGGCAGAACCTTCCCGGGTGCAAATCTTGCCGGGCTTCGCAGGCTACCCCGGCAAGATCTTGCCGGGGGCCTAGCCTTCGGTCTTCAGCTCTTCTTATCTCCTGATCCTATGATCCTTAGCTTGAGTACTTCTTTGATAAATTTGGATTAATCTTCAGCTATTCCCCGACAAGCCTCGCCGCAGGGAGGGCTACAATTGCCCATGCACAAGTATGGGGTACTAAAGGCCCCATATTTAGTACACCGACATGGACCGGTGCCATTGGCGATTGTGGGAGAAGCAGACGAGATAAGCTACAGGGAGGGAGGGGAAAATGCGACGCAGGACTCGCCGGCCGTGAGGGTTTATATAGCAGGCCGGTAAGCATTGGGATTTTGGGGGATTTCACCGAGCCGGGCGGGAAGCTTGCACAGGAACCTGCGAGGTTGCGTGGGAACGGGCTCACCGACGATTCATTGGTGCCACTTCGAGCCACCGTTTGGCCAAAAGAACCCACCCGCGCGCTGCGCAAGCTTGCGCTGTAAGCCGTCTGCAACAGCGGGGAGACAAGACATGCGAGAGAAGGATGAAAGGCCACGTACACATACGGTTAATAAAAAAACATTTGCGATTTAATTACCTACTATACCCCCATCCTGGTTTATAAGTAGGATTTAACTAATAAAATATGAATGCATGTCACCAAAGATTATATAGTTGGATTCGTATTTGAACATAGTTTCCAATTATATAATTTTAATAACATGCATTAACATTTTGTTGGTTAAATTTAAGGGCAAAGTATGGTACAGAATATAAAGGGGACTAATAGACCAAGACGGAGGTAGTAGCACATGGCCGCTCTCTATGCAGCGACGCAACTGTCGGCCGGCTTGTAGGCGACCATTTCCTGCGTGTTCAACTGCTCTATGCGTGTGGTTGCTTGCGGTTGAGGCGGCCGCGTCGCGCTCGGCTCGCGTCCCGCCACGCGCGCTCTGCTCTCGCGTCCCTCCGGGCGCTCTACCCTCGTCCCTCCACGCGCGCTACCAGTGTTTGGGGCTGGCGCACGATCACGCACGTTTGTGTGCATGCGGTTGCGCCGGGCGTGGCGCGACGATGCAGTTACCCGCTGCAAAAACTACCATGCGGACGCGCCGAGAATCCAGGCATCCCGGCCCCCATTTATTCCTGCGGCCATTTACCTTCGTCTCTCGCGCCACACGACACAATAAGCACATCCATGACGACACATACAGAGAGGACATCAGCGGTTCCAATGGCGCTCCCAGCGGCCGACGATGACAACGGCGGGCAGTTCACCACGCATCACATAGTGGACACCCACGTGAGGGGGAAGGCCCTCTCGATGGTGTACATGAATGATCCGGTCTCGGTGGAGAGCTCCATCCAAACTATGGAGCAGTTGCTTGCCGAGGACAAGTACCAAGTGGTCGGCTTCGACCTCGAGTACACCATCGATCGTGCCGGGCATGATCAGAAGGTTACCGTCGCCCAGTTGTGCGTGCGACATGATGTCCTCGTCTACCACTACCACCATGCCACAAGGCCTTGCGAGCATTTCTCCAGGTTTATCAATAGCTCCGACTATAGTTTCGCTACGATGGACAGCACCAACGATCTAAAAGCGCTCAAGGTTTTGGGCTTGAAATGCCAGAATCTTGTCAACATCTAGGACCACTACAAGGTCTGGGGCAGCGACAACAACAAACAGAACTCCCTGGTTGACCTCGCCTTGGCCATTATCGACCCCTACTACATGAAGATGAAGGATGAGAGCAAGAAGGACAAGAACGCCTGGCACAGTGTCTGGCATGAGAGACTGGATGAACAACACATCAAGTACGCGGCCAAGGACGCGTACACAAGCTACGAGATGTACATGTGGATCGTTGACATGAGGGAGTGTCTTCTTCCTGCCCCAGACGAGGGATCGAGCCACAGAGCAGTGGCGGGAGCGTCACAAGAAGTAGATGACTAGACGATCGTTTCTCCTAGTTTAGAATGCATGCAATTGTTTATTGAGGTGTGTGCGAATGATCTGTATAGTCACTTATGTAATTGGATGTTTATTTCAGTTATATATATATATATACATGTTATTCTTCTGTAGACAGAGCAAATCACACGGCTTATTAGCAGCAATCGTCTATGTTATTATTGGTCTTCGCACACATTTCTGATTACGGACCTGTTTGCCGCGTATAACACACATCTTGTTTAGCTGAACTGTTTCTATTGTGTTGCCTAATCACACACAGTTCATCCTAGTGAACTGTATGCTGTATATCACACACACCCTCATCTGGCTGCCCGTTTCTGTTGTTCTGCATCATCGCAAACAGTTCTTCTGGATTAACCATTTGCCACTCATCGCACACGCAACTATAGTATGAACCGTGTTTGATGTCGCTTCCATCGCAAATGTTTTGCATCTTTTTTGACGGTTTTATTACATCATCGTTTGTGATTGCTGCATCGCACACAGTTTCGTCGAAGGGTCTCTGATTCGACTGTCGCGTTTGGACCATCCTACAGTAGTGACACTTATCTGTGATGAAAGGAGCGAGCTCAGTGTTGTGAACATATTGATCAAATTCTTATGTAATATCCGCTCCTATCATAAACTCATCACATGGCCCTAGGCATGATCTGGTGTTGGTATCCCGCACCGAGCTTGCCCTTGATTCAACATAGGCTTGTCGTATCGAGCTTTCACTCGACGATGCCTCCAAGGACCTCCGCCTCAAAGAACTCTTCCTAAAGAGGTGCATTTTATCTGCGAACAATTTTTGAATTTTTTGGATCACAAAATGATATCAATAGAACTTCACAAGATTGATAGCAACTATGCATATGGATGTCTAGAGGCTATATCAAGCATTCAAACTACTTGGAACTCAAAGAATTCAACATGCAAGCTCATTTTCAGTAGCACCAAGAGTAGCTAATTACTCAAAATATAAACCACTAAAGCAAAAACTAATTGGAGCAATGGAGGAGTCACATACCAAGTAGGAATCCCCTAAAACAGTTTGGGAAACAGAGCTCCGAGCAAAGACATCGACAATCTCAGGTTTGGGAGTAAGAACACAAGAGAGAGAGGTACATGCATTTTTTTCTGGATGTGAGTGACGATTTGAGCTAAGAGTGTAAGTGAGGGGGTCCTTGTGGGGCCCACTACCCATCAAAGCGCGCCAGGGGGTGTGGCGCGCCCTGGTGCCTAGTGGGCACCTGGGGCACCCCATGTGGTGTTTTCAGTGCCAAAAATTCTCAAATATTCAGAAAAAATCTTGTTAAAATTTCATGTCATTCTGAGCACTTCTATTTTGGGCTATTTTTTATTGCATGGATAATTCAGAAAACAGGATAATCATGGCATTTTATTGCATTTAACTAAAAAAAACATAAAACAAAAGATGGGTACAGAAGGTTGTTGTTGGTGTAATGATAGGCCCCTTATGTTTTGGAGTTTGTTGACATAAACAGTATGGGACTTATGTGTTTGCTAGTGCACACAGAGTAACAGGTCCTTGATGTATCGAGGAGTTTGATGCAAATGACGAAGATAATCTCCTTGCGCAGCAGTGAAGGTTATCACCGAAGATAAAGCTATCAAGAGTGACCCCTAAAAATTGATGAAGTTTAAGCAATTGGTTCGGTGCATGTTCGAAGCAAATGACTGCGCTCGAGGAAGAATGAAGACGAAGTGAAGATGTAGCATTTACTTCGTTGTTCTTCTTCTTTCATTGAGTCATAGGACCACCGTACTATTAAGAGGGGTATAGCGTTCCGAAGCTTTGATTCTCTGATGCTAAACCCAAAACCTATGAAAGCTATGAGAGAAATCTCATTGTGCTCCGAGCAAATACTTGCCAGCAAGAGACTGTGACCTTGTTTGTTGCGAGAGATTTGCCTCAGACCGAGGAGTTAGCATTACTTGTTCCTCAAGTAATGTTACCATTGCTCTAAAATTCGACAGTTGTGAACGTGTCGGTTGGCCATTAGCTGGACCTCGTGTCCAAAATGGTCATTTCCCATCTAGGAAGGCTGCGGCTATAAATAGCCACCCCGCGCCGGCTTTGTCCGGTGGCTGCTCCATTTGATTCTGAGAAGATTGTTGAGCAACCCCCTCTCTGAGTGATTTGAGTTTAAAATCCACCAAGAGAAAAACCCTAGAGCCGAAGAATTTGTTAGTGGTTCAGCATCACTGGAATCTAAGTTTAGTACGCTCCGCCTATTACTCTTGAGAGCTGCAAACTCTCTAGACGGTTAGGTGTCAATTTCTTCAAGGACCAAGAGTGATTGTGGTTCTCGAAGAAGAAGTCTGTAAAGGTTTGGAGATCGCCTTCAAGTATCTACCACGAGTGATCGGCATCGGTTGACGAATCGATTGTCGGGGAGAATAGGGTGAAGAGAGTTTATCTTCCGTGTTAAGTCACAGCCCCTCCAACCAGACATAGTCCTTGTGCAGAAGGACGAACTAGTCGAACAAATACCTTGTCGCCATCGAGTATCTTCGGTTACCTATGTCACTCATGTTTACTTTCGATGCATTCCATTCATGTAATTTACTTTGATGCATGCTTTAGTTTCCCTTCGGTACTTCGCTGTAGTTCTTCTTAGCTTGTTTATCCTTTATTCCGCTACTGGGTTCTGAGAGAATTAAGTTTTCCAAAGAAAATTTAAAACTCCCATTCACCCCCCCCCCTCTGGTAGACATACTTCGTTCCCACAATTGGTATCAGAGCTTGGTACTCCTTGACTCTGCTCATTTTAGTCTGATGACTTTGGAGTTTAAGTATGTCTTCAGTGAACTACAAGTCGCATCTCAAGATTCCCATACTCGATGGGACAGACTATCCCTTCTAGAAGGAGAAGATGAAGATCCGTCTTCGATCTATAGATGATGATATGTGGAACGTGGTGCATATTGGGTTCACAGTTGTTATTCCTCAAGCTCGTACCGATGAAGAAAAGAAGCTCATTCAACTGGACGCTCAAGCCAAACATGAAATTGGTGGCCATCTCTCTCGAGCACAATTCCTTCGGTATCGCCAATGTGAGACTGCTAAGTAGTTGTGGGATGTCCTCGAAAAGTTCAATGAAGGAGTTTCAACTCAGAAAGAAGCTCAAATTGATACTCTTCGGGCAAAGTTCAATCGCTTCAAGCTCATTGGAAATGAGAGATGTCAGCATACCTTCGACCGCCTCAGTGACATTGCAAATGAACTTCAAGGACTCGGCGCCAAGGATATCACTGACCATGAAGTTGTGAAGAAACTGCTTCGATCTCTTGACACTTCATTTGACATGCTTTTTCTGATGATTCGCAAGCATCCAGATTTCAAAAGCCTTAACTCTGCTGATGTCATGGAAAGACTGAACACTCATGAAGAGAAAGAAGAAGAGAATAGATATCTGTATGGCTCAACTCAATGCAAAAATCATGCTCTCAAAGCTGTGGCTGATTCCTCCTCAGAAGGAAATGCCGAAGAAGATTTAGATGATCTGGAACGACTCAGCAAAGATCTCGCACTGATCACAAAATGATTTCAACATTTCCACAAGAAGAGCCAGTTCAAGAAAAGAAGTTCAAGCAACTCTGGGGGTTCAAAATCTTCAAAACCCGTCGAAGAAAACACCTGTTTCAAGTGCAAAAAGCCAGGACACTTCATTTCGGACTGCCCTATCTGGGAAGCTGAAATTCGTGCAAGTGGGAGATATGATTTGGGAAACCATTGAGGCAAAAGCAAGAGCAAGAACTACGACTCAGATTATGAGAAGAAAACGAAGAAGTTCTTGAAGAAGAAGGACAGCTCCAGCTCAAAATCATCGTCAAGATCTTCCTCAAAGAATCCTTCCAAGTCCTCCTCCAACCGCAAGAATACTTCTCGCAAGGCCAAAGCTTACATCGACAAGGAAATGGATTCTGAAGAAGAAGAATCGTTAGGTTCCGAAGAAGAATAAGAATCCTATGAAGATTCCAACTCCGATATGGCTGGCATAGCATGTGCCTCCTCTGCTAAGACAAACTTCTTCGGGAATCCTTCAAGTGACGACGAATCTCCTGCATACTGCTTCATGGCCAAGGCTTTGAAAGAAAAGGTATCCTCCAAACATCACAAGACTCACTCCAGTGATCAATATTCTTCTGATGAGGATGACCATGCTAAATTGATCAAAATTGCCAATATACAAACAAATTATCTTGAGAAAATTGAGAAAACCCTCAGTAAATCTAAAGGGTTGTTGTTTGAGGAGATGGAGAAAAACCAAACGCTGACCGAAGAGTATTCCACTCTCAATTCACGAATGGATGAACTCTCAACTCGTCATGATTTTCTCTCATCAGACCACGAAAGATTGACCTATGATTATCTGAAAAGGAAACAGGAACTTGAGGCGCTGAGAGAGGCTCATGAGGATTTGATGAGAGAAAATTCTCTTCTCACCCAACAACTTAAAGAGAAACCTGAGGTGTTTGAGCCACCATGCTTAAAATGCCTTGAACAAACCAATGCTGAATCAAATGTTGAATCATCTGTGGATGCTAACCCCTCGATCAAGGTAGATGGTTCTGTTTCTGATGAGAATGCCAGGTTAAAGGATCTTCTTCGGACAGGAATGTTCAAATCTCTCAAGGGGCATCAAACCCTTTGTGATGTTTTGAAGAAATCTATCCTTCACAAAAATCCCAGAAAATAAGGTATTTGTTTCGAAAGGAAACTGAATGAAGATGGTTCTTACTGGAACCACATCAATATCCTAAGACGGTGTGGGTTCCTGCAAAGAGCAAAATGCTCGATCCAGCATTACTCTCGGGATATGACTCTCCTATCCCAGAATATCCTGATGATGATTCTCTGAGCAACTATAAGCTGTTCAAAAATCAGCATGGTGAGGTTATTGCTCGCTATGTTGGTCCAAACAGCAGGAATGGCCCCCCAAAAAGGGCTATTTGGGTGCCTAAGAAAATTGTTGATGCTTTGCCTATTTCCCCTCATCTAACCATGCAGACAGAAAAAGTTCGACGGAATGAATATATGCATACTGGATACAACCACTATGCTCATGTATCTGGAAAGAACTTTAATGCTTACTCTTTCAATTATACTCGCTCCTCATCGAGTAACAACTATGCTTATCGAAAGAAAACCTATCCTGCTCGTTCATTTGTTTCGAAGCCACCTGCAAAGATGTGGGTGGTTAAGAAAGCCTAATTCTTCTACAGGACTATGTCTCCGGGTGTACTGCATGGATTATGGAATGGATGACAGAAGGAAAGCGAATAAAATGCTTTGCTATGGATTTTGTATCGCACTTTCATTTCCCTTGGTTTGAACATGCCAAAACTGAGATTCGGGTTCATAACATTGATGCAATCACTGATGAAGATTTCTGATGCACAATGGATGAAGATAAGATTCGTGACTACATGGTCCTCCTCTGCCTGAGCACTTGACATTCGACAATCAGACGTTATATCACATTCTCACATATACTCTCTGTCCGCTGGCTGGAATGAATACTGATAATGCCATATCATATGTTCTTTGGAACACCATCCATGCCATCTCACAAGGGTATATCTTCGATGTCGAAGACATGTTTTTGCGCATACTAATGGATTCAACTCAGTGTCCAAAAATCATCAAAGTGTATGCGCCCTGGATTCAGAAGGTGATTGACTATGCAATGAAGACTGAATATCTTGCCAAGGTCAGCCATAAAAGCTTCATTCTTCCTGTGCATGATACGCTGAGAGTAATGGAAGATTTCTCTTCGGGAAAAGCACCAGAAGCAAGTCCTGATTATCACACTACCTTCAATGGACCCAAGATACCTAAACATGATCGTATGCCGAACACTCAACCTCCTTCACATCTTGAAGTGAGCATGTGCACCCAACAATTGCTATTGAAGCATATGGCCAAAGATCGTCAAGAAAAAGAGCATCTAGCTGCCGAACTTAATGTTATTCACAACCGAACAAAAGTTGTGCATATGATTAAAGCAGAAAACAAGAAGCGCTTATGGAAATTACTTCAAAAAAAATTCTCCAAGAAGCAACTCAGCAATTCTCACCTCCAAGAACTCTATCAGTACATTGACCAAGGGTTTACTGCTGAAGATTATCAAGATCGCTCCACTGAAGATTATCAAGATCGCTCCACTCCACCTTTGCCAGCTTGTGAACCTACTACGAATTTACTTCGAATTCAGCTACGCAAATTACTCGACGAATCAAAAGCAACATCGCCTACTAAAAAACCTGTTGAAGCAAATCCTCTGTCTCGCGAGACTCTCGAAGCTGATCCAAATGTGCCTTCCTCTTCCAAGACCCAAGTCAGTCTCGAAGGATCAATTGTTGCTGCCACTAAAAATGAAGATGTTCCAGACACTTCCGAATCAGAAACTTCTTCGGGCAGTTCTTCAGGCGATGCCTCAGAGTGAATCATATTCACCGTTTTCTCACACTCGTGTTTTTCGTCACCTTTTTGACACTAGTTGACAAAAAGGGGGAGAATAACATCGAGAGTTTGATAGATTTGCTCTGTTGGATTTGGTGTTTGTGTTTTCTCGCCCTATCTTTTGAAACAATTACGCCATTTCTTGTGTTCTGATGTAAAACTTCTGTTATGGGCTGTAATATTGATAATCCTGCCTGCTGCACTATTCTCTGTCGAAGCTTATTGTTTTGCAGGTGGAATTATTAACAGAAGTTATGAATGATTGCACTTTATTCTCATTGGATTAACTATCATCAGTGCGAATCATTACCTCGTATGATTGAAAATCCTCCACACACTCAAATGAATTGCAAGGAATTTCATTGTATATCAATTGACCCTGCATACATCCATGGGGAGTATATTTCATCATCGAGTCAAGTAACGCAAGTTCACTCTTATTCGATTTACATTTCAATTATCTATCTTCACTTCGATGATTATCTGTTTTGTCTACAACCATCCAAAAAGGAGGAGATTGTTGGTGCAATGATAGCCCCTTATGTTTTGGAGTTTGTTGACATAAACAGTATGGGACTTATGTGTTTGCTAGTGCATACAAAGTAACAGGTCCCTGATGTATCGAGGAGTTTGATGCAAACAACGAAGATAATCTTCCTGCGCAGCAGTGAAGGTTATCACCGAAGATAAAGCTATCAAGAGTGACCCCTAAAAATTGCTGAAGTTTAAGCAATTGTTTCGTTGCATGTTCGAAGCAAATGACTGCGCTCGAGGAAGAATGAAGACAAAGTGAAGACATAGCATTTATATCATTGTTCTTCTTCTTTCATTGAGTCATAGGACCACCGTACTATTAAGAGGGGTATAGCGTTTCGAAGCTTTGATTCTCTGATGCTAAACCCAAAACCTATGAAAGCTGTGAGAGAAATCTCTTTGTGCTCCGAGCAAATACTTGCCAGCAAGAGACTGTGATCTTCTTCGCTGCGAGAGATTTTCCTCGGACTGAGGAGTTAGCATTACTTGTTCCTCAAGTAATGTTACCATTGCTCCAAAATCCAACAGTTGTGAATGTGTCGGTTGGCCATTGGCTGGACCTCGTGTCCAAAATGGTCATTTCCCATCTGGGAAGGCTACGGCTATAAATAGCCACCCCGCGCCGGCTTTGTCCAGTGGCTGCTCCATTTAATTCTGAGAAGATTATTGAGCAACCCCCTCTCTGAGTGATTTGAGTTTAAAATCCACCAAGAGAAAAGCCCTAGAGCCGAAGAATTAGATAGTGGTTCAGCATCACTGGAATCTAAGTTTAGTACGCTCCGCCTATTACTCTTGAGAGCTGCAAACTCTCTAGACGGTGAGGTGCCAATTTCTTCAGAGACCAAGAGTGATTGTGGTTCTCGAAGAAGAAGTCTGTAATGGTTTTGAGATTGCCTTCAAGTATCTACCATGAGTGATCGGCATCAGTTGACGAATCGATTGTCGAGGAGAATAGGGTGAAGAGAGTTTATCTTCCGTGTTGAGTCACAGCCCCTCCAACCAGACGTAGTCCTTATGCAGAAGGACGAACTAGTCGAACAAATACCTTGTCACCATCGAGCATCTTCGGTTACCTTTGTCACTCATGTTTACTTTCGATGCATTCCATTCATGTAATTTACTTCGATGCATGCTTTAGTTTCCCTTCGGTACTTCGCTGTAGTTCTTCTTAGCTTGTTTATCCTTTATTCCGCTGTTGGGTTCTGAGAGATTTAAGTTTTCCGAAGAAAATTTAAAACTCCCATTCACCCCCCCTCTGGTAGACATACTTCATTCCTACAGTTGTGCTTACTAAATTCATCGACCACATGTCTCTGAAAAATAATCCATCAATAAGGTTGATCAAATCTTATTGACAAACTGCTTTCGATTAACATGAAACCGAAGAATCTTCGTATAACACTAAGTTACCTCAACGGGAATATGCATATCCCTACAATAAGTATTTCATATTTCTTTTTGGCAGTAGGAATAGGAAGTTGAAAGCTTCCAATAGTAATTGTCGTAGTCTTTTCAATAACATTAATACCATTCACTTGAACTTTTTTCTTCGGAAAGTGCACCGTATGCTCGTTACCATTGATATGAAAAGTGACATTGCTCTTGTTGAATCAATAACAGCCCCTGTCGTATTCAGAAAGGGTCAACCAAGGATAATCGACATGTTATCGTCCTTAGACATATCAAGTATAACAAAGTCTGTCAAGATAGTAACATTTGCAACTACAACGGGCACATCCTCACAGATACCGATAGGTATGGCCGTTGATTTGTCAGCCATTTGCAAAGATATTTCAGTAGGTGTGAGTTTATTCAAATCAAGTTTTTTGTATAAAGAGAGAGGCATAACACTAACACCGGCTCCCAAATCACATATGGTAGTTTTGACATAACTTCTTTTAACGGAGCATGGTATAGTTGGTATTCCTGGATCTCCTAGTTTCTTAGGTACTCCATCCTTAAAACAATAATTAGCAAGCATGGTGGAGATTTCAGCTTCAGGTATTTTCCTTTTATTAGTGACAATATCTTTCATATATTTAGCATAAGGGGCCATCTTCAAAATATCAGGCAAACAAGTACGCAAAAAGACTGGCCTAAGCATTTCAGCAAAGTGTTCAAATTCTTCCTCATCCTTATTCTTAAATGGTTTAGGTGGAAAGGGCATGGGTTTCTGAACCCATGGTTCTCTTTCTTTACCATGTTTTCTAGCAACAAAGTCTCTTTTGTCACAATGTTTACTTTTAGCTGGTGGGTTATCAAGATCAACAGTAGGTTCTATTTCAACATCATTATCTGGTTCTTTATCATTTTCTAGTTGAGCATCTACATGAACATCATCATTGTCATTTTCATTATCACTAGGTGAATGTTCATTACCAGATTGTCTTTCAGCATCAAAAATAGAGACATCATTATTATCCTCAGAAGGTTTTTCTACCTCGGGTTCACTAGAAGTATGCAAAGTCCTATCATTTTTCTTTTTTTTTCCTTTTTGGAAGGACTAGGTGCATCTACATTAATTCTTTGGGAGTCTTGTTCAATTCTTTAGGGTGACCCTCAGGATAAAGTGGCTCCTGAGTCATTGTACCTCCTCTAGTCATTACTCTAATAGCATCATCATTCATATTACTAGTCATTTCATTGAGCAATTCACTTTGAGATTTAGCAACTTGTGCTAACTGAGTTTGAACTATAGATGCATGTTTACTAACACCTTTAACATCATTAACAAGTCTAAACAACAAGTCACTCAAGCAATCAATCATGTAAGCATTTTGTTTCAATTGTTTCATAACTGTGGCACCCTGATACGTCTCCAACGTATCTATAATTTTTGATTGTTCCATGCTATTATATTATCCATCTTGGATGTTTTATAGGCATTAGTATATATTTTATATCATTTTTTGGGACTAACCTACTAACCTAGTGCCCAGTGCCAGTTGCTGTTTTTTTTCTTGTTTTTGTCTTTCACAGAAAATCAATACCAAATGGAGTCCAAAAGGAATGAAACTTTTTGACGATTTTTCTTGGACCAGAAGGCAACCACAAAGCTTCGGGAGGAGGCCAAAGGATCCACGAGAGGGCCACAAGCCCTAGAGGAGCGCCCCAGGGGGGCGCCCCCTAGGCTTGTGGGCCCCTCGGGACCCCTCTAACCCCAATTCCAACTCCATAAATACCCAAATATTCCCCGTATACCAGAGGGCACACCAAAAATACTTTTTCCGCCGTCGCAAGCTTCTGTTCTCGTGAGATCCCATCTTGGGGCCTTTTTCGGCACTCTGCCGGAGGGGGATTCCATCACGGAGCGACTCTACACCAACCTTCCTGCCCTTCCGATGGTGTGTGAGTAGTTTACCACAGACCTACGGGTCTATAACTAGTAGCTAGATGGCTTCTTCTCTCTCTTTGATCTTCAATACAATGTTCTCCTTGATGTTCTTGGAGTTCTACCCGATGTAATCTTCTTTTGCGGTGTGTTTGTTGAGATCAGATTATCTATGAATATTATTTGAGCTCTGAACTCTTTTATGCATGATTAAGATAGCTTTGTATTTCTCTCCGACCTATTGATTTGGTTTGGCCAACTAGATTGATCTATCTTGCAATGGGAGAGGTGCTTTGTTTTGGGTTCAATCTTGCGGTGTCCTCACCCAATGACAGTAGGGGTCGCGGGGCACGTATTTGTATTGTTGCCATTAAGCATAAAAAGATGTTTTTTTACCATATTACTTGGATCTATCCCTCTACATCATGTCATCTTGCTTAAGGCGTTACTCCATTCTTGTTAACTTAATACACTAGATGCATGCTGGATAGCGGTCGATGTGTGGATTAATAGTAGTAGATGCAGGCAAGAGTCGGTCTACTTGTCATGGACGTGATGCCTATATTCATGATCATTGCCTTGGATATCATCATAACTATGCGCTTTTCTATCAATTGCTCAACAGTATTTTGTTTACCCACCGTATGTGTTCTTTCAAGAGAGAAGCCTCTAGTGAAACCTATGGCCCCTGGGTCTATTTTCCATCATATTATTTTCAGATCTATAAAACCAAAAATACAAAGATACCTTGCTGCAATTTATTTATCTTTATTTTATTTAGCACTTTTATTTATCTTTTATATTGATCTCTATTAGATCTCACTCTTGCTAGTAACCGTGAAGGGATTGACAACCCCTTTTTCGCATTGTGTGCAAGTAATTTTTAGTTTGTGCAGGTGCATCTATTCGGGACTTTGTGTTCCTCCTACTGGATTGATACCTCGGTTCTTAACTGAGGGAAATACTTATCTCTACTTTGCTGCATCACCCTTTCCTCTTCAAGGGAAAAATCAACACAAGCTCAAGAAGTAGCAGGAAGAATTTCTAGTGCCATTGCCGGGGAGGATCTACATCAAGCCTACCAAGTACCTATCATAAACTCTCATCTCTTGCACTTACATTATTTTCCATTTGCCTCTTGTTTTCCTCTCCCCCACTTCTAAAACATTTTCAGAAAAACACAAAAATATTTGCCTTTTTATTTGCCTTCTTTCCATTCGTCTTTTCATTTGCTTGTGTGCTAGATTGCTTGCTTTGTCATGATGTCTCAAGAAAATACCAAGTTGTTTGAATTTTTCAACACTAATAATAATGATTTTATTAGTACTCTGATTGCTCCCGCCACTAGTGCGGAATCTTATGAAATTAATGCCGCTTTGTTGAATCTTGTTATGAAGGAACAATTTTCTGGTAGTCCTAATGAAGATGTTGCATCCCATCTAAATACTTTCATTGAGTTGTGTGGTATGCAAAAGAAAAAATATGTGGATAATGATATTTTTAAATTGAAGCTATTTCCGTTCTCACTACGAGATCATGCTAAAACTTGGTTTTCATCTTTGCCTAAAAATAGTATTGATTCATGGAATAAGTGTAAAGATGCTTTTATTTGCATGTATTTTGCTCCCGCTAAGATCATATCCCTTAGGAATGATATAATGAATTTTAAACAACTTGATCATGAACATGTTGCACAATCTTGGGAGAGGATGACATTGATGATAAGAAATTGCCCTACTCATGGTTTAAGTTTATGGATGATCATACAGAAATTTTATGCTGGATGGAATTTTGCATCTAGAAATCTTTTATATTCCGCAGCGGGAGGTACTTTTATGGAAATCACATTAGGAGAAGCTACTAAACTTCTAGATAATATTATGGCAAATTACTCTCAATGGCATACCGAAAGAACTTCTACTAGTAAAAAAGTGCATGCGATTGAAGAAATTAATACTTTGAGTGGAAAGATGGATGAACTTATGAAATTGATTGCTAGCAAGGGTGCTCCTATTGATCCTAATGATATGCCTTTGTCTACTTTGATTGAGAATAGTAATGAATCTATGGATGTGAATTTTGTTGGTAGGAACAATTTTGGTAATAATGCGTATAGAGGCAATTTTAACCCTAGGCCGTTTCCTAGTAATTCCTCTAATAATTATGGTAATTCCTACAAAAAATCTTATGGAAATTATAATAAGATACCCTCTGATCTTGAGAACAAAATTAAAGAATTTATTAATTCTCAAAAGATTTTCAATGCTATGGTAGAAGAAAAATTGCTTAAGATTGATGATTTGGCTAGAAACGTTGATCGAATTTCTCATGAGATTGATTCTTTTAAGATTAGATCTATGCCACCCAAGCTTGATATTAATTATTCTCTGAAAGCTATTCAAATTTCTATTAATGAAAGTAGGGAGAGAACTGCTAGGATGCATGCTAAGAGAGAATGGCTAGAAAAAGTATGTTCTTCTAGTTTTTTTGATAATAATGATGAAGATCTTAAAGTGATTGGTGTGACTCCTATTGAATCTTTGTTTGCTCATATAAAACTTTATAAAGAAGGGACTAGAGATGAGTCAACTTTATCTAGAAGGCGTCCCAATAATTTGGAGGGTGGAGATCTTAATGAAAAATTTGATAAAAGTGGGATTGGCGAGGTCAAAACCTTAAGTAGTGATGAACCCACTCTTTTGGATTTCAAGGACTTTAATTATGATAATTGTTCTTTTATAGATTGTATTTCCTTGTTGCAATCCATGCTTAATTCACCTCATGCTTATAATCAAAATAAAGTTTTTACTAAACATATTGTTGATGCTATGATGAAATCTTTTGAAGAAAAACTTGAATTGGAAGTTCCAATCCCTAGAAAGCTTTGTGATGAATGGGAACCTACTATTAAGATTAAATATTATGAGTGCTATGCTTTGTGTGATTTGGGTGCTAGCGTTTCCACTATTCCAAAAACTTTATGTGATGTTTTAGATTTCCATAAACTTGATGATTGTTCTTTGAATTTGCATCTAGTGGATTCTACTATTAAGAAACCTATGGAAGAATTAACGATGTTATTATTGTTGCAAATAGGAATTATGTACCCATAGATTTTATTGTGCTTGATATAGATTGCAATCCTACATGCCCTATTATTCTTTGTAGACCTTTCCTTAGAATGATTGGTGCAATTATTGATATGAAAGAAGGAAACATTAGATTTCAATTTATATTAAGGAAGGGCACGGAACACTTTCCAAGAAACAAAATTAAGTTGAAATATTAATCTATTATGAGGGCTACTTATGGATTGCATACAAAAGATGACAATACCTAGATCTATGCATTATGCCTAGCTAGGGGCGTTAAACAATAGCGCTTGTTGGGAGGCAACCCAATTTTATTTTGTGTTTTTTTTCTTATGTTATTGGATAAATATGAAATATTACTTCTGTAATAATTGTGTTTTAGTGTTTTAATTAGTGTTCGAGCCAAGCAAGACCTTTGGGATGCTTTGGTATATCGTTGATTTGATTTTGCTGAAAAACAGAAACTTTTGCATCCAGTAGCAGAATTGTTAAAATTCACTGGAGCGTGGAAAAACTCTGAATTTTTTACACAATATTGATATATGAATTTCCTATGTTCTCTTAATTTTTAAAAATTTGTTAAGTTACGTAAGTATGACTATAATTCTGGTCTTTACAGACTGTTCTGTTTTTGACAGATTCTGTTTTTGATGTGTTGTTTGCTTATTTTGATGAATCTATGGGTAGTATCAGGGGGTATGAGCCATGGAGAAGTTAGAATACAGTAGATATAATGTAAATATAAAATTGGAATGAGTTCACAACAGTACTTAAATGTGGATATTTGTTTTATCATACTAACGGATCTCACGAGTTTTTTTGTTGAGTTTTGTGTTGTGAAGTTTTCAAGTTTTGTGTGAAGTTTTGATGGACTACGGAATAAGAAGTGGCAAGAGCCTAAGATTGGGGATTCCCAAGGCACCCCAAGGTAATATTCAAGGACAACCAAGCATCTAAGCTTGGGGATGCCTTGGATGGCATCCCCTCTTTTGTCTTCAATCCATCGGTAAAATTACTTGAGGCTATATTTTTATTCACCACATGATATGTGTTTTGCTTGGAGCGTCTTGTATTATATGAGTATTTTCTTTTTAGTTTGCCAAAATCATCCTTGATGTACACACCTTTTGAGAGGGACACACATTAATCATGAATTTATTAGAATACTCTATGTGCTTCACTTATATCTTTTGAGCTAGGTAGTTGCTCTAGTGCTTCACTTATATCTTTTTAGAGCACAGCGGTGGTTTTATTTTGAAGAAATTTATGAAATCTCATGCTTCACTTATATTATTTTGAGAGTCTTAAAAATAGTATGGCAATTTGCTTAGGTTATGAGTTTGGTCCTAACATGATGGGTATTCAAGAGGGATATAATAAAAACTTTCATGAAGATCATTGAATATATGAGAAGTTTGATTCCTTGCATTTGTTTTGAGATATGAAGATGGTAATATTAGAGTCATGCTAGTTGGTAATTATGGATTAGTAAAAATACTCTTGTTAAGGTTTGTGATTCCCGAAGCATGCACGTATGGTCTCTGTTATGTGATGAAGTTAGAGCATGATTTATTTTTGATTGTCTTCCTTATGAGTGGCGGTCCGGGACGAGCGATGGTCTTTTCCTACCAATCTATCCCCCTAGGAGCATGCATATTAGTACTTTGTTTTGTGGGCTAATAAATTTTTGCAATAAGTATGTGAGTTCTTTATGACTAATGTTGAGTGCATGGATTATACGCACTCTCACTCTTCCATCATTGCCAGCCTCTTTGGTACTGTGCATTGCCCTTTCTCACCTTGAGAGTTGGTGCAAACTTCGCCGGTGCATTCAAACCCCATGATATGATACGCTCTTTCACACATAAGCCACCTTATATCATTATTAGAACATTGTCCCATGTGAGGATAGGATGATGGAGACTATGATTCCCCCCACAAGTCGGGATGAGACTCCGGACATAAAATAAAATAAAAGAGAAAGAAAAAATAAAAAAAGAGGCCAAAGAGCCCAAAAAGATAAAAAAAGGAAGAAAAAATGAGAGAAAAAGAGAAAAGGGACAATGTTACTATCCTTTTCCACACTTGTGCTTCAAAGTAGCACCATGTTCTTCATATAGAGAGTCTCCTATTTTGTCACTTCATATATTACTAATGGGAATTTTTCATTATAGAACTTGGCTTGTATATTTCAATGATGGGCTTCCTCAAAATGCCCTAGGTCTTCGTGAGCAAGCGAGTTGGATGCACACCCACTTAGTTTTCTTTTGAGCTTTCATACACTTATAGCTCTAGTGCATCCGTTGCATGGCAATCCCTACTCCTGCTTTGACATCAATTGATGGGCATCTCCATAGCCCATTGGTTAGCCTCGTCAATGTGAGACTTTCTCCTTTTTGTCTTCTCCACACAACCTCTGCCATCATATTCTATTCCACCCATAGTGCTATATCCATGGCTCACGCTCATGTATTGCGTGAAAGTTAAAAAAGCTTGAGTACATTAAAAGTATGAAACAATTGCTTGGCTTGTCATCAGGGTTGTGCATGATAAATACTTCATGTGATGAAGATAGAGCATGACAAGATTATATGATTTTGTAGGGATAACTTTCTTTAGCCATGATATTTTTGAGAAGACATGATTGCTTTATTAGTATGCTTGAAGTATTATTGTTTTTATGTCAATATTAAAATTTTGTTTTGAATCTTATGGATCTGAATATTCATGCCACAATAAGAAAGATTACTTGATAAAATTGTTAGGTAGCATTCCACATCAAAAATTCTGTTTTTATCATTTACCTACTCGAGGTTGAGCAGGAATTAAGCCTGGGGATGCTTGATACGTCTCCAACGTATCTATAATTTTTTATTGTTCCATGCTATTATATTATCCATATTAGATGTTTTATATGCATTAATATGCTATTTTATATCATTTTTTGGGACTAACCTATTAACCTAGTGCCTCGTGCCAGTTGCTCTTTTTTCCTTGTTTTTGTCTTTTACATAAAATTAATACCAAACGTAGTCCAAACGGAATGAAACTTTTTGAGGATTTTTCTTGGACCAGAAGAGAACCACGAAGCTTCGGGAGGAGGCCAAAGGAGCAACGAGAGGGCCACAAGCCCTAGAGGCGCGCCCCCAGGCTTGTGGGCCCAAATATTCCCCGTATACTAGAGGGCACACCAAAAATACTTTTTCCCCGTCGCAAGCTTCTGTTCTCGTGAGATCCCATCTTGGGGCCTTTTCTGTCACTCTGCCGGAGGGGCATTCGATCATGGAGGGCCTCTACACCAACCTTGCCGCCCTTCCAATGATGTGTGAGTAGTTTACCACAGACCTACGGGTCCATAGCTAGTAGCTATATGGCTCCTTCTCTCCCTTTGATCCTCAATACAATGTTCTCCCCAATGTTCTTGGAGTTCTACCAGATGTAATCTTCTTTTGCAGTGTGTTTGTTGAGATCCGATGAATTGTGGATTTATGACCAAATTATCTATGAATATTATTTGAGTCTTTTCTGAACTCTTTTATGCATGATTAAGATAGCTTTGCATTTCTCTCCGATCTATTGATTTGGTTTGGCCAACTAGATTGATCTATCTTGCAATGGGAGAGGTGCTTTGTTTTGGGTTCAATCTTGCGGTGTCCTCACCCAGTGACAGTAGGGGTAGCGAGGCACGTATTTGTATTGTTGCCATTAAGGATAAAAAGATGGGGTTTTAACCATATTACTTGGATCTATCCCTCTACATCATGTCATCTTGCTTAAGGCGTTACTCCGTTCTTGTTAACTTAATACACTAGATGCATGCTGGGTAACGGTCGATGTGTGGAGTAATAGTAGTAGATGCAGGTAGGAGTCGGTCTACTTGTCACGGACGTGATGCCTATATTCATGATCATTGCCTTGGATATCATCATAACTATGCGCTTTTCTATCAATTGCTCAACATTAATTTGTTTACCCACCGTATATGTTCTTTCAAGAGAGAAGCCTCTAGTGAAACCTATGGCCCCGGGTCTATTTTCCATCATAATATTTTTAGATCTATAAAACCAAAAATACAAAAATACCTTGCTGCAATTTATTTATCTTTATTTTATTTAGCACTTTTATTTATCTTTTATATCAATCTCTATTAGATCTCACACTTGCTAATAACAATGAAGGGATTGACAACCCCTTTTTCGCGTTGTGTGCAAGTATTTGTTAGTTTGTGCAGGTGCATCTATTTGGGACTTGTGTGTTCCTCCTACTAGACTGATACCTTGGTTCTTAACTGAGGGAAATATTTATCTCTACTTTGCTGCATCACCCTTTCCTCTTCAAGGGAAAAATCAACGCATGCTCAAGAAGTAGCACACCCTGGCTCAGAGAGACTGGCACAACCCATATTCAGCGCAGAGATCAAGTCTTCTAGAATATGGCACTGCTTGGCATAGAACAAATCAGCTCTTATTACAAATAACACGGATACAAGGGTTCTGATATAACAATGGATTACATCGGCACGGCGATACTACGCCTGCTAAGGTAGTTCTATGCTAGCAGCAGAACAACTTGTAGCAGCGGAACGCCAACGACGGTGATGAACTCCACTCCGCAGGGACTCTGGCTGGAATGCAATCCTAGCTCGCAAACTTGGGATCGTCGACAAGCGAACAAACACGACATGACCTGCAAACTGGCATGACACGCCAGGTGAGTACTTTGAATGTACTCGCAAGTTCACAGCAACCAAAGGCAATCAAGACAAACAACAACATGGCATTTACAGATTAATCACCCATGATGAGCATGATACTACTAGAACAACATGAGCATGGCATGTGCATAATTCATGACAAGAACATGATGATACTAGTACTAGCATGCAGGGGAGGGGCGATGTTTAAGGTCTCATGGACCAACTTACTCTGCTCAAAGGTTATCTCATACCCACCATAAATATCCATCTTACTTACCATCATGATCATCACAAGATCACCTCATCATCATTAAGAATACCATCGTGATCATCTCAAGATCACATTATCATTATCAAGAATATCATCGTGATCATCTCAAGATCACATTATCAAGAATACCATCATGATTATCTCGAGATCACATAATGATCAACTAACTTCTGTCCTCATCAAACTAGGGTTGTTTATTAGTCAGGTTATTATTACTGTTGACCCATAGTGTGACCTACTATGAACTGGGCCCATATCCATGGGCGCGGCTATTGATAGATTATACACTCTGCAGAGGTTAGTTGTGGGGACCCCGACTCATAAGTCGTGATCACCGAATGCACATGTACAGTGATCCTACAGATCAATGCTCACTGAACACACAGAAACTGAGTAACAAGAGTCTTACATCTAGTACATACCGTTTTACTCAAATATGACCTTTATGGCCAAGTATTCATAAACTCGCAGCGGAAATCTTCAACGATAGCACGAACCCATGCCATCTGCCTTAACCCTACAGGCATTCTGACTAGGAAGCGTCCTAGGTCGCATGTTCGTCACCAAGGTATTCTTCATTATATCCTGTTCTTTCATGCTTGGCCAATAAAATAACCAGTGGCAAGCCAATGAGTACTTTGAATGTACTCACAAGCAACCCATGTTTTGGAACAAGGTACAACAATGCATGATATAGCACTAAGTAGGTAATTTTTGCAGAAAGCTAGTTTTGATTGCAATGACATGTACTAACAACTTGTAAAGCATGCATCATAAGAATTCAGATATCCATGTGAACAGGTTACAGATATCAACATAAACAGAGTTTCGATCAACTCTAGCTTAATCAACACATCAAGTCATTAGACTCTACTAAAGTAGCTTTCACCCCCACACACACCAAGTTTGTAAAACAATGGACGTAGCACAAAAGGGGCCATCCAATTGTCCTTGACCGTGGACACGGCTATTCGAATAGTTTTACACTCTACAGAGGTTGCACACTTTACCCACAATACTCGGGGAACCTTCATGTCAATCCACGGCTCACGACACATCAAGTACCCGAGATACACACCCGAACATTATCTTTCCCTTGACAATACCAACAAAGAGTCCACTCGTTGGCCCATGTCGTCATGATGTACATCACACGAGACTCACTCAAGATCATACCATACAAGAGGGGACACACAGTGTGCCCGGTGTCTGTAAAAACAGTCATAGTCGCCCTACTAGGCACGACCCCGTATCGAGAGAGTAACTCATACTCTCCCGCCAGTAGTAATGCGGGCTCTTTGCTAGCATCAACCAAGGTAATCAACAAAGCCCCGACCCATAAGGGGTATTGTGGTCATACATGTAAGGTTGGAGTAATGGTCGCAAATTAAACCAATCCATTTTCGAAAACAACACACTCACTTGCCTTGGTACACCACTTCTTTATCAAGTGGTTACCTAGCTCAACATCTCCCTCGGGCATTAGTGGCACCCGACCGAGTTTTCGAAAAGTCTTTGAAAATACTTTTGTCTCCATCGCCATGCATATATCCGTCCCATTTGCGTAGCAACTACTTTAGCATCCTATCTACTCCTACCCGCATAACCCTCATAGGAAGGTAGGGTCATGCACAATGCAAGTATCAACAAGGAAGTAATAGAGGCAACCAACCAAAGTGTTTACCATCTCATCATGATTCTGATGCAACAATAACAAAGTGCTATATGACATGCATAACAAGGTTTCATAGACATGGTCAAGGGGCTGCTTGCCTGACTCAACAAAGTCTTCAATCCTCTTGGTCCATCTCCAAGCATTCCATCTACTTTGTCAACTAACATCGAAAGCAACACAACAAGTTAGAAAATAAGAGTGCTCTAAAAGTATGAATTCCACTTTTCTAGGACATCTCTGGTTATATGAAAAATAACCAGAGTGGTTTCATTGGATTTGGATTAATAGATATTCTTGAACATTTCAATATGATGGAATCAAGGGTTTAATGGATCTGCAAGGAGTGTACAGAAACATTATTTTGAAAAATGAGTAAGGGCACCCATTTAACAAGGCATGATTTAATAAGCATCTAGGATCTAGTTTCACTAGATTTGGAGTTGAAATGAAATTCCTAGGGATCAGCAAAGTTGGCCATACATAAAGTAATGGACCATTATTTGATGTGGTACAGAAATTATTGAGAAAAATGTTCATAACCTAAGTTATGAACTTAGATGCACCTACAAATTTTAGTGATGGTATTTGGATCAACAATGGGCTCTCTGTGATTTTCCAAAGTCCATCATAGAATTAGAAAAATAGGATTTACTAAATATGTGTGAATTAAAGTTACAGGAAAGATGTGTAAGGTACCCCATGAGATAGAGCATGATTTTAGAAGCCACCAGGAATTTGAATCATTGAAGTTGGACTTGAAATGAATATTTGGAATTTACAACTTTTAAGAAAAAGAAAAAGAAGAGATTCACCTAAATGGGCTGGACCTAGGGCGGCAACAACGTGCTATGGGCGAGGCTTAGTGGCTGGGCGCCACTGGGCCAGCCCAGCAGCTCGGCCGCGTGGTCAGGTGGGGGTGATGTCGAATGCGCACTCTGCAGTGTGCGCCTTCACCGCTGAGAGGCAGAAACCACCGTGTGCGTTTCCACTTGAGTACGCGGGCCCGGCCGGCTGAGTCTCTTACAAGCAGGGCCCGCCTGTAGGGTATTCGTCCTCCTCCTGTGCTCAGGCCTGGCCGAGGGTGTCGGTGTCAAAACCGGCCGATCTCGGGTAGGGGGTCCCGAACTGTGCGTCTGAGGATCGAAAGTAACAAGGGACAAAGGGAACACGATGTTTACCCAGGTTCGGGCCCTCTTAATGGAGGTAAAACCATACGTCCTACTTGATTGTATTTGATGAGTATGGGGGTTACAAGAGTTGATCTACCTCGAGATCGTAATAGCTAAACCCTAGATGTCTAGCCTATGGGTATTATGATGGCCTCCACTGACCAAAACCCTCCGGTTTATATAGGCACCGGAGGGGGCTAGGGTTGTACAGAGTCAGTTTACAGGGGAAGGAAACTACACATCTGGACACCAAACTTGCTATCCACGCAAAGGAGAGTCCCATCCGGACACGAGGAAAGGTCTTCTACCTTGTATCCTTGCGGCCCATCAGTCCGGCCCATGTCACATGGCCCGGCCACCCGAGGACCCCGTAATCCAGGACTCCCTCAGTAGCCCCTGAACCAGTCTTCAATGACGACATGTTCGGCGCGCAGATTTATCTTCGGCATTGCAAGGCGGGTTCCTCCTCTGAATACTCCAAAGCGATCTTGTGAATAAAAGAACTATATCCGGCTCTGCATGACAATCACAACCCTCAACCATGAAGGTAAAATGCTTAGCCAAAGTAGCGTCTATCAACTGACAACTTTTTCGACGAAATGTCACATCTAGTCTTTTTATCATTTCGAACCGTTTTTCGGCCTCCCGCTTCGCGTCTCGAAACACGGCCTCTATTGACACGTCTCGTCAAAGCGGAGATCGTGCCCACTTATTGCGGGATCCTTATCAATACGTGTTTGGGTAATCCAACCGTGCCATTCGCACGACCCATTGAGGGGCGGGCGCTTGATATTCATTGCCTATATAAGTGGATAAAGATCCCTCTTTTTCCCCACGCATTTCTTCCTTCTCCTGTTCTCCCATCCTCAAGCTCCAGCGCCCAAGCTTCAATCTTTCCCACCGCCGCCAACCTCTCCAGTCATGTCCGGATCTGGCTCGAAGAGCAAGTGGCAGGCCTCCTCCGTCACGGAGAAGGACATCAAGGAGCTCCGGGGGGCGGGATATCTGTCCGCGGAAATCGCGCACAGGCTCCCAGCCAAGGATCAAGTCATACCCACTCCGGAGCCTGGCGAAAGGGTTGTATTCGTTCCCCATTTCCTCCGCGAACTAGGGTTTCCCCTCCACCCCTTTGTCCGCGGTCTCATGTTCTACTACAGGCTAGATTTCCATGATCTAGCCCCAAATTCTTTCCTCCACATCTCGGCGTTTATCGACGTGTGAGAGGCCCTGCCCCACATCCCCCCACACTTTGGCCTATGGCTAAAAGTCTTCAATGTGAAGCCAAAGGTGGTCGACGGGCAGCATGCAGAGTGCGGTGGTGCCATGGTGAGCAAACTCCCCAACACCATTTGGCCTAAAGGGGTCTTTGTGGAGACCGTCAAGGTCTGGCAGCAGGAGTGGTTCTACATCACCGAACCCCGCGGCGCCAAATGGGCGGCTGCCCCTGAGCTCAGATCCGGACCCCCAATGCGGCTAGCATCATGGACCAACAAGGGTCTGGACTGGGGGTCGACCACGGAAGTGATGATGCTGCAGAAGCGCATCAAAAATATAATAAGCAAAAATACCAGTCTCACTGATGTGATTCAGGTGATGCTCTCCCGCTGGATCCTCCCCTGTCAAATCCGGCCTCTCCATATGTGGGAGTTCAATCCGGAAGGTCCCCGGACCCTTCAGCGCTTCTCCGGTACAAAGCACGAAGAGATCTGGAAGCTGCTCTTCAAGGCACAGAAGACGTGGCTAAAGAAGACCGAAGATATTGGCCTCGACAGCGAGAATCCGGCCACTCCTGTGAGTATTTTGGTTCCGAACACAACTTTCAGTAAATAAATCAAAGGTTATACTGAGATTTCCATTCTTTCATTCAGGGCTGGACAGCGAAGGCGGAGCAGATCAAGTGTCCGGCTCCACTACCTGAAGACTCAGCCAATCCTCTGCTGACGAGGATGCTGATTCCGGCCCCATATCAGGCGCCGAAGAAGAAGGTCAATACGAAGGCCAGGGAGGCCAAGGGCGGCCTCCGCCATAAGGGTAATTCGGACACAGTGTCCGTAGAAACCGAAGCCCACTCCCCCCACGAGGGGGATGAAGATGAAGAGGAGGAGGAGGCGAAAAGTGGTTCTCCCCAAAAGGGGGGAAAGAAGAAAAGGGCCGCCTCCGCTGACCCGGAGGAGGGGGCATCCAAGAGGGAGAAGATAACCCTCTCGGACAGTTCGGATTCGGAGGCCGAATACACCCCCAAGAGGCGCCGCAGGGGAAAACCCCTGGCCGAATCGTAAGTGTCGAAAAGGATACTTAGTAAGTATTCAGTCTGTTATGGTTGTAATATAACATATCATATTGTGTATTTCAGCCCAGCCCGCGACCTACCCCAGCCATCGCTGTCTGAAGGGAGTTCTCTGCCACCCGAGATGGCAGAGAGCGAGACGCCACCGCGAGCCCCTTCACCGATCACCATGGATAACACTGAGGTGTTGTCCTGAAGGACCTCTCCTGCCCACTGGGGGGGGCGAGCGAGGCTGCCGAGAAGGCGCCCGAGGACAATACCTCAGCTGCCGAAGACATGGAGGGGGAGACCCCTATGGTGACCGACGGCGGGGGTCATGAACAATCTGGCCCCTAGCCGGACATCATTCCGGAGACCAATGTGGCTCCGGAGTCAAGCGAGCAGCCCCCTTCGAAGGAGGGGGGAGCATCAGCTCTGGCGGCGACCTTCACTAATCCGAAGGCGCTGAACACCATGGTGGAAGCACTACGACGTGCTGCCATCGTAGAGGAACACCGCACCCTAATGGGTGTGGTGGTTGAGAAGATTCAGTCTGCCAAGGGCGGGCTGAACGAAGCCTTCACCAGCCTGTTAACAGGCTTCGAGGTATGCGACGCAATGCTCTAGACGCTTTTTATGAAGGGGCAGACCTGTGCATTGATAGTAGCCCCTGAGACTCTTTCTGGTTTTGAAAAAGCCGGACAGAGGATCATATAGTATTCGGAAGAAGTGACGTACTATTATATCATATAACAGGCATCCATGTTGGCGGCAACCGCCCAGGCCGCTGAAGTTTCTGATCTCAAGCGGAGGCTTCAGCTGGCTGATGATGATATTGACCACATGAACAAGCGGTTCGATGAGGCGCAAGGTATGTTTTGAAATAACTCGCATATGCCTGATTTGATGTGCAAACTCTGAATTTAAACAGATGCGCTGCTATTGTGTATGATTGCAGGCAGCGCGGCCGAGGTCGAGACCCTCAAGAGTTCCCTTGCCCAAGCCAAGGAGGAGGCGAAGGCGAACAAAGCGGCCGCAGACAAAGCGGCCGCAGATTTAAAGGCCGAACAGGTCACTCGCCGCCAGTACAAGGAGAGGGTGACCGAAGTGGAGCAGGCGCTCAAGGACGCCGCCGGCAAGTGCGAGTCCTTGGAGGAGAAGAATAAGGCCCAGGCGGCCGAACTCGACAAGGCCCTCTAGGAGGCCAAGGAGGCAAGGACCGAATCCCGGGAAGCTCGCGAGGAAATCCGGCAGTCCGAACAGATAGCGGCTGGTAAGCCCTTTCTTCTGCAGACTATATTTGGTGGTCAAAAATATGCCTTACTTACCCGACTGTGGAGTTCTCCAGATGCATTTGCGGATCTTTCAAAGAGTGCCACCGACGCCGCACAGTTCTTCCGGGCCCAGGAGGGGCACACGATGGAAAAGCTGTTCTGGTCACAGTTTGCAGCGTCAGAGCGTCCGGTGCTGTTGAATAACCACATGATGCAACTGGCAGAGCTGCACAGGATGTCCGGATTGGCCATGAAGGACGTCATAGTCCGGCTGTGGCCAACCGAACCCATTCCTAGCAGTTACTTTGGCCGGGTGCAGCGATTTGCCGACGCACTGCCCCGGATTGAAGCTGTCAAGTGCTCGGCGTGCATAGAAGGTGCGCGGATGGCCTTTGCCCGTGACAAGATGCACTGGGCAAAGATGAAGGCCGCTGTCGTAGCGGTCGAGGGCCCACCCGAAGGCAAGGACCACCACAAGCCAGAGCGGTATTTTGAAGACGTCCTTGAGGGTGCCCACTTAATTGAGGGCCAATGCTCAAAGGATATCATATTTGAGTGAATGTATCCGAGCTACCCAGACGTTGTTTTATAAACCAAGGCTTTGTAATATATTTATCTGGAATTGCTTGCCTCCTGTGCGGCCGTATTTTGTTATCTTGGAAGTTTGCCAGTCGTCGGCTTCAGCCGCCGCGTAGATACTACGGGGGTGTTCGGAATAACGCATGATCACTCTTGACCCAACGTCTTGGTCCGTGAAGGAGGTGTCTGCGTCGGCGAACCAGGCAATCAGACTATGCGGCTTTATCACTCTCACTTAGCCATAGGAGTTTGACGGTGGGGCTAAGTACTAGCCCCTGGTGCGTATGTGGCTATCCAAACTGGGATGCCTTAAGCACATGACCGGACATAGGCCAGTCCTTCGCATAATACGGAAGAAATCACAAAAAGATTTATAGCAAGTCGCCGAATAGCTGACCAGCTCTCGCCACACCATGACGGTCAGTTTTCAGCTTTCTCTACTGAGGTGCTTGACCAGACGAACTAGAAACACAATCGCAGTAGTTCTCCCTTTACTACCCTAGCCGAACAAGCGGAACGTAAGGTAGTAACCACAGGAGCCGGGCAACCCAACTATTGACCAAAGACATGATTCGGAGCTGATGCATATAATGCAATATTCGGGACGCCGAAGTGCACTATAAAAGTGTTCGGACTTTTTTTTTGGTGTTGAAAATATAGGTGGCCGAATAGAGCCCCTGGCATTTTAAGCTATGCCAAAGTGTATACGCCAATCGGACATGAAGAGGGAATACAGATTATGAAATAAACCAATACAGAATAGGGTAGGTGAAAACTGTTTCCATTATAGTCTAATTGATACGTCAAAAAGTGCTTTTACAGACAATGCTATAAGCATCAGGGCTATTTTACATGCCGAGGATTTCAGAACAAGGGAAAGCTGTATACAGGTCCTAAAAAAGAAATGGTATCATGAAGATCCTTTGGACACCCTGTCGCACGTCTGCGCCGCTTTTCGCCTTGGTGGAGGATCCTTTGAAAGGATCGACAATCATGTATGTAGAAGGGGCCTGGGAAAGGGCCCTGCGCCACCGTAAAGTGACTTTAGGTTTTAAGGAACCTGTAATATAAGAGAAAAGAGAAAAAAAAGGAGAGTAAGGTCCGAATAGGGTCGAGCCGAATTATGGACCTCGTCCGCGGAGTGCCTCCGTCATCGCCCAAGGTATTTTGAGTGCGTAGTTATGCACACGCGGTACATATGCCGTGAGTAGATGGGGCGGTGGACAGAGGCAAAACTGCTAGTCCAGCCCTGGATTAACCGAGCTGTCGCTCTGCAGAGTAGGTCGGGCTCGTTTAATGGTGTCCGGAGGCTTCATGGTCGATGGAGTGTTTGGTTTGATAAGGCCGCTCTGTACCTCGGCTGCAAGGGTCGCGGTGTGCTCCTCGGTACGGAGGGAGCGTTCCATGTTTCCATTGACTGTGATAACACCGCGGGGTCCAGGCATCTTGAGCTTTAAGCATAATGCGGGACTGCATTGAAGCGGGCGAAGGCAGTACGTCTGAGCAGTGCGTGATAACCACTGCGTAAGGGGACGATGTTGAAGATCAAGTCTTCACTTCGGAAATTGTCCGACGAACCGAAGACTACTTCCAATGTTAACGAGCCCATACAGCGGGCCTCGATGCCGGGTATCACTCCTTTAAAGGTGGCGCCACTAGGCTTGATTCTTGATGGGTCAATACCCATTTTGCGGACAATGTCTTGATAGATCAAGTTGAGACTGCTGCCACCGTCCATAAGGACTCGAGTCAGATGGTATCCATCAATAATTGGATCGAGGACCAGGGCCGCCGAACCTCCATGACGGATACTGGTTGGGTGGTCTCTGCGATCGGAAGTGATCGAACAAGCCGACCATGGGTTGAATTTGGGGGCGACGGGCTCTACGGCGTAGACGTCCCTTAGTGCGCGCTTGCGCTCCCTTTTAGGGATATGCGTGACATATATCATGTTCACTGTTTTCACCTCAGGGGGGAATTTCTTTTGTCCCCCTGTGTTCGATTGGCGGGGCTCGTCATCGTCCTCGCTTGGCGGCCCTTTCCCCTTATGTTCGGTATTTAACTTACCGGCCTGTTTGAAGACCCAACAATTTCTGTTGGAGTGATTGGCAAGCTTGTCGGGTGTGCCATGAATCTGGCAAGGCCGATCAAGTATTTTGTCCAAATTAGATGGACCGTCCTTATTTCCTTTGAATGGCTTCTTCCGCTGACCGGATTTAGAGCCACTGAATCCGGCGTTAACCGCTGTGTCTTTAGTTTCTTCATTGTTGTTTCGACGCTTGTGTTTGTTGCGTCGTGGCCTGCCATTGCCGTCCCTGACTTCGGAGGTGCCAGGGTCGCTGTTACTGTTGCTTCTACGAGCCAACCAGCTGTCCTCTCCCGCGCAGAAGCGGGTCATGAGTGCAGTAAGAGCTGCCATAGACTTCGGCTTTTCCTGACCAAGGTGTCAGGCAAACCATTCATCGCGGACGCTATGTTTAAAGGCCGCGAGGGCTTCGGCGTCCGGACAGTCAATGATTTGGTTCTTTTTAATTAAGAACCTAGTCCAGAGTTTGCGGGCTGACTCACCGGGTTGCTGGACTATATGACTAAGGTCATCGGCATCCGGAGGCCGGACATAGGTGCCTTGGAAGTTGTCTCTAAAGGCATCCTCCAAGTCTTCCCAGCTACCAATAGAGTTTTTTGGTAGGCTGTTTAACCAGTGCCGCGCTGGTCCTTTCAGCTTTAGGGGGAGGTATTTGATGGTGTGGAGACCGTCGCCGCAGGCCATGTGAATATGGAGAAGAAAATCCTCAATCCATACCGCGGGATCTGTCGTTCCATCATATGATTCGATGTTTACGGGTTTAAACTCTTCTGGAAATTGGTGCTGCATTACCTCATCGGTAAAGCACAAGGGGTGTGCGGCGCCTCTGTATCGAGCAACGTCACGACGGAGTTCGGATGACATCCGTGTTCGGTTTTCGGCCCGAGTTCGGTTATGCTGCTCGCGCCAAGCTTGAAGGCCATCGTCTCTCGTCGGAGCACGCCCCCTTGATCTGTATATTGATCTGGTCTTGCCGGCTCTATTGTCCAGGTCCTGACGTAAGTCGTAGGTGTAGCCCTGAGTTGTTACCTCCTTGCCTTGACGGCGAGGTGGCGCAGGTTGGTGTTCGGCGTGAGTAGCCGCTTTGTCTCGCCCACGTGGTGGTCGGTCTGGTTGATCAGCATGATTATGTCTTGATGGTATTGGCTCTAGGGCCTCGTCATCGAATTGTGGTAGTAGCCGACGCTTCGGATAGCTCTTTGTTGGGCGTGCGAGACCATACTCCTCGGCAGCTAGGACCTGGGTCCATGTGTCGTTGAGCGTATCCTGTTCGGCTTGAAGCTGTTGCTATTTCTTTTTTAGGCTCCTCACAGTTGCGATGAGCTGTCGCTTGAAGCGCTCTTGCTCGAGGGGTTCCTCTGGCACGATGAAGTCTTCGTTGCCGAGGCTGACATCCTCCTCGGAGATCGGTAGATAGTTGCTATCTTCCGAATCCTCGTTCCCGACTGGCTCGTCGGGGTTAACTTGTCCCTCTTCCCAATTATCCTGCTCTACGGCAGGCTCAATGGGTTGGTCAGAGTCTTCGGCATTCTCTGAAGTGTCAATGTCTCCGGTGCCGGTATTACTTTCTTTTTCCCGCCGCGATCGTGAACGGTGCTGCTGACATCGACACTTCGGTGGTACCTCGACGGGCTTGTCCTCGATCGGATCTTGCTTGTTATCGTCGTCCTCTTTGGGTGCATCCACCATATACACGTCATACGTAGAAGTGGCAGTCCACCGTCCGGTGGCGGGCGGGTTTCGGCCTGGTTCGGCTCCGGCATCGTCGTCCATACCGTCGATGTCTTCGGAGGCGTAGTCGAGCATGTCGGTTAAGTCTTCGACAGTGGCTACCAAGTGGGTGGTGGGTGGGACGCAAAATTCCCCGCACTCAGCCCCTAGTTTGGGCTGGGCGTAATTCGGAGCTGATACCTCCGTGATGACGAGAGACCGCATTAAGTCCAAGGTCTCGCTTAAGAGCGAAGGCCGGACGGGGAACCAAGGACCTGCGGAGCTGGGCATGGCCGACTCTGCCGGGTTGTGCTCACCAGCCGCAAACCTTGAGAGTTCGGAATTGGCTTCCAGAGACGAGTTCGGCTCTCCGATGACTAGGAGGGTCCTGCTTGATTCCAGGCTCGCCGAACATACAGTTGCTTCTGGGTCTTCGGCAAAGGGCTCCATGGGAGGAGAGGGTTCGGTGGGTTTTAAGATCCCATCTTCGGATGAGGTGGTCTGCCCTGGATCTATGGCCAGGGCAGGGATAGTAGTTGGTCCTTGAGTGGCGCCTGATGACGGATCTGATGGGTTGCCTTCTTGAAGATGAGGAATAGTGGTCGAGGCCGCGAACCCTTCAAAGATCAAGTCTCCTCGGATATCAGCGACGTAATTCAGGCTCCCGAATCTGATCTGATGACCAGGGTCATAACGGTCGATCTGCTCAAGGTGGCCAACTGAATTGGCGTGGAGAGCGAAGCCGCTGAATACAAAAAGTTGACTGGGGAGGAAAATCTCCCTAGAAACAGCATCGTTGTTGATGATCAAACGAGCCATTGATCCTTCCGTCGATGACACAGAGGAGCTCTCAAAGAAAGCACCAATGTCGGTGTCAAAACCGGCCGATCTCGGGTAGGGGGTCCCGAACTGTGCGTCTGAGGATCGAAACTAACAAGGGACAAAGGGAACACGATGTTTACCCAGGTCCGGGCCCTCTTAATGGAGGTAAAACCCTACGTCCTGCTTGATTGTATTTGATGAGTATGGGGGTTACAAGAGTTGATCTACCTCAAGATCGTAATAGCTAAACCCTAGATGTCTAGCCTATGGGTATTATGATGACCTCCACGGACCAAAACCCTCCGGTTTATATAGGCACCAGAGGGGGCTAGGGTTGTACAGAGTCGGTTTACAGAGGAAGGAAACTACACATCCGGACGCCAAACTTGCTATCCACGCAAAGGAGAGTCCCACTCGGACACGAGGAAAGGTCTTCTACCTTGTATCCTTACGGCCCATCAGTCCGGCCCATGTCACATAGCCCGGCCACCCGAGGACCCCATAATCCAGGACTCCCTCAGAGGGAGCAGAGAGGTCTAACGATAACTGCCGATGATCCCGACCACCTTCCATGGCGCTCGGCCTACCAGCATGCTCAGGGGACATGGCCTCACCCATCCGTGGGTGGTATAGTCGCCAAGGAGCATTGGGACAGGTAGGGCGTCGGCCGCGATGGATGTCGGCGATGGGCGAAGTTGGGCACGGCGACGCGGCTAGGAATAGGAAGAAATGGAGTATGGGCTGGGTCGGTGGTGGTGATGAGAGGGTGCTGGAGTGACTAGGGGGAAGAGAGAGGGCCAAGGGGCATGAATTTAGCCCGAGGTTGGCAGCGGCTCACCGGCCATGGAGGGCTATGGACGGCACTAGAGGAGGAGTGGATCAGTCCAGGGGGGCCCTAGGAGGGAGAGAGAGAGAGAGTGAACGACGACTAGAGGGGGCTCAGAGTGGCCTTGTAGGGCGAGGCCATGGCGCACCGTGAGCAGAGCTCACAAGTGCCCGCGGGAGTGGCTGTGGCGGTTGAGGGAGGAGGCCTAGGGCACTCAGCGGCGTTGGTGGGTGTAGTGTAGGGGCTAGGGAAGGGAGAGAGGGAGCAGGGCGAGGTCGAGGTGGTCCCGCATGAGTGCATTGACTGGCGAGCTCAGGCGGCGCTCGAACGATCTCGACAGAGGGTAAACGATGGTGAGATAGGAGGGGCCTGACCGCGTGCCATGTAGAGGACGTCGAGGCGGCCTCGGAGGACACAATCCCGGTGCCCATGGCCGACGGGAGGCCTCGGAATGGGCATGCTACAGTGCGAAGAGCACTATAGCGTGCTCCAGAGCATGAGCTCTACACGCCATGGCATAAACTATGTGCCATGGGTGTGTCCACTAGTGTCTAGAGGTGCTATGGAGGAGTAAACATGGTGGGTGTGGCATTGGATGCCATGGAGAGCCTCTGGATGAGAGTGGAGGTGGAGAGTGAGAAGAAAGTGAGCTGTCCAGAGTAGAAGAGAGGCATTTTCACCCACAAATAGTTGAGATATGGGCAATAAAAACTTACTGGAGGTAGAAGGTGATCCGGGTCAGTTGTGGTAAAAAATTGAGCTCATGGGGAATAGTGGAAGGGGTCAAAACAGTGGTTTTGGTAAAATAGCAGAAGGTGTTTGATGTTGGTTTTGTAAAGTAGAAAGATTCTCCTTTCCATGAGATTTTACAGGATCAAATGGTAGATAATAATAAGGTTGACCACCAAGTTTGAGCTTATTTAGAGAAAGTTGCCAATGTAACTTTGGCAAACCCTAGAAATCAACAGAAATGGTTTTTCCTAGATCTAGCTATGCAACTCTATTCTCCTTGATGCACCACTTGGTTTAGTGTCATTATTTTGGGATTTGAGCATGTCCACAAAAGTTGAGATCACAAGGAGACAGTTGGCAATGTAGAGTTACTCAAATCTGGTTCTTGACAGAGAGGGTTTTGGGGCACTTTTGTGTACCAAAACTATTTGGATGGGAATTAAACTTGGCAAGGTCATCATATTAGGCATGTGTGACTTGCTAGAATTTTCTTGGATTTAGTTGACAATTTTTCTTATAGAAATATTTCAAATACTTGAATTGTGTAGAAATGGTTTAGGAGGGTTTTGTCTAATATTTTGAACATGACCATGTGTTGAAACTCATATATATGGACAATATATGTCCACTGACTTTCCTTAAATTTTCTTAAATACTTTTGAAACTTAAAAATAATTTTTTCCTATAAAAGACCATTTCTGGCCTTAAGAAAAAGCCTTTAAATAAAATATGAAAATAACCTTAAAAAATATATTTTGTGTTTTTTGGAAGTCTTATATATAATGGGCTCCAAATAAAGTCTTTGGGGCAAAACATTCTCCCTAATTTGTGGACTTGTAGTAGAACCCTCAATTCAGGGGTTTTTGAAAACCTAAATTAAATAAATGCTTTTTGGCCAAAATAATATTCTCCAAAAATAGTTTTATGTCCTATACACATGGCATGATTATTGGGCAAGGTTTTGGATCAAGGAGAAAAAGTATAAGAGTTGGTGGATTTATTTGATGTTCTAGAGCACTTGAAAACAACAAAAATGGGAATCCAAATCAAAGGCAAATCAACACAAAAGTTTTTGTTGGATCCAATTCTTATGCTTAATTAATCCTAAATGTTGTGTCATGAAAATCAGCGTGTGACATACCTACCCCCTTACAAGAATCTCGTCCCCGAGATTCCTAGGCAAGGCGTTGAAGAGGTACGAAAATTCGGGTGTGTGGTAGTCTTCACGTTCCCGTGTCGCTCCTTCTTCGATCTGGTTGCTCCACTGAATCTTGAAGTGCCCGATGATACGGCCTTGAGTGCATCGTTTTGGCTTCATCCGAGATGTGAACATGGTCCTAGCAATGCGTTAGTCCTGACTAAAGTTCAAGGGCTCGATGAATGAGGTTCGGGTAAGGGTTTGGCTTGCATGTGTATTCCATAATCGAAAAATGTGGCAAGGTAGTGTGTCTGTGTGCTTGCCCTGGGGTTTACCCTTGTTGGTTTGTGGCATCATAATGTCTCGTGTTAGTCTAGAAGGGTCGGAGTCTTGGTGTAGCCTTCCGCGGACGGGTAAGTCGTTGACTTCCTTAAGGCAGGTGATCTCCAGTCGGATGTGGCCTTCATCTTTGAGAGTGTTGAAGCGTGTCAATGTAGGCTTCTCGTAGAGGTCTTCCGCTTGACTAAGCTGTTGGGGTACATTCTTCAGTCATCCTTGGTCATTTGTCTTAGTAGTCACGGACGCACGTTTCCAGCGTGTCTTCGAGTGTTTGGTGTGCTTGACTCTTCGTTGCCATTTGTGGGAAGGTTTGGGTTGAGTCTCGTCCCTAAGACTAAGCTTTAGATACTTGGTGTCAAAACGGGTTCTACCACCTATGAAAGTTTTGAGGGGGGTTCTAAATAAGCTGACTACCAAAAAGCATAGATCAGCCATCCAATCCCCAAGGTTTGAGATTTGGTCAAGTGAGGAGGACTACCTTTGGCAGGTGGTTTGCCATGGTCCAGTCAGGGGTATGCCCATGATTGGACCCAAAGAGTCTAGTGACGAAGTTATGACAATCGTTCCACTCCGCTCCAGGTTGTGGAGGGAGTAGGGAAGTCAGGCTCATCTTACTCTACCTAGATGGTGAAGTGGGGGGTGTTATCAACTCCCCAGTTCCTTCCTAGCCATGAAATAAAAGGTGACTTTAAAAACAAGGATCTCTCTGATTTCACTTGATGTCCGAGGGTTTCGTCATGCTGGATCGTCGGGGCTGCCAGACATAGTCTTGCTGAGGTAGCCGATAAGGGAGTGATGGTTATATTCTCATGCTTCTTCTTTTTCATCGTGGTTTCCCAACCATAATGGTTCTTGTTCTTGCTTGGGTAAGAATGTATTCAGTCACATGGAGAGTACTTCAAGGAGTCCTACTTCTTTAAGGTAGAAGTTTACACTTGAGAAACTTGGCAATTGGTACCCCGGGGGCTTATCCAAATAGGACTAAGGTGTTCCTTTCTCTCATTGGGTAAATAAGTATGTCATCCATGGGGTCAACAACGTATTTCTCCAAGTATCACATGAACACGTTGCTTATGGGACATGTGAGAGAGGCGGGCACTTCTTCCGGGTGGTCACTAGTCCAGAGGTTTGTGGTCCTTAGTGAACTAACTCTTTGTGTCCACCTTATGGACAGGGCTAAGGCGGAGTATTGCCCAAAGTCTTTTGACTTAGAGCCAAAGCCTATGGTCATAATCCGTTCATGTTATGGCCGGGTAAGGCTTAAGCGTTTCAAGAATCTTATGATGGGAGTGAACGTTTATCACCTCATTCTTGAGCACAGTCCTTAGATGCCAATTGTCCTATCTAAACCTCCAAACAAAATCATCTTATACCATTGAAAGCATTATCTCATATAATTCATCTCCAAACCTCATTCATGCTATTCATACCTCCCTTTTTCTTGAGAGAAGGACTAAACAAAACTACATGTGTCATTGATAACCATCTTGCTAGTATCCCTTAGTAAAAATCCTTGGGGGGAGCATACAAGCTACTAAGCTTGAATGAAACACTACAAATCCGAGTGCTCGACTAATCTTTCCAAGGTCTAAGGTATTGCATCTCTATGCCAAGGAAACACGTATTATACCAATCCAAGATCTTGTTTCCCTCCTACGAATCCAACCAAGTGGTCCTCAAATGCCATCAACCATTGCATGATCCACTACTCCTATAAATCCAATACCTATGGTGTTCCACATAATCTTCTAGAGTTCCTATCATTCCCAAATTCTAGAAAGAACTACCTTATATCACAACATATCCACAAATTTTCCATTATCATGGTCAAGTAAACTCCAAGGTTAGGTGCATATAGACCCTTAAATCTGACAACAACCCAACATCCCTAGTTTATTATCCACTGAGAAACATGGTATCATGAAAGAGGTCATCAGTCTAAATCCAATTTACTCCGAACCATGTAGACTTACTCAGCATCTATACTCCACTAGGATCACCTATTTAATCCAAATCTCATGTCCTACGAGAATCCCTACCTGTTTCCCCCCAAGTCATTATCGTAATGTTAACAACCTCCTACTGATATCATCTGATCAAGTCAAATTATTACACCACCAAGAATTTCAGCTTGTGATCACAATTGTCCTACTAAATCCAATTTACTCAAGGGAGAGGTAAGTTATGCTACTCCACCAAGTTCACATATCATCATGAAAGTCTCGTAATCCACAAAAGGGTCTCAACTACTTCCTCAAGACATATATTATAGCCTCGTCAAATCCTTAGCCTACTAATCATGTATCCATAAAACGATCTCCCCTATGGCATCATTAGTTTAAATGCTGGCTTAAGAATGTAGTGTGTTTGTTCACTATGATTACTTGTTCCCAAAAATGAACCCAGTATTTAAGCAAAGGTTACCGAAGCATAGCGATTCTCTTGCAAATCCATATGTTAAGAACGTGCTGAAAAAAGGCATGATTTCATTGGACATCTCTGGTTATATGAAAAATAACCAGAGTGGTTTCATTGGATTTGGATTAATAGATATTCTTGAACATTTCAATATGATGGAATCAAGGGATTAATGGATCTGCAAGGAGTGTGTAGAAACATTATTTTGAACAATGAGTAAGGGCACCCATTTAATAAGGCATATTTTTATAAGCATCTAGGATCTGGTTTCACCGGATTTGGAGCTGAAATAAATTTCCTAGGGATCTGCAAAGTTGGCCATACATAAAGTAATGGACCATTATTTGATGTGGAACAGAAATTATTGAGAAAAATGTTCACAACCTAAGTTATGAACTTAGAAGCACCAACAAATTTTAGTGATGGTATTTGGATCAACAATGGGCTCTCTGTGATTTTCCAAAGTCCATCACAGAATTAGAAAAAATAGGATTTACTAAGTATGTGTGAATAAAAGTTTACTTGAAAGATGTGTAAGGTACCCCATGAGATAGAGCATGATTTTAGAAGCCACTAGGAATTTGAATCATCAAATTTGGACCTGAAATGAATATTTGGAAGATTTTACAACTTTTAATAAAAAGAAAAAGAAAAGAGATTCACCTAAACAAGCTGGACCTGGGGTAGCAACAGCACGCTCTGGGCGAGGCTTAGTGGCAGGGCGCCACTGGGCTGGCCCAGTAGCTCGGCCACGTGGTCAGGTGGGGGTGATGTTGAAGGCGCCTTCTGCGGTGTGCGCCTTCACCGCCGAGAGGTAGAAACCACCCCGTGAGTTTCCACTTGAGTTCACGGGCCCGGCCGACTGAGTCTCTTACAAGCGGGGCCCACCTGCAGGGTCTTCGTCCTCCTCCCGCGCTCGGGCCTGGCCGAGGGAGCAGAGAGGTCTGATGATGACTGCCAACAATCCCTACCACCTTCCGCGGCGCTCGGCCTACCAGCGTGCTCAGGGGACATGGCCGCACCCATCCGTGTGTGGTACGGTCGCCGAGGAGCGCTGGGACAGGCAGGGCGTTGACCGCGGTGGACGTCGGCGATCGGCGAAGATGGGCACGGCGACGCGACTAGGAATAGGAAGAAACGGAGTCCGGGTTGGGTCGGCGGTGGCGATGAGAGGGTGCTAGAGTGGCTAGGGGAAGAGAGAGGGGCCGAGGGGCATGAATTTAGCCCGATGTTGGCGGTGGCTCTCCGGCCATGGAGGGCTACAGAGGGCATTGGAGGAGGAGTGGATCGGTCCAGGGGGGCTCTAGGAGGGAGAGAGAGTGAACAACGACGAGAGGGGGGCTCGGAGTTGCCTTATAGGGCTCACGGGTGCCCGTGGAAGTGGCTGTGGCGGTCGAGGGAGGAGGCCCAGGGCACTCAGCGGCGTTGGTGGGTTTAGTGTAGGGGCTAGGGAAGGGAGAGAGGGAGCAGGGCAAGCTCGAGGCGGTCCCGCACAAGTGCAGCAACTGGCGAGCTCGGGCGGCGCTCGGATGAGCTCGACGGAGGGTAAACGACGGCGAGGGAGGAGGGGCCCGATCGCGTGCCATGTAGAGGACGTCGAGGCGGCCTCGAGTGACACAATCCCGACGCCCAAGGTCGACGGGAGGCCTCGAAATGGGTGTTCTACAGTGTGGAAGAGCACTATAGCGTGCTCCAGAGCACGAGCTCTGCACGCCATGGCATAAACTATGTGCCATGGGCGTGCCCACTAGTGTCTAGAGGTGCTATGGATGAGTAAATAAGGTGGGTGTGGCATTGGATGCCCTGGAGAGCCTCTGGATGAGAGTGGAGGTGGAGAGAGAGAAGAAAGTGAGCTGTCCACAGGAGAAGAGAGGGGTTTTCACCAACCAATAATTGAGATATGGGCAAGCAAAACTTACTGGAGGTAGAAGGTGATCACGGTCAGTTGTGGTAAAAATTAATCTCATGGGGAATAGTGGAAGGGTCAAAACTATGGTGTTGGTAAAATAGCAGAAGGTGTTTGATGTAGGTTTGATTAAGTAAAATGATTCTCCTTGTCATGAAATTTTACAGGATCAAATGGTAGATAATAATAAGGTTGACCACTAAGTTTGAGCTTATTTAGAGAAAGTTGCCAGGGTAACTTTGGCAAACCCTAGAAATCAACAGAAATGGTTTTTCCGAGATCTAGCTATGAAAATCTATTTTGCTTGATGCACCACTTGGTTTAGTGCCTTTATTTTGGGATTTGAGCATGTCCACAAAAGTTGAGATCACAAGGAGACAGTTGGCAATGTAGAGTTGCTCAAATCTGGTTCTGGACAGAGAGGGTTTTGAGGTACTTTTGTGTACCAAAACTATTTGGATGGGAATGAAACTTGGCAAGGTCATCACATTAGGCATGTGTGACTTGCTAGAATTTTCCTGGATTTATTTGACAATATTTCTTACAGAAATATTTCAAATACTTGAATTGTGCATAAATGGTTTTGGAGGGTTTTGTCCAATATTTTGAACATGACCATGTGTTGAAACTCATATATATGGAAAATATATGTCCACTGAGTTTCCCTAAATTTTCTTAAATACTTTTGAAACTTAAAAATAATTTTTCCCTATAAAAGACCATTTCTGGCCTTAAGAAAAAGCCTTTAAATAAAATATGAAAATAACCTTTAAAAAAATAATATTTCGTGTTTTTGAGAAGTCTTATATATAATGGGCTCCAAATAAAGTCTTTGGGGCAAAACATTCTCCCTAATTTGAGGACTTGTAGTACAACCCTCAATTCAGGGTTTTTTGAAAACCTAAATTAAATAAAAGCTTTTTGGCCAAAATAATATTCTCCAAAAATAGTTTTATGCCCTATACACATGGCATGATTATTGGGCAAGTTTCTTGGATCAAGGAGAAGAAGTATGAGAGTTGGAGGATTTATATGATTTTCTAGAGCACTTGAAAACAACAAAAATAGGAATCCAAATCAAAGGCAAATCAACGCAAAAGTTTTTGTTGGATCCAATTCTTATGCTTAATTAATCCTAAATGTTGTGTCATGAAAATCAGGGTGTGACATTAGTACACTGTACCCACACGATGGAACGCATGGCCTCGTGCTCCCATTCGGGTGGACCAACGGCATTTCGACAAAACCGATCTACCGCATGACACTCTCCCGGCCACTCCGACCAACTCCCCTTTGGGCTAAGTCATGGGTGGACCTGATGTCACCGCATGACATCCGCCAGTGGCCGGCCACCGTCGTGGCAAAACAAAAACGGTCCCAAACGGGGACATGAGCTCAATACCAACATGGGTACACAAGGCTTATGGCTGCCTACCTGATCAGGGTAGTGCATGCACATAACCTTCCCTAGTTGGAGGCACCGGCAAGAGGCATGACAATCGACTAAATTAGGGCCCCCATAAGCGAAGTGTGGCTACAATGGTCAACTCGATTCGCTGGCACTATGATTCAGCCAACAGGTTTGTGCAAGTTCGATTAATGTCCGGTTAAACTTGAATGGTGATGAGCTGAGTCATAATAACATGATGAAATAACAATGCATATGAACATGATATCAACATGAGCATGGATGGTAAGCATAACCATTAACATATAGAGCGTAGCATCAACAACAATATAGCATTAATTCTACGACATGCAAAAGAACATGGCATACGGATGATCATGCATATTACAAGTATAACAAAGCAAAGCACTCATATGAGCATAGCATGACTACTAACATCGGAAAATAATTACCAGAATAGAACATGATAATAACATTAGTAAGTAATCATTTAACCAACTAGATGCAAATGATCATGGCATAAGGATGATCATGGATTCACAAGCATATATAGCATTCACAAAATATTAACATGCACAAAATATTTAAATATTCAAGTGGAAAACCATGGCTACTGCAAGGCCATCATGCATGTGGCTGTCATGGCTTGCCTGGGTACAAAGGAGTCATCGGGAAGAAGTGCGGAAAGCTCGCAGAAAGAATCGCCAGAAAAGTTTCTCTCCTAGAGGGGCCTGATTAAGGGCAAGGAAAAAATGGTCATTTTTAGAATGTTAGAACATCATGAAAATGGTACCAATAGAACGGGCTCGACGAGATGAGAACGTGGGCTTTTGAATCACCTGAATCAGAGTTACGGTTTCGGAGATACGACCGTTCGTTCATTAGGCAAAAAATAAAAAAAAACTATTCTTTTCTGCTCTTAATTGGCGAACGTTCACAATGTAAGGTTTTCAGCCGGTGAGGCAAAACAGAAGGTGTACTTCAGTGAAATACGCTTTCAACAAAGTGAAAACGCATTTCAAACCGAAGCCACACAGAAATACGCTTTCGCTACAGCAGTCGTGCACTCTCTGGAGTACGTCTCCACTTAAAACGCGTGCGGGTCCGGGGTCAATGCCTTCGTCTGGCTGACGTGTGGGGCCGAGGGGATGGAGGGGCCCGCCTGGCCAGGTCAGCGGCTTCAACCTCTCGCCCGCGCGCGTCCGAGGCGAGGCTCGACCGGCGATTGCCGGTGCCTCCGGCCGTCTCCCATGGCGCTCCGCCTATGGATGAGCTCAGCATGGAGAGGCACGTCCGCTAGTGTAGACTACGGTCATTGAGGATGGATGAGGCGACAGCAGCTTCGCCACCGGTGGAGGACATCGTTGGCCATCGGTGGCGCCGGGCATGTAGGCATACTGGAGATGAACAGAGGTGCTAGGGCGGCTTACCGGATGTCTGGGTTTCTCAAGGTGGTGGTGGAATGGAGGGAGGGGCTTTGGCTCACCGGAATTTGAGCGGGCAAGGGCGGCGGCCTTGGCGGCCATTGGAGGCTAGGAGAGCTCCTCGGGCTCAATGGAGGGGTAGGGGAGGCGTAGAGGGGAGTGGGAAGAAGCTTGGTGACATCGAGGGCGCTCGAGAATGACTTAAATAGCCAAGGCGAGGTGCGCTTGCTAGATGCCACCACGGGCATGATGCCGAAACTCTGAGCGACCGCGGACGTGTGCCCTTGCGAGAAGGCTGAAACGGTGGCTAGCCAGAGGAGCGCCAGAGGTGCAGAGAAGCAGACGCGGGATGGAGGAAGTCCGGTCGGCCACCACGGCCGAACAGAGCCACGGGTAGGGCTACCGGCGGGTGAGGACGAAGAAAGAGGAGGGGGAGAGGGGTCCGGAGGGGCGTGTGGATGATGGAGAGGGTGGACAGCACCAGAGGGCGCGAGGAAATGGCCGGGGTGGAGGGGTCCAAAGCAAAATGACATCCAGCTCGCATCCATGGCATGCCAGACCGCGTGGTCACCACGTGAACAGGCGCACACGGTGCACCCTGACATGCCACAGGTTGTCTACTATGTGGACCCTGTTGGTTAGATACTTACTAGGGCTTGGTTCGATCAAATCACCTCTGTGCAGAGTGGTAGCATCTACTGTAGATCCTGGAAGCAAGGTGTTTGTTGTGTACTGGGGAAGATACACTTGGGGATAGATGCTGATCTTTTGCTATGTGTGATCCATACTAAGGTGATCATCTCTGCAAATTTTCAGCTCAAATAGATGAAGTTAGCTAGCACTTGCTTCACAAACTGCCCCACTGGACAGAAACACAAAAGTTGAAGCTGTGCTAAAATGGATGATTGGATTAAGTTGAAATTTGGAGGAGGATGATCATTTGGGCATATGAAGACACTGTAAAAATGTCATACCATTTGGACACACCAAAATGGTACTTCCTTCACAGTGGTTCTCTCTGGATAGAATCTTGAGAGAATTATAGAAAAATATTTGCTTTATGAAATGAGCCCAAATTTGGTGGAGGGAGTTTATATAGGTAGGAGAAGGTTCTGGATAAATTTCAGAATTTATGGAGCAATATAAAATATAGTTGCTTCACAACCTGAAAATATGACCAGAAGCAAAGATTGGATGGTGTGCTCACCATGAGCATGGAATCATGGATATTTTTACATATCCAAGCTTCATATGGTCCAAATGAATTTTGAGAATTTTGTGGGAATTTTGGGAAATACAGAAATGTAGGTTGCTTCACAACCTAGGGCAAAAAGAATTATTCCTTTAATAGAAAAAGGAATATTCCCAAGAAATAAATATTGGGATTGGGATGTAAATGACGTGGTCTTGGGAAGGGTTTGAGGATGACAAGCCACTTGGGAGAGAAATCAGGGATGATCTTCCCAGGTTTCAAGACCACAGAGCCACAGAAAATCAATCCAAAGCGAAAATTCAAACAAATCCAAAGAAAAAGAAAAGGGCCAAAAACCAGGGTGTTACAAACTTTCCCCCCTTAAAGAAATCTCGTCATCGAGATTTGGTTGCTCAGGGAACAAGTATGAATATTCTGACTCAAGGAAACTGTTTCCCACTCGGGTATCGTTTTTCCTTTATATGATGTTCCCACTGAATTTCATATGATTGACTGCCTTGCTCTGGGATGGTTTGCTTCAGTGTATCCACATTCTGACAGGTCTAACCTCATATGTTCACGCTTACACTGGCTCCAGTTTCTTTCATATCTGCTGACATAGCTGGGGTGAAAAAAATTATCATGACTGGAATATATGCCCTTCTCACAAGTCCGAGAGTGATTTCCAATGGACGTGTCATTCTTATATCCATCATTGACAACATTCCATGGAGTTGTGAAGAAATCTTCTTAGTGGACACCTAAATCTTTTTTACTCCTTGCATTGGGTTGCTCAAATATATGCATGTCCTCCGAGTTCAAAACAGTGTTGTGAATCATAACCGATCTCCTGGCGGGATCTGACTTCTTGTGGGGATTCCTGAATCATCTTGACTGGCTCCACTGTCTTGAGTATCAAATCTGTACCAAAGGTTTGACTATCGCATGTCATGACCAGTATAAAGGAGTACGGACTTAGAAGAGCATCTTGAGACTTGACGGGCGGTGATTCTAGTAGAAGAATCTTGTTCACGGTAGGCTATGCTTTAACTGACCCCCCCTATGTGAGGGCACATGCTCCAAGACTGTTGTTCAATATTCTGATTACTCATTCTGTCGGTATATCCATGTGGATAGTAGGTCCTGTGATGCTTTTACATGGTTGCTGGAGTCAAACTGCTGAATTGGCCTTTCATCTGACATGACAGATTTGAATATTCGATACTGACAATTCTGAGCATATACTGTTGGTTGAGCGGATTACCTTGATATGAAGTCCTTACAGATGGAGTAGATCCCTTAGGTGTATATTCATGGTGATCGATACCGAATCTAGCTGTCCTGGGTATCTGTACCATGTTGTTCATGCAACAATCATCATACCTATATTGCCGGTCTTGCTCCTTCATTATTGTTATCCATGTCTGGATCTTTTGCTAAAAGAACTTGGCCTTGCATATCCTTAATTTTTTGTGTGACCATAGGTACTGTCATGTGCAATATTCCGGCAATCACACTTTATCCTTATTCAGTAGGTATATGCCAGGTCCACGTGTGCTTGTACAGAGCTCATTGTTGTCGTTAATCATGCAAGACAGTGACAACGTTTAAGGATATCACTTTGTTGGGTGTGAGGAAGCTGGCCTTGATAAGAACTGCTAAAATTGTTGCCTCATGTTGTCTTTCTTCAAACTTTGTCGGTCCTTGCATCACCCACTAAGGTGTATAACTGGGTTTCTTCCTCTTGCATAACGGGTGAGGTTGTCGGATTCTTACCGTGGTTTCATCATCGTATGAGTGTCTTGCATGAACTTGGCAGCATACTCATAGTATATATAGAAGTATCTGATTCCCGAGGTAGACTTCTGTTCTGACTGATTCTTGCTTCTGACCAAACTATTGCGGATCTGATTCTTGGGATGCACTACCATAAGCTGTAAACTCACTGTGTAAAATCTTGTACCAGTGCCTTACTGAGGAAGGTTGGACAGCTGGTATTCGAAGCCATCAGGAGTATCGTGCTGAGGAAGACTGAATAGCTTGTGCTTCAAGCTTTCATCGAGCAGCCTGCTGAAGAAGATTGGGTACCGTACTTCACAAGCATCACCCTTAGAGGCTTTCTAGGGAAGACTCAGTACCTTATGCCGGAAGCTTCTATGGTAGCTTACTGAAGAAGCCTAAGTATCTTGCGTGGGAAGTCATCCACATATCGTACTCAGGAAGATTGAGGAGCCTTGTATTGTAAGCTTCTCTGGTAGCTTGCGGAGAAAGATTGGGTTGCTTTCACCAGAAGCTTCTCTCTGTGATATGCGGACTGAATTCCACATATATATACTCTTGATACTCCCGCTGTTGAGTGCATAAACAGAATTTGTCGGACTATCCTTCTTTGCTGAGTACTGGATACATGGCACACTCTCGCTTTCTTCCAGGTATAACATGTTTCAAATCAAAATCAAACCTTGTATATGAACAATACCTTTGACTGAAACTATACCGTTGGTCTTGCACACAACTTGTCTTCCGGCTGATTTCATCATTATTGTTGTGAAAATTGCACACTGAGGTAGACCTGATGCTGATAATCAAGCTACAATATCATTTGCATTCAGACCAGATATTCCCAATACAATGCAGTTGGCTGAGAATTCCATAGTGCTTAGCTGAGCTTCCAATTATTTGAACTCCTTGCTGATTCTTCGAGTCCAGTGTCGGTTGATGAGCAATTTTCATAAGGGGAAGTGAGGTGACACCGAAGGCCCAAAGAAAGAAGCAAAAGAAACAAATGAAACAAAAGCACGCAAGGCAATCAAGATTATATACAAGTAGCGTCACATTTTACTGCTATTCACAACAGTATGCATGCCTACTTAAGCACACAAATCTCACAGGACCTTTGATTCTACGGTCTAAAATGCTGTGGCGGTGTGCACGAAAGTGAATCCACGTGTGGAATGAGTTGGTGTAAACAGAGCTACACCAAGCGTTGGCTTAACACCGCTTGTATCTGGACGAACACGGAGGTGAGGACAGACTTGGTGATCATGTAGCAGAACACGGAGGTCACAACCACATCATCATCAAGCGAACGGAAGGGAACCGTACTCTTCCATGGAATGGGCAACAAGGTAGGATATCGGTGAAAAACAAGGCTTGCTGGCATTGCCCTCTTTTGGTAACCACGACCAGTAAGGGTTGCCAAAGCGGCGAGTTGGCTAGCACGATCTGGGATAGAAACATGTCTATCACCAAAACGATAGGTGTGGCTGGTGGAAAGATATCGACGCGATACCTAAGCATAAATCCTACAAGTGGTGTCTAGAACACTTGGTACCTCGGCATCACTCCGCTGGGACAGAGATGACGCAAAACACCGAGAAGCAGGTATGCAAAGTTGGAAGGAGTAGGTAGTGGATCAAAACCGATGCCACCTACACTCACAAGATCAACCGTTAGTGACAAGATAATAAGTCTATATGCATGCTATGCAACAAGCAAATGCAGCAACCAAGTGCAGCAAACCGACTAGACTCTATACTACCAGTTTCTAACGCTCGCGCGGACTAGGGCGTCCTACAGCCAGACCTGCTCTGATACCAAAGCCTGTGGCACCCCGGCTCAGAGAGACCGGAAAACCCCTTATTCCAGCCCAGAGATCAAGTCTTCTGGAATACGGAACTGCTTGGCATAGAACAAATCAACTCTTATTACAAATAACACGGATACAAGGGTTCCAATATAACAACGGATTACATCTGCATGGCGATACTATGCCTGCTAAGGTAGTTCTTGATACGTCTCCAACATATCTATAATTTATGAAGTATTCATGCCATGTTTACAGCAATTCTATATGGTTTTGGTATGATTTGAATGGAACTAACCCGGATTGATGATGTTTTCAGCAGAACTACCGTGGTGTTGTTTTTTGTGCAGAAATAAAAGTTCCCCAAATGCAACGAAGCTTTTTGACAATTTTTTTGGAACAAAAGAGGCACTAGAAGCTTTGTGGGAGGACCGGAAGGTGAAGGAGGTGGCCACTACCCACTAGGGCGCGCCAGGGGCCTTGGCCGTGGGCTGGTGGGTAGTGGGCACCTCATGGCCCATCTGGACGTGAGACCGATGCCATAAAATCCTATAAATACATAAACCCCTAGAAATAACCCTAGATCAGAAGTTCCGCCGCCTCAAGCCTATGTAGCCATCAAAAACCAATCTAGACCCTGTTCTGGCACCCTGCCGGAGGGGGAAATCATCATCGGAGGCCATCTTCATCATCTCGGCGGCCACCATGATGAGGAGGGAGTAGTCCACCCTCGGGGCTGAGGGTTTGTACTAATAGCTATGTGTTTGATCTCTCTCTCTCTCTCTCATGTTCTTGATTTGGCACGATCTTGATGTATCACGAGCTTTGTTAATATAGTTGGGTCATATGGTGTTTCTCCCTCGCTATCTTGTTGTGATGAATTGAGTTTTCCCTTTGAGATTTTGTTATTATCGGATTGAATACTTTTATGGATTTGATAGCACTTGATGTATGTCTTGCTATGACTACCTGTGGTGACAATGGGGTATCATATTGATTCACTTGATATATGTTTTGGCACTCAACTTGAAGATTCCCGAGGTGACATTGGGGTAATCTATGCATAGGGGTTGATGCTCATTTTTGTCCTTATTTCTCCGGTAGAAATCTTGGGGCACTCTTTGAGGTTATTTGTGTTAGAATGAGTATTATGAATCTGAAATTGTTTGATGCATATCGTATAATCAACTCACGGATACTTGTGGTGACATTGGAGTATCTAAGTGACATTAGAGTTGGTTGATGTGTATCATATGGTGTTATTTTAGTACAATCTCTTGGGGGCTGTTTGTGACACTTATAGGGATAGCTCGATAGATAGATTAGAAAGGATAACTTTGAGGTGGTTTCGTACCCTACAAACAATTTCTTCTTATGTTCTCCGCTAGATAAGAACTTTGGAGTGATTCTTCGTCGCACGTTGCGGGATGGTTACATGATCCAATTATATTAGCATTGTTGAGAGATTGCACTAGCGAAAGTATGAACCCCAGGCCTCATTTTCAAGCGTTGCAATATCGTTTGTGCTCACTTTTGTTACATGCTACCTTGCTGTTTTGTATTGTTCCTATTACAAAAACCTATACCTACTATCCATATTACACTTGTGTCACCATGTCTTCACCGAACTAGTGCACCTACACAATTTACCATTGTATTTGGTGTGTTGGGGACACAAGAGACTCTTTGTTATTTGGTTGCAAGGTTGTTTGAGAGAGACCATCTTCATGCTACGCCTCCCACGGATTGATAAACCTTAGGTCATCCACTTGAGGGAAAATTGCTACTGTCCTACAAAACTCTGCACTTGGAGGCCCAACATGAGTCTACAAGAATAAAGTTGTGTAGTAGACATCAAGCTCTTTTCTGGCGCCGTTGCCGAGGAGGTGAGTGCTTGAAGGTATATCTTTGGATCTTGCAATTGAATCTTTTAGTTTCTTGTTTTATCACTAGTTTGGTCTATAAAAAGAAACTACAAAAAATGGAATTGAGGTTGCCTCATATTATTCGTCTTTATCATGTCTTTCTTGAAAATGATGGAAAGGAAAATTGTGCTCAATTGTTAGAACAAGAGTTCAATAAAATGTTTGGCATAAAATATTTGAATGATGAGCATGATTGCAATGTTGTTTGTATGCTTGCTATGAATATCCATGATGCTAATGATATGCAAAGGCATAAGCTTGGGGATGCTTTATTTGATGAAGATTATATTTTTAGTCCCCCAAGTTTTGATGAGAAAATTAATTATGAAGATAGCATGCCTCCTATTTATGATGACTATATTTATGAAAGTGGGTTTGGAAGAGTGTCAGCTCTAGGTACTAATGATCCCACTATTTTGGAGGGTGTTGAATCTTATTGTAATAATTATGAAAGTGGATTTGGAGAGGTCATGACTTTATTTAATGATGAATCCACTATTTTGGAAGAGGTTCCAATTGATTATGACAACAAAGTTCCTATATATGATGATTATGGTGATGACATGTATGCTATAAAGAGTAATGATAACCATGAAACTTGTCATCGTGATTTTAATTTTCAATTTGATTATTTCCATCAAGTATCTCATGATAGTTATTTTGTTGAGTTTGCTCCCACTACTATTCACGAGAATAAATTTGCTTATGTGGAGAGTAATAAAATTTCTATGCTTGTGGATCATGAAAAGAATGCCTTATTATGAGAGAGGAACATATGCTTCTACATATTGCAATACTATCAAGTTTCCTCTCTATGTGCTGAAAATCTTGAAGTTTTGCTTGTTTTGCCTTCCTATGCTAGTTGATTCTTGTTCCTATAAGTTGTTCGCTCACAAAATATCTATGCATAGGAAGTGGGTTAGACTTAAATGTGCTAGTCATGTGCTTCATGATGCTCCCATTATGTTTCAACTCTTTACTTTTATGTGAGCATCATTGAAATCATCATGCCTAGCTAAAAAGGCATTAAAGAAAAGCGCTTGTTGGGAGACAACCCAAAATTTAACCATACTGTTTTTGTGTGTTAACATGATTAAGCTACTGTAGTAATCATGTTTTATAGCTTCTGTTTCAATAAAGCACCAACTAAAGCCTTTGGGATAGTGCGGATGATATCTAACATCCCAAAATTCTAAATTTTGGAATGTTATATTAAATAAATTATTATGCTTGTTTGTTTGATTATTGTGTGATTGATTGTGTGAAATTTAGTCAAATTTGAAACTTTTTGAAAGTTGAATGAGAGGGAATGAAATGACTTTCCCAAACTTTCATCCTTGCATTTTGATCTCAATGAATTCAAATTCAATTCAAACACGAAACCCAAGAATGAAGATGACATGACTTCTTCCATTTGAAATGAAAAGGGTTTTGAAAAGATTTGGATTCCATCTGAAAATATTTCAAATTTAGAAACTTTATGCAACTCAATGATTTTCAAGAGAGAAGATAAAATGACTTCTTCAAATTATAAGAAATATGAGTTGGAGGTTTAAAAGAATCAAATTGAAAGTCCCTTTGAAGGTATTTTGAAACCCACTTTCAATTTGGAGTTATTTGGTTTTTATTCAAATTATTTTTCTCCAAAAATAAAATATATGAAAAATAGGGTAAATGATTCCCTTCAACAGAAACATGGAGAAAAATAAATTTGAAACCATTTGGGTATTTTAAAAATGATTTTTACTGGATTTTATTGCAACAGTATCACTGTTTGCCTATTTTGATTTTTTTGTTGATTTTATTTGGACTTGAAAAATAGCCCATCTTTCAGGATTTCTTTTTCTGAACATTTTCATGTATTATATGACTGTATGATATTTTGTTTTAGTTTTATTCCTTTTGTTCTCTATTTAAAAGATAAAGGAAATGTTTTTTTAATGGCCGCAGCCACCGAGGCCCATCTCTCTCTCCCTCACCCGTAGCCCACTGGCCAGCCGGCCCAGTCGCGTCGCTGCCGACACCGAAATCCCGAAGGGATCGGGCACCCGATCCGGTCGATCCCTCTCTCTCTCGCTGACGCGTGGGTCCCTCCGACTGAATCCTACCCCGCGCGGTCGCATTCTTCCCCTTTCGCAAGCCACGGTAATCATCGCCGCCGCCGCCGTATCCCGGATCTCCCGGGATCGAGGATCCCCCTCGCCCGACCCCTCCTCCAAGGTGGCCCCCTATAAAACCTCTCTCCCTCGACCCGTTCCCCCTTTTCCACTCGCGGAGAACAACCGCTGCCCACTCGATACCTCACCGGAGCAGAGCCCCACCACCGCGCCATTGCCGCCTTGCTGCCCCATTGCGACCTCCTCGCCGCCACCTGAGTGCACCACTGCAACCCCCCTTACTCCCCTGGTACCCCCGACCACCTCCCCGAGCTCGAAGACCCCCGGAAACTTCGTTCCCCGTCACCACCGACGACCACCACCGCCGTCGAGCTTGCCCCACTCGAGTCCGTCGTCCCCGAGCCCCGCCGAGGACACCTTCGTGCTCACCACCGTCGCCCACGTCGAACGGAGCCCTCATGGAATCCGGAGACCCATGGGAGGAGCCGCCTGTATCAACCCCGAGCCGCCACCACCGCCGACGACCTCACCGGAGTTCACCTCCACCAAGGTGAGCTCTCCACTCCCCCTCCACCGTTCGATCTCAATCTAACGGTGTAGATTAGGTCCCGCGAAGAGTTAGGTTTATTTTATTAGACCGGGTTTTAGTCGCTGTTTTTGTTTCGGTTTAGATCTAACCGGCCGATCGGTTTAGTTTATTTAATCGCCCGTACGTGTTTTAGTTAGGAATCAGCTGAGCACGATTTAGCGTAGGATCGCACACCACTTGGCCCAATAACAGCCCAGCACGTAGCACTTGTCGGATTTGTTTTTTTGGGTTTATTTTCGTTTCTGTTTTAAAAACAGGAAAAAGTTTCAATCTTATAAATTCAATATCTTTTATTTTAGAGATCCAAATTGAGTGATTCTTTTTTCTGTAGTTTCAAAATTTTATGAAGTTTCTGTTGGTTCAATTATATTTCAAATTTTAGTAGTTTAAATTTGAGTTTGCATGAATTTGTTCAAATCACTATTTTGGCCATATCTTGAGTTTTAAAATATATTTTTGATTGATTCCTTTTGCTGCTGTTGTCTTGTTGTATTGTCTAACCAGTAGCATATAGTGAATTAATTTTAGTTTAATTTAAAGTAGGGTTTTAGGCAAAGCAGTACTGTTTTAGTTCTAGCTTTGTTTTAATCTTTTCTTTATAGTTTTATTTTTTTTAAACTATTTCTTTTTGTCACTTTTGACAAATTTAGTTTTTTTTCTGTTATTGAACAATAGACAATTTTTTTTAAATAATTTCTTTAGTTTTGTATGAAAACTTGTATAGGTCATAGTTAGAGTTTTATAAAAGGTTTTATTTGTTTCTTTTTGTTACTAAAAGTTTATGAAAAATTCTTTTTGTTATTTTACTAAAAACTCTTTCTTTTCTCTTAATTTATTAGTTTAGTATTTTCCTTGTTGTTAGGTTTTACTTAGGACAAAATTATTTTGGTGTGCATAATAGAGTTTTCTTAAGTAGTTTCTTAGTAGTTTTCTTTTGGAGTTTTCTGTGGATTTCTACTTGGTTTTATTATAGGTTCTTTGTTGCTTTTATTTTGATTGAGTGTTAAAATGATTGATAGAATTGATTGCTAGAGTGTTTTTCTTATGTGAATGCTATGCTTGACTTAATAGATTTACCTCGGAGTGATGAATAGTACCAAGTTATTTTCGAGAGCGTTATTATCTTCATCAACTTACCAGGCAAGTTCACTTTGACCATGTTATTCATACCTATGTTTGTACTTGCATGTAGTGCCACCTTTTTATCATTCCCTCCAGTAGTGTATTGAATCCTTGTAGTTGAGTAGTATGCATGAGGTAGGAACCCATCACCCTGCTACCAAGCCCGGGACGTTGTTTAGTTTTAAATGCTACGCTATAGTAGACGGGGTTGGTACGAGTATTCGGGAGTGGTGTGAGTATGAACGACTCTACGTCAACGACGACAACTTCATGATGGCATGTGCAAGGACTGCATCTTCAAGGACGACTTCAAGACTCAAGACAAGATTTCAAAATACCTCTGGGTGGAGAATGGTTAAGAAGGGTACATGGTGCACTTAGTACTCAGTGATTCCGGAGAAGCGCCGTGATATCATGCGGAAAGCTCCACCCAGGCTCGAAGATATGGAAGAATACTTCATGCCCGAAAGCTTACCTGTGCAACCGCAAGTCACTATGGGCTCTGGCTTGGTTGACCTTAGTTGTGACTCTGGCTGGGACAGTGCCAGTAGATGTAGAACTACGGTAGGATTGGATGGGCACTGGACAGCGGTCAGAGGAACTCTTCGGAAGACCATGTTTTGGTCGTCTTGTTCTCAAACATCATGAAGTGCGAGAACGTAAAAAGAGGGATCGAATCTTGCGGGTAAATTGTACAAACCTCTACAGAGGGTTAAAACCTAATCGATTAGCCGTGTCCCCGGTTACAGACAATTTGAGCCTCTGGACTTGGATCTATATCGGAACTCTCAACACCAGACTGATAACTTAATTGTGGGCAACTTATGATGATTTGGGCTGTGAGACATCGGTTGGCGGAACCATGTCATAGTAGGATACTCTGTAGTGAAGATTTCCTTGACTATTTTTTGATGTAGGGAAAATAAAACCAGCTTTTACGCAAAAACTCAGACACAGAGCCACAAAGCCATATTGCATACACTACTGCAGGATGCTGCTAACGCGACACTACGATCAGAGACCCGTTGATGAAACTGTGTGCGATGCATTAATCACAAACGGGGATGTAAAAAAACCGTCAAAAAAGATGCAAAACGTTTGCGATGGCGGAGACATCAAACACGGTTCAGATTTTAGTTACGTGTGCGATGCGGGGCATACGGTTAAGTTTAATGAACTATTTGTGATGAGGCAAAACAACAGAAACGGGCAGCCAGATGAAGGCGTGTGCGATATACAGCATAAAGTTCACTCTAATAAACTGTTTGTGATGAGGCGAAACAACAGAAACGGGCAGGCAGCTGAAGATGTGTGCGATATACGGCATACAGTTCACTCGGATGAACTGTTTGTGATTAGGCAACACAAAAGAAACGGTTAGCCAGATCAAGGTGTGTGCGATATACGGCATATGGAACAGTATTCTTTACCGTGAATAGTGTGCCCTGTTGGGCACACAAGTATATGGATCATAGCCTTGGGCGAGGAATGTGCCTGCACGCGTCGGGCTAGCTCGATGTTCCTTCTATGCTAAGTTTCCATTAATTGATGGTGTTTTATGAACACGCCACCGTTTCCCACCATTTCCTCACCGGTTTCCCGCCGCCACCCAGCGATATTGCGCGCGACGCGCGACGCACGGAGGCAACAAGCGCAACTTGTAGCACATCCACCTTTTCCAAGCATGCCAACCCACCAAAGTGTCGCCTCTGCCATCAACCTCCTCGACGAGGAAACCGAGAAGGCGCCACGACCCGTCGAGGCCGAGGCACTCCCCGGCAACGCGATGGCCGACGCCGTGATGCGCGTCATCACCAGGGTTGAGCAGACCCTTGGCGCATGGCGCTTCAGCGCCGCGGATCAAGATAGGCATGTTAGCGCCGAGAGGCTGCAGCTCGCTGCACAACATGATCGATGGCGCGCCGCAGAGCAAGCTAGGTGCGTCCGTGCCGATAGGCTGCGGCTCGCCGCACAGCGAGACCGTTTTAGGGCCGCAGAGCGAGAGGCACGGCGCGCCGCACAGCAAGAGTGGATCCATCAGTGCTTGCCTGCTGTCAACAGGGTGTCACAGCTGGGTACGCGTCCTGTCAGTACCCCCATTCCTCGCCAGGAGTGGGCAAAGGCTGTCCGCGCCGTACTTGCACCAGAGGCCGGCTGCGCCGTACTTGCACTAGACGCCCGCCGTGCAGTTCGCATGGGTCGCACCGTTCGCCTTGTCCGCGGCCCGCTCGATGCCAATGCGCTAGTCGCTAGGCTCAATCGACTCCTTGGCCTAGGTGTCCACCTGGGCGCTGGAGAGGAACATGGCCATCACATCGTCGAGCTGTGATCTCCGATGAAATAGCCAACTTGGAGCTCGAGATCGTGTTCCAGATGTACCGTGAGTGTGTCGACCGCTTGGACGAACGCCTGCACGAGTTCAGGCAGAGCCAAGAGCTACCATAGGTAAGGGTTGCTAGTCATGGTCTCGTGGACGCGTTTTATTTTGTTGAGTCATTTCGACTTGGATCACTATGTATTCACAGCAATCATAATATTGCTCTGTTTCAATGTGTGAAACTCTGTTTTCCGTTCTTATATGTTCTGTTTTCAATGTGTGTGTATATGCTTTCCATTCTGTATATGTGGATGATAACAGCCAGATACAAATTAGTATACGAAAATAGATAGAAAATGGAATTCATAATATATATATTAATTGCTCATTAGTTCATCACAGAATATATATAATATCATCACATATATGTGATGATACTTAACTACTAGGTACAATGCATAAAATTGAAAAACAAACAATACTAAAACCAATAATCCCTCCTAGGGGCAGTATTCCGGTAGCCCCTCGCCAACAGCTCCCTAGTGCGCGGCGTCTTCCCAGCGCGGAGGCAGTACTCCACCCCCTCCGCCTCGCAGCGCTTGACGTACCCATATGCCTCTTGCTGGCGGACGAGCGAGAACGATCTTGCCATTTCGTTGGGCGCCCACCGGAGCTCCTCGTCGGTGGCACGCTGGAGCTTATCGGCCCACCTCCACGTAGTGATGAGGCGCCTAGCGCCTTTGACCTTCCTCGCGAAGTACCCGTCTTCGTACATCTCCTCCGCATGACGACGAGCCCGCCCCCAAAGCTCCACTGCCTCCTTTTTCCAAGCGGCATCACGGGCTTCACAGGTCGCCTGGTACCTAGCTTCCTCCTCCGCTATCTCCTTCTTGAACACCACTTGCCTGGCTTTCTCAGTCGGCGGCAGCGACTTCCACAGACAAAGATTGTACTGGCCCCAAAACCACTCCAAAGTTGGGGGGTCCGGCGCAACCTCGTTCGGCGGCACGTAGGGGTCCTCCTCGTCGCTGCTCTTCGACTGAGTGTCCTCGGGGGGGGGGGGCGGGGGGGCGCCTCCTTGTCGGCATGTGGGCAGATCGGCGGCGCCATGGCAGAGATTTGAGAGAGAGAGGGCGAGCGAGGGGAGGATGTAGATGAGAATGCAGGCGGGACGATGTGAGGAAGGTAGTATTTATTGGTGGCCAGAATCTAGATCGACGGGAACAGTACACACGCCGGTCGCCGGAATTTACGAGTACTGAGTTTGAATTACACACGATTCCCGCGACAAAAGCCGTGTGTGAACTTAATAGCTGATGGTTTCCAATACAGAACCGTGTCTAATTAATAACCCGCGGCCCCGCGCCACTCACCTTCCAAACCTCGAGGCGCGAAATAGAGTGCCAATCGTGTGGGGCCCGGTTGTCTTGCCAGATCTTTACATTTTCTTTTTTGAACACCAGATATTTACATCGTCTGATCATTTTTCAATTTTTTGGAATTTAAATGCCATGGCACTCCATGTATGTGTCCAAGCCGTTATGGTTAGCCGCTACATGTAGACATAGTTCAAATTTGGATTACGGTCATTAAATGGCTAGAAAATCACTTAAATGTCTTAAAAAGGTCAAATGACCACTGAAATTTTCCAAATTTTGACATGACAGTTGTATTACTGCATGTTAACTATAGAAATTTTTTGAAGCCCATAAGAGGAAGCTATCATTGATTCGTCATCAAACATGCATTGTTCCCTCTCAGAACCACGAGCCTTCTAGTGAGTTGCTCCGGTTTGTGCGGGGTGTGTGTCCAAACTTTCGTCAAACAGGACAATTTTTTTACCACGTCATCTTGGTGGCATGACATTACGTCAAGCAAGGTTTCATGTGTTTCTGATCATTTTTTAATTTTTTGGAATTTAAAGGCATGGCACTCCATGCATGTGTCTAGGCCGTGACACCAATATGTTTGAAAATTCCTTCCAATTTACTGCACATGGAATTAACCCGCACACAAGTACAAAAAAAATTGATTTTTCAAACCATTATGGTTAGCCATTGCATGTAGATGTAGTTCAAATTTGAATTACGGTCATTAAATGGCTAGAAAATCACTTAAATGTCTTTAAAAGGTCAAATGACCCCTAGAATTTTCCAAATTTTCACATGACAGTTGTATTAGTGCACGTTAACTATAGAAATTTTTTGAAGCCCATAAGAGGAAGCTATCTCCCGTTTGTCATCAAACATGCATTGTTCCCTCTCAAAACCACAAGCCTTCTAGTGAGTTGCTCCAGTTTGTGAGGGGTGTGTGTCCAAACTTTCGTCAAACAGGCCAATTTTTTACCACATCATCTTGTTCGCATGACATTACGTCAAGCAAGGTTTCATGTGTTTCTGATCATTTTTTAATATTTTGGAATTTAAATGCCGTGGCACTTCATGCATGTGTCTAGGCCGTGACACCAATATATTTGAAAATTCCTTCCAATTTACTGCACATGGAATTAACTCGCACACAAGTACACAAATATGATTTTTCAAACCGTTATGGTTAGCCGTTGCATGTAGATGTAGTTCAAATTTGAATTACGGTCATTAAATGGCTAGAAAATCACTTAAATGTCTTTAAAAGGTCAAATGACCCCTGGAATTTTCCAAATTTTCACACGATAGTTGTATTAGTGCACGTTAACTGTAGAAATTTTTTGAAACCCGTAAGAGGAAGCTATCACCCGTTCGTCATCAAACATGCATTGTTCCCTCTTGGAACCACGAGCCTTCTAGTGAGTTGCTCCGGTTTGTGAGTGTCGGTGTGCTAAATATTGGGCCTTTAGTACCCCATACTTGTGCACGGGCAGTTGTAGCCATACCTGTGGGAAGGCTTGTCAGGGGAACAGTTGAAGATTAATCCAAGGTTATCAAAGAGACATTCAAGCCAAGGATCAGAAGATAAGGAGAACTGGAGACCAGAGGCTCGGCTCCCGGCAAGATCTTGCCGGGATAGCCTGCGGAGCCCGGCAAGATTTGTACCCGGCAAGGTTCCGCCACTGTGCCACTGCTCCAGCACAGCGACCAGCCTGGCATTCTGGTCCCATCTCTGGATGGGTGGCAAGGTGCTAGTGGAGGCGAGCTTAAGCGGTGCTGATGGGATGACCCCTTTTTCCATCCCCAAGAAAGTAAGGACACCTAAACGGACACCTCACGATGCACTAAATGCATTTTTCCTAAACCGTCAGTGGTTAGGTATGATAACCCTGTAGCTACTTTACACCTCGCATATGAACAGTTTGCCACTGTGGTGACCCCTTTGAGCATATAAAAGGAGGCCCAAGGCAACTGCTACAGGGGAGGACTCTAGAGAGAGCACTCTCGACCCATTCTGCATGCGTAGCTACTGCATGAACATACTGTTCATTGCAAGCGCTCCAAGAACTGGGATGAAAACACTGATAATAAACTAAAGTAGGAGTAGGGTTTTACGCTGATCAGCGGCCCGAACCTAGGTAAAAATCCCCTCGCGTTGATCATTGGTTCTGCTCTTTGTGCATACCTCTCTCCCTGCCAAATCGTAAAAGGGTCCTTTGGATCCCATAGTTGTCGTACGCCAACATCTTTGGCGCGCCAGGTAGGGCGATCAAGGTTGCGTGAACCTGATCCGGTGATCAGCGCGTGAGTTTCTTCACCGTCTTTGTCACCATGCCACCCAAGAAGAAGAGTGTGGCAGCGGTTGTTCCGTCTACGTCCGTCTTGCCCGTGCCTACTCGGACAGGTGACGGCGTGGATGCAGGAGGTGGAGGTTTAGAGCCTCCACGGCATTCTGGTGATTCGAGCCAGGCGAGCGGCATCATTCGTAGCGGCGACGGCAACCCGCACGCCGCTAGATCCAGAGATGGAGCTGTGCTTCCTACGGGCGGCGCAGCGAACTCCAGAGATCGGAGGACGCCTTCTAGGACTCCCACGCCGGCGCAAGTGTCACGGCCTTCCCAGGTCACACGCGACGAGCAGCGCCGCGGCGTCGGTGGTTCTGAACGTCCCCATGGAAAGACTTCTGCGCATTGATCCCAAGGTGCGCAGGCCCAGCATGCACGCCAAACTGCCGATTGTAGTGCCGCGCGGTCACGTGATCGTGATGTCGCTCCTTCTAACACTGTTAGGAGTCAGAGCACCTCAGGTACCTCACCCCTGTCGCCACCGCCTACGCCAGCAGAAGCTTTGGCACGTGCGCAGCTGCTCGTCGATTTTCCTCCTGCTCCAGAGAAGATGGAGGTGTGGCGATCTACTATCCAGAGCCTCATCGGCTTCGTCCACAAGGATGGGCCGCAGCAAGCGGGGCCCTCGCGGCAGTGGTCCATCGATCCGGTGTGAGCCGATGGTGAGAATACTGGAGGCGGTGCGACCACGGTGCACTCCCCTCCACGACAGCAGCAGCGGTCGTCAACCCGGCGGACCGACGGCCGTGATGACGATTCCACGGCGTTGTCCAATCCGCGGATGTGCCGCGATCAGCATCAAGTTCTTCGGGAACAAAGCAAAGAGGACGCTCGAACTACCATCGAGCGGTGACGGGAGGCGCGTCATCAGTCTGATAAACGCGCAGGGCCTACTGTCGACAAGCCTGCACCGGGGGACGCAGGCGACTTGCCCTATGAGGTAGGTTGTCCAGCATTTACCCGTGAGCTGTGGCGAGTCCAGTGGCCCAACTCTCAAACGTTCAAACCAGAGGTCCCGGAGAAATATGATGGCAAGACTCACCCCTCGGAGTTCCTGAGCATCTACACCATTGCGGTGTAGGCTGCCGGGGGCCGAGATGACAAGATACTTGCTAACTACTTCCCGTTGGTGCTCAAACACAACGTCAGGTCGTGGTTGATGCATCTGCCGGAGAATTCCATTTCTTCTTGGTCAGATATGTGCCATCAGTTTGTTGGCGCCTTTGTTGGAGGCCACCAAGCTCCTGGCCAAGAAAGTGATTTGCATCTCCTCCCTCAAACGGAGGGCGAGCCCCTATGCAAGTTTATCCAGAGATTTAGCCGGGTGCAGTACAATATTCCAAACGTTCATCCTGCCGCTGTTGTTAGCATGTTTCATCAGAACGTGCGTAACTGCAAGATGCGCGAAGAGCTGGCGATGTACAAGCTCAGGAGTATTGTCGAGCTTTATGCTTTGTCCGACAAGTGCGCTCGAGCTGAAGAAGGGAGGAAACTCCCTGGCGAGGGTGTTGGCGCAAGGGGCGAATCTGAGGATGAAGATGTTGTAACCCCGTCAAAGAAAGGCCGGCGGCGGAACAACACTACTAGGAAAAGGGCTATAGATGAAATTGACACTAATGGCGCACCAGAGAAGTGGTGCGCCACTACTATATACTAATGGCGCACCATGTGGTGATGCGCCATTAGTGTGGATGACACTAATGGCGCACCAGACACAAGGTGCGCCACTAGTAACAATTTTTTTTTCATTTTTCCAAACATACTAATGGCGCATCCACGCAAATTGCGCCATTACTAGTTCTAACTAGTAATGGCGCACCAGCCACAGAGTGCGCCAGTACTGTATTTTTTTTTAATTCTTTTTTTTGCAAAACTACTAATGGCGCACCGTGGCAAAGTGCGCCATTACTAGTTTAAACTAGTAATGGCGCACTATGCCGCGGTGCGCCATTAGTATATATATACTTTTTTTTTACTTTTTTGCAAAACTACTAATGGCGCACGGCCAGCAGGTGCGCCATTAGTATGTTGTGTTACTAATGGCGCATGGCTGTGTGGTGCGCCATTAGTAACCTGGGACCAGCTAGATATTTTGGACAGCCACACCTACACACTCACTTTCCCCACTTCATTCCCTCCACCTCCTTCTCCAAGCTTGTTGGCTGCCTCCTCCTCCTCCTCACCTCATTTGCACCATAGATTCATCAAAATTAAGTGGTGAAATTACCTTTTTTTGATAGGTAAGTAAGGGGAAAGCTATCTTCATGTTGTAGATCTACTTTTTTTCTCCCTAGCTCGCTCCAACAACGTGCACATGCACTTTTTGTGGCCTAGCTAGATCTATGTATGTTCGTGGTGTTGCATATGTTTGTGGTGTTGCATATATGTTTGTGTTTGCAGGTACCGGTATTTGAAATGCGATAGTTGCCAATATTTTGCCGGAATGTTGATTCATTTCCGTTTCGGCGAGAATTTTGGCACTATGCATTCTTTTTGGTCCTATTTTTAGGGAAAGTCATGCCAAATTTTTTCTTGGTTCTAAAATATCGTTTTTCTCTACCCCGCAGGCGACCATGGTCTGCACGATGACCGAAGGCATCGTGAATAGGTTTTTGAGCTCCGCGAAGGCCGAGATGCTTCAAAAGAACGAGACGGAGATAAGATGTCCGTGTCGAAGATGCAAGCTGAAGAGCCTTATTGCGGACCCGGATTCCGGGCAGGTGCGGGACCACCTGCTCTTGCGTGGTTTCATGGATGGCTATCGGTGGCAAGGTGATGAAGATGACTATGAAGTCGTCCATGGGGGCCGGGCAAGAAATGAGGAAGGGCAGCAAGACAACCACCGCGGCTCGGGCGGGCGAGAAGACGAAGAATCTCCAGGACATGATCACGACGGAGATGCTGTACACAGTCATCATGTAGAAGATGCCGGACATGATGATGAGGAAGATGCCGGAGCAGACGAAGGGCATGATCTTGAAGATGAAGATGCCGGCGGAGCAGACGACGATGGACCATCGTTGGGCTGGGTGCAGGACCCTCATATTCAAGAGCTGCTTCTCAAGCAGACGGATAACGCAAGAGCTGCCGCCCGAGAGAAAGCCAAGCTGGATCAACTAGAGATAGACGCGGTTACTCCATTGTATGAAGGATGCAGACCCGAGGATACCCGCCTGAAAGTAACGCTCATGGCTCTGGAGATGAAGGTAAAACACAAAATGACCGACGCATGCTTCGACGAGAACATGTCATTCTGGCACGAATGTCTTCCCAAGGGGAACAAGTGCCTGACCAGTTTCGAGGAAGCGAAGAAAGTCGTGTGTCCTCTGGATTTACCGCACGTGAAATACCATGTGTGCATGAACAATTGCATCATTTATCGAGGCGAGCACGCGGAGTCTACCATATGTCCGGTGTGCGGCGTCACTCGATACAAGAAGAGGAAGAAAGCTCCTCGAAAAGTGGTGTGGTACTTTCCGATCACTCCTCGTCTGCAGCGGTATTTCGCGGACCCTAAGGTAGCAAAGCTCCTGCGTTGGCACGCGGACAGGGAGGAGAAGAAGCGAGAAGATGACGCAAATGATCCGGAGATAAATAAAAAGACAAGATGCTGAGTCACCCTAAGGATGGGAGCCAGTGGCAAGCGTTGAACTACGAACACCCAGAATTTGGGAAGGATCCAAGGAACATCGTGCTGGGCGCGAGCACCGATGGAGTCAATCCGTTTGGCAGCCAAAGAAGCACACATAGCACCTGGCCTGTGTTTGTGTGGATGTACAACCTTCCCCCCTGGTTGTGCATGAAGAGGAAGTACATTCACATGAGTATGCTAATTGAAGGGCCGAAACAACCAGGGAATGACATCAATCTGTATCTGGGGCTGCTGAAAGAGGAGCTAGACACGCTGTGGAAAATGCCAGCCAATACGTGGGACACCACAGAGAAAGAATATTTCCCTATGAGAGCCGCACTGCTCACGACGATGCACGACTATCTCGGTTACGGATATCTCGCGGGGCAGGTGGTCCACGGATTTTCTGGATGCGTCAGGTGCATGGATGACACAATGTATCTCCAGCTAGATAGAGATCCCGGGTCTTCGAAAACCGTGTTCATGGGACATCGAAGGTGGCTTCGTGATGATGACCCGTGGAGGAAACGCAAGGATCTGTTCGATGGTGAAACCGAACCCCGAAGACGCCCGCGTACGAGGAGCGGCGAGGAAATAGACGAGCTGTTGAAAAATTGGAAAGATTGCCCACTGCCGGGAAAGAAGCAAAAGGCGCCAGAGCCGGGAAAGAAGCGAAAGGCGCCAGAGCCACTGCTGAAGGTATGGAAAACGAGGTCTGTTTTCTGGGACTTGCCGTACTGGAAGATCCACCGTGTGCCTCACAGCCTTGATGCCATGCATATCATGAAGAACGTGTGCGAGAGTCTGCTTGGTACCCAGCTCAACATGCCAGAGAGGACCAAAGATGGGCCGAAAGCAAGGGCAGACTTGAAATCAATGGGCATCAGGCAGGAGCTTCACGCTAATGATGATGATGATGATGATGATGAGGCGAAGCAGGACACAGAAAGTCGTCACAAAGGCAAAAAGGCCAAGAAGACCGGAAATGACTACCCTCCCGCGTGCTTCACTCTAAGTCAGGAGGAGATCGAGCAGTTTTTCACCTGCCTCGTAGGAGTAAAACTTCCTTACGGTTACGCGGGGAAGATAAGCAGATACCTAGACCCAGCGAAGCAGAAGTTCAGCGGGATGAAGTCTCACGACTGTCACGTGCTGATGACGCAGATACTTCCAGTTGCAATCCGTGGGATCATGGATGCGCACATCCGTGAAATGCTATTTGGCCTATGCAATTTTTTCGACGTCATCTCTCGGAAGTCGGTTGGCGTGAGGCAACTCAGAAGGCTACAAGAAGAGATCGTGGTGATACTATGCGAGCTTGAGATGTACTTCCCGCCCGCATTCTTCGACGTTATGGTGCATCTGCTGGTCCATATCGTGGAGGATATCATCCAACTCGGGCCGACGTTCCTGCACAGCATGATGCCATTCGAAAGGATGAATGGTGTCATCAAAGGATACGTTCGCAACATGTCACGTCCAGAGGGAAGCATAGCCAGGGGCTTTCTGACCGAAGAGTGCATCTCCTACTGCACGAATTATCTAGGCATCGAGAACCCCGTTGGTCTGCCCGTCAACAGGCACCTCGGCAGGCTCGCTGGATGGGGTCACCGTGAGGGTCGCCGCGAAATGCATGTCGACTTCGAGGGTCGACTCGCCGACTTTGAAAGAGCAAACCTAGTCGCGCTACAACACATAGACATGGTCGATCCTTGGGTGGTAGAGCACAAAACCTTTATTGAGAAGACGTACAATGACCGAGGCCAACAGAGGACGGACGGAGATATAATCAAAGAGCACAACTCATGTTTCACGCGTTGGTTCAAGCAGAAGCTTCTGTCATACCCTTTACATGAGGATTCTTCCGCGGAAGAACAACTCATATTCGCCTTGTCACAGGGCGCCGAGCACAACCTGATGACCTATGAGGCGTATGATATCAACGGCTACACATTCTACACCGAGGACAAGGACATGAAGAGTGATGGTTATCAGAACTCCGGGGTAATGATGGAATCCTACACCGGTAACGACAAGGACAGATACTACGGAAGGATCGAGGAGATCTGGGAGCTGAGCTACGCTGGAGAGAAGGTCCCGATGTTCCGTGTCAGATGGGCCAAGAGCGTCCTAAAAGAAGACCGGTATTTCACCACCATGGTTATACCCGAAGCCAAATCCAAGACCGCGGGCGCAAACGTCACCGCGAAAAATGAGCCATGTGTACTGGCTTCCCAAGTGGACCAATGCTTCTTCATTACCGACCCGTCAAAGCCCAGTCGTGTTGTCGTGAGGAGAGGCAAAAGGAAGATCATCGGAATGGATGGAGTCGCCAATGAGCAAGACTTCGACAAGTACGGCGACCCAAAGATGGAACATGACGACGACGATGAAGTAGCAGCATACACCACAAGAAGAAGCAGGACCACCCTACCTAAAGGACGTCCGTTCCACAGAAGAACTCCATTTGCGAAAAAGAAGGGCAAGAAGATTGTGAACAGATAGCTAGCTAAGATCGATTGTATTTAAATCGTTGTCTTCATTTCTCGATTGTATTTCATGGGCACTTTTTGAACTCATGAATATTTTTAAATTTCATGGGCACTTTTTGAATTCATGAATATATTTTCAAATTTCATGGGCAAAAATATTGAATATTCTTGAGGACACTTGATCTCGATCCCCCTCCATCTCGATCGCTATCCCCCTCCATCTCGATCGCTATCCCCCTCCATCTCGATCTCGATCCCCCCCGCACCCTCCCCGTAGCTGCCACCGCCGCCGACGACCCACCGCACCCTCCGCTCCACCGCCGCCGCCGAGCACCCCCATTTGATGATTTTTCAAATAACAATTTGATGATATTTTTCATTTCATAAAAAAATTATACGTTTTAAAAAAATTATACTGTTTTATAAAAATATATAAAAATAGCAACAAAAAATAATAATAAAAAACATACTAATGGCGCACCGCTGGGTAGTGCGCCATTGCTATCTAAAAAAAAGATTCTAATGGCGCACCGCTAGGGGTGCGCATTGCTATAAAAAAAAGATTTCTAATGGCGCACCGCTCGGGGGTGCGCCCTTAGTAAGCTTCCCCCTAGCTCTAACTCGCCCGACCCTTCGTCCCTCCCTCTCGCCAGATCCACTTCCCCCCCCCCCCCCCGCGCGCTGCCCCGACCACGACGCCGCCGCCCCCGCGCCCCCCCCACCACTGCAGCTCCGCCATCGCCGACGCCTCCGCGACCTCGCCGTCGCCGACAGCCTCCGGTCGGCCCCTGCCCTGCGCCACCTCTACCTCAGTCCGGGCACGGGGTGCAGGACGACGACCGCCGCCGACCCGCGAAGCACGTGGCCGCCGGCCTCCCCACGACCAACCGAGGCGCCCAGGAGGACCGCCGCCGTCTTCTTCTTCGACTACGAGGACCCGGACGAGCTCGGACGCCCTCGAGCCATCCCTTCGACGCCGCCGCCGCCGCCAACCCCGACCCCGACCACGACCCCTCTGGCGACCGGCCGCGCCCGCCCAGCTACCTCTCCTCCTTCCTCCTTCCTCCCAGTTTGCAATCCAGACAGAGTTGCCTGCCATTTTCTCTGAAATTTAAGAGGCATAATGCCAGTGAATCGACATTTCGGTGGCATACATTTTTTGTCAAATCTTCGAATTCAATTCAATTCAATTCAATTCAACATCCAAAAAAACGGCCCAATGTTTAGGGTTCAGTGTAGTTGTGTAAATGGTACCGAGCATAGCCATGTGAGTTCAATACCAGTTACTAGGATCTTCGAATGGTACCACACATGCCAACAATATCCAGAATTAGAGTATAGCAGCGCTTACTATAGTAACCTACCTTTTTTTGTAATTGGCAGCAACCTAGATTTACTTAGTTCAGCAGTGAGTAGAGTGTACGATTTATTGGAAGACCAACATGGCGACATTTCTCCCATGTGTACAAGGTTGTTCTCAGTTTTACCAGGGGACTGTAAGCCTTCAATCTCTAACCAAATTGTTCTAAGAATATCACAGAAATTCAACTCGAATTACTAGCCTTGGATCAGCTATATAATTATTGGTATTGGAACGATCATGAAATGATAGCATTTGAACGGCTATGAAAATGCGGGTCCTAGGTGACCTTAGAAACTGTAAGCATTAAATAATTATGAACATACTTCAACTATTATCCCCCACCTCAATGGGTAAGAGCATCTCTAGCCATTCCCCTAAATTGTTTTAACTCATCAAATTTGTAACATCATAGCTGTCGCTTCCTTTTTAGGTATAAAGGTCCGAACAACTGCTCAAAGTATCCATTTTGGTAGTAGCATTCATAATTATGCAACTATGATAGTAATGACTAATAGACTGTTTTTTGAATTTCTTCACACCTTTTACTTCCAAGGTTGTGGTCAAGTCCATGTGAGGAACATATAAGTTAAGATTTTAGAACCAATGACAAGGGAGCAGTTTTGGTTCTTGATTTTATGCTCTGCTGAGAGAAATGTCATACTGTGAGCTGGCTAAACTATTGTACTTGTCCCATATTTGTGGTGCTAGTTTGCTGGGTTTTGTCTCCGACCATCGTGTCGTGATGATTTTGCAGGTACCCCGAGAGGCCCTTGAGTTTGCCGGAATGTCGATTAACTTCCGTTCCGGCAAATTCGGGTACTCCATATGTCCTATTTTCAGCAAAGGTCATGCTGAAATTTTCCTTTAGGGTGCCCAACTTAGAATTCTCCTTCACGGCTTAACTTTTAGGGTGCCTCGGTGTCGATAAGAACCTAAATGATGAAAGCTTAGGCCTTTAGGGTGCCTCGGCGTCGACAAACCCTAAATGATAAAAGCTTAGCTTTTAGGATGCCTCGGTGTCGACAAACCCAAAATGATGAGACCATGATCTTGTTCCTTGACAATAACCAACTTTTTGACCAAACTTTTTTCCTATTTAGAGCGAAACATGGCCCACAACGATGAGGCCGGCGGTTCGGGCGGCAAGCAATTCTGGGAGATGTCCCAGGAGATGGAGGAACAACCTCACCGCTATGAGGACGCCGCGGAAGACACCGATCCTGACTACACAACCACTAGTGGCGTCGGGGATGACACCACTGATGGCGCCGCCGAGGATGCCACCACAGATGATGGCGGCGCACGCACAGATGGCAGCCAACCGAAGAGGCAACGGAAGGACCGGCGCCCGAGCGTGCTCGGCACCGTCAGGGAGGAATTTACTGAAGTGAACTCCGACGGGCATCCGACGGCGCCCAAACAAGTAGTCAAGGGGTACTCGGTTCAGCTCGGGTGCATTCTTCGGAGCACCGTCTCGATCAACACCGAGAACCTAAGGCATAAGGACCGAGGGAATTTGGGCAGCCTCCTCTTCACGAAGCTGCACGAACGATACAAGTTCCCCGCTGAGTTTGCAAACACACGCCTCTCAGGGAATAAAGTGAACAGTGCCGCCCTCACGAAGATGAGCACGGCCCTGTCTACTTGGAGAAGCACGGTGAAGGCAATGATTGATAAAGGTGATAGTTATGACAAGATCAAGGCGAAATATCCTTTGATGAGCGAAGATGACTACAAGGAGTTCAAGATCAAGTGCGAGAGCCCCGCAACCTCCGAATCAAGTCAGTGGGGGAAAGAAATGCGGCAGTTGAACTTAGGGGTCCACCAACTCGGTCCCGGCGGTTACAGAGTGGCGGAGCCTATATGGGACAAGGAGGACACGGAGCATGCCGAGCAAGGCCTACCGCCCCGCTTCGAGAAATATAGTGACAAGCAGACCAGGAACTTTCTTAGGGCCCGGTACAAGGAGGACCCGGTAACAAAGGAGCTTACCACGGATCCGAAGACCAAGGAGCTTGAGCTTGTTCTGGTAAGGAATACACCCCCGCGTAATTAGCTCCATATGGTTGCATTCTAATTAATCCCCAATATTTCTAAATGGTTCACGTTCCTTTCGCAGGACAAAGAAAGCAGTAGCGCGGGGTCGTCTCAGAGCTCCCCTTTCGACACCCCTTTGAATAGGGCGTTGAACGTAATGAAAAACAAGGATAAGCTCAGTAAGCCGACGTCAGCTGGTCGTGTGGCCGGCAAAGGCTTGTCCACAAAATGGTCATCATACTATACCGCTGGTGGGCGAAAGGAGAAAAAGACCAGCTCGGAAAGCCAGTCGCGCGAGGTTGAAGCACTCAAGGCACAAGTGGCACGGATTCCGGAGCTTGTCCAAGAGCAAGTGGAACAACAACTGGGAACGAAGCTCAACGCCATGGTGCCTACGTTGATTCATGGGCTGACAACGTGGATTGCGGGCGGCCAACAGGGGCCTCCCCCGGTTCCCAGCTTCACGGCCAGCAACTCGCACAGCGCGCAGGCGGCGCCATTGGTGTCTCCGGCGGAGGCGGTATTCGTGTCTCCGGCGCCGGCACGGGCATTGGAGATTAATGCACCCGGGTGTACGCCAGCCGGCACCTCGCCAGCAAGCGGCCCCTCCGTCAGTTGCACGCCCGCCGTTGGCGGTGCCTCGACATTAGCCGAGCTCGACGGCATCACGGTAACTAAGCCTCTCGGCCAATGACTTCATCTCCTTGCCTTTGACTGGGCATCCCTGACGCCCTACATGTTTTCGCAGGGCGCCGCCGACGTTCCTTGCACTCTCTTGCACTTCGTGGGCAGCGAGTTGGTCGATGTCACCAAGGGCAGAATCGTTCAACCGGGCAACCCTGTGTTCCACGGTAATCCGATGCCACCCACAGTGTATAGGGTTGAAGTGGTTCAGGTGCTGCCAGGCTGCGACGAGCTGTTACCTCTGATTCGACCCGCTGGGGCCGACGAAGAAGATGAGATGACCCTCAGCGCCTGCGTAAGCTGGCCCCTGCTTTGGCCGAAGAGCCAGATTCGTTTGGGGGCGGGGGACACCACCCCATAGACAAGACCGCCAGTCATGCCGGCGCCAAGCCATGGCAAGAACGCCGCAATGCTACCGGACATGCCGGACATCCCTATGGCACAGGATCCGGACATGCATATGGCACAGGATCCGGACGACGACGACAATGACGACGGTACATTTACCAACGTCGATAAGTACTTTGCCGAACATGGGTACGGTGACGAGTTCTGCGGGCCTCCTTCTCAAGAACCCAACCAAGACGACCGCGATCTAGCTGGTACGACGGAGAAACCCAGTTGCAACAGGCGTCGTCTGGCGTTCAGTTCTCAGGAGATGCCTCCAGCTGCCGCCTTCACCGAGCCTCAGATAGCTGAGGTGCGAAATATTATCAGCCCCAACACGCTCAAGAAGGCGGTCTGTGAGCAGAACTCGGTCCCATTACAGCAGATCAAGAAGAAGAGCCGGAAACGAAAGACTAAAAAGGGCACCGATGCGAGCCAGCCGGCACCGAGTACGATCCATGCTCAGGACGGGCCACCTTCACCTAAGGATATCTCGAGGAGGGTGCATGTGGCGGGTAGGGCGATGCTACCGACAAATATGCTCAATGCTGCAACCGGTGCTATGCGGAGTCTGCACGACAGTGTTCTTTCTTTGGAGAAGCGGCGTCTCAGAGAGAATGATGTGGCATACCCGGTTTTCATGGCCAAGGTGCCAGAGGGCAAGGGCTTTGTGGATGGCGACATCGGGGGTACGATCGTCCTGCGGTTTGATGACATCTTTGCTATGTTTAACCTTCATCCGCTGCACTACACCTTTGTTCGGCTGTTTTCGCTGAGTATGGAGATGCGGATCATTAGAGACAAGACCCCGGACATCGTGATAGTCGACCCCTTCTACATGCGTGCCAAGCTCTTGAGCAGTGCTGGGGACCGCCAAGTCGCGAGTTCACACCTCGAAGGCGTCATTCTGGCAAACCCAGATAAGGATAACTTCCTTGTGGCTTACTTTCCCGAGTAAGTCATCCCTTAACCGCCCCGTAACATATGATTTCTTAGGTTTCGATCGTTCTTTTTTTTTCTAACATTCCGTGTTCTGTGCAGTGACACACATTGCACACTCATCCTCTTAAGCCCGAAATATTCCATGGCCACGTATTTCGACCCGAACCGTGGCTCCAAGATAGACTACAGAAATATCAAGAAAGTTCTTGATGATGTTCTCCCCGGCTATGCCAAATCTGGAGGCACCTTCACCAGGGCAGTTCGTAAGTACGGCAAGCACGTGTTCGCCCACAATACGACGTTCTGCTGCGTCAAGCAGCCGCCTGGCGGTCAGAAGGATGCCTACTACGCCCTCCATCACATGCGGGCGATCGTAAGGGACCATCATCACCTTCTGCTACCAGATAATCTCAAAGATTGGGCCGCGAGCTTGTCGGCAATCCAGGACGCGGACATCAGACAAGAATTCTTTCGCATCCAGTCGGAGTTTGCCGACATCATCCATCAAGATGTCCTTCATACCTCGGGGCAGTTCTTCCTCAGATATCAACCGTCCAACAGTGAGATAGACGGAACGCTACAAATGCAGGCTGACAACGCCCGCGATTTCATGACCATCACGACAGACGGCAGCTTCATCCACGCTCCTGTCCCATGAGTCGAGTCGAAAGTAGTGATGTGTAGTTCTGAAACATTGATTGGCTCATGTTGTAATTAAACTTTAATGAATTGTATGTCTCTTTGGTTTGGACAGTCGTTCAACTTAGATGTAATCGATGCTATTTATTAGTAGGACCATGAATCGTGCTATTAATGTCTTACTTTTCTCTTCCGATCCTTTTGTTGCATACTTATATATTGCTTATGTATTGTCTGTTGTTTGGCTTGTGCATAGAGATGCCGTCATATGTCGTGTACAAGGGTAAGGTTCCCGGAGTCTACGACGACTGGGAGGAGTGTCGGAGACAGGTTCACCGTTTTAGCGGTAACAGTTACAAAGGGTACACCACTAGGGCGGAGGCGGAATCTAGATACGCCCGCTATCTAGCGGGAGAGAGGAGGGAGCGTTGGAGGAACCGGATGAAGACCAGTTTCATCGCGATGATGCTCATCGTGATGACCGTAGCTCTCTTCTATGTGATGGTAGTTTAGATGATCGATATCGACTTGTAATGTGAAGACAAACTCGATACTCGCGGTCTCGAGACTTGTAATGTTTTATCTTTGTTCGGTCTTTTGAATTCGGAGACTAATATGATGAATTGTATTCGGAGACTAATCTTCTATTGTATTCGATGAATCTGCTGTTGCTGTGTGCTGCTGTCTATATTCTGTCCAATAATATATTTTGTAACTTGTGCAAAAATTAGAAAAGTAAAAAAAACCTAATATTCATACTAATGGCGCATCACCTCAAGGTGCGCCATTAGTATGCCAAAGGATACTAATGGCGCATCGCTACAGAGTGCGCCATTAGTATGCCAAAGGATACTAATGGCGCATCACCCCGCAGTGCGCCATTAGTATGCCAAAGCACATGGTTAAATATGGCCCCCTGGGAGGCATACTAATGGCGCATGGTGTTCTATACTAATGGCGCACTGCGTGGTGCGCCATTAGTATACCAGATACTAATGGCGCACCAGTGGTGCACCATTAGTAAAAAATACTAGTGGCGTGATACTAATGGCGCACCAGTAGTGCGCCATTAGTAGGCAAAACTGGTGCGCCATTAGTAGGCCTTCTCCTAGTAGTGCAAGAAGCGCAAAGGCAAGGCCGTGCTTGCTGTCGAGGAATCCGGAAACCTCGGCACCGCCAAGAAGGCCAAGGTTGATGACCCCGGCAAGGAAGTTGCCGGGTACACCTCCTGTCAGGCCTTGGCGGCTGCCGACAAGCCGGAAGGCTCCGGCAAACAGTATTGCAAGATCCATAGCACCAAGGGCCACGATCTCCAAAACTGCCGGCAAGTTGAGCAGCTTGTCGAGAAGCAGAGAGCTGAGTACGAAAGACGAGACAAGGAGAAGGCCCAGGACGGTGCTGAGGGATTTGGCAAGAAGCGTGGTGGCCGAGGAGGCCGCCGCGGCAAGGCTAAGCAACAGAAGGAGAGGCCCGCCCGAGGCCGCGACAAGGACGAGGGGGGCGATGATGATGAGGAAGATGACGAATCCAGTGAGCACGAGTTTAAGAAAGCCACAGAGGCCATGTGTATTGACGGGGGCGCCTCATTGCATTCTTCTCACCACTGACTTAAACAGTGGGTACGTGAGGTTAATGCAATGGAGCCATCGTTTGATGCACGAAAACCTTTGAAGTGGTCCAACACGCCTATCATTTTTGATGCTGAGGATCACCCTGATCGCACAACTGTGGTCGGGTGCTTGCCCTTGTTGGTCTCACCAACAATCCGCAACCTCAAGGTGACAAAAATGCTAGTTGACGGTGGGGCCGGGCTGAACTTAATCTCGCCGGACATGCTCAAGAAGCTGCAAATTCCTGATGAAGATCTCGAGGAAACGGGCACGTTTCAAGGGATCAATCCAGGAAGGACGCAGCCAAAAGGCAAGATTACGCTACCGGTAACATTTGGTAGCGAGCTCAACTATAGGACAGAGAAGGTAGTGTTCGATGTTGCCAAGATCCCCATGTCATACAATGGGATCCTTGGCCGCCCAGCGCTGGCCAAGTTCATGGCGGCATCACACTATGCGTATAATGTGTTGAAGATGCCCGGACCGATAAGTGTAATAACTGTCCACTCCGACAAGAAGGATGCACTAATCTACACCGACCAACTCTATCCAGAGGCAGCCACAGCACCTGCCGTCAAGGCATCTGCTCCTGTCGCTGGAACTCCCAGGGGGAAGAAGAAGAAGACCGGCAAGATCTCTAGTGCAAACCCCGGCAAGCGCACCTCCTCGGAGTGCTGCGCTTCCGTTGAGGACGCACCAGAGAGTTCCACCGGCAAGAACAAGAAGTCCAAGGCTGCTCCACCAGAGACCAAGAAGGTGCCCGTCAAGGGGGACGGAACGGGAGGAACTTTCACCATAAGTTCCACCCCAGATGACAAATAGGAAAGCGCGCTCGTTGCCTTCCTGCGGGCGAATGTCGATGTGTTTGCATGGCAACCATCTGACATCCCCAATGTTCCCAGGGAGGTAATTGAGCACCACCTTGCTGTCTGTCCTCATGCACGGCCCATCAAGCAGAGGGTGAGGAAGCAAGCCTTGGAGCGGCAAGAATTCATTGCCGAAGAAATCAGGAAGTTAAAAGCGGTAGGTTTGGTCAGAGGCGTGCTTCACCCAATGTGGTTGAACAATCCGGTTGTAGTGCGCAAGGCGAATGGGAAATGGAGGCTGTGTATTGATTACACAGACCTCAATAAAGCCTGTCCAAAAGATCCTTTCCCCTTGCCGCGCATCGACCAGATTGTGGACTCCACTGCTGGTTGTGACCTACTGTCGTTCCTTGATGCCTACTCGAGATATCATCAGATCTCCATGGCAAAAGAAGATGAAGAAAAGACCGCATTTATCACCCCATGTGGTACGTATTGTTTTATACGAATGCCTTTCGGGTTGAAAAGTGCTGGTTCTACATTTGCGAGAGCGGTCCAAATTGGTTTTGAGCGTCAGGTACATAGAAATATGGAAGCATACATGGATGACATAGTGGTCAAAACCAAGGATAAAGCGACGCTCATACAAGATCTCGAAGAAACATTTACAAATCTGCGCAGGATCAATTTAAAGCTCAATCCTAAGAAGTGTGTGTTTAGCGTCCCTTCCGGCAAGCTTCTCGGGTTCTTTGTATCTCAGCGAGGGATCGAGGCAAACCCCGACAAGATCAAAGCTATCGAGCAGATTGAAGCGCCAAGACACGTCAAGGATGTACGTCGTCTCGCCGGCTGCATTGCTGCCTTAAGCAGGTTCATCTCTAAATCTGCTGAGCGCGTCCTACCCTTTTTCAAAATTTTGAAGAAGGCAGGTCCAATGAGATGGACTCCGGAAGCAGAGGCAGCGCTGCAAGATTTGAAGAGGTACCTCTCCTTTTTGCCGATGCTAGTCGCACCTAGGCCACAAGAGCCGTTGTTGTTGTATCTAGTGGCAACAAATCAAGTGGTTAGTGCTGCATTAGTGACACAGAGAGAAGCCAACGAGGAGGCAACAGCAGCGGCAGGACCGTCAAGTGACGCGCCGGGATCTTCCCCGACAAGGTCTGGTGCCAGCAAGACAGGATCTGCGCAGTCAGAGGAATCAGTGCAAAAGAGGAAGATGGTGCAGCGCCCAGTTTATTTTGTCAGCTCCCTTTTACAGGGAGCTAGGTCAAGATACTCTGGTGTTCAGAAGTTGCTCTTCGGCCTTCTCATGGCCTAGAGGAAGTTGCGCCATTATTTTCAAGCACATGAGATTACCGTCGTCACTCGCTTCCCATTGCAGCGGATTTTGCGAAATCTAGAGGAAACCGGCAGGATTCTGGAGTGGGTGTTGGAACTGTCAAGCTTTGGTCTCAAGTTTGAAAGTACTTCAACAATTCAAAGCAGAGCCTTGGCAGAGTTCATTGCGGAATGGACCCCAACGCCAGACGAAGAGATTCAAGAAACAACTCTCCTCGGCAAGGAAACAGATCGAGAATGGATTATGTACTTTGACGGGGCTTTCTCGCTGCAAGGTACCGGTGCTGGCGTGCTGCTTGTCGCACCCACCGGAGAGCACCTCAAGTATGTAATTCAGATGCATTTTCCCTGGGAGAGCTCGACAAACAACACTGTGGAGTACGAAGGGCTGCTTGCCGGTCTCAGGATCGTGGCAGACCTTGGTATCAAGAAGGTCATCATTAGAGGCGATTCGCAGCTTGTTGTCAGGCAAGTCAACAAAAATTATCAGAGTCCATTGATGCAAGCCTATGTGGATGAAGTGAGAAAAATGGAAGAGCGCTTTGACGGTCTGCAAACAAAGCACATTCCTCGTGCCAAAAACAGTGTTGCTGATGACCTGTCAAAGCACGCTGCCCTCAAGTTACCTGTGGAACCAGGAACTTTTGTGCTCCATTTAACTCAGCCATCTGTAGCGCCATCAATGAGGCAAGAAAAGAGAAGGAAGTTGAATTCTGGTCAGTACTTTCCGGCAGAGCTCCTGGGAGCCGCCGACAAGGAAGTCGCCAGGATAAGTGGCAAGCCTGCCGGGGAATGACAGGCTCCGGCAGAGGCTCAGGCCCTTGCCGTCGAGACAAATGTTCCCCCGGCAGAAGAGATGCCTTTAGTCCTAGTTGTCGAGCCCCAGGCTCCAGCATGGGCACAGCCATTGTCCATTTTCTTCAGACAGGAGAACTCCCTGAGGAGCAGGAAGAAGCGGAAAAAGTAGCCCGTCAGTCTAGCATGTACCAGTTCGTCGATGGCATTCTGTGCAGGAAGAGACCGAACGGTGTGAAATTGAAGTGTATTCCTCGGGAGGATCGACTGGAGCTGTTGGCAGAGATACATGGAGGCATATGCGGCTCTCACATAGGATCAAGAGCGCTTGTCGGAAAGGCATTCCGACAAGGTTTCTTTTGGCCCACTGCTCTCCAGGATGCGGCTGCACTAGTAACCAAGTGTGAAGCGTGCCGGTTTCATTCAAAGAAATCGCATCAGCCAGCTCAAGCCCTTCAGACAATCCCTCTCTCCTGGCCATTTTTGGTCTGGGGGCTCGACATACTGGGCCCTTTTCCCCGTGCCACTAGGGGCTTTGAGTACTTGTACGTTGCAATCGACAAGTTCACAAAGTGGCCGGAGGTGGAAGCGGTGAGGAAGGTGACAGGACAATCAGCCGTCAAGTTCTTTAAAGGAATAGTTTGCGGTTTCACTGTACCCAACAGGATCATCACCGACAATGGCACACAATTCACAAGCCGCACCTTCATGCAATACGTCCAAGACCTTGGCGGCAAAATTTGTTTTGCCTCTGTTGCCCACCCGAGAAGCAACGGCCAAGCAGAGAGGGCTAATGCTGAAGTGTTGCACGGTCTCAGGATCAGAACTTTGACAAGCTGAAAAAGTGCGGAAGGCGCTGGATTGATGAGTTGACGACGGTTCTTTGGTCAATCAGAACGACACAAAATCGAGCCACTGGCCAGACACCCTTCGCTCTGGTTTATGGAGCGGAAGAAGTTCTCCCCACGGAACTCATATACGGGTCACCTCGAGTGCTCGCTTATGATGAGCTTGAGCAAGAGCAACTGTGGCAAGATGACGCTGTGCTCCTTGAGGAGGATCGTCTTCAGGCTTCTATGCGACTGCACGCTACCAGCAAGCTTTGCATCGCTACCATAGCCGCAAAGTTCATGCCCGAAGTCTTGAGGAAGGCGACCTTGTTCTTCGGCGGATTCAGTCCGCCAAGAATTCAAACAAGTTGACGCCGAAGTGGGAAGGCCCTTGTCGGGTAGTATGAGTCACCAGGCCCGGCGCTGTCCGCCTGGAGACCGAGGATGGCGTTCCAGTGAGCAACTCTTGGAATATCAAACATCTTCGCAAGTTCTACCCATAAGGCGCGGTTGCCGGGGGCCCCCGACAACCTCCTTTTGTACGAGTCTTGCTGGCAAGGCATATAATCCTTTGTACAAAGCCAGGCATAGACCCTGTGCGCAGTTGAATAAGATTAAGTGTTGTACATTTCTTGTTGATCTCCATGTTTATATATATGAATGCTTGTCTGAGATATTGTATGACACTTGCTCCCGGTAAGCATTAACGAACCACCAAGGTTCCATATCTCTGTTTTCTCTCCTTTCTTTTTCTCAAGGGATAGAAGGTTCCCTCGCGCGCAAGTTTGCCGGGGGGGGGAGGAAGGTATGGATACCAATGGGCGATGTTACCAATGGGCGATGTCCAGAATTGATATCTTGCCGGAAGGAGTACAGCGACAGAAAGCTAAGTTGCGGAACTTTGAGCAAGTTTTTCAATTTTTACTATCATGCTATTTTCTTTAGATGATTTCGGCCCTTGAATGGAAAACCTGCACGCGAAGGAACCCTTGTCGTAATTGGTTACGCCCTTATTTTGTTTAGAGTCCGCTCAACAGTCTAAGTGGCTGCACCAAGAACGCCAAGGTGTCTTGCCAGCTGCTGCACCTCCAGCGGGCTGTTGAAGTCCTACACCCAGCGCTCGTGGCAGGTTGTGCGCCAGCAAGTTTCCAGTAAGCATAGGGCGTATACCATACAGAAAGGAATCGGACAGGGGAAATAGCATGCATGTACTCAATCATAACAAGTTATATTACATCAATAGTTGCCGCGATTCTAACTTAAGACTAAATTGTCCTTGGCATGGAATGGTGGCGGCAAGGAAAAGTGAGACGGCTAGTCCCTGCGCTGGCCTTCAACCCTCTTGATTGAATCTACCTTCTCAAGGATGGGCACGACAAGCTCCTCAAGTGCCTTGAGATCTGCATCCTTCGGCAAGTGGTTGAGCACGTTGGTGAGGTCAACGCCAGGGTTCTTATGCACCCCCTTGATGAGTACCTTGTGGAGGATGGCCCGGCAAAGCTTGCGGGATTCATTGGCCAGTTGGGTCGCTCGGTTGGACTGGAGTAGCTTCAGAGCATCAATGATGCTTTCGAAGAACATGGTTAGCCTGGCGCTCGGGGATATCCTTTCTTCAGAGGAATACCTGAAGTTTTGCAGGCCATCCCGGCCCATGGTTGACAGTTGTGCTGTGAGCTTCTCCGCGGTGTCGAGAAGGTGATCAGTCCAGATTTTCACACCCTTCTCATAGTCTATTTGGGCGGCGGCAGCGCTCTTAAGCAAGTTCCTCTCATCCTGGAGATTTTTGCTCAGGGCCTTCTCGCGGGCCCTGCTGTCCTCAAGAAACTTTTCTAGCGTGGTCAGCTTTAGCCTCAGATCGGCAATGGCATCGTTGGCTGAAGAGAGCTACTTGGTCTTGTTAGATATAGCAATTTGCATCTCCGCCAGGCTATGGAGAGTTTTCTCCCTGTCACCTTTGAGCGTCGAGAGCTCCTTGCTGTGTTCCTCAAGATCTGCTTCCAGTTTCTTCACTTTGTTGCTCAGCTCGTTCTTGGTGGCCTCTGCGGCCTCGGCGGCGTCGATGGTTTCCTTGAGCTTGCTGGCGTGATATACAGTTAAAGCTTCGAGCGCCTCCTTGTGCTTCTGCTCCAGCTCTTGGGTCCGCTGTGCGACAAGCTTTTCAATTTCTTCGTCCTTGCCGCGGAGTTTGGCAGCAAGTGCCTGCTCGCGCGTGGCAAGATCTTCGTCGTGAGCATCAAGCCCAATGCGGCGCTCCATCAAGAGAGCATCCTCAGCGGCAACCCTTTGCGCAGCTTCCTCTTGCGCATTCTCTATGTCAAATTGCCTCAGGAGGAGCTCTGTCCAGCTTTGGCTCACTTGTTCCCGGCTGGCAGTCAACTCCTGAAGGGCCTCGGTGTACCAGATCTGCATTTGCTCAACGTGTTTCTAGAAATCCACCTCTGCTGCTTCGACAACTGCAGCTCTGGAGTCTGCCTTCTCCTTTCGAGCACGATGGAGCGCTTGGAGCTTGCAGAAATTATCGCCCATGGCCTGGAGGAGCTGATCTTCTTCAGATTTACCGCTACTGGCGCTTGGTTCCTTGATGATCTCAAGCCCAGCAGCGGTGATGATTTCTTCATCAAAAGTTTCCCCTTTAGTCGGCGCTCCAATGCTTGCCGTCCCCGGCAAGTTAACGAATAGGTTGTCGCCAACCTTGATATATTTGCTCGATGAGGGAGCCTCAGATGTCGATGGTTGGTCCTCGACAATCGTCTCACCGGTGGCTGGGGGCTCTGTGGCCGGTGTAGCGCCTGGCGCTCCTACGGCAGGAATGCCGTCAGTGCGGTCACTAGCCTCCTTGTCGGCCCTCTCAGCAGATTCCTTGGCGGCCTCCTCCTGTGCAGCCTTGGCGGCCTCGTCAGCAGCGGTTCTGCCGGCCTCAACAGTGGCATCCTTAGCGGCCTCTCTAGCAGCAATCTTGTCGGCTTCGGCGGCAACATCTCTGGTGGTCTCCTCGATGACAATGTCGACGTCCATGTGTTCCATCACAGGGAATTCTGAAGGACGAAGGAGGGAAAACAAAATAAGATCAAGGTTGAAGTTCAAGAAGACAGAAGGAAAGAATAACAAGTGCTCTGAGGCAAGCAGTCACCTGTGTCGAGCTGTTGAGGGGTAGCTTCACACCTCCCGGCAACATTGGTTGCCGGGAAAAGGTTGCCGGTGCCCATGTTTGCCGGCTCCTCCTCCACCAAGGTAGGCTCGTCGGTAGGAGCTCTTGCCAGAGATGCGCTTGCGGGCGGCGTGGTTGACGAAGGTGGCACGACAGGGGCGTCCTCCAATGGCTCTCCCTGTTGCTGTTCTTCTCCTGCAAGCCCAAAGATATCAGTGGTAAAGGTAGAAACCTTAGCACCCGCCAACGGAAAATGAGTAGTGGACTCACGCTGGGGGCTGAGCTGGGGGCCGCGTCGAGGGCTAAGATTTGGGCTGATGATGATAGTTTCTGGCACGCTTGCATAGCTTGTCGGGGGCTCGTCGCCCGTGGAAGTCTTCACCCTCTTCGCCATCCTTTCCGCCAAAGTTTCTGCATCACTGCAGAGACAAGACAAAGCAAGCCAATGAGATCAATCGAATTCAGGATTTTGGGAGATAAAGGCTGTGACAGGATACTTACTCTTCCTCTTCTCGTTCCGGGCTGAAACCGGAGAAGTCGAAATCGACCTCCGTTGCAGTGTCCATATGGGGAGGCGGAGGAGGGGTCCTGGGTCGCTTGGCTGTGGCAGGTGCAGGGGGTTGGCGTGACTCTGCCGCCTCAGCCTCTGGTGCTCTTGTGTGAGACGCCCCTGCCGCCCCAGTGGTTGCCGCAGGTGTGTGTCTCGTGCGCCGCACGGGTTGCTGTCGAACTCCTTGCCGCAGTGCAGCCTTGCCGGCCGCCTTCTTGCCGGGAGCCTCGCTGCTCGAAGAAGGTTGGTTTGCTGAGACACTAGAGGCGGCTTTCCGAAGGACACACTTTGCCTTCTTTGGAGCTGGGGGCTCCTCCTGCGGCTGTTCTTCGGCTACGTCCTCATCAGATGAGCTCTCGGCGGCTGCGCCGCTCTGTTCCCCAGCAGCCTTACCCTCTCCGACAGGATTCTCTTCCAATATGACTTCTACGTCGCTGGTTTCCCATTCCGTGAAGCCAACGCTGCCGGCCTCCGCGGCAAGATTTGCCTCTTCCGCCCTAGGGGCAATATACGCCACTTCTTCATCAGTGGTGGCGCGGTCAAGGTTTGTTTCTTCCCGGATGGCCCTCTCCGACAAGTCGTCGAAGAACTTTTGTGCCTGCTTTGCAGATGGCTCGACCCAAGTCGCATCAAGGCCATGGGCGTTGAACATTTGCATTGTGGCGATGATTGACCCCAGGGCGGAGTTGTTGCACAAAGGGATAATTCCCGCCGGCAACCTATGCTTGTCCTCGCGCTGAAATAGCCTCTGGCGGAGAGCACCAAGCTGCATGATTGTCAAGTTATTGTTCAGTTCGGGGCGCAGCCTCATGATGTCTGCCACATTCCAGAACTCCCAAGCTGGTCTCCCCTTATTCTGCAGAGGGGTGATGCGGCGGCGAAGGAAGTCAGAGCCAATCATCTCTATTGTGAGCCTGGCAGCATTCAAACGGAGGATCCTGGTGGTGGCGATCGTGAGCTTGTCGTCTTGAGCATCGAAATCACTCCAGTCCTTGCCACGGACCGCCTTCTACTGTCGGGGCGAACAGAATGGATGGGGATCTGCTTCCTTGATCCAGCACCACTCGGACCGCCATTCTTCCCGCTTCTCGCGGTAAACCCCATCTGGATATATCTCCTTGTTCCACGCCCTTGGGATCCATGCGATAGAACCGAAAAGGGCTTCCCCTTTTTGGATGCGAGGAATAAAGTAATGGTGGAAGAGGGCAGTGTTGGGAACTACTCCGGCAAAGTTTTCGCAAAGATGAGCAAAGATAGACATGCATGTTACGACATTCGGCGTGAAATCCAGAAGATGGAAGCCGTATGTGTACATGATGTCAATAAGGAAATTGGAGAATGGAGGATAGAGCCCGCAATAAAAATAAGCGGCGAAGAAGGGATATCTATCTAGTCCGCCTTTGGAAGAAGAACCTGGAGCCACGCGAGTCGCAGGGTGAGCCTTCGTCTTCCTCGCCCACATGCACTGGTACCAGTTCTTCAAGGCTTTCGCGTCGAGCGTCGGAGTGAAGACGACGTACTTCTTCCGCATCTTTGCCAGCTCGCTCTCCAGGACATCAACTTCCGTCTCCTTGCCCTTGCCTTTGCCCTTGCTAGCCTTGGGCGGCATGGCGGTTGTGAAAGCGGAATCTGAGGATAGAGCGGGTGCGGAGGCGGTGAGCGGATGAGGAGAAGTTCTGCTCTGGGCTCGGGAGAGAGAAGGTAATGGCGGATTCCAGATTGGAAAGAAGAGGGGGTAAATGGGCAGTGCCTCTGCGGTTTCCTTTTTATGGGGAAGGAGCGAGGCTGCCTCTTTTACTGCCCAATGTGAATACGCCTATACGAGCGTGTTGCGGCCGTTCAGCGCACGCTTCCCACGTCGCGCATTCAACGCACGTAGTGGGGAAGCGCAGTAAGCGGAATAATTATGAGCAGTTAACCCCTGCCACGCGTGCCCGCACACTGTTTGGGCCTAGCCCAACAACGCCTCGCACTCGTGTGTGGCCTAGGCCCGGGGGCTCCTGTCGGTGTACTAAATATTGGGCCTTTAGTACCCCATACTTGTGCACGGGCAGTTGTAGCCATACCTGCGGCAAGGCTTGTCAATGGAACAGCTGAAGATTAATCCAAGGTTATCAAAGAGACATTCAAGCCAAGGATCAGAAGATAAGGAGAACTGGAGACCAGAGGCTCGGCTCCCGGCAAGATCTTGCCGGGATAGCCTGCGGAGCCCGGCAAGATTCGCACCCGGCAAGGTTCCGCCACTTTGCCACCGCTCCAGCGCAGCGACCGGCCTGGCATTCTGGTCCGATCTCTGGATGTGTGGCAAGGCGCTAGTGGAGGCGAGCTTAAGCGGTGCTAATGGGATGGCCCCTTTTTCCATCCCCAAGAAAGTAAGGACACCTAAATGGACACCTCATGGTGCATTAAATGCATTTGTCCTAAACCGTCAGTGGTTAGGTATGATAACCCTGTAGCTACTTTACACCTCGCATATGAACAGTTTGCCACTGTGGTGACCCCTTTGAGCATATAAAAGGAGGCCCAAGGCAACTGCTACAGGGGAGGACTCTAGAGAGAGCACTCTTGACCCATTCTGCATGCGTAGCTGCTGCACGAACATACTGTTCATTGCAAGTGCTCCAAGAACTGGGACGAAAACACTGATAATAAACTAAAGTAGGAGTAGGGTTTTACGCTGATCAGCGACCCGAACCTGGGTAAAAATCCCCTCGCGTTGATCATTAGTTCTGCTCTTTGTGCATACCTCTCTCCCTTCCGAATCGTAAAGGGGTCCTTTGGATCCCATAGGTTTCGTACGCCGACAGTGAGGGTTGTGTGTCCAAACTTTCGTCAAATATGCCAATATTTTTACCACATCATCTTGGTGGCATGACATTACATCAAGCAAGGTTTCATGTGTTTCTGATATTTTTTTCAACTTTTTGGAAGTTAAATGCCATGGAACTCCATGCTTTGTGTCATAGCCGTGAGACCAATATGTTTGAAAATTCCTTCCAATTTACTGCACATCGAATTAACTCGCACACAAGTACACAAATATGATTTTTCAAACCGTTATGGTTAGTCGTTGCATGTAGATGTAGTTCAAATTTGAATTACGGTCATTAAATGGCTAGAAAATCACTTAAATGTCTTTAAAAGGTCAAATGACCCTTGGAATTTTCCAAATTTTCAGATGAAAGTTGTATTAGTGCACGTTAATTGTAGAAAATTTTTGAAGGCCGTAAGAGGAAGCTATCGCCAGTTCGTCATCAAACATGCATTGTTCCCTCTCGGAACCACGAGCCTTCTAGTGAGTTGCTCCGGTTTGTGAGGGGTGTGTGTCCAAACTTTCATCAAACATGCCAAAAATTTTACCACGTTATCTTGGTGGCATGACATTACATCAAGGTTTCATGTGATTCTGATCTTTTTTTTAACGTTTTGGAATTTAAATGCCATGACACTCCATGCTTTGTGTCATAGCCGTGAGACCAATATGTTTGAAAATTCCTTCCAATTTACTGCACATGGAATTAACTCGCACACAAGTAGACAAATATGAATTTTCAAACCGTTATGGTTAGCCGTTACATGGAGATGTAGTTCAAATTTGAATTACGGTCATTAAATGGCTAGAAAATCACTTAAATGTCTTTAAAAGGTCAAATGACCCCTGGAATTTTCCAAATTTTCAAATGACAGTTGTATTAGTGCACGTAAACTGTAGAATTTTTTTTAAGGCTGTAAGAGGAAGCTATCGCCCGTTCGTCATCAAACATGCATTGTTCCCTCTCGGAACCACGAGCCTTCTAGTGAGTTGCTCCAGTTTGTGAGGGGTGTGTGTCGAAACTTTCGTCAAACATGCCAATTTTTTTAGCACGTCATCTTGGTGGCATGACATTACATCAAGCAAGGTTTCATGTGATTCTGATCTTTGTTTTAACTTTTTGGAATTTAAATGCCATGACACTCCATGCTTTGTGTCATAGCCGTGAGACCAATATGTTTGAAAATTCCTTCCAATTTACTGCACATGGAATTAACTCGCACACAAGTAGACAAATATGATTTTTCAAACCGTTATGGTTAGCCGTTGCATGTAGATGTAGTTCAAATTTGAATTACGGTCATTAAATGGCTAGAAAATCACTTAAATGTCTTTAAAAGGTCAAATGACCCCTGGAATTTTCCAAATTTTCAAATGATAGTTGTATTAGTGCACGTTGACTATAGAATTTTTTTAAGGCCGTAAGAGGAAGTTATCGCTTGTTCGTCATCAAACATGCATTGTTCCCTCTCGGAACCACGAGCCTTCTAGTGAGTTGCTTCTATTTGTGAGGGGTGTGTGTCCAAACTTTCGTCAAACATGCCAATTTTTTTACCACATCATGTTGGTGGCATGACATTACATCAAGCAAGGTTTCATGTGTTTCTGATCTTTTCTTTTAACTTTTTGTAATTTAAATGCAATGGCACTCCATGCTTTGTGTCATAGCCGTGAGACCAATATGTTTGAAAATTCCTTCCAATTTATTGCACATGGAATTAACTCGCACAGAAGTACACAAATATGATTTTTCAAACCATTATGGTTAGCCATTCCATGTAGATGTAGTGCAAATTAGAACTACGGTCATTAAATGGCTAGAAAATCACTTAAATGCCTTAAAAGGTCAAATGGCCCCTGGAATTTTCCAAATTTTCAAATGACAGTTGTATTAGTACTACAAAATTTCTCGTACATTTAAAACACCATCTATTTCCACTTTACTCCAAAGTCGTCTTTCACAGCTAATAAAAAATATCAACAACATCACACATAGTTGTTTTGCAGGAACCGTTTGCGATGAAAATTCGTGGGTCTATTTAAGTCTTCCTCCTTAAGCTTCGCTGGCTCGTCTGCTCCAGTGCCGACAACCCCTGAATCCATGAATCTCGATCCCCATTCCCGCAACCCCTTCTTGCAAAAGATGACGCCGTGGAAACGATTCGTGAGGGCCCGTACGGTGGTCGCGTCCTCCCCAAGCACCGCCGCCTGCGCAGAGAGCGCGGCTGCCTATGCCGAGAGTGCCGCCGCATCCACATTGAGCGCGGCCGCATCCGCTGAGAGGGCGTCTGTGGCAGCCGACAAAGCAGCTGCAGCAGCCGAGGCGGCTGCACCAGCTGCTGCGACGGTGGCTGCAAACGCCAAGAGCGCTCGAGCTGCCGTTCGTGCCGTCGATGTCGCCCTGGCCCGGGTCGAGGCCATCCACGCCAAGTTCGAGGACGCACACGCCAAGATATTCCAGGCCACCTCAGAATCCAGCATGCAACCCACGTCTGAAAAGGCGGCAGTGGCCATGGAGCACCTACTTCCTCATGAGATCGCTGAGCGGGAGCTGGAGATGCAGGAGGCGGCGGAGATCGAGGAGCGCCGGGAGGAGGAGTTGCGTGTGGTCGAGGTCGAGGTATAGAAGAGTCTGTCCATCGAGGAATCGGTGGTGGAGTACCAATGCGAGCTCTGGCACAACCACTACTACATGTACTACAACCTTGAGGGCAGCGCCGAGGACGAGGATGAGGACGAGGACGCAGTCGACTTCAGCAGGGGGGACACGGAGTCCACCAACGGCGGCATGTCGCCAGGACAAGTCGTTGACGTCTCATCTCACACCGGTGATGCATAGGCCGGCGCGGCGGCGGCTTTGCTAAAATTATGCGTACTTAGGCTTTGTTTTTAATGCTGGTCTTTTGTTAGAGCAATGTTTAGGTCAACTGGCTCTGTTTAATTACTAGAATTGCTTGATTCAGTAAGTGTGGTCTGTGTGCTGTACGCTCTTTTGTGTGCCCAAATTAGCAAGCGATGTTAAATTATGCAATGACGTGGATGAGGACAGTACTCAGGGAAATTTCCACCAAAATTTGAATTATCAAACTCATCCCATGCGCGTAAAGCAGAAGAATCGTTTGTGATGCACACAATCATTCAAAGTGAATGGTGTCCGGCGGCACCGCGCGCAAAGTTTCCCTCCACATTTCGAAAATTTTGGCCTGCCGCCGAAATATCTACTCCCGCCCCCCCTTCCCCACCCCCTTTTCTCCCTGACCACAAGTCACATTTCCCCTATTTCCTCCTTCCTTCATTCAAAAGCAATAGCCGCTTCCTCGCTTGCTTCCTCGCTCTCGCCGTCTCGCATCCTACCGCCGGGGGTCGCCATGGTCTTCTTCAATGACCTCTCCAGCGGTTCCTCCTCCGACGATGAATTTTTCAGCACCCGGGTATGCCTCTCTTCTCTCTCTCGGGTTATGACTTGGAATGAAGGATTTTAACTCGGCGGTCGATTTGAGTCATTTCTTCCACTTGTAGCTCTCTAGGACCATCATTTGCAATGAATGGAGCGGGTGGCTGAAGATATGCCTGCTCGTTGTCACCATCAATCTCCATGTATGAAGCTAGTTGCGTTTGAATCTGTGGACAGTGGGAGGAAGTTTCTGGCATGTGCAGAGAAGGTTAGCCCCACTTTCGTTGTTACAAATCATTTGTTAGATGTGATTTAGACACTGTCACTGTGCTATGTTATTGTGGATGTTAAGACAGTGTCACAGTTTGTACCTAGTATCTAAAAATGTTGCCATCTCATCAGCGGTGCCATTAGAAAATTATTTGGCACCGCTTTAGTAGTTTGTGCTGCCAACTTTGGTCCACACATCCGAGCAGCCAAGCAGTAAAATACTAAATCTTTATGGCACGAAGGAACTGGGCATCGGAGCAACTAGGTGCTCCGGAGTCCGGATCCCTGATTTTTTTCCGCTGCATCGGCTCGCCAGTGCAGGGCATCGGTGCCAAATGTAGCAACAGTTGTCTTTACACCGGTTTTGGCATACACAGTGGATAGCCTTAGTGCTATTAGTTCTATGTTACTAAATTTGTGCATGTACACACCTGTTAGTATCAATTTGCTGTCATCCAAACACTGTCGCTATGCTGTTGCAGTTATATTTAGCTTCCTAATAAAATGCTCAATTTCTTATTTATAGTACATGACTAAGAACTTGTAGCATTGTTGTAGTTAATTATAGCTTCTGATGTTTCAGAATTTGGTTAATGTCTCATTAGCAATTAATTCATTTGCACATTGAACTTTTTGAGAAGATATGTCATAATTAACTTGTTTCTTCAGTTTATCAAAATATGTATTTGGTGATTTTCTATGTTGCTAGAAACCCATTTCCCCTACAATTGTTACTGATCTAGTTTTAAATATTATAGGATGAACGGAAGTGTTCTTACCTGGAGTGGGTTGATCAAGAGTGGCCACAGTCTGTGAAGATGTGCCTAGCAAAGCTCTGGAGCATGTATGAGGAAGAGAACAGAGGTAGGCTTACAGAAAGTGTTGTCAATGCTGAAGAATATTTGAAGACGCGGGATAAAAAGAGGAAGATGGAGAATGAGCTCAGATTTTTTAAATTAGACTTTGCTAAGATGGTGTTGGCGAAGGAGGAGGCACTTTCCCAGTTGGCCAGTGCAAAACAGGTTCTTACTGAACTGAAAGCAGAGGTGGACAAGACAAGCCTGGATGATCTCGATTAGGGAAATGAATATATTGTTCTAATATTGTTCTTATGAAGGTGAACTAGCTATGTGCTGTACTGTGCTGTTTTTAGGTTGCTATCGTACTGTGATGTTAAAATATATTTATGTGCCTAATATGAAATTGGCGAATAGCTGTTCGATATGAAATGTGAATTTGTGTAGTACTGGAATTATTAATTATAAACTAATAAACCGGCTGAATGGGTCATGGAACTTTGCAAATGGTTCTAGCAGTAAAAGTGCTTGTGATGGATAGCCCAATGCCATACAGTTTTCTTCATCAAATCATGTGTGATGTAGTTGAATAAAAGCAAATAGTTAACCAAGGCAGAGCGTGTGTGATAGTTACACCTATCACACACGAGGCTATACATAAAACTGTGTGGGATGTATATACGAACAGAAACGTTTTCCCTGGATTGACTGTGTGGGATGTATATATGAACGGAAACGTTTTCCCTGGATTGACTGTGTGGGATGTACATAAGAACGGAAACGTATTCCTTGGATTGACTGTGTGGAATGTACATAACAAACGGAAATGTTTGTTTGGGACTGACTGTGTGGGATGTACTTACGACCGGAACCGATTGGACCTGTATAACCGTATTTGATCACTCGCCGGTCACACACGACCTCATTTTGCCGACCGTGTGTGACCGGAGGGCCTATCCCCGACGGTTTCTGGGTCATGTGGGAAGGACCCCCCTATCGCAGTCACTCACTAGGCGACAGTTCAAAACGCCGTCGCGGAAAGGGGTTAAAAACTGTTTGTATAGCACCTCGCTGTACCAGTGATATAGTATAGTTTTATCATCTGTTTTTCTTACAGTGATCTTGCTGGTACATTTAATGGACTGACCTACACGGCTGCAACGTCTCATGTTGCAGATATTTCTTCGACGAGTGAGTTTCGTTGTTGGGTTACGGTCTACACTCAACCTGCCGATGGCGTTGATGGGACTCCACACCCGATTTATTGTTTCCGCTGAAACTTATAAGGTATATATCAGTTTTATGTTATTTATACAAGTGATTACACTTTGATATATACATTGATGTACTATGTATGCCAGCATACTGATCCAGGGATGGCACGGATACACAGAGGCTTGACCGTTTGAGGTCGGGTCGCTACAGATATGGTATCAGAGCACATGTTGACTGTAGGACGTGACCCTAGAAACTGGAAAGCCCCTAGGACAGGAAATCTCTAAAACTTTATTCTCAAAAAAAACATCCTTTACTTCTCATCTTTTCTGATTTTATCAAATAGTCCCTCTTACCTCAAATAGTTAGAATATACCCCTTTCCCTTTTGACCACACGGAGGATCAACTGAAGCCACTCCAAGAAGGATGGGCAACTGATCGCCTCTTCAGAGTAAAGAGGATTTCACCATGCATTAGAAGAGTTGAAGCTCCAACAGTTGAAGACGCCGAAGACTTGAAGAATCTGAAGAATTATTTGACCTTTCACTACTACAGGATGCTGCTAACGCGACACTACGATCAGAGACCCTTTGACGAAACTGTGTGCGATGCATTAATCGCAAACGGTGATGTAAATACCCGTCAAAAAAGATGCAAAACATTTGCGATGGCGGAGCCATCAAACACGGTTCCGATTTTAGTTACGTGTGCAATGCAGGGCACATGGTTCCATCCGAACTGTTTGTGATCAGGCAGAACGACAGAAACGGGTAGCCATATCAATGTGTGTGTGATATACGGCATACAATTCGCTTCGATGAACTGTTTGCTATTAGGGAGTGTAACAGAAATGGTTAGCCAGATCAATGTGTGTGTGATATACGGCATATGGTTCACTCGGACGAACTGTTTTCGATTAGGGAACACAACAGAAATGGTTCAACTTAACAAGATGTGTGTGATATGCGGCATACAGTTCACATAGATGAACTATTTGCGATGAGCCAAAAGAACACAAATGAGTCGTGTAAACAAGATGTGTGTGATACGCGGCAAACAGCCGACTCAGGTGAACTGTTTGCGATGAGAAATTACAAAATAGACGGTTACTACAGTTAGTTCGTGTGTGATTCTATGTGTACAAAAAACTTTGAAAAATGCAAACTAGTTGCTTGCGGTGGCTAGGAGTATCGCACACTATTCGTCTGCGAGTACTCATGTGAGATGATTAGTAAGTTACACATACGTTTCCTTATGTTAACACGTGTGTGAATTTGCAATATGGACAGTTAATATGCAAATGCCTTCTGGACATCGGGCACACGCTTAAACTCAATGAACTGTGTACGATACTAATATTTTCCATGAAAATTTAAGAACTTGGCTAACAGCATTTGAGTAACATATATATAGTGGTTACACTATTCGACAAAAGGAGGATCTTCGTAACATGGTTTTGACAACCATATGGTCCATATCTACATACTTAACATAGTAACAACTATCACATTTTAAGAGGCTGAGGGCCAACAACCATATGGTCCATATCTACATACTTAACATAGTAACAGCTAGCACATTTTAAGAGGCCGAGGGCCATCAACCACAACTATCTACTGGAAGCAGCTTGATCACGGCGACTCGACATCTCGTCAATGAAAAGGAAGAGCCCTCCTGTGCCTTGGTAGAGCATGAGTAGAACAGTGTCTCCAATATTCCAATATGGATGCATTGCCACGACAAGCGAGAACTTGTTAATTTGAATGGTTCCATTTCTGCGGGAAATGCAGTACCTTGCAATCACTTTGGCGTTATTAGCAGGCACAAGTGTAATTCGACCACGCCGGGAAATCGATCCAGGAACTGCTACAGTGGGCAATTTCTGTTGAAATGTAGAATAAAAACCAATTGTAACATATCGTTGAAGATATATATAGTTTATGAGCATCAACATTAAAATAAGACTTTTTACCGGCGTTTTGTGCACACAATTGGTCTTGTTCAATGTGTGCACCATAGGTATAATTAATCCCATCCAAAATCCAGCATTCATACGTTGTGCTATCTCTGTCAGATTATCAACAAAGTTTATGACATGCTTCAAGTCCTTCTAGTGAAATTTTGTACGCTTAGTAACATACAGATCATTCACTATGCATCCAACATATCCTGCTTAAAAGGTGGAAAGGTATTATTTATTCAGAACATAGCAGAAGAATATATAGTGCGCATAAATTGGTAAATAGAATTTGTTACTGCCTAGGAACGGAGTCAGAAACTGAAATCACAATTGGTTGCTTAAATAGTGATCAATTAGTCAGAACAAATACCCCGATTTTGCTAAGTAATATGCCAGCATGGAGAAAGTTGAAAGGACACTAACCTCGATCAGACTTTGATCGGCTGATGACGTTGGGGAAGTAAACATCCATGTTAATTAGACCAGGCTGTGGTGCATGCACTCGAATTTTATTGCCAACTTCCAGTTCATAACACTTAGACATTTTTCTCCAATGGTCCGCATCAAAATAGAAGTGACCATCTTTATCAAGTTTTACGCTAACCGTCATTGTAAATCCATGTTGCATTGTCAATATGACATCCATGGAGTCATCAACAAAGTAAAGCCCAAGATTTCCTTCTACTCCTATTCTTGCAAAGCAAGGGATGTACTGCTTGAAATGAAAATTAAGATTGTAAATTAGATATATTGAAATAACAAAGCAAGATGCAAATATGGGAGTAACTGATAGAATAGATCAATATATAGATGAAAGCAAAGTACAAAAATATATAATTAAAAATAGATAATGTAACAAAAATTTGATGCAAATATGAGAGTAACTGAATGGACAATACATCATATATTTGCCTAATATAGGGGGGGGATCGGCTTCGACATCTAGGCTGCACGTGGCACCATACCTTTTATCCAAATGTAGCAACAGGTGGTATATGTTCACAAATTTAGGCCATGCCGACCATGGTAGGTTGAGATTGAACATACCAAGCGCTCCCTGAAGTCATCCGGAATGGTGAGATAGAACTTCGTTTCCGACTGGCCGCGACCACACTTGCCCGATTTGTGCTCGCACTGTGGACACATGAATGAACACCCACGAATCAGCTAGAACAAAAATGAATCCACGGCGATGTCCGCCGGTTGATTAACAGCGACGGACGGACTGCGATAAGAGATGACTGAATATTTCGCTAAGTTGATTTCCTTTCTCCATGAGAAAAATCCCTGGCCCAATCCCGCAGAAAACCCCAATCGACCAGAGTCTAGAATGTCGGTGTAGATAGGCGGCAGAAAGCGGTAGGGGCGAAATCCCGTGTCATTTGGAGCGCGACCTCCACCTGCCGACAACAACCGTCGAGCTTAGGGTGGCCGCCGTGATAGTAGTTGATGAGGTGCAGAGTTGCGGAGGAGTCCGCGGCGAGTGGGTGGGGATGAAGTGGGAGAGGGTTTTCTTTTTTCCTTTTGCATGTGTGGGTGAACGCACACGGTTCGCAGAGGCGACGGAGATGAATCGTGTGCGATAGTAAATCACCGAGATTGAAGGGGAATCCAAATTTCCTTTGTCCATGAGTTTTTTTTCTACGATGAACATAAACCCTGCAAATCACCGTGTTCAAATTTGGCACTTTTCCGAGTTCATTTACAATATTTAGGGGATTATGTGCATTTTCTAGGCATTAATGCACATAATTCAAATTCAAACAATCGATGCATGAAAAGGTGCACGAGAACGGTCTGGAAAACCATGATCGTGCTATTTAGTAAATTCTCATGCCTTTTTACAAGGAATGGGCAGATATTTCAAGGAGATGTGTGGCAATAGTCAACCATAAACTCATCATTTACTGGGTTAACAACTATACAAAAATGAAATACATGCTTGAAAAACATGATGCCTGGCATGGTGCCATGGTATGGCCTCACCATGCCCTGGTAAAAATTTGAGAATGTTTGCCTTATGTCGTCATGCACGCCATTCATAAATCGAACCATCATCGAGGAAAATTCATGGTTTCGAGGGGGAAATCAACAAGATTGAAGTGGCCGAGAATCCAAATTTCCTTCCTAGCTTGTCATTCAGTTTTTTCTACAATCAACATACCCCCTTGAATGCAACGTGTTCAAATTTGGCATTTTTTCGGGCTCATTTAATTACCATATTAGGGGATTATGTGCATTTTCTAGGCATGAATCCACATAATTCAAATTTGAACAATTGGTGCATGAAAAGGTGCACAAGAATGGTCTGAAAAAACCATACTCGTGGTATTTAGTAAATTCTCAAGCCTTTTACAAGGAATGGGCAGAGATTTCAAGGGAATGCGTGGCAATAGTCAACCACAAACGTGTCATTTACTAGGTTATCAACTATAGAAAAATGAAATACGTGCTTGAAAATCATGACACCTGGCACGGTGCCATGGTATGGCCTCACTGTGCCCTGGTAAAAAGCTGAGAAGGTTTGATTTATGTCATCATGCACGCCCTTCATAAATCAAACCATCACTGAGGATGTTCCATGCTTTCGAGAGGGACATCACCAAGATTGAAGGGGAATCCAAATTCCCGTCCTAGTTTGTCATTCCATTTTTTCCAACGATCAACATACCGCCTCAAATGCAACGTGTTCAAATTTGACATTTTTCTGGGCTCATTTACCATATTTAGGGGATTATGTGCATTTTCTAGGCATTAATGCACATAATTCAAATTTGAACAATCGGTGCATGAAAAGGTGCACAAGAATGGTCTTGAAAACCATGCTCGTGCTATTTAGTACATTCTCATGACTTTTACAAGGAATGGGCAGATATTTCAAGGAAATGTGTGGCAATAGTCAACCATAAACGCGTCGTTTACTGGGTTGACAACTATACAAAAATGAAATACATGCTTGGAAAACATGACGCCTGGCGTGGTGCCATGGTATGGCCTCACCGTGCCCTGGTAAAAATTTGAGAATGTTTGCCTTATGTCGTCATGCATGCCTTTCATAAATCGAACCATCACCGAGGAGGTTTCATGGTTTCGAGGGGGAAATCACCAGGATTGAAGGGGGATCCAAATTTCCTTTGTCCTTTGTCCATGAGATTTTTTCTAGGATGAACATACACCCTGCAAATCACCGTGTTCAAATTTGGCACTTTTCCGGGTTCATTTACCATATTTAGGGGATTGTGTGCATTTTCTAGGCATTAATGCACATAATTCAAGTTGAAACAATCGGTGCATGAAAGGGTGCACAAGAACGGCCTGGAAAACCATACTCGTGCCATTTAGTAAATTCTCATGCCTTTTACAAGGAATGGGCAAATATTTTGATGAAATGTGTGGCAATAGTCAACCACAAACGTTTGTTTATTGGGTTTTCAACTATATAAAAAATGAAATAAATGCTTGAAAAACATGACGCCTGGCATGGTACCATGGTATGGCCTCACCATGCCCTGGTAAAAATTTGAGAAGGTTTGGCTTATGTTGTCATGCACGCCCTTCATAAATCGAACCATCACCGAGGAAGTTCCATGCTTTCGAGAGGGAAATCACCAAGATTGAAGGGGAATCCAAATTTTCTTCGTTCTTTGCCCTGGAGTTTTTTTTCTACGACGAACATACACCCTGCAAATCACCGTGTTCAAATTTGTCATTTTTCTGGGCTCATTTACCATATTTAGGGGATTATGTCCATTTTCTAGGCATTTAGCACATACAAATCCAATCTAGCTACAGCTGCACGGGTGTGATGTGAGGGACATGGATTGTCATTCGATCGCGGTGCATCCTAAGGTGCACATGTGCAATCCGCGTGGCTGGGGTTCCAGCCAATCATAACGCAACACATAATAGGCTCAGCGCACACTGTTTCTGGAGGCGACGGAGATGAACCTTATGCGATAATGAACAAGCAAAATTGTAAGAGATGCCAAATTTCCTTTGTCGTTTGTCGTTGAGCTCTTAAAAACCACCGCACTGTACGGCTGCCCGGCCCCTCCGTCCCAGAGCTCTCTCCAAGCGTCGTTCATGGCACCGCGGCGCATAGTAACTGGTAAGGAAGTGATGGCATCCCACCGCGCCGCATTCCTTGCCGCCCGCGACCGCACACATGGTAAGAAAGCGACGGCATCTCACCGTGCCGAGTTCATCGCCGCCGACGGCCACACAGTTACATGGGCGGACTTTGAGGCTACCATGGCCGAATGGGCGGTGGGTCTAGAGGTGGCCAAAGCCGCACAGAAGGAGCGGAAAAGGCAAAAAGCAGTCAAGAAAAAGAGAGTCCCGCCGCCGCAAGAAAGAAGAGGCCGCACGCCATGCTGAGGAGAGCTTGGTAGACATCGAAGCACGGTGGGCTGCCGCCTACGAGGCCGGGAAGGAGAACGCCGGCGTTTGGCCAGCATGCCCCGATGGCAGCATGTGAGAAGTAGTTAGTGCGTGTGTCGCCCGTAGTCTTAGAGCAAATTACCAGTAGTACTTTAAGTTTGTAATATCTATTATTAACGTACAATGTCGGTAAGCGCATCCTTTGAGGGCTTTGATTAGCATGTGTTCACTGATGTTTTCTAGCCCCACCCCGGCCCCAAATACTACCAAAACGTCCGCCCATAGCCACTGGAGGAGACTAGAGCTGGCCGCAGGTGGTTTTTAGTCCCAACTCGCCGCGCGAGTTGGCTGCACACCGGCTTAAATTGCCACGCCGGCGGATGGCAGCAAGCTTCTCTCTTGTTGCATAGGATCAAATCTGGCTACGCGAGTGAGTCAGGTTGACACTTGATTGCATTTCATAAACCGATGATTGCTCATCGGGTGTCACCTTGCCTCGTTCATGTACATTGAATAATCCTGATACAATGAAAGAGATTTTTGAAATTAGGTGCGGTTGGAGATGCTGATAGATATAAGAATTATTAGAAGATCACAAAACACACGGTTTCTATGGCGTACCCGTATGCGTTTTTTTGCGTTAATGATCCATAAGTCAGTTACCTGTGCGATGTTTCCTAATAAACCAGGCGTACCATTGACCAAAAAAATCAACTACACATGTACTTTTTTTGGAGACGGGATCTGCCAATTTTCTCTTTTCTCGCACACGAGTATTTTACGCGCTTCGTGTGCGTTGTGTGTTTCCCCCACCCAAGTTTCAAGTTTCGCAGCGAAATTTTTATTAGGCGCGTGATTTCATAATTTATTCCTCCAACCACATCCCCACCCATCAAATTTCATTAGTATCTCCCCCCTCCCCCTACCAGCAGCTCAAACCGCCGCCGCCGCTACCACAACTTCAACCACATCTACGTTCTGCTCGGATCTAGTCAGGAAACCCACCGGTCTCTATCACCGCCCCGGCCTGATTGCTTAAATGGCGCCTGCAAAACATACTCATGCCTCCAAATCCCCACCGCCCCTACCTCCAGAGCATCATCATGCAAGCCCAACCACATATCACGTGGAGGTCGAGGAACTGATGGCAGTCCATGGCGTGATGGCCGCTGTGCGTGTTGACCCGGAGGAACACCTCGCCTCCGCCGCCGCCGACATGGTGCAGGCTGTGGCCCAGATGAAGTGCCCCAGCGACTACCCCCAGGACTTAACAGGTATGATCTGACCAGCTCAATCTTACCAATACCACTTGCAATGGCTATGTTTTGTACGGTTGATGTATTAAGCATGTTCGTGCCTTGTTTATTTCAGTACTGCACACTGTGTGATGTTCAAGTATTAACTGTCCAGCTCAATTTCACCAATACCAGCAACAAACTTACAATACATGACTCAGGATATCACTAGAGATGATGCCCATGTTGTACTTAACATGCCTTTCCATGTACTTACGCAGGGTCATAACGGCTGATGCTGTTGGTTGCCATCGAGGTTAGTTGCATCCCATGTATTAAAGTATTTCACATCATTTGTGCAATTGCAATTTAACTTCTACCATTTACTGGTTGCCTGTAGGTACACATGTCAGTAGCACTGATCCACGCTTCGACCCGGAGGAACAGCTCGCCTCCGCCGCCGCTGACTTTGGGCGGGCTCTGGCCAAGATGAAGTGCCCCAGCAACTACCTCTCAGGACTTACCAAGTATGTACTCACCAGTTCAATCTTACCAATACCAGTTGCAATTAATGGCTATGTTTTGTACGGTCGATGTATTAAGCATGTTGTAGTAAACATGCCTAACATGTTTTAGCTACTTTCCATACCTTTTTATAGACAACTGGGCCATTCTCTGCTCTGGCAGCACCTGCCTTGTGATGTTTAACTATGCCAATTGCATTTTTATCAGTTCCGGTTTCAATGGCTATTAATCCTGTTGCAATTAATAGTTGAATCCATTTTAAACAGTTGTATTTCAATGGCTACAAACTTAAAAAACATGACTTAGGATGCTGTTAAGCCTGTTGCAATTAGCAGTTGTATCCATTTTTTAATCTGTCCCTTTGCTACCATGCTACTCTCTACAATGAAGATATACTAGAGATGCTGCCCATTTGCTATTTTTGGTGGATACTAACCCTGTTGTAATTAACATGCCTTTCCATGTACTTACGCAGGGCCATAATGGGTGATGTTGTTGTTTACCGTCGAGGTTAGCTGCATCCCATGTCTTATAGTTTTTTACATCATTTGTGCAATTGCAGTTTGGCTTCTAACATTTACTTGCTTCTTGTAGGTACACATGTCGGCGGCACTGATCCATGCTTCGACCTGGAGGAAGAGCTCGCCTCCGCCGCCGCTGACTTTGGACGGGCTCTGGCCAAGATGAAGTGCCCCAGCAACTACCTCTCAGGACTTACCAAGTATGAACTCACCAGTTCAATCTTACCAATACCAATTGCAATTAATGGCTATGTTTTGTAAGGTCGATGTATCAAGCATGTTGTAGTAAACATGCCTTAACATGTTTTAGCTATTTCCCTACCTTTTTATGGACAACTGGGCCATTCTCTGCTGTGCAGCACCTGCCTTGTGATGTTTAACTCTGCCAATTGCATTTTTATCAGTACCGGTTTCAATGGCTATTAAGCCTGTTGCAATTAACAGTTGAATCCATTTTTAAACAGTTGTATTTCAATGGCTACAAACTTACAAAACATGACTTAGTATGCTGTTAAGCCTATTGCAATTAACAGTTGTATCCATTTTTTAATCCGTCCCTTTGCTACCATGCTACTCTTTCGCAATGAAGATATCACTACAGATGATGCTGTTTTATTACCATTTGCTATTTTTGGTGGATGTTAACCCTGTTGTAGTTAACATTGGCTTTCCATGTACTTACACAGGGCTACAATGGGCGATAATGTTGTTTGCCGTCGAGGTTAGCTGCATCCCATGTCTTATACACCATCTGTTCCTAAATATAAGTATTTTTAGAGATTCCAATATAGACTACATAAGGAGCAAAATGAGTGAATCTAGATTCTAATCTAAACTATGTCTATAATTCTATATACATCCGTATGTAGTTCATATTGAAATCTCTAAAAATACTTGTACTTAGGAACGTAGGTTGTATTTTACATCATTTGTGCAATCTCAGTTTTGCTTCTAACATTTACTGGTTTCTTGTAGGTACATATTTGAGCGGTACTGATCCACGCTTCAATCCCTTTTGCGTATGGTGCAATGAGATATTCATGAACAAGCGTCAAGTGATGAAACTAAGAAAGATTGTTAGGCAAAAGAAACGGGTGATGGGAATTAAGCTCTTTATTTACACTTTGTCCAAGACAGTGAACTTTAGGATGGTAAGTAATGTGTTGCCTTTTCCCCCTGCCCACAACAAGTTACTCTATTAGACCTCAGTATCTGATATTTTTCTCTTTTCAGTGGTTTCCAAAGCTATTTACTGATGATTACCTTGCAAACTACATGACCGGAGTGGAGGCAACTAAGGTTAAAGTATATAATTCATGCTACCATGATAATGCTCTAGAAGTCTTCCTGAAGGCGGTGAAGGATGGGCGGGCGATCGTCACAAGGGGTTGGACAAAAGTTGTTCGTGCCTATGGCATGCAGGAAGGCACATTATGGGCATTCCGCTTCATCAACACCATCGGCTGTCAAAATGAATTACACTTGTCTCTTCACCATTACCGCCTCTAAATATTGTGGTTCATCATAGTTAATTGCTGTCTAATCCTGTAATTACTGAGCATATTGTACTGACAATTTATTTATGGATTCGTTGTTGAACCATTGTGCTGAGAATTTGAATTGCACATTTCATATTTCAAAATTTCCAATTCAAATAATAAATTACAGGGAAAAATAAAATTATACAGGAGCGAATAAAATAATGTGCACACGGTTAGAAAGATAACAGTGTGTGCGATGAAAAATAGAGAACAGACGGTTCTTTGACGTGAAACATTTGCGATGCCCGACGGACGCACACACGGTTTCGTCTCATATGCATGTGCGATTCATGGTAATACGGCAAACATTTCAAACCAGTGTGCGTGTGTGATAGGAATACCAATCGCACACAGTTATGAAAATGGACACGTTGGCATTAGTAGAGGCACCGCACACATTTTACATTCTTGAACCGTGTGCGATAACGTACCTATCACAAACATATCGGTAGATTAAATGTTGATGTCCACCTTTTTCACATGACTATAGCGGCGTAATCGTTTGGGATGTCTCTCTGATCAAAAATGTAACGTCGAGATGTAACATGTGGGACTGGGGCGGCTTCTCATATGTTTATTCTATGGCGATCGTCAGTAGCCGCTCGCCTATCCTCGACGGTTTCTGGGTCGTGTGGGAAGGACCCCCCTATCGCCCACACTCACTTGGCGACGGTTCCAAATGCCGTCCTGGAAAGGTATAGCACGATACGGTACCAGTGTTTGGAAGACCAAACCCCTGTTATATACTCACGTTAGATGCGACGATTTCTGAGCTGTCATTTGTTTGATGTTTTTTTTGACAGTCAAAAAATAAAACCAGTTTCTTCAAAACTATTATTTGTATTGTGTGTATGTCCCTCCATTCTTCTCCCGTATCTCATCCCAAAACCCCTCGACCCCAATAGATGATGAATGAAGTTGGACTGGTATTCTCTGGACCGATGACTCAGTTGGAGGCAGAGCTATGGATTCAAAACATGGAGATTCACTTCGGGAAAAATTTGATTGCAAGGAAGTATGAGGTTCAATACACTCTTCAGTTCTTTACAGAAAGTGCTGCAACCTAGTGGAAAATGCATCAAGCGATACAAGGATGTAATGGAGCAAAAACTTGGGAGGAATTCAAGAAAACTCTGTTAAGATCCTGTCTCATCCGGAAGCACTATGATAACCCAAAGAAGAAACCTTGTGCCTGCAAGATTTGTGGAGAAATAGGACACACCAATGAAGAACACAAGGATGGATGCCCTCATTGTGAAGTAAATCATCCAGCTGAAGAATGCCCGACTAGGCAGGTTACATGTTCCCTGTGTGAAGGAGCTACTCATTTCCCGACTCAGTGCCAAATCTACCCCGAGGTACAAGAAGTTACCAAGCAGCAGAAAGAAGCCCTCAGGGAAAGTTTAGAAGAACCCGTGATGGAGGAAGTTATTGAAGACCCTCATGGAGAAGGCCTAAACAGATTTTACGCTCATGCCTGCTATTCATGTGGAAAAGAAGGACATTTTTCACGGTATTGCACAAAGGAAAGAGAAGAGTATCTGGGAGATTTCCCGACAGCAGAAGTGAAGTTTAACCCTCCGGAAATAGAAGCTCTGATCATTATGGAGAAACCCAGGAAGAGAAAATGAAGGCGTCCCCAGAACAACCCAATTTCTATAGAGAAGGACCTGAGTCATATCAATTGTTACAGGTGCAAGGATTTAGGTCATTACACTGATAAATGTCCAGAGAAGAAGCCTAGAACCCAAAGAGCAGACACCCTCCCCAAGAAGCCCCTGGATTTGTCCGACGTCATTTGTTGACACTGCAAGGAAGCATGACATTTTGCCAGAGAATGTCCTGAACCGAGGAAAGCTAGAAGTTGAGTAGTTGAGATGTTGTTATACTGGAATAAAGAATGCAATAAATGGAGAACGCATCTTTATTTTCATCGAGGATATGGAGTTGAATTATGTAATAGAAGTCTCAGATATCATAATGAATTTATGAGTCAATAAAAAAGTTAATGAGTAATGATTTCATACTTTGAATTTTATTAGTTGTTACCCTATGAACAAAGATTTTGACCATTTTCGAGGAGATGAGAAATATGGTCTATGGATGGATTTGTGTATTACATTTTATGGGTGGTAGTACCCTGTGAGCACACTTGACCCATGGAAAGGATAATGATATTCCATAGAGTGGAGTTGAACAAAATACGTCGGAGTTTTGTTTTTGATATGATGGAATGAAGCACTATTAGGGGTGCAAGGTTGGAATATGGAACAATTGTAACTCCCAGGATGAGTTAAAATTGTGCAAATGTTGAAGTGGGCCATAACCCATAGGCCCAGGAATTAATAAGGATCAAGCACTCCCTTGAGGAACAAATTTTGGAAGAAGTTGTGATTTGATCAGCAGACGTTCCTTAGATGGATACGAAAAACCAGAGAGTTGTGAAGAAATGATAGATGTTTTGTTCAGCTTGCAGAATCAATGGATTTAATCGAACCCAGTTCGAGGACAAGAGAAACTCTGCAAGGCTTGTGAGAATGACTGAGTGTTAGAAATGCGAGATTCGCTAAACCATATACAGGGTAATGATCTAGGTGCGGAATGGACTGATCACCATACCGACTTACTCTTATCATTCACTCTTGCTATTTGGAATGGTAAATCTGAGTGACTTACCCATAGTAGAGTGACGACGATTTCAAATCCTTGTTTCAACACTAGAATGGTAGGATGATTGATCCATGTACAGGCAACCGCTGCCAAACGTAGGTTATACGATGAGATTCAGCCCAGACCCATTTTCCTGCAGGAGAAACCATAAATTATTGACCACCAGGAGATTTTGATAGTTGTTTAGTATTGGCGACAGACCTGTCAGATGTGAAGACTCAACCTCGGAAGAACCTTACCATGATGGAAGGACACATGATATTGAGGAAAAGGTTATGCCTCTACCGGAACAGCCCCAGAGTAGGATTTATCCCGAAGCTCTATGAAGACCAACATTGCCAACCCAAAGGATGGAGTACATGAGTTTTCACAGAACCGTAACCATGCTTCTAAGGGTGGTAGCACCCCAGGACCATTGTGATGATCAATGGAATTTCAAGAAGACCCCCAAACCCTAACCTTTTCTTGCTAGTCTCTTCGAATCTCGAGGATGAGATTCATTTTAAGGGTGGTAGTTTGTATCATCCCAAAATTCTAAATTTTGGAATGTTATATTAAATAAATTATTATGCTTGTTTGTTTGATTGTTGTGTGATTGATTGTGTGAAATTGAGTGGAATTTGAAACTTTTTGAAAGTTGAATGAGAGGGAATGAAATGACTTTCCCAAACTTTCATCCTTGCATTTTGATCTCAATGAATTCAAATTCAATTCAAACACAAAACCCTAGAGTGAAGATGACATGACTTCTTCCATTTGAAATGAAAAGGGTTTTTGAAAAGATTTGGATTCCATCTAAAAATATTTAAAATTTAGAAACTTTATGCAACTCAATGATTTTCAAGAGAGAAGATAAAATGACTTCTTCAAATTATAAGAAATATGAGTTGGAGGTTTAAAAGAATCAAATTGAAAGTCCCTTTGAAGGTATTTTGAAACCCACTTTAAATTTGGAGTTATTTGGTTTTTATTCAAATTATTTTTCTCCAAAAATAAAATATATGAAAAATAGGGTAAAATGATTCCCTTCAACAGAAACATGGAGAAAAATAAATTTGAAACCATTTTGGTATTTTAAAAATGATTTTTTACTGGGTTTTATTGCAACAGTATCAATGTTTGCCTATTTTGATTTTTTTGTTGATAATATTTGGACTTGAAAAATAGCCCATGTTTCAGGATTTCTTTTTCTGAACATTTTCATGCATTATATGACTGTATGATATTTTGTTTTAGTTTTATTCCTTTTGTTCTCTGTTTAAAAGATAAAGGAAAATGTTTTTCTTAAACGGCTGAAGCCACCGAGGCCCATCTCTCTCTCCTTCTCTCTCTCCCTCACCCGTGGCCCACTGGCTAGCCGGCCCAGTCGCGTCGCTGCCGACACCGAAATCCTGAAGGGATCGGGCACCCGATCTAGTCGATCCCTCTCTCTCTCTCTCTCGCTGACGCGTGGGTCCCTCCGACCGAATCCTACCCCGCGCGGTCGCCTTCTTCCCCCTCCGCAAGCCACGGTCATCATCGCCGCCGCTGCCGTATCCCGGATCTCTCGGGATCGAGGATCCCCCTCGCCCAACCCCTCCTCCAAGGCGCCCCCCCTATAAAACCTCTCTCCCTCGACCCGTTCCCGCCTTTTCCCCTCGCTGAGAACCACCGCTGCCCCCTCGAGACCTCGTCGGAGTAGAGCCCCACCGCCGCACCATTGCCGCCCTGCCGCCCCACCGCGACCTCCTCGCCGCCACCTGAGCGCACCACCACAACCCCCCTCGCTCCCCTGGTACCCCCGGCCACCTCCCCGAGCTCGAAGACCCCCGGAAACTTCGTTCCCCGTCGCCACCGACGAGCACCGCAGTCCGTCATCCCCGAGCCCCGCCGAGGACACCTTCGTGCTCGCCACCGTCGCCCACGTCGAACCGAGCCCTCCTGGAATCCGGAGACCCACGGGAGGAGCCGCATGTGTCAACCCCGAGCCGCCACCACTGCCGACGACCTTGCCGGAGTTCACCTCCACCACGGTGAGCTCTCCACTCCCCCTCCACTGTCCGATCTCAATATAATGGCATAGATTAGATCCCGCAAACAGTTAGGTTTATTTTATTAGATCGGTTTTTAGTCACGGTTTTTGTCTCGGTTTAGATCTAACTGGCCGATCGGTTTAGTTTATTTAATCGCCCGTACGTGTTTTAGTTAGGAATCGACCGAGCGCAATTTAGCGTAGGATCGCACACCACTTGGCCCAATAACAGCCCACCACGTAGCACTTGTCCGATTTGTTTTTTTGGGTTTATTTTCGTTTCTGTTTTAAAAACAGAAAAAAGTTTCAATCTTATAAATTGAATATCTTTTATTTTAGAGATCCAAATTGAGTGATTCTTTTTACTGTAGTTTCAAAGTTTTATGAAGTTTCTATTGGTTCAATTAGATTTCAAATTTTAGTAGTTTAATTTTGAGTTTGCATGAATTTGTTCAAATCACTATTTTGGCCATATCTTGAGTTTTAAAAATTTGTTTTTGATTGATTCCTTTTGCTGTTGTTTTCTTATTGTATTGTCTATCCAGTAGCATATACTGAATTATTTTTAGTTTATTTTAAATTAGGGTTTTAGGCAAAACAGTACTGTTTTAGTTCTAGCTTTGTTTTAATCTTTTCTTCATAGTTTTAATTTTTTTAAACAATTTCTTTGTACTTTTGACAAATTTAGTTTTTCTGTTATTGAACAGTAGAATATTTTATTTTATTAAAAAAAATTAGTTTCTTTAGTTTTCTATGAAAACTTGTATAGGTTATAGTTAGAGTTAAAAGGTTTTATTTGTTTCTTTTTGTTACTAAAAGTTTATGAAAAATTCTTTCTGTTATTTTAATAAAAACTCTTTCTTTTCTCTTAATTTATTAGTTTAGTATTTTCCTTGTTGTTAGGTTTTACTTAGGACAAAATTATTTTGGTGTGCATAATAGAGTTTTCTTAAGTAGTTTTCTTTTGGAGTTTTCTGTGGATTTCAACTTGGTTTTATTATAGGTTCTTTGTTGCTTTTATTTCAATTGAGTGTTAAAATGATTGATAGAATTGATTGCTAGAGTGTTTTTCTTATGTGAATGCTATGCTTGACTTAATAGATTTACCTCGGAGTGACGGACAGTACCAAGTTATTTTTGAGAGTGTTATTATCTTCATCAACTTACCAGGCAAGTTCACTTTGACCATGTTATTCAGACCTATGTTTTTACTTGTATGTAGTGCCACCTTTTTATCGTTCCCTCTAGTAGTGTATTGAATCCTTGTAGTTGAGTAGTATGCATGAGGTAGGAACCCATCACCCTACTACCAAGCCCAGGACGTTGTTTAGTTATAAATGCTACGCTATAGTAGATGGGGTTGGTATGAGTGTTCGGGAGTAGTGTGAGTATGAAGGACTCTACGTTAACGATGACAACTTCATGATGGCATCTACAAGGACTGCATCTTCATGGCCGACTTCAAGACTCAAGACAAGAATTCAATATACCTCTGGGTGGAAAATGGTTAAGAAGGGTACATGGTGCGCCCAGTACTCAGTGATTCCGGAGAAGCGCCATGATATTATGCGGAAAACTCCACCCAGGCTCGAAGAGACGGAAGAATACTTCATGCCCGGAAGCTTACCTATGCAACGGCAAGTCACTATGGGCTCTGGCTTGGTTGACCTTAGCTGTGACTCTGGCTGGGACAGTGCCAGCAAATGTAGAACTAAGGTAGGATTGGATGGGCACTGGACAGTGGTCAGAGGAACTCTTCGGAAGACCATGTTTTGGTCGTCTTGTTCTCAAACATCATGAAGTGCAAGAACGTAAAAAGAGGGATCAAATCTTGCGGGTAAAGTGTACAAACCTCTGCAGAGGGTTAAAACCTAATCGATTAGCCGTGTCCCCAGTTACGGACAATTTGAGCCTCTGGACTTGGATCTATCTCAGAACTCTCAACACCAGACTGATAACTTAATTGTGGGCAACTTATGATGATTTGGGCTATGAGATATCGGTTGGCGGAACCATGTCATAGTAGGATACTCTGTAGTGAAGATTTCCTTGACTATTTCTTTGATGTAGGGAAAATAAAACCAGCTTTTACGCAAAAACTCAGACACAGAGCCACAAAGCCATATTGCATATAGTATAGTTTTATCATCTATTTTTCTTACAGTGATCTTGCCGGTACATTCAATGTACTGACCTACACGGCCGCAATGTCTCATGTTGCAGATATTTCTTCGACGAGTGAGTTTCGTTGTTGGGTTATGGTCTACACTCAACCTGCCGATGGCGTTGATGGGACTCCACACCCGATTTATTGTTTCCGCTGAAACTTATGAGGTATATATTAGTTTTATGTTATTTATACATGTGATTGCACTTTGATATTGTAACACCCCGAGTGGTTAACTACAGTAATCACCCTTTTGATTATGCCATGTCATCATGTTTAACAGTGCATGATCATCATTAGCATCATATTGCTTTTCAACTCCTAAGTCAAAATCCAAATTTAAATGAAAGTGAAAAATAAAAGTTGTCTGACATAAAAACTAAAATGTTCGATAAATAGTAAATATTGCAGAGACTAATCTAAAATTGAAACCAACAAATAATAAATTAATTAAGAGACTCTAACAGTAGCAAAACAACACTAATTAATACCTTTTTAATTAAATAAAATTCCAAATGAAAACCTTTGGACTCAAAACCATTTTATTACAGTGACATATAATGCACCATATTTATTTGGGCTAGTCTCATATTTCACAAAAGTGTTTTGAAATAAAAACAAAAGCCTAAACAGAAACTAAAAAGAGAAAACAGAAAAGAAAAAAAAGAAAAAGAAAAAGAGAAAGGAGCCCACCGCTGCCTGGGCCGCGGGTGCACAGTGCGGCCCGACCCACCTAGCTCTTCCCCTACCCCGCACTGCTCACCCGCGCTGCCTCGTTGTCGAACACCTGACGCGCGCACGCACACCCGCGCCCCGGCCCCCCCCTCTCCCGCTCGACAGCGCGCGCTCTCGCTCGCCGTGGATAAAGGGCAGCGCCCAGCGCTCCCCCGGCCCCCCTGGCCACCCTTCAACTCTTCCCTCTCTGCTTCCCCCTCACCCAAGCGCCAACGACGCCATGGCTCCGGCGTAGCCACGGCCACCGCGCCCCATACGCCTCCCCGACATGTCCCTGAGCTTCGCCGGCGGCCTCTACTTTGCCTGCGCCGACTGGACTGAGCCGAGGACCCCGGCATCGTCCCCAACTCCGTCGTCTTCAACCTGCGGCCGCCCGCATCGCCGCCGTCGATTCGCCGCCTCGAGCCCACCCCGAACCCACTTAAGCACACCTGCAGGAGCGCAGTAAGCTGCCGCTTTGTCTCCCTCTCCTCGCGCCATCGTTTGCGGCCCCTAGCGAGCGCCTCCACCGTAGCCGAATGCGCCGCTGCCCGCCTCATCGCCGGCATGGCTCCGGCGACCAAACGGCCCCGCAACTGTGCCCGCTCGCTTCACCGCATCACGCAGGTCACGCCTAGCCTCTTGGCTCGTTCGCACGCACGCTGCAACGCCGTTCGCCGTCTCACCCGAATGCCACCGTCCACCGACGAGCTCACCGCGCTCCGCTCCGACCACCGCAGCTAGCGCCGGTAGGCTAGATCGACGCGGCTCGGGATGCCCGATCGAGAGCAAGAAACGGCGCTCGATTTGACCCACTGTGCGTGAAACCCGCAGCTCTCCCGAGCCTCTGCCGCGTTTTCGGGCTCGCCGGCATTCAGCCGCCGGCCAGCCAACATGGCAAGGGTGGGCCCCGCCTCCGTGCCACTGACTATGGGCCCGCGGGCCCCAGTTGACCCGGTCAGCCCGCTGACTGGGCTGGCTATGTCACTGACACACGGGCCCCACTGCCTGTTAATTAATTATTTTGATTAAGTTAATTAGTTTAACCTAATTACACACTGACATGTGGGCCCAGTAGCCTAATTAGTTGATTAGTTAAAAATAAACTCTGTTTAGACTAATCAGATGCTGACATGTGGGCCCCACTGATCAGGTTTGACCCTGGTCAGCCGACCGTTGACTGCTGACATCAGCATTACGTCACAGTGACGTCACCCTGCTACTGTTTCGGATAATGTTGTTTTAATTAATTAAATAAATTCCAGAAATTAATAAAAACTTTAGAAAATCATATCTTTTAAACCGTAACTCCGATGAAAATAAATTATATATGAAAAATGATCAGAAAAATGAGACGAATTCGAATACGCTACCCACATACCTGTTAGATGCCTCTAACTATCTGTACATGCAACTTTTTGCCTGTTTCAGATAAATGAATAGTGCATGACTTTAGTAAAACAATTCCAAACAAATTTCTAAAATAACTAAATGACTTAGACATGTCTTCAGGCAACCCTGCACTGCACGTTAGCGTAGCCTGCTCCGTGTTGCTTATGTTGCTCTATATTTATACTGTTTCCTCCCCCTCTTCTCTCTCGATAGCCCCCGACACCGACGTCGTCCCTGAGGCCGATGCAGCTCCGGAGCCCGAAGACACCTTTGACAACCTTGCCCTTGCCGCCGAGCAACCAGGCAAGCCCCCCTTTTGATCATCCCGATATCGCCCATTCTATTTCTCAAGCTTGCATTAGAATTGCTGCTGCTACTGCTTTACCTATTCTGATGCATAGCCTGTTTACTGTAGCCTGCTATTGATAATTACCTGCATATCCTAAACTGCTTAGTTTAGGCTGGGTAGAGACCTATCAGTGACCCCACTTATCCCGACTGCCCCGCTAGATTATCCGAAGACCCGATCAACGGGAATTGAAGATCAGGCCCCAACACCGCACATCACCCCCCTTAGTTGTAACGACACTGCAGCGTTACTATCGAGTGCCGAGGGTGATACCTCGTGTAGCACTTCTGATGTTAACTCTGTAGAGTAGCTATTCGGTCGTGGTCATCAAGGGTGATTCCTCCTTCACCGCTTCCGATAACGACGCTGTCATGCAACACATCAAGTGTGAACCCAGTGAGGGTGATTCCTCCGAGTTCACCTTGATGAAGACATCGAGTAGGAATCCAATGAGGGTGATACCTCGGATTCCCCAGATGTTATGGACACACGGATACTTGGACTTTACACTGTTACTTGGATAGGCGGGTCGACCCTGAGGGGTACCCGCGTGCGCCTGAGAGGCGAGTGTTGTGAAGACGGGTGCCTGTATGGTGCCCGAGTGCTAAATACGAGGCGCGGCCAGGCATTCTTAACCCTTGCAACAAGTCCTCGAGACGGGGCGACGGGGTCACATATTTCGTGAGTCTCTGCTCGTTACCGCAAGCCCTAGTCCATTAACGATTTGGATATTTGATCCGAGCAGGCCTCTGGTCTGACAGCACTAACCATCACGTGGGCATAGTATGGGCGTTCTGCATCGTATGCATCAGCCGACAGTTCTGTCAGACGTCCAGTTCAGCATTGTGGCACGGTCGGATCGTACCGACCCTCCGAGGCGGTGCTGGTATCCACCCTGCACACAACGACCCGGAGTGCACAGGGCGATGGCCCAAGACCCCTGAGTGCTTAGGATGTAGACCAGCGGGGACCTCTCTGCTGAGCTGTAGGTAGGGTTGCGGTGTGTCGTTTGGCCGAGGCCGGGCATGACCCAGGAAAGTGTGTCCGGCCGGAGTTAATCGAGCGTGTTGGGTAAGTTGGTGCACCCCTGCAGGGAAGAAAACTTCTATCGATAGCCTGTCCTACGGTAAAGGACACTCGGAGTTGTATCCTGATTGATACAATTTAGAACTGGATACTTGGATACTATGGCTCTAGGATTGCTTCTCGCAGGGAGTCGAGAAGGGATCTCAGGACGAGGTTGATGACTGTATGGCTCTGGGATTGCTTTCTCGCAGGGAGTCGAGAAAGGATCTCTGGGTGAGGTTGAGACTTAATGATACTGCTACATTATATTGTACTGTTCTACTCTCTTCTATTGCTGCAAGACCGATGAAGATGCTAGTCTTCGATAGGACTAGGCCTTCTCTCTATTCTGGCATTTCTACAGCCCAGTCCACATATACAGCCTCCCTTTGAAAATGTTGCATATGTAGTGTAGATCCTTGCTTGCTGAGTACTTCTGAGTACTCACGGTTGCTTTGTTTTCCTTTTCTCCCCATATCAGTTTGTCGTGACCAGATGACGGAGCCCCTGAGAAAGATGCCCCGTCGATCGACTACTACTACTACCCAGAGGATGGATTCTACTACGAGTTGACTGACGACCAGGAGTAGGATCGGAGGGTCCCAGGCAGGAGGCCTACGCCTTTCGATCGTAGTGTTTTATTTTGCCCCGCCTTTCTTAAGGCCTTTCTGTGCTGTCTTTTATATCTGTACTCAGATATCTGATGCTTCGGCTGACGCTTGTACGCAAGCTTTTGTATTCGAGCCCTCGAGGCCCCTGGCTTGTAATATAAAGCTTGTATGACTTTATTTATGTTTTAGAGTTGTGTTCTGATATCTTCCCGTGAGTCCTTAGGCTTGATCGTGTGCATTTGCGTGTATGATTAGTGCACGATTAGGCTGGGGGCGTCACAGATATATACATTGATGTACTGTGTGTGCCACCATACTGATCCAGGGATGGCACAGATACACAGAGGCTTGACCGTTTGAGGTCGGGTCGCTACATGATAGTTGACTTGATTTTGTGAAAAAACAGAAACTTTTGCGCCCAGTAAGAGAATTGTTAAAAAACACTCGAGCGTCTAAAAATTCAATTTTTTTTACAGATTATTGATACACAAATTGTACGTTGTCCTAAGTTTTCAGAATTTTTGAAGTTACAGAAGCATAATCATTATTCAGATCTTTCCAGACTGTTCTGTTTTGGATAGATTTTGTTTGTAATGCATAGCTTGCTTGTTTTATCGTTTCTATGGCTTATATTGCTTAATATAAAATTTGGAAATTATAGAGTACAGTAGGCATTATGTGGAAATAATTGTGAATCTTGCCTTTGACAGTACCTAAGTGGATGATTTGTTTTACTATGCTAACCCATCTCACGAAGTTCTGTTAAGTTTTGTGTGATTGAAATTTTCAAGTTTTGGGTGAGATATCGATATGAGGAGAATAAGGAGTGACAAGACCCTAAGCTTGGGTATTCCCAAGGCACCCCAAGATAATATTCAAGGAATATCCATGCAACTAAGCTTAGGGATGCCCCGAAAGGCATATCCCCTCTTTCGTCTCCAACATTATCGGTAACCTTACTTGGGACTATATTTTTATTCGTCACAAGATATGAGTTTTGGTTGGACCGTCATATTATTTTATTAGTATTTGCTTGCTTTTATTTAGAGTAATGTTTTGCATCTTTTATTTCAATAAAAATGATAAGCATAGCCTTTACCATGCTTATTTTGCAAGTCTATATGTTGTTGTTTGAAAACAGAAAGTTTGTTGTTATGTTTAGAATATTTGTGAATAGTCAGAACATGATAAACTCTTGACATTTTTACACTGTGAGCTATGACAAATTTTCTACAGTGTGGTAATTATTTAGATTTTTTAGAGTTAGGGAAGTATGAGTATAATTGTACTCTTTACAGAATGTCCTATTTAGACATATTGCTGTTACATTAGCATTGTTTGCATATGTTTGCTTGTTTAATGATTCTATTTGAGGATAGGAATATTAAATATGCAGAGGCATTTATTATGCAATGTTAAATTATAATTTTAGTGATTTTCTACAGTAGAGAATGATAAGGTTATTGCATTGATTTATACTAACTTATCTGATGAGTTCTTGTTGAGTTTTGTGTGGATGAAGTTTTTGAGATTTAGGGAAACCGTGATACAAAAGGAATTAATGAGACACAAAAGCTCAAGCTTGGGGATGCCCAAGGCATTCCAAGATAACATTTCAAGAATTTTCAAGCACCTAAGCTTGGGGATGCCCCGGTAGGCATCCCACCTTTCTTCATCAACAATTATCGATTAGTATCGGTTGAGCCTATATTTTTGCTTCTTCACATGATATGTCCTATTCTTGGAATGTCATTTTTTTTTGTTTTCTTTGCTGTTTGAATAAGATACTTAAGATCTGAAGGTTTTTAAACGAGAGAGAATCCTCAAATAGCTACCCATTTAATTAACTACTTGCTTGACCTTCACTTATATCTTTGTGGAGTAGTTTGTTGAACACTCTCATGCTTCACTTATATTATTTTGAGAGTTTATAATAGTGATAAAAAATTTCAAAAGCTATGAAATTGGTCCTAATATGATGAATATCCAAGAAGGATATAATAAAAAAATTTGTATAGATCATTGGATATGATAAGTTTGATTCCTTGCAATAGTTTTGCAATATGGAGATAATAATATGTGAGTCATGTTGGTGAGTAATTGTGCTTTAGTAGGAATATTGGTGTTAAGGTTTGGGATTCCCTATGCAAGCACGAAAGTCAATAGATATGCAATGAAGTTATATCCTACTTGTGGTGCATTATTTGGTGTTAGTTATGTTTAATGCTCGTTTATGATCCTTTTCATTTCTTGGTTGGTCGCTTCTCAATCTATTTGCTAGCCTTCATTTGTACTAAGTGGGAATACTGCTTGTGCATACAAACTCCTTAAACCAAGTTGTGCCAAATGAGTCCACCGTACCTACCTATATGCGGTATTTCCATGTTGTTCCAAGTAATTCGTATGTGCCAACTCTAATTTTCAAAATGAATTTCCTTTTTGTGTGCCCATACCGCTCATGAAGCGGCAGGGGGTGGCCAATATTTTCCATGCTAGATGTGTTCTTCTCAAGATGAGTGTTTTACTCACTTGTCAGTGCACGAGAGTGTGGCAGGTAATAGGGATGCCCGGTCCCAAAATGAAAAGAAATTTTATTTATGTTGTCAATAATAAATTCATTGGAAAGTGTTGGTATGGAAGGCACCCGTGGATATGGCTAGCCATGGATTGTGAAAGAATGGTGGAAAAAGGAATAAACTTTATTTTATGTTAGGGAACCGCCTATGATGTATCTAGCATGGAAAGTATTGGGAATTCTCGGTCGTTTTTGTTGACAGGAAAAGCATGCCTCTCAAAACAATTTTATCTCTCAATTGAAGCTTTGGGCCCTGGCACATCTACAAATCTCTGCTTCCCTCTGTGAAGAGCCTATCTATTTACTTTATGCAATTTTTATTTTTATTAAGTCTCGATCTTCTCTTATAAAGCACAACCTAGGGAACACTATTGTCATACTTGTGCATTGGGCATAGTTAATATTCGAGTGTGTTTGATGAATGGATCAATGATTGAGCATAATGGGCTAGGGATAGCTTTCTTTAGTGTTGATATTTTGAAAGACATGGTTGCTTGTTAGTGTGCTTGAGTATTGATGTCTTCATGTCAAATTATAGACTATTGCTTTGAATCATTCAAGTCCAAATGTCCATGCTATAAAAGAAAAGAGTATATAAGGAATATGATAGGTAGCATTCCACATCAAAAATTCCATTTCAATTGCTACTTTATCATGATGAGTTTTATGAGAGAGTTGCTATTATGATGCTAGGAAAAGTGATTGAAATTATCATTGATCAAACTTATGCACTATGCTAGCATTCATACTTCATAAATTATTTCTTTTATCATTTACCTACTCGAGGACGAGTAGGAATTAAGCTTGGGGATGCTGATACGTCTCCAACGTATCTATAATTTATGAAGTATTCATGCCATGTTTACAACAACTCTATATGGTTTTGGTATGATTTGAATGGAACTAACCCGGACTGACGCTGTTTTCAACAGAACTACCGTGGTGTTGTTTTTTGTGCAGAAATGGAAGTTCTCCAAATGCAACGAAACTTTTTGACATTTTTTTTGGAACAAAAGATGCACTAGAAGCTTCATGGGAGGACCAGAAGGTGAAGGAGGTGGCCACTACCCACCAGTGCACGCCAGGGGCCTTGGCCGTGGGCTGGTGGGTAGTGGGCACTTCGTGGCCCATCTGGACGTGAGACCGACGCCAAAAAATCCTACAAATACAGAAACCCCCAGAAATAAACCTAGATCATAAGTTCTGTCATCGCAAGCCTCTGTATCCATGAAAAACCAATCTAGACCCTATTTTGGCACCCTGCCGGAGGGGGAAATCATCACCGGAGGCCATCTTCATCATCCCGATGGCCACCATGATGAGGAGGGAGTAGTCCACCCTCGGGGCTGAGGGTTTGTACTAGTAGCTATGTGTTTGATCTCTCTCTCTCTCTCGTGTTTTTTATTTGGCATGACCTTGATGTATCGCGAGCTTTATTAATATAGTTGGATGATATGGTATTTCTCCCTCTCTATCTTATTGTGATGAATTGAGTTTTCACTTTGAGATTTTGTTATTATCAGATTGAATACTTTTATGGATTTGAGAGCAGCTGATGTATGCCTTGCTATGAATACCCATGGTGACAATGGGGTATCTTATTGATTCACTTAATATATGTTTTGGCACTCAACTCCTGGATTCCCGAGGTGACATTTGGGTAACCTATGCATAGGGGTTGATGCACCTTTTTGTCCTTGTTTCTCCAGTGGAAATCTTGGGGCACTCTTTGAGGTTCTTTGTGTTGGAATGAGTATTATGAATCTGAAATTGTTTGATCCATATCGTATAATCAACTCACGGATACTCGTGGTGACATTGGAGTATCTAAGTGACATTAGAGTTGGTTGATGTGTATCATATGGTGTTATTTTAGTACAAACTCTTGGGTTGTTTATCATATGGTGTTTATAGGGATAGCTCGATAGATCGATCGGAAAGGATAACTTTGAGGTGGTTTCGTACCCTACAAATAATTTCTTCTTATGTTCTCCGCTAGATAAGAACTTTGGAGTGATTTTTTGTCGCACGTTGAGGGATGGTTATATGATCCAATTATAATAGCATTGTAGAGAGATTGCACTAGCGAAAGTATGAACCCTAGGCCTCATTTTCAAGCATTGCAATACCGTTTGTGCTCGCTTTTGTTACTTGCTACCTTGCTGTTTTTATTGTTCCTATTACAAAAACCTATACCTACTATCCATATTACACTTGTATCACCATCTCTTCGCCGAACTACTGCACCTATACAATTTAGCATTGTATTTGGTGTGTTGGGGACACAAGAGACTCTTTGTTATTTGGTTGCAGGGTTGTTTGAGAGAGACCGTCTTCATCCTACGCCTCCCACGGATTAATAAACCTTAGGTCATCCACTTCAGGGAAAATTGCTACTGTCCTACAAAACTCTGTGCTTGGAGGCCCAACACGATTCTACAAGAATAAAGTTGTGTAGTAGACATCAGTTCTATGCTAGCAGCAGAACAACTCATAGCAACGAAATAACTTCTAGCAGTGGAACGACAACGACGGTGATGAACTCCACTCCGCAGGGACTCTGGCTGGAACGCAATCATAGCTCTCAAACTCAGGATCCTCGCCAAGCAAACAAACATGACATGACTGATATGTCTCCGTCGTATCTATAATTTTTGATTGTTTCATGCCAATATTCTACAACTGTTACAAACTATTGACAAGAATTTATATGATTTTATTGGACTAACATATTGATCCAGTGTCAGTTCCTGTTTGTTGCATGTTTTTTGTTTCACAGAATATCCATACCAAACGGAGTCCAAACACGATAAAAACTACCGGAGAATATTTTTTGGAATATATGTGATTTTTGGGAAAAAGAATCAACGCCTGACGATGCCCGAGGGGCCCACAAGCCCTAGGGGCGCGCCTCCCTACCCTGGGCGCGGCCAGGAGGCTTGTGGGGCCCCTATAAGATGGTTGGTGCCCATCTTTCGCTGCAAGAAATATAATATCCGGATAAAAATCGTGTTAAAATTTCAGCCCAATCGGAGTTACGGATCTCTGAGAATTTAAGAAACGGTGAAAGGTTAGAAAACAGGAACACGAAATAGAAGGAAACAGAGAGAGAGATCCAATCTCTGAGGGGCTCCCTCCCCTCCGCCGCCATGGAGGCCATGGACCAGAGGGGAAACCCTCCTCCCATCTAGGGGGAAGGTCAAGGAACAAGAAGAAGGAGGGGACTCTCTCCCCCTCTCTCCCGGTGGCGTCGGAACACCGCCGGGGCCATCATCGTGATGGTGATCTACACCAACAACTTCGCCGCTTTCATCACCAACTCTCTCCCCCTCTATGTAGTGGTGTAACACCCCTTCTCCCCACTATAATCTCTACTTAAACATGGTGCTCAACACTACGTATTATTATCCAATGATATGTGGCTATCCTATGATGTTTGAGTATATCCGTTTTGTCCTATAGGTTGATTGATGATCATGATTGGTTTGAGTTGTATGTTTTATTATTGGTACTATCCTATGGTGCTCTCCGTGTCGCGCAAGCGTGAGGGATCCCCGCTGTAGGGTTTGCAATATGTTCATGATTCGCTTATGGTGGGTGGCGTGAGTGACTGAAGCACAGACCTGAGTAAGTAGGTTGTTTGCGTATGGGAGTAAAGAGGACTTGATACTTTAATGCTATGGTTGGGTTTTACCTTAATGATCTTTAGTAGTAGTGGATGCTTGCTATAGTTCCAATCATAAGTGCATATGATCCAAGTAGAGAAAGTATGTTAGCTTATGCCTCTCCCTCATATAAAATTGCAATAATGATTACCGGTCTAGTTATCGATTGCCTAGGGACAAATAACTCTCTTGCAACAAAAAGCTCTCTACTAAAACTAACTTAATTGTTTCTTTATCTAAACAGCCTCTAGCTTTTATTTACGTGCTCTTTATTATCTTGCAAACCTATCCCTTCACACCTACAAAGTACTTCTAGTTTCATAGTTGTTCTAGGTGAAGCGAACATTAAGTGTGCGTAGAGTTCTATTGGTGGTCGATAGAACTTGAGGGAATATTTGTTCTACCTTTAGCTCCTCGTTGGATTCGACACTCTTACTTATCGAGAAAGGCTACAATTGATCCCCTATACTTGTGGGTTATCAAGACCTTTTTTTGGCGCCGTTGCCGGGGAGCAATAGCGTGGGGTGAATATTCTTGTGTGTGCTTGTTTGCTTTATTACTGAGTAATTATTATTTTCGGTTCTAAGCTGTTCTCTGTCTTTAGTTATGGATATGGAACATGAAATACCAAAAGAATTAGGTGTACTTGGTAGTCATGGAGATGGGGAACCTCCTAAAACCCTCGATGCTCGTTATGTGAAAAATATATTAAACACTACTTTAATAATCCTGAGAAAACCCTATTCAACTTGATAATGGGAGACACGTTGGATCAAAGTGAATACTTTAGGGATTATCGCTTGACTCAAAAAGGGAAACTGTTATGGGATCAAATTCATATGTTGCATTGGTATGCTCGGAACTTATGCTTGAGATATGATTATACTTGTTGCTCTAGGATGAAGGCTCCACACCTTCCCTTTTCATGTAAATTTAATGATAATGAAACCTTGGCTTCTTATGCTAATGGTATATATGATTACTATGATGTGGAACGAATAGAAGAATTTGTTGCTTTAAGGGTGCTTATGAAATTGAATCTTTGTTTGAAAAGTGTGAAAATTATGATGATGCTGTTTACAGACCTGAAAATTATGCTATACTTAAATATTGCTATGAGAATTATGAATATAATGCCGATATTAATGAGTTTATTGCAAAAGTCTCCGTTGTCCAAGAAGAGACTAATATTTTGTAGGAATCTATGGAAGAAGAAATTGATGACACTGTGAGCTCATTAGATGAAAAAGATGAGGAGGAGAGCGAAGAACAAAAAGAGGAAGAGTGTATTAGCTACCCGTGCCCACCTTCATACATTGTTTAATTTCCCTTCGTGCTTACCGAAGGATGAATGTTATGATAATTGCTATGATCCCTTGGATTTGTTTAAAATATCCCTTTTTCATGAAATTGATGCTTGCTATGCTTGTGGCCAAGATGCCAATATGAATTATGCTTATGGAGATGAACTTGCTATAGTTCCTTATGTTAATAATGAAATTGTTGCTATTGCACCCATACGTGATAGTCCTATTATCTTTTTGAATTCTCCCAACTACACTATATCGGAGAAGTTTGCGCTTATTAAGGATTATATTGATGGGTTGCATTTTACTACTACACATGATGATTTTGATAGATATAATATGCATGTGCTTTCTATGCCTACTTGCAATTATTATGAGAGAGGAACTACATCTCCACCTCTCTATGTTTCCAATACGATAAAATTGCAAGAAACTGTTTATACTATGTATTGACCTTTACTTTGTGTGCATGAATTGTTCTTTTATGACATGCCGATGCATAGGAAGAGAGTTAGACTTCGTTGTTGCATGATATATGTTACTTTGTGCTCACTACTAAATTACAAATCACTGTTAATTAAAATTGGCTTTGATATACCTTCGGACCCGGGTGGATCAATTACTTGAGCACTTTATGCCTAGCTTAATGGCTTTAAAGAAAGCGCTACCAGGGAGACAACCTGGAAGTTTTAGAGAGTCATTTTATTTTGTTGAGTGCTTTTATAAAGTTTTAAAAAAATAGAGGGGAACCTAAAAACATTTCCAAAAAGGAAAGCAAAAGTGAGAAAGACGAGCATTGTTAAAGTGGGAGCTAGCCTTGAACTTTGTTCATGCCCATGGAACTTTGTGAACCTTGATTACAGTAACTTTTCAACAAAAATAATTACCCCCTTGTACAAATCCATTGTATTATAAAAACAATGTGCCAAGATTTAACTTTAAGATGATTAGATTGTTTGTTTGGTGTGTGTAGTGCAAAAACAGAAACTTTGGCTGTGGTGCGTGAATTTACATTTTTTTACTGGAATGTCAAAAGTTTCTAAAAATTTTACACAGTACTGCTATGCAAATTTTTATTTTTTCCTAATGTTTCAGAATTTTTGGAGTTACAAAAGTATGGTAGATGTTCAGATTTCTACACACTGTTCTGTTTTTGACAGATTCTGTTTTTGATGCATTGTTTTGCGTGTTATGATGAATCTATGGATTGTATCGGTGATATAAGCCATGGTGAAGTTAGAGTACTATAGTTATAATGCAGAAATAAAATATGAATGGGTTTTCAATAGATATTAAAGTAGTGATTTGTTTTATTAGACTAACGGATCTCACGAGGGTTTTGTTAAGTTTTGTGTGATAGAAGTTTTCAAGTTTTGGGTGAGATGACGATGGATGAAGGAATAACGAGTGGCAAGAGCCTAAGCTTGGGGATGCCCGAGGAACCCCAAGGTAATATTCAAGGACTCCCAAGAAACTAAGCTTGGGGATGCCCCAGAAGGCATCCCCTCTTTCTTCTACAACCATCAGTAATTTTACTTGGAGCTATATTTTTATTCGTCACATGATATGCGCAAATTCTTGGAGCGTCTTTTGTGTTTACTTTTCCTTTTCTTTTATGCACCATGCTGGTATGAGATAGTCCTTGGTTGATTTATAGAATGCTTCATGCACTTCACTTATATCTTTTGAGTATGGCTTTATAGAATGCTTCATGTGCTTCACTTATATCATTTGAAGTTTGGATTGCCTGTTTCTCTATGCATAGAAAACCGCCATTTGTAGAATGCTCTTTAGCTTCACTTATATTTGTTAGAGCGTGGGCATATCTTTTGTAGAAAGAATTAAACTCTCATGCTTCACTTATATCTATTTAGAGAGTTGACAGGAATTGGTCATTCACATGGTTAGTCATAAAATCCTACATAAAAACTTGCAGATCACTGAATATGATATGTTTGATTCCTTGCGATAGTTTTGCGATATAAAGATGGTGATATTAGAGTCATGCTAGTGAGTAATTGTGGATTGGTAGAAATACTTGTGTTAAGGTTTGTGATTCCCGAAGCATGCATGTATGGTGAACCGTTATGTGATGAAGTCGGAGCATGATTTAATTTTTGATTGTCTTCGTTATGAGTGGCGGCCGGGGACGAGCGATGGTCTTTTCCTACCAATCTATCCCCCTAGGGGCATGCGTATTAGTACTTTGCTTCGATGGCTAATAAATTTTTGCAATAAGTATGTGAGTTCTTTATGACTAATGTTGAGTCCATGGATTATACGCACTCTCACCCTTCCACCATTGCTAGGCTCTCTAGTACCGCGTAACTTTCGTCGGTGCATTAAACCCACCATATTCCCTTCCTCAAAACAGCCACCATACCTACCTATTATGGCATTTCCATAGCCATTCCGAGATATATTGCCATGCAACTTCCACCGTTCCGTTTATTATGACACGCACCAGCATTGTCATATTCCTTTGCATGATTGTAAGATAGCTAGCACGATATTTTCATGGCTTGTCTGTTTTTTGATATCCTTGCTATGCTAGATCATTGCACATCCTGGTACACCGCCAGATGCATTCATATAGATTCATATTTGTTCTAGTATGGAATTGTAATTATTGAGTTGTAAGTAAATAAAAGTGTGATGATCATCATTACTAGAGCATTGTCCCATGTGAGGAAAGGACGATGGAGGCTATGATTCTCCCACAAGTCCAGATGAGGCTCCGGACTTAAGAATAAAAAGAGGCCAACAAGCCCAAATAAAAAAATAAAAAAAAGAGGCCAAAGACCCCAAAATAAAAAAAAGAGAGAAAAAGAGAGAAGGGACAATGTTACTATCCTTTTCCACACTTGTGCTTCAAAAATAGCACCATGTTCTTCATGATACAGAGTCTCCTATTTTATCACTTTCATATACTAGTGGGAATTTTTCATTATATAACTTGGCTTGTATATTCCAATGACGGGCTTCCTCAAATTGCCCTAGGTCTTCATGAGAAAGCAAGTTGGATGCACACCCACTTAGTTTTATTTTGAGCTTTCATACACTTATAGCTCTAGTGCATCCGTTGCATGGCAATCCCTACTCACTTGCATCGATATCGATTGATGGGCATCTCCATAGCCCATTAATTTTCCTAGTTGATGTGAGACTTTCTCCCTTTTTGTCTTCTCCTCACAACCACCATATTCTATTCCACCTATAGTGCTATATCCATGGCTCATGCTCATGTATTGCGTGAAAGTTGAAAAGGCTTGAGAACATTAAAAGTATGAAACAATTGCGTGGCTTGCCATCGGGGTTGTGCATGATGAAATACTTTGTGTGATGAAGATGGAGCATAGCCAGACAATATGATTTTGTAGGGATAACTTTCTTTTAGCTATGGTATTTTGAGAAGACATGATTGCTTTATTAGTATGCTTGAAGTATTATTCTCTTTATGTCAAATTATAGACTATTGCTTTGAATCACTCGTGTCTTAATATTCATGCCATGATTAGATAATATGATCAAGATTATGCTAGGTAGCATTCCACATCAGAAATTATCTTTTTTATCATTTACCTACTCGAGGACGAGCAGGAATTAAGCTTGGGGATGCTGATACGTCTCCGTCGTATCTATATTTTTTGATTGTTTCATGCCAATATTCTACAACTTTTACAAACTATTGGCAACAATTTATATGATTTTATTGGACTAACATATTGATCCAGTGCCAGTTCCTGTTTGTTGCATATTTTTTGTTTTGCGGAATATCCATACCAAACGGAGTCCAAACACGATAAAAACTTACAGAGATTTTTTTTGGAATATATGTGATTTTTGGGAAAAAGAATCAACGCGAGACGATGCCCGAGGGGCCCACAAGCCCTAGGGAGCGCCTCCCTACCCTGGGCGCGGCTAGGAGGCTTGTGGGCCCCTGTAAAGCAGTTGGTGCCCATCTTTCGCCGCAAGAAAGATAATATCCGGATAAAAAGCATTTTAAAATTTTAGCCCAATCGGAGTTACGGATCTCCGGGAATTTAGGAAACGGTGAAAGGCCAGAAAACAAAAACGCGAAACAGAAGGAAACAGAGAGAGAGAGATCCAATCTCGGAGGGGCTCCCGCCCCTCCGCCGCCATGGAGGCCGTGCACCAGACGGAAAACCATCCTCCCATCTAGGGGGGAGGTCAAGGAAGAAGAAGAAGAAGGAGGGGGGCTCTCTCCCCCTCTCTCCCGGTGGCGCCGGAACACCGCCGGGGCCATCATCGTGACGGCGATCTACACCAACAACTTCGCCACGGTCATCACCAACTCTCTCCCCCTCTATGCAGCGGTGTAACACCCCTTCTCTCCGCTGTAATCTCTACTTAAACATGGTGCTCAACACTATGTATTATTATCTAATGATATGTGGCTATCCTATGATGTTTGAGTATATCCGTTTTGTCCTATGGGTTGATTGATGATCATGATTGGTTTGAGTTGCATGTTTTATTATTGGTGTTGTCCTATGGTGCTCTCCGTGTCGCACAAGCGTGAGGTATCCCCGCTGTAGGGTTTGCAATATGTTCATGATTCTCTTATGGTGGGTGGCATGAGTGACAGAAGCACATACCCGAGTAAGTAGGTTGTTTGCGTATGGGAGTAAACAGGACTTGATACTTTAATGCTATGGTTGGGTTTTACCTTAATGATCTTTAGTAGTTGTGGATGCTTGCTAGAGTTCCAATCATAAGTGCATCTGATCCAAGTAGAGAAAGTATGTTATCTTATGCCTCTCCCTCATATAAAATTGCAATAATGATTACCGGTCTAGTTATCGATTGCCTAGGGACAAATAACTCTCTTGCGACCAAAAGCTGTCTACTAGAACTAACTTAATTGTTTCTTTATCTATACAGCCCCTAACTTTTATTTACGTGCTCTCTATTATCTTGCGTACCTATCCCTTCACACCTAAAAGTACTTCTAGTTTCATAGTTGTTCTAGGTGAAGCGAACGTTAAGTGTGCATAGAGTTGTATTGGTGGTCGATAGAACTTGAGGGAATATTTGTTCTACCTTTAGCTACTCGTTGTATTTTACACTCTTACTTTTCGAGAAAGGCTACAATTGATCCCCTATACTTGTGGGTTATCAATGACCTGCAAACTGGCATGACACGCCAGGTGAGTACTTTGAATGTACTCGCAAGCTCACAGCAACCAAAAGCAATCAAGACAAACAACAGCATGGCATTTACTAATTAATAACCCATGATGAGCATGATACTACTAGAACAACATGAGCATGGCATGTGCATAATTCATGATATGAAGAGGATGATACTAGTACTAGCATGCAGGGGAAGGCTCAATGTTTAAGGTCTCATGGACCAACTTAATCTTCTCGGAGGTTATCTCATACCCACCATAAATATCCATATTACTTACCATCGTGATCATCACAAGATCACCTCATCATCATTAAGAATACCATCATGATCATCTCAAGATCACATTATCATTATCAAGAATACCGTCATGATCATCTCGAGATCACATTATCAAGAATACCATCATGATCATCTCGAGATCACATAAAGATCAACCAACTTTTGTCCTCATCGAACCAGGGTTGTTTATTTGTCAAGTTATTATTAGTGTTGACCCATAGTGTGACCTACTATGAACTGGGCCCATATCTGCGGGCGCGGCTATCGATAGATTATACACTCTGCACAGGTTAATACACTGTACCCACACCATGGAACCCAAGGCCTCGTGCTCCCATTCAGGTGGACAAATGGCATTCCGACAAAACTAATCTATTGCATGACACTCTCCTGGCCACTCCGACCAACTCCCCTTTGGGCTAAGTCATGGGTGGCCCTGATGTCACCGCGTGACATCCGTGATACGTCTCCAACGTATCTATAATGTTTGATTGTTCCATGCTATTATATTATCTATCTTGGGTGTTTTATATGCATTAATATGCTATTTTATACCATTTTTTGGGACTAACCTATTAACCTAGTGCCCAGTGCCAGTTGTTGTTTTGTCCATGTTTTTGTCTTTTACAGAAAATCAATACCAAATGGAACGAAACTTTTTGAGGATTTTTCTTGGACCAGAAGACAACAATGAAGCTTCGGGAAGAGGCCAGAAGACCCACGAGGGAGCCACAAGCCCTAGGGGCATGCCCCGAGGAGGTGGGGAGGCGGCCCCTAGGCCTGTGGGCCCCTCGCAACTCTCCTAACCCTAATCCTGGCTCTATAAATACCCAAATATTCCCCTTACATCAGAGGGCACACCAAAAATACTTTTCCGCCGCCGCACACTTCTGTTCTCGTGAGATCCCATCTTGGGGCCTTTTTCGGCACTCTGCCTGAGGGGGATTTGATCACGGAGGGCCTCTACATCAACCTTGCTGCCCTTCCGATGTGTCAGATTCAGGGTTCCACAGACCCTTGAGAGGTTCAAACTCTGGGGCGCGTGCGAAGAACTCTCTCTCCCCAGTCTGCCTTCTCAACGAATCCACGTCCTAGCTCGACAAACCCAAGGAACAAGAGACACAGTAGTTTATCCTGGTTCGGGCCACCTTGCGGTGTAATACCCTACTCCAGCTTTGTGGTGGATTGCCTCGGGGGGCTGAGGATGAACTAGTACAGAGGTGGAATGACCTCAGGAGGTGATGTGTTCTTGAGCTTGATGAGCTGGTGAGGTGGTGAGGGTGGAAAGGATCTGATCCAGCTCTGGTTCCCCCTTCCCATGGTGGTGGCTAAGTCCTATTTATAGTGGCCTTGGTCCTCTTCCCAATTGTAGGCGGGAAGGGATCTCACAACAGCCAAATTCGAAGGGAGACAACTAGTACAAGTTATCCTGACAAAAGTAGTCTTCGCCTGCAAAAGCCTCTGGTGGTGACGCTGCAGTGGGCTCCTCGATGACTTCCATCCTGCCGTCCTGGCGGTCTTGGTCTTGTTGCACTGATATGGAAACCTTTGCTTGATTCCTTGGGACTCCGCGCCTGCGCTTGCCTCCTTTGCACCAAAGAGGAAAATGGTACACTGCGCCCGCTGGCGCCCTCCTGGTCCTGGTTGTCATGGCTCATGTTAGGTGAACCTCGCGAGGTGCAGCTTACATTGACATCTCCGCTCCTCGGGAGCTAGCCTGGGGAGGCCGCCCCTCGTGGAGGTCTTGGTGTCGTCCGCCTCGCGAGGGTCTTGAGTTGTCGTTGCTGAAGCTGGGCCATACCAGGCTGTCGATGGAGCCACGCCACGGGCCGCAGGCAGGCAAGTCTGGGCACCCCCGGTCCCAGGACGCCGACACGATGATGTGTGAGTATTTCACCCACCGTTCATATTTTTTATACATGTCACGCTAGATCATTGCACATCCCGGTACACCGCCAGAGGCATTCATATAGAGTCATAAGTGTGATGATCATCATTATTAGAGCATTGTCCCATGTGAGGAAATAATGATGGAGGCTATGATTCCCCCACAAGTCGGGATGAAACTCCGGACTTAAAATAAAAAAATAAAAAAAGAGGACAAAAAGCCCAAAAAGAAAAAAAGAAAAAAAAAAGAAAAAAAGAAAAAAATGAATGAGAGAAAAAGAGATAAGGGACAATGTTACTATCCTTTTGCCACACTTGTGCTTCAAAATAGCACCATGTTCTTCATGATAGAGAGTCTCCTATTTTATCACATTCATATACTAGTGGGAATTTTTCGTTATAGAACTTGGCTTGTATATTCCAAAGATGGGCTTCCACAAATTGCCCTAGGTCTTCATGAGCAAGCAAGTTGGATGCACACCCAATTAGTTTTCTTTTGAGCTTTCATACAATTATAGCTCTAGTGCATCCGTTGCATGGTAATCCCTACTCACTTGCATCGATATCAATTGATGGGCATCTCCATAGCCCATTAATTTGCCTAGTTGATGTGAGACTTTCTCCTTTTTGTCTTCTCCTCACAACCTCCACCATACTCTATTCAACCTATAGTGCTATATCCATGGCTCACGCTCATGTATTGTGTGAAAGTTGAAAAAGCTTTAGAACATTAAAAGTATGAAACAATTGCTTGGCTTGTCATCGGGGTTGTGCATGATAAATACTTTCTGTGATGAAGATAGATCATGACAAGATTATATGATTTTGTAGGGATAATTTTCTTTAGCCATGATATTTTGAGAAGACATGATTGCTTTATTAGTATGCTTGAAGTATTATTGTTTTTATGTCAATATTAAACTTTTGTTTTGAATCTTATGGATCTGAACATTCATGCCACAATAAGAAAAATTACATTGATAAATATGTTAGGTAGCATTCCACATCAAAAATTCTGTTTTTATCATTTACCTACTCGAGGAAGAGCAGGAATTAAGCTTGGGGATGCTTGATACGTCTCCAACGTATCTATAATTTTTTATTGTTCCATGCTATTATATTATCTATCTTGGATGTTTTATATGCATTAATACGCTATTTTATATCATTTTTTGGGACTAACCTATTAACCTAGTGCCCAGTGACAGTTGTTGTTTTTTCCTTGTTTTTGTCTTTTACCGAAAATCAATACCAAACGGAGTCCAAACGGAATGAAACTTTTTGAGGATTTTTCTTGGACTAGAAGACAACCATGAAGCTTTGGGAAGAGGCCAGAAGACCCACGAGGGAGCCAGAAGCCCTAGGGGCATGCCCCCAAGGCTTCTGCTCACCACCCCCCCCCCCCCCCCCGCAGCTCTCCTAACCCTAATCTTGGTTCTATAAATACCCAAATATTCCCCTTACGTCATAGGGCACACCAAAAATACTTTTCCGCCGCCGCAAGATTCTGTTCTCGTGAGATCCCATCTTGGGTCCTTTTCCCGAACTCTGCCGGAGGGGGATTCGATCACGGAGGGCCTCTACATCAACCTTGCTGCCCTTTCGATGATGTGTGAGTAGTTTACCACAGACCTACGGGTCCATAGCTAGTAGCTAGATGGCTTCTTCTCTCTCTTTGATCTTCAATACAATGTTCTCCTCGATGTTCTTGGAGATCTATTCGATGTAATCTTCTTTTGCGGTGCGTTTGCTGAGAACCGATGAATTGTGGATTTATGATCAGATTATTTATGAATATTATTTGAGTCTTCTCTGAACTCTTTTATGCATGATTAAGATAGCTTTGTATTTCTCTCCGATTTATCAATTTGGTTTGGCCAACTAGATTGGTTTTTCTTGCAATGGGAGAGGTGATTTGTGATGGGTTCAATCTTGCGGTGTCCTCACCCAGTGACAGTAGGGGTAGCGAGGCACGCATTTGTATTGTTGCCATTAAGTATAAAAAGATGGGGTTTTTACCATATTGATTGGATCCATCCCTCTACATCATGTGATCTTGCTTAACGTGTTACTCCGTTCTTGTTAACTTAATACACTAGATGCATGCTGGATAGTGGTCGATGTGTGGAGTAATAGTAGTAGATGCAGGCAGGAGTCGGACTACTTGTCACGGACGTGATGCCTATATTCATGATCATTTCCTTAGATATCGTCATAACTTTGTGCTTTTCTATCAATTGCTCAACAGTAATTTGTTCACCCACTGTACGTGTTCTTTCAAGAGAGAAGCCTCTAGTGAAAACTATGGCCCCGAGGTCTATTTGTCATCATATATTTTCAGATCTATAAAACCAAAAACCCAAAAAAAACCTTGCTGCAATTTATTTATATTTACTTTATTTTGCCTTTTACTTATCTTTTATATCTATCTCTATTAGATCTCACTCTTGCTAGTGACCGTGAAGGGATTGACAAACCCTTTTTCGCGTTGTGTGCAAGTGTTTGTTAGTTTGTGCAGGTGCATCTACTGGGGACTTGCTTGTACCTCCTACTGGATTGATACCTTGGTTCTTAACCGAGGGAAATACTTATCTCTACTTTGCTACATCACCCTTTCCTCTTCAAGGAAAAAATCAATGCAAGCTCAAGAAGTAGCAATCTGCCACCTTCGTGGCCGGCCACCATCGTGGTAAAATAAAAATGTTCCCAAACGGGGACTTGAGCTCAATACCAACATGGGCACACAAGGCTTATGGCCGCCTACCTGATCAGGGTAGCGCACGCACATAACCTTCCCTAGTTGGAGGCACCGGCGAGAGGCATGACAATAGACCAAATCAGGGGCCCCCATAAGGCAAGTGTGGCTGCACTGGTCAGCTTGATTCGATGGCACTATGACTCAGCCAACAGGTTTGTTCAAGTTCGATTAATGTACAGTTAAACTTGAATGGTGATGAGCTGAGTCATAATAACATGATGAAATAACAATGCATGTGAACATGATATCAAAATGAGCATGGATGGTAAGCATAACCATTAACATATAGAGCATAACATCAACAACAATAAAGCATTTATTCTACGAGATGCAAAAGAACATGGCATACCAATGATCATGCATATTACAAGTATAACAAAGCAAAGCACTCATATGAGCATAGCATGACTACTAGCATCAGAAAAAATTACCAGAATAGAATATGATAATAACATTAGTAAGTAATCATTTAAGCAACTAGATGCAAATGATCATGGCATAAGGATGAGCATGGATTCACAAGCATATATAGCATTCACAAAATATTTAAATATTCAAGAGTAATGCCATGGCTACTGCAAGGCCATCATGCAAGTGGCTGTCGTGGCTTGCCTGGGTATGAAGAAGTCATCGGGAAGAAGTGTGGAAAGCTCGCGGAAAGAATCGCCAGAGAAGTTTCTGATGAGGACATGTAGGCCATAGTTACACCCACAACCCCTACTACTATACCTATTGGATCGATTAGTATAGATCGCGCATGCCAGTTATATTATCAGGTACTTTTGTTTCTTGGTAATGTTTCTAATGTTCAGGAGAATGTGATGCTGCCTAACTTAGATACATTTGTGTTGCTTACAGTTGAAGTGCCGAGCATGGACATGAAGAATGAAGACGAGAGCACGATCAAGCTATGAGATGAAGGTGCCAAGAAGAAAACAACAACTGTGTTTTCGATGGAGATTTCCGTACTTTGAAGCCACCATGATGACATACAAGAAGATGGACGAAATATAAAAGATGGCCTTTTCATAAATTTCGTCCATGGCTTATTATTGGTGTCGTGCCACCTTATTTGTGGGCCAGGCCCATGTAATTTCGAAATACTACTTCATAGGCTATTTTTAGCGTCCGTATTATAGGGGAAACGACTTAGGAGGTGTTTTAGTACCACCTTGCCAAGGGTGGACAAAATCCCCTCTCTTTTCCCCTATAAATACAACCCTTAAGGCATCCTTTAGACAGGGATTTGTTTAGTTAAAAGTTAGCCATTGCAACTTCGTGTACTTCGTTTGTGTCCAACGACCAGACCAAGACCGCTTTCGGATCCCCACCTTTATCAATACTTCATATATATTCTTGCTTCTTCTTCAATTGCTTGCAGGAATAGACCTTCGTGGTCAGGTTGATCGTGCTCCGGCGTGGTCAATAACCTCTCGGAGTTGGTTTAGCGATTGCTAAGGCGCAATGTCGCGCACGTTTGTAGTCGGATCATCAAAGTCATCTCCACCAAATCGATAGTTGTCATCTCATCGAAAGATCGGGATCCTCGCCTTTATCAGTTTCTCTCTCAAAGGGGGCTGATTAAGGGCAGGGAAAAAATGGTCATTTATAGAAAACATCATGAAAATGGTACCAACAGAACGGGCTCGACAAGACGAGAACATGGGCTTTTGAATCACCTGAATCGGAGTTACGGTTGCGGAGATACTGTTGTTCGTTCATTAGGCAGAAAATAAATAAAAACTATTATTTTCTGCGCTTAACTGACAAACTTTCACAATGTAAGGTTTTCGGCCGGCGAGGCAAAACAGAAGGCGTACTCCGGTGAAATACGCTTTCAACAAAGTGAAAACGCATTTTAAACCGAAGCCACACAGAAATAAGCTTTCGCTGGAGTGGTCGCGCACTCTTTGGAGTACGTCTCCACTTCAAATGCGTGTGGGTCCTGGGTCAACGACTCTGTCTGGCTGACGTGTGGGGCCGAGGGGATGGCGGGGCCCACCTGGCCAATTCAGCGACTTCAACCTCTCGCCCGAGCGCGTCCGAGGCAAGGCTCGACCGGCGATTGTCGGCGCCTCCGGCTTTCTCCCGCGGCGCTCTGCCTATGGGCGAGCTCAGCGTGGAGAGGCGCATCCGCTAGTGTAGACTACGACCACCGGGGACGGACGAGGCGGAAGAAGCTTCAACGCCGGCGGAGGAGGTCGTCGTCCATCGGTGGCGCCGGGCGTGTAGGCGTACTGGATATGAACAGAGGTGCTGGGGAGGCTCGCCGAACGTCGGGCTTTCTCAAGGTGGTGGTGGAATGGAGGGAGGGGCTTTGGCTGACCAGAATTTGAGCGGGTAGGGGCGGCGGCCTTGGCGGCCATTGGAGGCTAGGAGAGCTCATGGGGCTCAATGGAGGGGCGGGGGGCGTAGAGGGGAGTGGAAAGAAGCTTGGTGAGATCGAGGGCGCTCGGGAATAGCTTAAATAGGCGAGGCAAGGTGCGCTCACCGGATGCCGCCGTGGGCAGGAAACCGAAACTCCGAGCGACCGCGGACACGTGCCCTCACGAGAAGGCTCGGATGGCGGCTAGTCAGAGGAGCGCCAGAGGTGTAGAGAAGCAGACGCGGGATGGAGGAAGTCCGGTCGGCCACCACGGCCAAACAGAGCCGCGGGCAGGGCTGCCGGCGTGTGAGGATGAAGAAAGAGGAGGGGGAGAGGGGTCCGGAGGGGCGCGTGGACTATGGAGAGGGTGGACGGCACCAGAGGGCGCGAGGAAACGGCCGGGGAGGAGCGGCCCGAAGCAAAACGACATCCAGCTCACGTCCATTGCATGCCAGACCGCGTGGTCACCGCGTGAACAAGCACACGCGGTGCACCCTGACATGCCACAGGCTGTCTACCATGTGGACCCTGCTGGTTAGAGACTCACTAAGGGCTTGGTTCGATCAAATCACCTCTGTGCAGAGTGGTAGCATCTACTGTAGATCCTGGAAGCAAGGTGTTTGTTGTGTACTGGGGAAGATACACTTGGGGATAGATGCTGATCTTTTGCTAAGTGTGATCACATACTAAGGTGATCATCTCTGCAAATTTTCAGCTCAAATAGATGAAGTTAGCTAGCACTTGCTTCACAAACTGCCCCACTGGACAGAAACACAAAAGTTGAAGCTATGCTCAAATGGATGATTGGATTAAGTTGAAATTTGGAGGAGGAGGATCATTTGGGCATATGAAGACCTTGTAAAAATTTCATACAATTTGGACACACCAAAATGGTACTTCCTTCACAGTGGTTATCTATGGACAGAATCTTGAGATAATTATAGCAAAATATTGGCTTGATGAAATGATCCCAAATTTGGTGGAGGGAGTTTATATACATAGGAGAAGGTTCTGGTTAAATTTCAATATTTATGGAGCAATATAAAATATAGTTGCTTCACAACCTGAAAATATGACCAGAAGCAAAGATTGGATGGTGTGCTCACCATGAGCATGGAATCATGGATATTTTTACATATCCAAGCTTCATATGGTCCAAAAGAATTTTGAGAATTTCGTGGGAATTTTGGGAAAGATAGAAATGTAGGTTGCTTCACAACCTAGGGCAAAAATAATTATTCCTTTAATAGAAAAAAGAATATTCCCAAGAAATAAATATTGGGATTGGGCTAAGATGTAAATGACATGGTCTTGGGAAGGGGTTGAGGGTGACAAGCCACTTGGGATAGAACTCATAGATGATCTTCCCAGGTTTCAAGACCACAGAGCCACAGAAAATCAATCCAAAGCAAAAATTCAAATAAATCCAAGGAAAAAGAATAGGGCAAAAAACCAAGGTGTTACAATAACACTTGCATTAAAACGATCTTGCTTAATAATATAGTTGTCAAATTTATACAAGCATTGGCTAGGAGATTTATTATAAGGGATACCACCTTCATCAAACTTTATAAGAGAATTTACCTCTACCACCTATGGTGGTGTGTCAAGACCATATATTTCTTCAATAGGTGGTCAATTCATAACACCTTCAACTTTAATACCTTTTTCCTTCATGCATTTCTTTGCTTCTTGCATATCTTTAGGACTGAGAAATAAAATACCCCTCTTCTTCGGAGTAGGTTTAGGCGGTGGTTCAGGAAGTGTCCAATCATTATCATTCTTCAATATATTATTCAATAGTTCTCCAGCTTGCTCAATAGTCCGTTCCCTGAAAACACAACCAACACAACTATCTAGGTAGTCCCTAGAAGTATCGGTTAGTCCATTATAGAAGATATCAGGTATTTCATTTTTCTTAAGAGGATGATCAGGTAAAGCATTGAGTGATTGGAGAAGCCTCCCCCAAGCTTGTGGGAGACTCTCTTCTTTAATTTGCACAAAGTTAAATATTTCCTGTAAGGCAGCTTGTTTCTTATGAGCAACAAAATATTTTTCAAAGAAGTAGTAAATCATATCCTGAGGACTACGAACACAACCAGGAGCAAGAGTATTATACCATATCTTAGCATCACCCTTTAATGAAAAATGAAAAAACTTAAGAATATAGTAATAGCGAATTTTTTCCTCATGACCAAATAGGGTGGCTATATCATTTAATTTAGTAAGATGTGCCACAATAGTTTCAGTTTCATAGCCACGGAAAGGATCAGATTCAACCAAGGTAATTAACTCAGGATCAACAGAGAATTCATAATCTTTATCAGTAATAAAGATAGGTGAAGTAGCAAACTTAGGATCATATTTCATTCTAACATTCAAAGATTTTTCTTTCAACTTGCATAGTAATTTCTTAAGATCATCTCTATCCTTACAAGCAAAAAGTCCCTAGCAACCTCTCCTTCCATAACATAACCCTCAGGTATCTTAGGCAATTCATATCTAGGGGTACTAGTTCCAATAGGTGAATCTTAATTTTCAGTATCAATAATTTCATTAGTTTCAGTAATTTCATTGGTTTCAGCATTCTCAATTTCCTTAGCTCTAGCAAGTTGTTCATCAAGAAAGGCATAGTCTTATCAAGCAAAGTACTAGCATCATCATAAACATCATTCATAGCAGAAGTATCATCATCAATTACTTACGACATATCAGAATTAATAGCAGGTGGTGGTGTTGCAAGCTTACTCAAAATAGAAGGTGAATCAAGTGCAGAGCTAGATGGCAGTTCCTTACCTCCCCTCGTCTTAGAGGGAACGATCTTGGTTCTATCATCCTTATGATTCTTCATAGTGATCAAAAGATATAAATCCCAAGTGACTCAACAAATATAGCGATGCTCCCAGGCAACGGCGCCAGAAAAAGGTCTTGATAACCCACAAGTATAGGGGATCACAATAGTTTTCAAGGGTAGAGTATTCAACCCAAATTTATTGATTCGACACAAGGGGAGCCAAAGAATATTTGTAAGTATTAGCAGTTGACTTGTCAATTCAACCACCATGGAGACTAAATATCTGTAGTAGCGTGATAAGTAGCACAATAGTATAATAATTTGATAGTAGTGGCAATGATAGTAACGGTAACAGTAACAGTAGTAGCAGTAATTTGGTAGCAGTTGTGATAGTAGAAAAAGCAATAGTAACTTAGCAAGAACAATATGTGAAAAACTCGTAGGCATTGGATCGGCGATAACGTTGGATAATGTTCATCATATAACAGTCATAACCTAGGGCGACACAGAACTAGCTCCAATTCATCAATGTAATGTAGGCATGTAGCCCGTATATAGTCATACGTGCTTATGGAAAAGAAATTGCATGACATCTTTTGTCCTACCGTCCTGTGGCAGTGGGGTCCATAAGTAAACTAAGGGATATTAAGGCCTCCTTTTAATAGAGAACTGAAACAAAGCATTAACTCATAGTGAATACATGAACTCCTCAAACTACGGTAATCACCGGAAAGAATTCCAATCACTGTCACCTTGGGGTATGTGGATCATAACACGTAATAGGTGCATATAACTTGCATGGCAGGATCAAGAACATAAATATATTGGTGAAAACATAAACGGTTCAGATCTGAAATCATGGCACTCGGGCCCTAGTGACAAGCATTAAGCATAGCAAAGTCATAGCAACATCAATCTCAGAACATAGTGGATACTAGGGATCAAGCCCTAACAAAACTACCTCGATTACATGATGAATATCATCCAACCCATCACCGTCCAACAAGCCTGTGAAGGAATTACTCACTCCCGACGGTGAGCATCATGAAATTGGTGATGGAGGATGGTTGATGATGACGAAGACAAAAGATCCCCCTCTCTGGAGCCCCGAACAGACTCCAGAGTTGGCCTCCCGATGAAGAACAGGAGGTGGCGGCGGCTCGGTATCGTAAAATGTGATGGAACTTCCTCCTCTATTTTTTTCTCGGGAAATCTGAATTTATCGCATTGGAATTAGGGTCAGCGGAGCCTCGTAGGCCCCACTACCCACCAGGGTGCGCCAGAGGGGGGTGGCGCACCCTGGTGCCTAGTGGGCAGCAGGGCCCTCCTCCAATGGGTCTTTGTTCCACCCCAGCACCAACCAGTGGCACCACTCGATGCGGGAGAGTTCCAGGGTCACGTAGATGCTCTTCGCCACGCATTTGGTCGCCTGTGGTGGGTTTCCAAGCCGCGCCGCTGTCCCGGCCCTCGTCGGCGGCTAACCGCCGATGGGTTTGACCCGTTTCGACAACTAACAAACTCACCTGAGTCAGTGACATGTGGGGCCAGCCCCCTATTTAATTAGTGTTTAGGATTAACTTAGTGCTAATTAACACTGTTAGTGAATGAGTCACTGACCAGTGGGTCCCACTGGTCAGGTTTGACTCTCGACGACCCAGTTGACCTGCTGACGTGCTGATGATGTAGTGTTGACATCATAATGCAATTAACTGGATTTTCTTATTTACAAATAAATTGGAAATTCCAGAAAATAGTTTAAACTTCTAAAAATCATAGAAAATAATCTTAAACTCAGATTGAAGTAATTTATATATGAAAAATGATCAGAAAAATATGAAGAATCTGTTTATGCCATATTCATGCATGTTTGAACAAGTTAACCTTACTGTTTAGGGAAACTATGAATAAGGCAATATTGATAATTAGTTTTGGAGTTGGAATTTGCTATATATTTGAATTCCACTTCATTTAATATGAATAACTAGCGTATTAGGTCAATTCAGTACCTCAACATGTCATGCCATTCATTTGGTTGTGCATTGCATTGAATGTGTTTCTTTTCCTTTATTTGTCGGTGTTGTTCCTTCTCGGTAGAAGACGGTTCCGACGTCGTGATCGTTGACACCGATGAAAAGCTAATATCTCTACTATCTTCAGAAGTGCCAGGTAAGCAAACCCCCCTTGATCACTCTGATACAATCCCACTCTCTCGCTCCTGCTCTCTTTTATTGCATTAGGACAACAATGATTCAACTATTACATGTTGTGGTAGTTGAACCCATTCCTCTGCATGACATGTCTTTGCCACAGTAAATAGTTAAAACCTTCTAGCATGAGTAGGAATTGCTTGAGCCATGTTGTGACTACTCATCCATGTTTGGTTGTTAGGCTTGCTATGATTAGAGTCATGTCGGGTCTGATCCATCTGGGCGATGAATTGGAATGGTTGTATTCATGTCCTACTATGTGAGAGCTAAGTGTGTGAACACGGTCTGGTAAAGGTAGCGATGAGAGGCCATGTAGGAGTACATGGTGGGTTGTCTCATTGAGACTATTCTTAGGAATTGAGTTCTGTGTATGTTATCAAAGACTAGCTACTACCACACATTAGAATGCTTAAGTGCCCCTCTCAACTTATTAATCACCTTTATCTCTTTCCGGGAGTTGCAACTAGTTTCTGGTGTTTGTAGGTCGTGCTCTTTGTCTACCAGGTGGCACTCGGTACAGGTGGGCTTGGGACAGACTAGGCACCGTGGCCTGTTGTACCAAGCATAGTACCATCCGTCGAGGTTGATTGGGAACCCTACACACATCATTTGGGGTCGTGATCGAAACTTCGGCCGGACTTCCCTTGCGGGTTCAGCCTTAGATAGGTGATAAACCTAGACTAGAGTCTTGCGTGGTTAGTCAGGTTGTGGCCGACACCCTCGCCAGGCTTTTGCTTGAAGGTTGCCGAGATACATGACGTGTATATGGTGGTAAGTGGTGAGAGCTGTGTGAAGAACACAACTGCAGGATGCTGCTAACGCGACACTATGATCATAGACCTTTTGACGAAACTGTGTGCGATGCATTAATGGCAAATGGGGATAAAAAAACATTAAAAAAGATACAAAATGTTTGCGATGGCGAAGACATCAAACACGGTTCAGATTTTAGTTACGTGTGTGTAGCTGAGCATACGGTTGATCCATACAAACTGTTTGCGATTAGGCAGAACAACAGAAACGGGCAGCCATATCAATGTGTGTGCGATATACGGCATACAGTTCACTCCAATGAACTATTTGCTATTAGGGAATGCAATAGAAATGGTCAGCCAGATCAAGGTGTGTGTGATATATGGCATACGGTTCACTCAGATGAACTGTTTTCGATTAGGGAAGAGAACAGAAACGGTTCAACTTAACAAGATGTGTGTGATATGCGGCATACAGTTCACATAGATGAACCATTTGCGATGAGCCAAAAGAACACAAATGATTCGTGTAAACAAGATGTGTGTGATACGTAGCAAACAGCCCACTCGGATGAACTGTTTGCGATGAGAAATTATAACACAGACGGTTACTATAGTTAGTTCGTGTGCGATTCTGTTTGTACAAAAAACTTTGAAAAATGCAAACTAGTTGCTTGCGCTGGCTAGGAGTATCGCACACAATGCGTCTGCGAGTACTCGTGTGCTATGAATAGTAAGTTACACATACGTTCCTTATGGTAACACGTGTGTGATAAATAACATGTGGCACCGCATACGGTATTCGGGTTATGTGCGTGCTCCACTTAGTCTTCCCGTGCTCCAGCGAATGCTTCCCATGCTCCACATGGGTGAATTGTAAAATCCACGCCTCTTCCCTCATCGGTTTCCCACCACTAGCTAATGGCTTGCTGCATATAACCAAAGAGCTTCATCGGCCAGTGGAGCCACCATGGCCCATCGGCAGCGATATAGGCGTGACAGTCCTTGGGCGCACAATCGACATATTGCAGAGGAGGTGTGATGAGCAGTTTACCATCCACCGTGCAAAAGATCCAGAGCTGCTCGGCGGCATGATCGACGACCCACCCGAAGAACCGCCATCACCAGTGCTCATCGAGAACCTGATGCCCCGCAAGGAATGGGCAGAGGACCTCTGCGATTTAGTCAAGACACAGCCAGCCTACGGCTTCATCATTGCCCACGGCGGCCGTGTAAACCTCGATCCCAACGATGTGGTGGCCAGGCTCGAGTGCATCCTTGGCGGAGTTGACGTCCCCGACGAAGTAGAACATCGCCAACGTGATATCTTGAGGATGCAAGTGATGGACGGAATTTGCTACCAGGCCAGAGACATGGAAATGGAGCGGTTCCGCGGAGATATCATGCGCGTGATTCCACGCTGTCAAGCTCTTCTGGAAGAGGCCCAGTAGCCGCAAGAGCCTCCCAGCGCCAGCAGCTCCGTAGCCGGAGGCGGGTTGGGACACTTGGAATGAACGGCCGCAAGGGTGCTATGCTGATCATGGAGTCCGAGAAGACCGTCGTCGGAAGGCCGCCAGCTCAGCCTTTTAGGCTATATTTTATTATAATTGTATGCATATGTAGGTCGTGAGTGTTTTGGGCATTGCCGCATGTGGCATTTTAAATTATCCTGAATATGTAAGACAATTATTAAATATTGCCATTGTAAATTTGCCTCAACGGCGAGTAGAGCGCACGCAGGGACGCCAGAGCGGAGCGCGCCGCGGCTGCCTCAATGGCGAGCAAAATGCGTGGACGAACATGAGTAGAGCATGCCGCGGCCGCCTCAACAACAAGCAGAGCACACCGCGGCCGCCTCAACGGTGAGCAACCACGTGGCCAACCTTCTGGCACCCCGTGGGAGGCACGACGGCGCATCCATCGGACACGATGGTGATATCTTGACCGTGTGTGATAGTCGGCAGACACATACACGTACATCCGAGAACACGGGCCCACATTTCGGGCTTCCGATGCGTGGCATACGGTTGATCCATAAGAACTGTTTGTGATGAGCCAGAATAACAGAAACGGGCTTTGTAGGCCCAGAACCATCAATAAATTTTGACCTTGTTTCTCGTCACATTGCATATTACAACGCAATAAGTAATTGCAAATCTGTTCACACCGATCAAACTAATATGTGTTCACACTTAGCACCGGGCTATAAAACCTACTGATGTAGAGCATCCTAAGGTCATCACCATGTCAAGAGTCCGTTTGGCAAGTGACACGTGCCACTTCTACTTCACATACACAAAGGTGAATCATCTCCTTTACACGTGCTCACTTGACCCCTTCCAGGATGGTATACTACTTGACACTCCTCCCGTGTGCATGCATAGCTATTGTCGGAGCTTCACGAATGTCGAGGAGGAGTGCAAGCGCCAAGGAACAACTACACCATCCGCGAGGGAAGCATGAAAGCGACGACGGAAGAAACCAGAGAAGTCCCCAGGACCCGGACATCCGGCCCCCAAGACTCGGACATCCGACCCCTGGAGCCCTAGCCCCTGCAACAGCCCAGACATGGACAAGCTACAGGGCCCGGACATCCGGCCCCAGCCCGGACATCTGGCCCGACCCCCAGAAATCCGGCGTCCATCACAGAACACCACCGAAGCTGGACCACGCCAGCCCGGACATCCGGCCGAGGGCCCGGACATCCGACTCTTCCCGAGCCGCCTAACATCCGGCTTCCATCCCGGACATCCGGACAAGTCTATCCAGAGAGCACCAAGGCCAGCCCCGGATATCCGGCCCGACACCTGGACATCCAGCCCCCCTGCCTGCGTGCAGTGCATCTGGGCCGAGGCCCATGTACCCCTTCGCCCCTTAGACTATATATACTTCCCCTCCACCTACGTTTTAGGGTTAGCAAATGTGATAGCTCATTTAGAGATAGAGCTTTGCTCATCCACCCGGATCTACTCCACCGAGACAGACCGCGGCCTCTACGGAGAAGACCCATCTTGGATTCAAGACCCCTCACGGGAAGATCCGTCTAGGATATCATCAAGACCTCCTCATGGAGATGAACTTTACCTTGTATCTTTCCTTTTGTTGTTCATGTACCTTGTGGATCTTGTGTGTTTGATCGTCTAGTGGATGTGTGATTGGACTTGTTCTTGAGTGTTTCCCCTTGTGATTTCTCCCCGTTCTTCCCCGTGTTCTTCGGGTTCCTCGAGGGAATCCACTCCAATCGTGAAAGATCGGCCTACACCGGGTTAGCCCCGCATCATATGGTATCATGAGCCACGTTGATCACGATTTTGGAGTCTCCCCCATCGTTTTCTAGCCTTGTTTTGCTTGATTTCATCCTAATTTCGAAAATCCCCACCAAAAATAGCCCCAATTTTTTTTTGTGATTTGTTGGTTTGATGATGTTTTGTTGATTTTGATCCTTGGATTTGCTTGGTTTCAAGTGGATCTAGCTTTCCCCCATCTTTCTCCCCATTTCCATCCACGAAATCCATCAAATTTTGCACCCGAAATCATCAATTTCCGCCCCAAATCAAGTTTCGAAGTCCAAATCCCGATCTGGAATCGTCGGGCCGGACATTCGGGCCACTGGCCGGACATCCGGGCCCCAAGCCGGACATCCGGCTCCTGGAGCACAAAATCTGCACGGTTCTGGACATCAGCCCCCGGTTTTCCGTTTCCTAAGGTGTTTCAGCTAATTAGGAACGGTTCGACGTCGAGAACACCGCCACTCATCATCGCCACGAGGTCGTCATCGTACATACGGATGGTAACCTCGACGACATCATTGTATATTCCCATTGCAATTGCATTGATAACTCCTAGCCCATTTTGCGTCACTTGCCTATCAAGACTAGCCTTTGAGTATTGCCGGCAACGTTACTTGTGCACATTAGTGATCTACACCATCCATTGCATACATACCATATCATATTGGTATCATATCATCCCTTGTGTCACAAGATTGTTCCCGTATATACACAATTGCTATCTTGGTTTGTGCATTTCGCATTGTGGCCATATCAAAAAAAAACAAGATGGATAAGCTCTTAAGCAAAAAAAAGAGTGAACAAAGAGCTTGTAAGCAAGTGCCATAGCATCATACCACATTGCATATAAGATCATCTTGGATCATCTTGAGAGAAACACCGTGAACCATACATACATAGCATACTTGGGATAGAAAGTTTATCCATTTTGCATCTTATAGGTTGTGCACAAGTGTCGTATCCGCCTATTGAGCAATCGTGCTAGCGTCTCTCTTGAGTTGTGCAACACGAGCATTTTCCGTGGACTCCACATTTTGTGCTCATCCCTTGGTTGCACGACCCCATTTATCTATCCGTGTGTGTGTTTCCGTGTGCCACATATTGCTATTGTTCTACTTGTTTCACTTGCGAATTTGTGAATCTCTTTCAACATTATTGACTCTTGCTAACATTTTGCATCAAATTTTTTTGTGCCACTATCTTCACCGAGCCACTCCATAAGCTTTACTTGATTGGTGTGAGTGAACAAGTCCGGTACCAATTCCACTATTCTTTCATTTCACATTGAGTGAAACAAGATACATCCTCAACTTTGGGAAAAGGTAACTTGGTATTGTTTATCTCATTTCCTACTCACCTCTACTCGAGTCTTGTGATGTATAGGCAAAGCACACCACCTACGGTCTACAACAACAGCGATGAGTTTGGTGCCATGAAAAGCAACTTGGACGCCAAGATGGATGCTCAAATGGAGGAGATCAAAGCCCTCATCAAGTCCTACAAGTGGTCTTCCTCATCTTCGAGAAGACGCTCAAGAGCACATGCCTCCGAGCTACCATCTCCGGCAAGATCACATCAGCATCGACACCACCACCGACATGAACGTGAAGGTCAGGAGCTCAACACCAACAACCGCTCAACGACTTCACCATCTCCCTTGGCGTCTTCGCCATGCGACTTCAAGGCATCTTCGCCTACAGACATGCGGCATCTTCGCCCACAAGCACCTCAAGAGAATCTCCCCAAGCTCAAGTCCGCGAGTTCCACGAGCTACTACGACCTCGACACCGATCACAAGATTCCTTTCTATGGGACTCAAGAACCCGAGGAGTATCTCGAGTGGGAACGCTTAATGGACGACTACCTCAAGCTACATCAAGTTCCTCCCGAAGATCAAGTGAAGTGTGCCACAACGAACTTCCACGACTACGCATCGGCATGGTGGTTTCAGACACCTTCGGAGAGTTATGACATGAGTTGGCCCAAGACGAAGAGAGCTTTGCGGCGAGAGTTCGTGCCTCCAACCTACACGGAACAACTTCAACGCCAATTGGAGAACACCATCCAAGGATCCAAGTCCCTCGACAAGTACTTCCACGAGATGAAGAAAGCCTTGCGACGAGCCGGCGTGGACGACCCCATTTCAATGAAGTTCCACTTCATGATGGGATTACACAACAACATATCCAAGACTATCTTCCTCGAGAACTACAAGTCCCTCGACGACAACTACATTGGTGCTCTCAAAGCGGAACAAGAACTCATGAAGGCTAAGGCTTCTCCACCCCAAGCATACTTCTCGAAGACCAAGCTCCAAGATGTCAAGCATGAGGGTAGTACCACCACGATGTCCAAGCCCGACGAGCTCCAAGATGATGCTCCCAAGTTCAACTCCACCGCCATCCCTCTTTGTGGCATTGATGATGTCGAGTCTACTTTGACTCTTTTTCAATACAGTGCGGCGACGACTACGACTATGGAGCCAATCAAGGAACATGCTTTGGAGGTGAGCAGCATGGTGGCAAGAAAGGATGATGCTTCCATCTTTGGAGGCAAGAGTGATGATGTGCCATCTTCGGCCTTCATCCACGGCGACGGTGACGAGATGGTCGAGCATGGGATTTTCCCTTCGGTCATGGAGGAGAGTGATGATGTGCCATCTTCGGCCTTCATCCACAGTGACGGCGATGAGATGGTTGAGTATTTTACCTCGACCACGGTGACGTATGATGACTTGACTAACTTTTGCCACCATATTGAGAGTGAGAGTGATCACCACTAGCCCCATATATGATGTGTTGCCCCAATTCCCATGTGAGGAGAGCCACAACCCCACCACATGAGTGAGATGAGTGACTCCACCATACGTGAGATTGAGTGCGCCTACCTTGAGGGAGTGAGTTAACCACCACATAGAGAGAGTGAGATAGTTGATAACGCATGTGAGGCCACTTCGATTTCTAACAACTTAACCTCTACCTCTATTGTGTCTTCTCATTTGGTGCTAGGTCCCATATATGATGATGCGCCGATTCGCGACGACTACGTCCTTCCTTTGGACAAGACGATGGCCATGGTGGAATATGATGCACCCCCCACATGGTTCCATCACGATGAAGATGACCACCATTTGGTCTTTGCCACCTCACCTACACCACTTGAGTGGAATGAACAAGGTAACATAGGTGAAGGTGATGCTCTAGTCCCACTAGTGGACATTCTTGACATTGATTGCTTGCATGATGTTGATCAACCTACTACCATGCTTCATGCTAGTGTGACTTCCTTATGTGATGATTTCTTGCCCATTTATGATGAGTATGATGATTCTCATGTGGAGTCTATTAGTTGTGATGCCATGTTACATAGGATTTCTTGTGACAATTCTTTAGGTCACATCATGTTTGACAACCCGCTTGACTTGTCATATGCTATGCATGAGATCAACCATATGTCATATTTGCAATCTCTTCGTAGTGACTATGCATATGCCATTAAAATAAACCCAATTTGCACATATGGCATAGATGACAAGCCCATGGTTATTGGCATTTGTTTTTCTTGTGATGATATTGATATGCTCCCTTTGCATCATTCATCTCATATGCCATGCCATGACCACCTAGCCTCGGATATGCATTGTTTTGGATGTTGTCCATTTTCTCCATATGTTGTTTCCGATATTGCTCATGAGGAGACCCCCATAGTTTCCTCATATATGTTAGGAGATTTTGATCAATCCCATCCGTTGCATGATCCCAATACTTATGTGCACAATATGCTCCCCATGAATGAACATGATATTGATGTGCCATATACTAGTATGCTCAATTTGTGTCCCCATCGTGTTATACATAAAAACTATTCTTTCATGATGGATGACATGTTCTTATACCATGCATCAAATTTCTTTGAGCGATGCTTATCTTGTGCTAACTCACACGTGCACATACACATCATGATGGATGATGTGTACATTTACCACGCACACAATTTCTTTGGTTTCTGTCTCTTTTGTGTAGGTACCCATGAATACTTGTCAACCTCGCAATCCCACGAGTTGACAAAACGAGCTCTAGAGAGCAAGGATGACTTGGGATCCCATGGATTGGTTTCCACACCATTTTCTTCGCGCATTTCTTCTACATGGCCCTCACTTGGTTATGGGTTATTGTCCATTACATATTCTATGCCCATCTTGCCATGTTCACTTTGCATGATATGCTTATTCCTATACCTTTACCATGCATTTGTGACCCATGCTTTGCATTACACATGATGATTGATTCTACTACTTGTATATGTATTTGCAAGCTTGGTGGAGATATTGCTTGTTATTGCCATGTTCCATTTATTACCCATTCCTATGATGATACTATGATATTGCTTTGTGTTTGTGCTTGCGATATGTCATGTGCATTGCCTATGCCTATTATTTGCTCACATGACATGATTGCCATGATTTCCCCTAGTGTGTTGCATCTTCGCTCCACTAGTTTGCACGACATGATTGATATGCTTGCTTATGTTGCATCACCCATGATTCATACTTGCTCATTCCATGCGGTTGATGACAACCATCTACATGCTTTGCACATGATTGTTATTGCTTCTTGTCATATATCTCCATATGTTGCCTCCCTCATGCTAGATGATTTTCCACGTCTTGAGTGCAACAATGATTTTAGTCTTGCTAATGAGATTGCCCCCATAGCATTCTCGCATATCTTTGGAGATTTTGACATATTCCTTGTGAAGCATGTTTGCCTTACCTCTTTGCACCATATACCTAGTGCCATGAATATCACCATTGTTGCATCATATTATTCATGCACTTGTACGTCTAATGGTTATATGCAAAAGAAGAGAACCATCATGATGGATGATGTGTTTATCTACCATGCACATACGTTCTTTGTTTTGTTGTGTGCATGTGTAGGATACTTGGAATTCGTGTCGAATTCCACTTCACGTGAGTTGACCATTCGAGCTCTTGAGAGCGAACCACCTTCTACCATGACGATTCTACATCGCACTTGCTTGTGCTTCGGCATTGTGAAGGGCGCACAAGGACATGCTTTCAAGGTGATATCCTTCTCTTTTGAGAACCCCCAAACCATGAGCATGGATATTGTGGATCATACTACTTGTGTTGCTTGCACCATGAGACTTATTGGTCATCTTGGTCCATTCGATTGCGCACATGTTAGAGATCTTGCTTCGACTTGTCATTCTCACCTTTCCATGCCTCATGACATATATATCTTGTGTGTTGCATACGACTTGTGGATTACTTGCTCCTATCATATGTTTGGTTGCAACAATGTCATTTCTTCACATATGCCATGTCCCATTGCTTGTCACATGATTGGCTTGATTGCCTCACACATGATGAACAATTGCTCTTTCTATTGTGTTGAGTGCCATACTATCTTCACTACACCCTATGCACGTTATGCTTGGATTGTCTTGCACTTGACCCATGTGTTTAGACACTTCATTTTCTTTGGTGTTGTGAATGATTCATATGCCTACTATAGTCCATTTTTTGAGCAATTTGTGAATGCTTGCTATGACCTCGAGGTAGATGCTTATTCTCTTGTCACACATATTTGCATCACTACCTCACAATTGCATACTTATCCCCATGATATCTTTGCTTGTGCTCGATTGATATGCTTACTTGCCATGTCACAATCCTTTGTCACACCCTATGCTATGCTTGATGACAACACTTGTTTGGTGGATCACCTCTTGAATGCTTGGTTTTGCACTAACGCTAACCACATTTGTTTTTCCAAGTGTTTGTTCTCCTTGCTCCTTTTGAAGGAATCACTAGACGGTGCGACATTGGAGAGTGCCCATTTCGAGCTTCAAGATGACGAGTACTTGGTGAACATCCACTTCTACACGACGAAGCCATCTCTTTCCCATGGTGATTTGGTTTTCGATCCGAGGTCGGATCTTTCCCAAGGGGGGGGGAGATGATGTGGAGCATCCTAAGGTCATCACCATGTCAAGAGTCCGTTTGGGAAGTGACACGTGCCACTTCTACTTCACATACACAAAGGTGAATCATCTCCTTTACACGTGCTCACTTGACCCCTTCGAGGATGGTATACTACTTGACACTCCTCCCGTGTGCATGCATAGGTATTGTCGGAGCTTCATAGATGCCGAGGAGGAGTGCAAGCGCCAAGGAACAACTACACCATACGCGAGGGAAGCATGGAAGCGACGACGGAAGAAACCTGAGAAGTCCCAAGGACCTGGACATCCGGCCCCCAAGACCCGGACATCCGGCCCCTGGAGCCCCAGCCCCTGCAACAGCCTAGACGTGGACAAGCTACAGGGCCCGGACATCCGGCCCCAGCCCGGACATCTGGCCCGACCCCCAGAAATCCGGCGTCCATCACAGAACACCACCGAAGCTAGACCACGCCAGCCTGGACATCCGGCTCTTCCCGAGCCACCGGACATCCGGCTTCCAGCCCAGACATCCAGACAAGTCTATCCAGAGAGCACTGAGGCCAGCCCCGTTAGCCTGGACATCCGGCCTGCCAGCCCGGACATCCGGCTCCACGTGAAGACCCAGACATCCGGCCCGACGCCCGGACATCCGGCCCCCCTGCCTGCATGCAGTGCATCTGGGCCGAGGCCCATGTACCCCTTCGCCCCTTAGACTATATATACTTCCCCTCCACCTACGTTTTAGGGTTAGCAAATGTGATAGCTCATTTAGAGATAGAGCTTTGCTCATCCACCCGGATCTACTCCACCGAGAGAGACCGCGGCCTCTACGGAGAAGATCCATCTTAGATTCAAGACCCCTCATGGGAAGATCCGTCTAGGATATCAGCAAGACCTCCTCATGGAGATGAACTTTACCTTGTATCTTTCCTTTTGTTGTTCATGTACCTTGTGGATCTTGTGTGTTTGATCGTCTAGTGGATGTGTGATTGGACTTGTTCTTGAGTGTTTCCCCTTGTGATTTCTCCTCGTTCTTCCCCGTGTTCATCGTGTTCTTCATGTTCCTCGAGGGAATCCACTCCAATCGTGAAAGATCAGCCTACACCAGGTTAGCCCCGTATCACCTACCCACTCAAAAATTACTTCACAGTTTCTCTCCTCATCACCCACAAAACTGGTCTTTCCTGTCAAGTCGTTCCGCCATGACCAGTAGGAGGAGTTTCGGGTGGACATATAACCAGGCAGCAAAGACCACGGCCGCGGAAGCACTAGAGAGGTCCCGCCGCCAAGCGGTAGCTGCAGCAGAGATGTCCCGGTGCACCGCGGAGCCCTCGAACGAGCTCTCATGGGCACGCGAGGGCTCTCACAAGCTCACTCGCTGCGTCGGCGATCGCGATAAGCTGGCGTTGCTGAAGTCCTTGGCCGGCGACGATGACATTCTCGCTGGCCTCATTAAGCACCAGGAGCTGGTTGACGGCTTGATGAAGCTGGTCGAGATCAGCGATGCCTCGGTTGAGAAGGCGACCGGCCTCGTCGAGCAACTCATGGATGACAATGCGAAGCTCCTCAAGGTGCTCGCCGAGAAGGAGGAGGAGGCCGCCGGCTGGAAGATGCTGCATGAGTAGAGCAGTGCCTCGGGGATGACGCTGACAGCGGTCGTCGAGGAACTGATGGGTGACTTGAGGAAGCTCGGGATCGCGCGCGAGCAGGAGGTGGAGGAATCCGTGGCTGCTTTCAAGCAAAGTCGTGAGGAATTGAAGAAGGAGCTGGAGGATGTCGTCGGCCGGCGATCCATCAAGGAGTAGAGTGTCGGTGCAACTGACCCTGGGTCCATTGCACAGACTGTGCACAGGCCAAAGACAAGATTACAAGACCAAGATCAGACTAAACAAGGAGTATCAATTCCTTTGAAGGATCCAAGTGCAAGTCGAGAAGGCCAAGGTGAGCCAAAGGAACAAGGCATCGCTAAGGGAAGGAACTACCTTGCCGGGCAGGCGAGCCCGGCAGGGTTGGGTTTTGCCCCGGAAGCAAGCTCCCAGATCATCCCGGCAGGCCTGCCGGGGCTGGCGGAGGCAAGCCACTCCACGGCTCCACCTCGCAAGCGACGCAAGTCATTAATCAAAGTGGTGTCAAGCTCCAAGGTGACTAAGTGGCTGCTTCTTGCCACATGGCAGCCACTTCCTACAGCAAACACCTCCATATGACACCCGTCCTGAGACATGTCAAACGAGCAGGCGCGAAGATGGCAAAACAGCCCGGCAGGACCTGCCGGGCGAGCTCTGATGTGACACTGAGCAGCGCATTTAATGCGCTCTGTCAACCTGCAGAGTTAGATATGATAGCACTGTTAGCTATCTAAGCAGTACGCAAAGACTGATTTGCCACTATGGTAACCCCTTAATTTATAAAAGGAGGCCCATGGCGACCGTAGAAAGGGTTGGATCCTCGCATATTGATACGCTCGTAGCCACTCTCGCCCCCAGAGCGACCTTGTCGGGCGAGTGTGCCCACCATTATCCACCATCAATCCACCAAAGCAGGAGTAGGGTTTTATGCCTCACGGCGGCCCAAACCTTGGTAAAGACTGCCCGTGTGATCTCTGCCGTGCTGTGCGACACTTCTCCGCTCTTTGTGCAATGTGCCCATCCCCCCACCGAACCAAAAGGGGCTCATGGCCCCATAGGTGGCCGTGGTTTCCCGTGACATCTTTGGCACGCCAAGTAGGGGGATCACTTGTGCGAAACCGAGAGCATACGCTGCGCGTCATCTTCATCGACATTTTCGTCGTCGACGGCATCATCGACTATGGCGCCCAAGAGGAAGCCCGGAGCTGCAAATCACCCGTCCACCTCGAAGGCTCCGCTGCCCGCGACCGCCAACGTCGCGGGGAATGCGGTGGCTCACGAGGGTGTGGATGCTGCGGGGGACGTGGTCGGCGCAGGCGGCGCCGTTGCCACCTCCCACACGGCCGAAGCAAGAACGGGAGGTACCGGGGAAGGATAGCCTCAGCAACATCCCAACAGCCATGCTCCACATGGTACGGATGGAGGGATCATTCCACTTGAACCCCTTCTCCTCGCCAATGGGCATAGCCGCAGTGATGATGCTCGTTCCGGGGCGAATCGCAACCCTCCGGCCGCCCCCTCTGCGGGCGCGACCGCAAGGCACGCGCCACCCCTGGGGCGGGCTGACCCAGCTACTGTACCCAATGGAGCCGCTGGCCCTCAGGCGCCTCCGCCGCATCACCATGCCGTCCAAACAGCTGGTTCGCAGCAGCAAGGGCGCGGCGCGGTCGCCACCGGCAATGTCAGGAGCCGAGCAACACTACGATCTACATCGTCATCACCTATGCCAAGCACTGCCTCAGATGCCATGGCGCGAGCCCAACTGCTGTTGAGATTTCCACCGGCGGCAGACCAGATGGATGAGTGGCGAGCCACCATCCAGAGTCTGATTGGTTTTGCCAAGGCGGAAAGATCACAGCGGGCCGGAACGCCACGGCCTTCCTAGGCAGCAATGATAGCTCGTGCGGCTGGTCGTGCGGGAGGGGCCACCCTCATGGTGCAATCCCCACCACGGCAAGCCGCCCGGGAGCCGCAAAACCAAGCACCCGATGACATATCGATGGCCTCGTTAGACCCTCGAGTGCGTCAAGGCTGACAGTGTGCCCCGGAGGGCAGGCAAAGGGAAGGCGCGCGCGTCATCAACGAGCGGCGCCGCGACAACCCTCGCCGGTCCAATGGGTGTGATGGCCCCGACGTCGACGAGCCCGCATTCGGAGATAGCGGGTGCCTGCCTTTCGAGGTTGGGTGCCCTGCCTTCACCCGTGAGCTGCGACAAGTCCGTTGGCCATCCACTCGCACGTTCAAGCCAGAGATACCCGAGAAGTATGATGGGAGACTAAACCCGGCAAAGTTCTTGAGCATCTACACCATCGCTATTCAAGCTGCCGGGGGAAGAGATGAGAAGGTGTTCACCAACTACTTCCCTTTGGCCCTCAAGTCAAATGTGAGGTCTTGGCTGATGCACCTACCAGAGAACTCCATTTCGACCTGGGCTGACCTGTGCCACGAGTTCATTGTTGCCTTCACGGGCGGCCATCAAGAACCAGGGCGGCCCAGCGACTTGCAGCTTCTCCAGCAGAAAGAGGGAGAAACTCTACGGAAGTACTTGCAGAGATTCAGCCGAGTCCACAGAAATATCCCAGATATCCACCCAGCTGCCGTGATAGCTGCCTTCCAATCCAACATGCGCAACCGCAGGATACATTCCAAGATGAATGTTCAGTTGCCCAAGACTGTGAAGGAGCTCTACACTTTGGTGGACAAATGTGCTCGGGTGGAGGAGGGGAGGAAACTTCCTAGAGAGGAAGATTGCGTCGACATCGACTCAGAAGATGACGACGAAACCATCAGTAAGAAGAAGAAGAACAAGAAGCACAACAAGAAGCGCAAGGATAAGACTATGATGATTGTTGAGGGGTCAGGCACGCCTAGTACTGGCAAGACGGCCAAGGCTGAAGCCCCCGGCAAGGAGGTTACCGCATGCGCTGACTGCCGGGAGGCGGCGGCTGCTGAGAAAGCTGGGAAAAGTGATGGGCCGTACTGTAAGATTCATCAAACTAAGGGCCATGATCTCCAGGAGTGTCCTCAGGTTGAGCAGCTCGTCAAGAGGCAGAAGGCTGAGTATGAGAAGCGCGATAAGGAAAAAGGTCAGAATGGCGCTGGCGGGAAGGGCCGGGGTGGTGAAGAAAATCGCCCCAGCAAGGCTCCTCGGAACCAAGGGAAACCTGCCAAAGGCCGAGAGAAGGAGGATTGCAGTAATGAGAGTGATGGAGGGAATGAAGAGGAAACCAGCGAGCAGGAATCCCAGAAAGCCACTGACGCCCTGTGCATTGACGGGGGTGCATCTTTGCACTCCTCTCACCGCCAACTTAAACAGTGGGCGCGTGAAGTCAATGTCGTGGAGCCAGCGACAGATTCTCGGAAGCCGCTCAAGTGGTCACGCACGCCCATCATCTTTGATGAAGAGGACCACCCCGACCGCATTACTGCAGTAGGGTGCTTGCCGTTGTTGGTCTCACCAACAATTCGCAACCTCAAGGTCACAAAGATGCTGGTTGACGGCGGGGCCGGGTTGAATCTGATTTCCCCAAAGGTTATTAGCAAACTCTAGATAGCAGAGGAAGAACTTAAGGCCACAGGCACGTTTCAAGGAGTCAATCCCGGCAGGAGCCATCCTAAGGGAAAGGTTACGTTGCCAGTGACATTTGGAGGAGAGTTGAACTACAGGACTGAGAAAGTTGTGTTTGACCTACAACACCTTGAAGATAACAGGGCCGATGGGCGTCATTTCCGTTCCGTCAAACAAGAAAGACGCAATTATTTCCGTGGATAGGATGTACCGGGACACGGTCGCGGCAGAGGTCGTGGAAGCCACAGTTCCCGCCAAGGAAAAGCATAGCAGAGGCACTGGCAAGGAATCCGGGAAGCGTACCTCTGTGGAATGTGCCGCGCCCGTTGATGACATGCCAGAGAGTTTCAACAGCAAGAGATCCAAGGCTGCTCCACCCCAAGTGAAAAAGGTCACGGCAGGGCTGGCTGGCGCTAATGGTACTTTCACTATCAGCGCCACCCTTGATGACAAATAGGAAAGCGCGCTCATTGCCTTCCTGCGGGCGAATATCGATGTGTTTTCCTAGCAACCATCTGATATCCCTGGTGTTCCCAGGGAGGTAATCGAGCACCACCTTGCTGTCTGCCCACATGCCCGGCCCATCAAGCAGAAGGTTCGGAAGCAGGCCTTGGAGCGGCAGCAGTTTATTGCCAGGGAAATCAAGAAACTTGAAGCAGCTGGTTTGGTCAGAGGAGTACTGCATCCAACATGGTTAGCAAACCCAGTGGTTTTGTGCAAGGCTAATGGAAAATGGAGGCTTTGCATAGATTTCACATATCTGAACAAGGCATGCCCAAAGGACCCATTTCCCTTCCCGCGCATCGACCAGATCATGCATTCTACTTCAGGATGTGAGTTGCTCTCTTTTCTGGATGCATACTCTGGATACCATCAGATTTTTATGTCCAAGGAAGACGAAGAAAAGACCTCATTCATCACCCCATGCAGCACATACTTCTTTGTGCGCATGCCTTTCAGGTTGAAGAGTGCCAGGTCCACTTTTGCAAGAGCAATCCAGATTCGCTTTGAACCACGGTTGCACAGGAACATTAAAGCCTATATGGATGATATTGTGGTCAAGACCAAGGACAGATCAACCCTCATCCAGGATTTAGAAGAGACATTTGCTAATCTACACAAGATCAACTTAAAACTAAATCCGGAGAAGTGCGTGTTTGGCGTTCCCTCCGGCAAGCTACTTGGTTTCTTTGTGTCCCACCGTGGGATAGAGGCCAACCCCGATAAGATGAAGGCTATTGAGCAGATACAGGCACCCAAGACAGTTAAGGATGTGAGGCGTTTGACAGGATGCGTTTCCGCGCTTAGCAGATTCATCTCCAAGTCTGCCGAGCGCGCCTTGCCGTTCTTCAAGATTTTGATGAGGGCAAGACCCATGAAGTGGACCCCAGAAGCAGATGCAGCGCTGTAGGATTTGAAGGCCTACTTGTCTTCTGTGCCTACTTTGGTCGCACCGAAACCACAAGAGCTGTTGCTGCTATATCTAGCACCAACTAATCAAGTGGTTAGTGTGTAGTAGCGCAGCAGGAAGTAGAAGAAGCCACCACCTCAGCAAGTGTCCCGCCCGGGGAAGAGGAAGAGAGCGGCCTGGCAAGGCCAGATTCGGATCAGGACAAAGAGGAGCACGGCAGCGGAAACAACCCCAAGGGCACGGCAAGGAAGAAGGTATTGCAGCGCCCAGTATACTTCGTCAGCTCACTATTGTAGGGGGCTGGATCCAGGTATTCTGGCGTGCAAAAATTGATCTTTGGCCTTGTCATGGCCTCAAGGAAACTGCGCCACTACTTCCAAGCCCATGAGATCACGGTTGTCACCCCCTTCCCGTGGCAAAGGATACTTCGAAACCCAGAGGCCACTGGCAGGATAATGGAGTGGGCATTGGAGTTGTCCAGCTTTGGCCTGAAGTTTGAAAGCACATCAACAATCCAGAGTAGGGCGTTGGCGGATTTTATTGCAGAATGGACGCCAACCCCTGATGAAGAAGTACAGGAAATAGTTATCCCCGGCAAGGAAGCGCCCCAAGAATGGATCATGTATTTCGATGGTGCCTTCTCCCTACAAGGTGCAGGGGCTGGCGTGCTTCTCGTGGCTCCCACTGGAGAGCACCTGAGGTACATCGTCCAGATGCACTTTCCCCGGGAGGAGGAGACCAACAATACAGCAGAATATGAAGGGCTTCTTGCCGGGCTTAGGATTGCCACATAATTGGGAATCAAGAAGCTGATCATTCGAGGAGATTCACAACTGGTGGTGAGACAAGTCAACAAGGATCACCAAAGCCCATTGATGGAGGCATACGTCGAGGAAGTGAGAAGATTGGAGGAGCGCTTTGACGGGTTGCAAACAGAGCACATACCCCGTGCGGAAAACAGCATTGCTGATCACTTGTCAAAGTGCGCTGCGCAGAAGCTTCCTATGGAACCAGGAACTTTTGTTCTCCATCTTACTCAGCCCTCCGTATCCCCGACAACAATGGCCTGAAAGAGGAGGAAATTGGACTCCGGTAAGCCTCTCCCGGTAGAGCCTTTCGGGGCTCCTGGCAGGGACCCTGCCGGAAACAACTCCCCTTCGATTGCCGTGCTGCACCCTCCTGCCGGGCCATTGGTCCCCGCAGTCGAGGGATGCTCCCCCACAAATGAAGAGGTGCCGCTAGTCCTCGTTGCCGAGCCTCAGGCTCCAACTTGGGCAAGGCACATAGTCCATTTCCTCCAAACCGGAGAACTTCCCGAAGAGCAAGAAGAAGCTGAAAGAGTACCCTGGAGGGCTAGTATGTATCAGTTTGTCGATGACACACTATACAGAAGAAGGCCCAACGGTGTGAAATTGAAGTGCATTTGCCGAGAAGGAGGAAAGGAACTGCTGGAAGATATACACAAAGGCATGTGCGGCTCCCACATTGGATCAAGGGCTTTGGTTGGGAAAGCATTCCGGCAAGGATTCTATTGGCCCACAGCCCTCCAAGATGCAGTTGAGCTCATCACCAAGTGTGAAGCCTATCAGTTCCATTCCAAAAATATCCATATGCCTGCCCAAGCACTCCAGACAATCCCTTTGTCATGGCCGTTTTTGGTCTGGGGGCTCGATATCCTCGGGCCTTTCCCCCGAGCTGCCGGGGGCTTTGAATTCTTGTTCGTTGCAATCGACAAGTTTACAAAGTGGCCGGAAGTAGATTGTCAGGACCCCGATTCCAAGTCACATCGATCTAGTCGGTAACACCTCATATCACTTTGCGGCCTCACGCACGGTATTCCCACGGGTGTCGCCTTACCATGGCCCGGGACCGTTTGCGCCTTTTGGCTCACGTATATGATAGTGTCGCTAGCATCCATATGACAGAGAACCCGGGCCGACATGACTAGTCGTGAACCCAAAGTGGCACTAACTTACGGGGACAGGCATACATGACCCAGCAACGAACGTGTCGGTCATCAGCGAGTGAATTCGGGCTGTAGCAACTGGGCTAGCAGGACTCCGGGAATCCGGGCTGTAGCAGGCTAACAGGACTCCGAAAGACACCGCGTGACGTTTCCTCGAAGGGACAGACACAGGATCGAGGAAGGACACATGCCGGCCAGTCTAAGTGTTCCAGAGTAGTAGCAAGCTAACAGGACTCCGGTAAACCGGGCTGTAGCGGACTACCAAGGCTCAGTGGAAGCACCAGACTACATTTCCCCATAAGAGAGGCTACCAAGGATAAACAACTAGGTTGTCGGATCCCACACATACCAAGCATTTCAATCATACACACAATATGCTGGATATGGGCAAATACAACATGGCATCACAACAAGACTCTACGACTCAGAGTATTTATTCATTAGGCTCCGAGGTGCCAAGTATTACAAACATGGGTCTCATGACCCAACATTCAGAGCATACAAGTCAAAGCACATGCGGAAGCCTATCATGTCTGAGTACAGACATCTACAAATGAAAAAGGCTGAGAAGCCCGACTATCTACCAGATCCTGCCGAGGGCACAAGATCGTAGCTGAGGTAACAAGCTAAACGTTGAAGTCCACGTGGAACTACTAGCGAGACTGAAGTCTCTCTGCAAAACATAAAATAGGCAAACGTGAGTACAAATGTACTTAGCAAGACTTACATCAGAACTATCTACAAATGCATCGGTATCAATAAAGAGGGTGGTGGAGTTTAACTGCAGCAAGCCAGCTTTGACTCAGTGGCTATCCTGAACTACGAATGCTGGTAACTCTTTTGAGGTGGCGCACACGAGTCCACATATTCACCATATCAATACACCACTATGGATCCGCTCCCGTCTCCCTACGAGAACGCCATCCATGGCACTCACGCTTATCTTGCGAGTTTTAGAGTATCCACTTTCACTTGTCTATGAACTGCATAAGCGACCAAGTAGTCCTTTACCGTGGACGCGGCAATTCGAATAGTTTTATACCCTGCAGGGGTGTACTTCGTCACACATGTTTCCACCACTTAGCGTCTGCACACGACATGTGCTTGGCAGACTTCAAGCGAAAGCCGACGTGGGTGTAGACCACGACCTGACAAACCACACAAGTCTCTAGTCTAGGTTTATCACCTATTCGGGTTCCATCTGCAAGGAAATCCGGCCGGGGTGTCCTCAACGGCCCCAAACGATGTGTGCAGGGTTCCCGAGACACCAAACGGGCGACTCGGCACACCGGCCACGTGCCTACCGCATCACAGCCCACCCCTAAGGTCAGCGCTGCGCACGGCCTCCAGCATACTACAAACACCAGAAACTACTTGCAACTCCTGGATAGAGGACGAGAGGGGTCAGTAAGTCGAGCGGGGTCATATTTCAGGGCCCAATGTGTGGTAGTAGCTGAATCTTAAATCACGCATATAGATCTCAGTTCTTAAGGACGGCCTCAATGAAACAACCCACCTTGTACTCCTACATGGCCTCTCATCGATACCTTTACCAAAACATGTTCAACACTTCACTCTCATTACCGACACAACCATTCACTCTAGTTCATCACCCTGATGAGCCAGACCTGACACAACTCTAAGCATAGCAGGCATAGCATGGTAGGAAACACAGACATGGCTCAATCAACTCCTACACATGCTAGTGGGTTTCATCTAGTTACTGTGGCAATGACAGGTCATGCAGAGGATATGGGTTCAACTACTGCAACACACAGCAGTTTGAAACGCGTTGTCTTAATGCAGTAAACGAGAGCAGAAGCGAGAAGATGGGTTTGTATCGAAATGATCAATGGGGTTGCTTGCCTGGCACTTCTGAAGATAATATAGTTCTTCATCGATGTCATCGAACTCATCGTCGGGACGTCGTCTACTGAGAGGGGAAAAATACCGGCAACAGAGAGGAAGCACAATCAATGCAATGCAACAATATGATGCATGATCATGACATGGCAATATGTTGTGGTTTGAGCTAATGCAACTAGAAACCAGATTGAATGAAGTTGGTTTGAACCAAGGGTTCAAATTCAAACTCCATATGTGCTTAGTTAAATGCCAATTATGCAAATTGCCATATACAGCAACCTTAGGTTGTTCAAACGTGCATGCAAATGGTACAGATGGAAAGATTGGATTTTTCTGATCCAAAAACATATATAAATCTTTGCATTTGGAGTTACAGATTAATTTCTATGAATTTTTGAAGTTTTGGGCATTTTCTGGAATTTCCTGAATTATTAAAAACAAGAAAATAATTAACTGCGTCAGCACTACGTCACTGTGACGTCAGCAGGATCAACAGGGCCGCCCAGGTCAAACCTGGCGCTGGGGCCCACATGCCAGTGTCTAACTAACTAACCTAAGTTAATTAGTACTAATCTAATTCTAAACTAGATTAGTTAAGGCCTTGGGCCCACACGTCAGTGACCCAGGGGGGTCAAATCCCTGGTCAAACTGGGCTGACTCGCCGGCGTTTAACCGCCGACGACGTCCAGACGCGGCGGAGGGTGCGGGTTTCACCCTCCGGCGACCAAATGGACGGCGGAGGCCACCTACGTGCAGCTGGGAGCGAGCCGCGTCGAGGGGTGGTGGTGGTTGAGCTCAAGGTCGCCGGAAACGATGTCGGCGATGAGCTTTGCGGTTGCCGGAGTTTGGGCGAGGCCGAACTCGTCGTTGCTGTGGTCCTGGAGGCACGAGGCCAGCTCCTACGTGGCCTACGCGGTTCAGTGAAGTCAGTGGACACGGTGGTGTGGCCGTTGGGTGGTCGGAGCTACGTCGACAACGAGCTCAGGCGGCGGCGCGTGTGGTGAAGCTTGTTGCGGTCATTGCAGGGGACGGCAGCGAGAACGGAGAGGATTGGGATAGGCAGGAGCTCACGGCGGTCACGACGGAGCAGTCGGCGAGGTCGGGGACGAGATGGTACAGCGGTGACGGCGAAGGGGATCTCCGGCGATGGCGAGGTCGGGCGAGGCTGTTGCGGTGGCTCCGGGGCGAACGAGCGCTTGGGGCTCGGTCTGCTCGATGGAGAGGAGGGCGGCGAAGCTTCTGGACACGGCGAGGCGGCAAGGAGTCGAGGGTGGCCGCGGCTACGACGGCGGTGTGGCTGCGGCTGCGTCGGCCATGGTGGGGAGAGAGCGAGGGAGAGGCGCAGGGGGGAGAATGAGGTGTCCAGGGGGTCGGGGCGACGACGTGGAGGACGTCCAGGCGTCCAGCAGCTCGAGCGACAAGCAGCTGGCGCCGTGGCGAGCTCGCGCGCGCCGGCGTCACCTCCCTGCTTGCCTGGCGGGGACGAAGCAGCTGGCTGGCACGGGCCAGCACAGTGCTGGGCCGCCAGGTGGGCCGGCTGGTGGCTTTGCCAGGTAAGTTAGTTTTCCCTTTATTTCCGTTTTCTTTATTTCTGCAAGTTTGTGGCTTTTCTAAAAATACCTAGGCAATTTTAAAAATCACCGAACTGCTCATGCCCACTGTATAGAGTATATCCAACATGGAACATTTCAGTTTGGGATTATTTGGACATTTAAAATATTTACTAGCATTTAAATGCCCAAATGCAAGTAACATAAGATTTAATTCAGTGACCCAATGATGTCCTAGAAAATTGTGCACCATTTTTGTCAGAGGTTCTAGACCAAGGCAAAGATGATGAACATTTTAGAAGGGCATTTCAGGTTCATTGAAAAGGATTTTAGTAAACCCTAGTTGGTTTAAGTGGTGCTGGGGGTTTCTGTCATCCCCATTTCAACTTCATTTGAAATTAAACATGATGCACACATGAAACTGGCCTAGCCAGAACTAGGGATGTGACAACTCACCCCCACTAAACAGGAATCTCGTCCCGAGATTCAGGCGTAGGGTAAGATGAAGGGGGGAAGCAGACTAACACAATCTTCACGATCCAGATTGCACTTCATAAGTATGTTGATTCGATCACCATCTTTGTCTCGATGTCTTGCTCCGAGAACTCCAACCAACATGACAACAAGAGGAAAGGAAAAAACTCTAGAAGGATCGATCTCCTCGAAGATCGAACAACTCAGGATCAAATCACGGAATGAGACATAGCAACATCTCTCGAGCTGAGACACGAAGCATACATCTAGAGGGATGGAGTGAAACAGATGACGGAGGTTCACTAGGTAGACAACAATTCCACACTTAAGAAGGTGGTGAACGGTTGTCAACGTAGCGAGGAGTTGAGTTGCCATGATACCATAACGGGGCACCTCAGGAAAAATGACTCGTAGACTTATTACCTTAAGTGGCAAAAAGAATTACTTTTGATATAGAGATCATTGAGACTCTCTATACCAGCCTAAGGCAAATCTCGAGCGATCGTTTGGAGGAGTTCGATAGAATGGCATACTTGGACTAGTATGGATGATGTGGATTACCTTGTTGAAGACAACACAAGGGATGATTTTGCTTATCATCGGAAATGGGTGGAATCCGTGGTAGAACTACCTTGAAGATGATCCTGATCAGTAATTGCTGAGAAGGGTAGTCCATAGTAGGATGGTACAATGGCGGTGCAAGATGGACCAAAATGCAAATGCTGGGAATGATTCTTAGTAACTGGGGAGAAGCTCAACAGTAGAGAGTGATTCCACTGTTGGAATGGTTATAGCATAACCGAAGAAAACTGGGAGCAAATCCCAATTAATGCTAACGATAAACCCAATGTTTGCACGTGCTCTCAAGAACTTGAGCATTTCCATATTCATCAAGGTCTTACCAATATCCGTGTCAAGGATCCCGGCAACACAACATACTACCCTAATGAATAGTGATGGACGATGCAGATGCAAAGGAAGATAACACCTTCTCAGATTTCACCTTAGCAAGGCCAAGGAAACAAAATCTGATGATCGACCGAGAGACATTTAGCACTCCGCTTCTAATGTTCTCCTTGATGTGCTAGCGTAACCCATTTATTGATATGGCTTGGTATCTAGAACATCAAGTAAAAGGGTCGGACTTCGGGAGCTCAAGAATCCATAAGGAATAACTACGGAAGTAAATCCTGCGAGATCCTTATGGGGAGGTGGCCAACTTCCTCAATCAAGATACTACAATGATAGGTCTTCCGGTTGGGTGTGTTAGCCAAGACATCCACTTTACCGAGTTACAGAGAGACCAATATTACAGTTCTTGAGAAACATTCCAACCATCATATCTGCCTGATATTTAGATCTGGTTGGTGTCAGGATATTCCAGACTCATCATGTCTGAAAGGAAGGATTGCAACACAAATCGGCGAGATGACGTTGCAAGATTCTCAGGAAATGGACTACGGTAGTAAGCTCCAAAACATGAACTGGTTCTGCTACACACATGTGAACATGTTGTCCCAGACAAGCATGACCACATAGTAGCCTTATAATAAAACACTATTGAGTTCAGGTGGGGAACCATCATCGAGGATATCGAAGTCTTGTGCATTACCATGGATTAGCACTTAACTCCTTTTCCTAGAACAAATCAGTCAGTGGCATTGTGTGCTAGGAACACATATGGAGTGGAGGCGGCCAACCTATCAAACCATAGAGCACTTTGCACGTGCATGACTAACTTGGGATGATTCCAGAGGAGGCAAAACAAACTTTCTCGAATTCACTGCGGCAACTTGCATCGAATGCACATGAATTAGAGGAAGTCACTTCTTTCATCCAAACATATGCTCCATGAGCTAGCATGAAGAAATGCTTACAAAAGTTTCCAATACTAACTTAAATGTTCAACATGAATCATGGACAAGATAAGGATGTTGTCGATGGGCTCAACAACAATTTATCAAGATTCCCATAAGATGGGGTTATATGATTATGTGAACAAGATGATAGCATGGGTCAGACCAAAAGATATAATGGTGTATGCCCGAGGAAACAACCACGGATAAGACAACATTACGAATATCGTTGGTTCTGATTTGATTTGATGATAGCCCATTCTCAAATCAAAGTTTGGATAAGATAATAGGTCCAACAATTGATCACAAGGATCAATCAATGAAAGTATCATATTTCTTCTACACACACACATGAGGATATCCCTTAGGAATGAACTGAGTCAGACAAGCCCTCATCTTCCAACTCTCCAAGTTGTTGTTTAGCTTAACCAACTAGCTCAGGGTATCCGACAAAGATTCTTGGAGAAAGGGTGGTTTACAAGAAACCAACTTGATCATGAACTCAACATAGCGGTCAGGTGACAACCTGGTAGCACTTCCGAGAAGATATTCGGAAAGTCACGAACCACCGATATGTAACTAAGCTCGAGAACAATCTTGCTTTCGAGGCAAGATGACATGATCAAATAAGCAAGGATTAACAAAATCCTAACTCATTGATCGAAGAGTGCACCAGAAATATGGACTAGGTCGCACGATAAATCTTAGGATGATGATTCAACAATCAACACGCTAAGAATGAGATTATTGTCCATTAACTACCAAGCAACGAGGTTGCTAGGAGTGTTTATTTCGCACATCACAGTACACTTGTCGGCATTCCGGTTACAATAACACGGGAACCGAGGAATGAATAATGATGGCAAGAAGTATCACTGCGACAAGAATCCATAAGAAGTAGTGCAATTCTCATGAAATTCTTGACATAAAGATACTAACACTCCAAGGTAGAATAGAACAAAAGTTGGATTGGCATTTTGGTCTGCGGGGTACAACTGCTTTCACCCAATCCTAGAACTAGATGAGGTACTGGAGTTTGTTTCTCCTAGTCATTCCAGAATAGAACGACTTGACGGACTACAAGAATAATAGGCATCGATGAACACGAATGCACACATACCCTTGACTATCAAATGATAGACGGAGGCCAGAATACAACTAAAGAGGGACAACTCAAAGGAACATAAACTTTCTGAGTTGTGGATGCATAGATTAGTATGTCGGGCAAAGCTCAACATTTCTTCCGGATAACCCATGCAGAACGGTAGGACTGGCAGATTCACAATGTAGAATGGAGAACTCATCAAGAGCACTCTTGTGGTGATCCTTTGGTTCAAAGAACTTCTGCCTTAATGATTCATGGTATTTGGAAGAAGGAAATACCACGGACCTCGAGGACTATCGCAAGGTTACTAATATCCTAAAGGAACTAGCGAACACTAACAACAGGAAGTAAGTAGAGTGAATCTTGGGCTCAAGAACCCAGAAATAGAATGCCTACTAACTAAATGGCATCACAGGATGCTTTCGGGAATAATGGCCAGAATCATCACACGGAGGATACAAAGCATTGCTAGATTACTGAGTGGTTCTCTAAGACACCTAGGGTCATAACAATAGCTCCAACATATATGTCGAGGCAACAGAGTACCTCAACTCACTGATTGGTGTGGTTAAACTGGCCCAAGAAACATCGGGAACGGAAAGAAGCGATTTGCAAATGCATCAGACTATTTAGAAACCTGGGATGACTCGGACAGCATAACGGCTGTAAATGCTCAAAAGATTTGAGACATCCTGCAATTGGGTGGCATAACCACTTAACATCACAATATCAAAGTTCTGAGATCACCTAACAACACACGAAAGTAGTAGGAACTGAAAAGAGGTTTAAATCCAAGAATCCTATGAGTCTACGGATTAGTAACACGTGATCCTGATAGATAGATGAGAAGGCCTAGTTCTTAATCCCCGTAGAAAAGAAGAGGTTGACTCAGATCAGAAGGCATAAGGTAAAGGAGTAAAAAGAGTCTTACGTTCCCATCCACAATCAATTCCCTTATATAACTAAAGCATTTCTAGACTCAACTTCGACCAGTTTGGCTTGGTAATCCTTATAGCCGGTAACACCTCATATCACTTTGCGGCCTCACGCACGGTATTCCCACGGGTGTCGCCTTACCATGGCCCGGGACCGTTTACGCCTTTTGGCTCATGTATATGATAGTGTCGCTAGCATCCATATGACAGAGAACCTGGGCCGACATGACTAGTCGTGAACCCAAAGTGGCACTAACTTACGGGGACAGGCATACATGACCCAGCAACGAACGTGTCGGTCATCAGCGAGTGAATTCGGGCTGTAGCAACTGGGCTAGCAGGACTCCGGGAATCCGGGCTGTAGCAGGCTAACAGGACTCCGAAAGACACCGCGTGACGTTTCCCCGAAGGGACAGACACAGGATCGAGGAAGGACACATGCCGGCCAGTCTAAGTGTTCCGGAGCAGTAGCAAGCTAACAGGACTCCGGTAAACCGGGCTGTAGCGGACTACCAAGGCTCAGTGGAAGCACCAGACTACATTTCCCCATAAGAGAGGCTACCAAGGATAAACAACTAGGTTGTCGGATCCCACACATACCAAGCATTTCAATCATACACACAATATGCTGGATATGGGCAAATACAACATGGCATCACAACAAGACTCTACGACTCAGAGTATTTATTCATTAGGCTCCGACGAGCCAAGTATTACAAACATGGGTCTCATGACCCAACATTCAGAGCATACAAGTCAAAGCACATGCGGAAGCCTATCATGTCTAAGTACAGACATCTACAAATGAAAAAGGCTGAGAAGCCCGACTATCTACCAGATCCTGCCGAGGGCACAAGATCGTAGCTGAGGTAACAAGCTAAACGTCGAAGTCCACGTGGAACTACTAGCGAGACTGAAGTCTCTCTGCAAAACATAAAATAGGCAAACGTGAGTACAAATGTACCCAGCAAGACTTACATCAGAACTATCTACAAATGCATCAGTATCAACAAAGAGGGTGGTGGAGTTTAACTGCAGCAAGCCAGCTTTGACTCAGTGGCTATCCTGAACTACGAATGCTGGTAACTCTTTTGAGGTGGCGCACACGAGTCCACATATTCACCATATCAATACACCACTATGGATCCGCTCCCGTCTCCCTACGAGAACGCCATCCATGGCACTCACGCTTACCTTGCGAATTTTAGAGTATCCACTTTCACTTGTCTATGAACTGCATAAGCGACCAAGTAGTCCTTTACCGTGGACGCGGCTATTCGAATAGTTTTATACCCTGCAGGGGTGTACTTCGTCACACATGTTTCCACCACTTAGCGTCTGCACACGACATGTGCTTGGCAGACTTCAAGCGAAAGCCGACGTGGGTGTAGACCATGACCTGACTAACCACACAAGTCTCTAGTCCAGGTTTATCACCTATTCGGGTTCCATCCGCAAGGAAATCCGGCCGGGGTGTCCTCAACGGCCCCAAATGATGTGTGCAGGGTTCCCGAGACACCAAACGGGCGACTCGGTACACCGGCCATGTGCCTACCGCATCACAGCCCACCCCTAAGGTCAGCGCTGCGCACGGCCTCCAGCATACTACAAACACCAGAAACTACTTGCAACTCCTAGACAGAGGACGAGAGGGGTCAGTAAGTCGAGCGGGGTCATATTTCAGGGCCCAATGTGTGGTAGTAGCTGAATCTTAAATCACGCACACAGATCTCAGTTCTTAAGGACGGCCTCAATGAAACAACCCACCATGTACTCCTACATGGCCTCTCATCGATACCATTACCAAAACATGTTCAACACTTCACTCTCATTACCGACACAACCATTCACTCTAGTTCATCACCCTGATGAGCCAGACCTAACACAACTCTAAGCATCGCAGGCATAGCATGGTAGGAAACACAGACATGGCTCAATCAACTCCTACACATGCTAGTGGGTTTCATCTAGTTACTGTGGCAATGACAGGTCATGCAGAGGATATGGGTTCAACTACCGCAACACACAGCAGTTTGAAACGCGTTGTCTTAATGCAGTAAACGAGAGCAGAAGCGAGAAGATGGGTTTGTATCGAAATGATCAATGGGGTTGCTTGCCTGGCACTTCTGAAGATAATATAGTTCTTCATCGGTGTCATCGAACTCATCGTCGGGACGTCGTCTACTGAGAGGGGACAAATACCGGCAACAGAGAGGAAGCACAATCAATGCAATGCAACAATATGATGCATGATCATGACATGGCAATATGTTGTGGTTTGAGCTAATGCAACTAGAAACCAGATTGAATGAAGTTGGTTTGAACCAAGGGTTCAAATTCAAACTCCATATGTGCTTAGTTAAATGCCAATTATGCAAATTGCCATATACAGCAACCTTAGGTTGTTCAAACGTGCATGCAAATGGTACTGATGGAAAGATTGGATTTTTCTGATCCAAAAATATATATAAATCTTTGCATTTGGAGTTACAGATTAATTTCTATGAATTTTTGAAGTTTTGGGCATTTTCTGGAATTTCCTGAATTATTAAAAACCAGAAAATGATTAACTGCGTCAGCACTACGTCACTGTGACGTCAGCAGGGTCAACAGGGCCGCCCAGGTCAAACCTGGCGCTGGGGCCCACATGTCAGTGTCTAACTAACTAACCTAAGTTAATTAGTACTAATCTAATTCTAAACTAGATTAGTTAAGGCCTTGGGCCCACACGTCAGTGACCCAGGGGGGTCAAATCCCTAGTCAAGCTGGGCTGACTCACTGGCGTTTAACCGCCGACGACGTCCAGACGTGGCGGAGGGTGCGGGTTTCGCCCTCCGGCGACCAAATGGACGGCGGAGGCCACCTACGTGCAGCTGGGAGCGAGCCGCGTCGAGGGGTAGTGGTGGTTGAGCTCAAGGTCGCCGGAAACGACGCCGGCGACGAGCTTTGCGGCTCCCGGAGTTCGGGCGAGGCCAAACTCGTCGTTGCTGTGGTCCTGGAGGCACCACGCCAGCTCCTACGTGGCCTACGCGGTTCAGTGAAGTCAGTGGACACGGTGGTGTGGCCGTTGGGTGGCCGGAGCTACGTCGGCGACGAGCTTAGGCGGCAGCGCGTGCAGTGAAGCTTGTTGCGGTCGTTGCAGGGGACGGCAGCGAGAACGGAGAGGATGGGGAGAGGCAGGAGCTCACGGCGGTCACGACGGAGCAGTCGGCGAGGTCGGGGACGAGATGGTACGGCGGTGACGGTGAAGGGGATCTCCGGCGACGACGAGGTCGGGCGAGGCTGTTGCGGTGGCTCCGGGGCGAACGAGCGCTTGGGGCTCGGTCTGCTCGATGGAGAGGAGGGCGGCGAAGCTTCTGGACACGGCGAGGCGGCGAGGAGTCGAGGGTGGCCGCGGCTACGACGGCGGTGCGGCTGCGGCTGCGTCGGCCATGGTAGGGAGAGAGCGAGGGAGAGGCGTAGGGGGGAGAATGAGGTGTCCAGGGGGTCGGGGCGACGACATGGAGGACGTCCAGGTGTCCAGCAGCTCGAGCGGCAAGCAGCTGGCGTCGTGGCGAGCTCTCGCGCGCCGGCGTCACCTCCCTGTCTGCCTGGCGGGGACGAAGCAGCTGGCTGGCACGGGCCAGCACAGTGCTGGGCCGCCAGGTGGGCCGGCTGGTGGCCTTGCCAGGTAAGTTAGTTTTCCCTTTATTTCGGTTTTCTTTATTTCTGCAAGTTTGTCGCTTTTCTAAAAATACCTAGGCAATTTCAAAAATCACCGAACTGCTCATGCCCACTGTATAGAGTATATCCAACATGGAACATTTCAGTTTGGGATTATTTGGATATTTAAAATATTTACTAGCATTTAAATGCCCAAATGCAAGTAACATAAGATTTAATTCAGTGACCCAATGATGTCCTAGAAAATTGTGCACCATTTTTGTCAGAGGTTCTAGACCAAGGCAAAGATGATGAACATTTTAGAAGGGCATTTCAGGTTCATTGAAAAGGATTTTAGTAAACCTTAGTTGGTTTAAGTGGTGCTGGGGGTTTCTGTCATCCCCATTTCAACTTCATTTGAAATTAAACATGATGCACACATGAAACTGGCCTAGCCAGAACTAGGGATGTGACATAGATGCCGTGAGAAAGGTGACTGCTCAGCCAGCTATCAAGTTCTTGAAAGGATTAGTGTGCCGCTTTGGGGTCCCTGCCCGGATCATCACCAACAACGGCACCCAGTTCACGAGCCGCGCCTTCATGCAATATGTTTATGCCCTTGGAAGCAAGATCTCATTTGCCTCTGCCACACATCCCAGAAGCAATGGACAAGCTGAGAGGGCGAACACTGAAGTGCTACGAGGACTCAAGAGAAGAACGTTTGATAAGCTGCAGAAGCACGACAGGTGGTGGATCGATGAGCTGCCGGTGGTTCTTTGATCCCTCAGAATGACACCAAATCGAGCTACCGGGTAGAGTCCCTTCTCCCTAGTCTATGGGGCAAAAGCAGTTATCCCCACGAAACTCATTTACGGGTCACCTCGAGTGCTTGCCTACGATGAAGTAGCGCAGGAACAGCACATGCGTGACGACGCCGTGCTTCTCGAGGAGAACCGTCTCCGGGCTGCTACGCATGCTGCACGCTATCAGCAAGCCCTGCATCGCTACCATAGCCGCATGGTTCATGCCTGGTGTTTTGAGGAAGGCGACCTTGTCCTTAGGTGCGTTCAGTCCGCCAAAGGTACAAACAAGCTGTCGCTGAAGTGGGAAGGCCCTTACTGGGTAGTACGAGTCACCAGACCTGGCGCAGTCTGTCTGGAGACTGGAGATGGCATTTAATTGCAAAACTCATGGAATATTGAGCATCTCCGCAAGTTCTAACCGTAAGGCGCGGCTGTCGGGCCTGCCCGGCAGCCACCCTTTTGTACAGGCCTTGCCTCAGCTGCATGTAACCCCTTGTACAAAGCCAGGCGCAGACCCTGAGCAACAGAGAAATAAATGAAGCGCTGGGGGCCCTGACAAGTTGCATGCATGCATAAGCATATCATAAGCATCGCATGATTCATGTAGATAGGTTGCATGATCATGTAGATAGATTGCATCTGGCATCATCTTCATTTGCATAAACTACAGGCTCCTGCCGTGGACTTAGTCCTAGGAAGAGGATGCGAAGATGAGCCAGCATTGCAGTCTCCGGCAAGCCAAACAGATAAGTTCCATCTCTTATCCATACATGTTCCGTGAGTAGGACTTGTGCATATGAAAACCTCGCCGCCTCGGAAACAAAGGTACTCCCATCTACTGACACGAACGCTGCTTCGGTCAGGATGGTTGTAGAGGCCTTTGGCTGAAAAGGGTTGGCGGGGGGCTAATCTCTCCCAATGGGTTCTGCGCCCAGCAGGCTCAGCCTGACGGCAGCAGTCCTATGGGGTACCGGCAAGGTAGCTTACCGGGATCTACTTGTTTACGTGAAAGTATGGAGGCGTTTCACCTCTGGATGGATATCGTACATGCACAAGTGCCCGGCAAAGCTTATCTTTTTCATTAATATGCTGATCAACAAGTACAAATCTCACGGAACATAAACATGGATACGAGAGATTACATTATTTAAACTAAAATTTGGCAAGTGCCTGTAGATTTAAGATTAAAAAAAAAGATAAGTGCCCTGTAAACTCCTCTCCCTGTCCCTTTTGTCCCAGGTAGTGCGGTGGGAAGAGGAGAGCTCAGGATGACTGCTCGAGCAGGAGCCCACCCCGGTCTCGTCATGGCCTGCCAGCTGCAGCCTGACAAGATCGGGAGTGGCGAGGCTGCAAAGGAGGGGGACGGAAGGAGCATCTCGGTGGTTCCCTGGTCACCACCTCCAGGACCAGTCAAAAGCCCCAGCGCAAGCGCCGACAGGGAAGGCCGTCGGAGCTCAGCTGGAAGACTGCTGGAGGAGGCGAAGGCAACAAGAGAGCGACCCCCTCCCCGGTGATTGGGAGCCTGGTGATGACGGTGCCGGGGAGGGGAGGGGAAGAACGGGAAGACGAGGCGGCAGGACGTCAGTACGAGACGAACGCGTCGGTGCCATCGTACTCCAACCTGACGGTCTGCCTCCCGCCTTCTCCGTCTTCCCTAACTTCATCTTCATCAACACCGCTCCAGGAAGACGCCGGGCCCCCAGCCCGGCAACTCCCCCGAATAGACGGCGGGCGACTGCGACGACCAGGACACTCGATGCGTGCTGCTCCCCACCTCAGCGGGCAGGAAGACGCGACCATCCTTAGAAGGAATGCGAGATCTGCCGGAAGGAGCAGTGCTGGGATTACCAAGGACCCCATATACTGCATCCTAGGCAAGCATCAAGAGCCCCGAACACCTCGGCAACAGGGTGGCGACCCCCGGCGATGCGCGGCACCAGACCAGACTCACTCCCCAAGCATCAGCACGAGCATTTGACATCTTCAGCAACTCCAAGCTAGGACCCGGGGCCTGACCCCGGGCTCTTCCTTTCAGCATACCCAGAAGAAGCAAAAGGCAGAGAAGGAGAGGAATGTGGATGAATGCCTCCGTTCCTCCCCCGCCCCTCCTTTTATAGGCAAGCTGGGGCTGGGGGCTGATTCCCTGGTGAGTACCCGCCGTCCTCCTCCACCAATCCAAGAAGATTGGGCCCCTGCCTTGATGCTCTCCCGCACCACGCGCCTCCATTACCTACCCCACTCAATGCATGCGGCATACGTGGCTAAGGATAAGGGCACGGTGGGAAGAGTGAATTGGCAGTTATCCACCTGTGCGTTAAAGTCATTCACGGGCCATTACAAGAATGGCCCCACCACAATTGGCGTTGCCCGATGCGCAGGAAAACCGAAAACTGACTCGAGCTCAGGTTAATGAAGAAGCAAAGAAGATCTCAAAGGGCGGAGCCGCCCTTACATTTCTGCCTGTGCACTGGTTAGGGCCTACCCCGACGACGCCCAGCGGCGCGTTCGTGCCATGCCCGGGGGCTCCTGTCGGTGCAACAGACTCTGGGTCCATTGCATGGACTGTGCACAGGCTAGAGACAAGATTACAAGACCAAGATCAGACTAAACAAGGAGGATCATTTCCTTTGAAAGATCCAAGTGTAAGTCAAGAAGGCCAAGGTGAGCCAGAGGAACAAGGCATCGCTAAGGGAAGGACCTACCTTGCCGGGCAGGCGAGCCCGGCAGGGTTGGGTTTTGCCCCGGAAGCAAGCTCCCAGATCGTCCCGGCAGGCATGCCGGGGCTGGCGGAGGCAAGCCACTCCACCGCTCCACCTCGCAAGCAACGCAAGTCATTAATCAAAGCGGTGTCAAGCTCCAAGGTGACTAAGTGGCTACTTCTTGCCACATGGCAGCCACTTCCTACAGCAAACACCTCCATATGACACCCGTCCTGAGACGTGTCAAACGAGCAGGCGCGAAGCTGGCAAAACAGCCCGGCAGGACCTGCCAGGCGAGCTCTGATGTGACACTGAGCGGCGCATTTAATGCGCTCTCTCAGCCTACAGAGTTAGATATGATAGCACTGTTAGCTATCTAATCAGTACGCAAAGACTGATTTGCCACTGTGGTAACCCCTTAATCTATAAAAGGAGGCCCATGGCGACCGTAGAAAGGGTTGGATCCTCGCATATTGATACGCTCGTAGCCACTCTTGCCCCCAGAGCGACCTTGCCGGGCGAGTGTGCTACGTCCACCACCATTATCCACCATCAATCCACCAAAGCAGGAGTAGGGTTTTACGCCTCACAGCGGCCCAAACCTAGGTAAAGACTGCCCGTGTGATCTCTGTCGTGATGTGCGACGCTTCTCCGCTCTTTGTGCAACATGCCCATCCCCCTGCCGAACCAAAAGGGGCTCATGGCCCCATAGGTGGCCGTGGTTTCCCACGACATAGAGACTGTAGTGACCCAGATCATTGTCTGCGATTTCCTTCTTCTCTTGCCCCCGTGTCTTCCGGGCTTTGCCGCATGTGGCATTTTAAATTATCCAGAATATGTAAGACAATTATTATCCGCGCCATTGTAAATTTGTTATCGTATTATCCGTTGCCATTTTATTTGTCATCGTACTATCCGTTGCCATATGTGGCATTTTAAATTAGGCCGGAATACGAGTTGAAAACACGAACAAAGCAAATGCTAACGTTGAGCGGGGCCATGGGATCACAAGCAAACACCCTCCGTTCAGGTGCTTTAATTGACCACATGTTAAATAGTGGCTCGGCCGCCATTAATGGAGAAGTTGTGAGCGAGGCGGGCGGCTGGTGGATGGATGTCAAAGAGCCCGCTTCCCGGTGAGCATGGGCGGCCTTGCTGTTTGCAACTGTCCCGTCGAGCCTGCGAGGTGGATAGGATGCATGCATCCCGTCGAGCCTACACGGCGGACTGCTCGCACTCGTCCCGTCGAGCCTGCACAGTGGACTTCTCGCGCTCGTCCTGTCTAATCAAACAGTTGCACGCACGCCACCGAGTATGGTTAAATTTTGGCACAAAATACAAAGATGACCAATGAACAAGGACGAAGGTAGTACTATCCCATAGAAAAGAGGGACGCATGGCCACACTTAAATGGTTACGGGAACACACGGTTCATATAATACAACCGTTTGCGATATTAACATGTCAGCTATTTGTTTCAAAAGGACTTCGTTGGCTATTAATGTGCGCGCCTTGTCTCAAACTAGACGATTTTTTTACCACGACATATATGTGCCATGTCATGAAACCATGCCAAGTTTCATGTTTTTTGGGTGAGTTTTCGATTTACTGGGATTTAAAACCCGAGATTCTCAATGTTTCAGGACAACGAGAAGTTTGTAATTCATTCCCATTCCTTCAATGAGACCTAAACATGCACCCAATGACACATGTACGATTTTCCACCCATTTTGCTTCACTGGAGCATGTGCTTGTAGTTCAAATTTGAATCATGGACTACATTAAATGCCTAGAAAACTCAATTAATATATAAAATGGCCAAACGAACCCTGAACAGTTTCAAATTTCAGCACGACACTCCTGTTATTCTATGTTGCCTGTAGAAAACAAAGTTCAAGGCGAGAAGAGGCAGCGATTATCGTTTCGCCCACAAGAGGGGCATGTTTCCCTACCGGAACCACGAGGGTTGCGAGAAGCTTCAGTTTGTAAGAGGCTTGTAATATAGCTTGGCCCAAATTGGATAATTATTTTACCACGACATATATGTGCCATGTAGTGACACCATGCCAAGTTTCATGATTTCCTGGTGAGTTTTGGATTTACAGAGATTTAAAAACCGAGATTCGCAATGTTTGTGGCTGAGCCAGGATGGCGAGACGGTTGAATTCATTCCCATTCCTTCCATGGGACCTAAACATCTCAATTAATGAATTAAAAAGGTCAAACGAACCCTAAATAATTTCAAAGTTCAACGCGAATCTCCCGTTGTTCCATGTTGCGTGTAGAAGAAAATACAAGGCTAGAAGAGGGTGCGATTATTGTTTCGCCCACAAGGGGACACATTTCCCTACCGAAACCACGAGGGTTCTTGCGACAGGCTCTGGTTTGTAAGAGGTTTGTAATAAAGCTTGTGCCAAAATGGACAAAAAAAATTCCTTGACATATATGTGCCATGTCGTGACACCATGCCAAGTTTCACGATTTTTGGGTGAGTTTTGGATTTACGGGTATTTAAAAACCGAGATTCTTCTCACAAAATGTTTTCAAATAGCACACGGTTCACTCACGAAAGCCGTGTGCCTACCAAACCGTGGCCGATGCCCCCCCTGCTGCGCGCGTGATCTGAGTCGTGTGTTCTGATTGGCCAGAACCCAAACCCCACGGATCGTACGTCTGCACCGTTGGATGCTCCCAGATTGAATGGCAATCCTCATCCCTTTCGACAGCACATGCAGTATATGGGTAAGCACTGTGCGCATGCGTCGTGCTAGCTCATGCTTCCTTCTCTACTAAGTTTTCTATATTAATGTTCTTATATATCCAAACACGCTACCATTTCCCGCCACTCCTCTCATCGGTTTCCCGCCTCTTCTCCCATCATTTTCCCACTGCCAGTGTCAGTGCTCATTGAAGGCTAGGTGGCGACACACCGGCCATGTAAATATCGCACACAGTTTCTAAAAGCACAAACATGTGTGATAGGAGGGAGTAGGTCCCATAGGGTGACCAGCGTGAAACGCCTTAAAGGCAAGGAGGCAATTCCTATCAGCAAGGGGCGGCTTCCCATCCGCTAGCCTAGTCGAATAGAACGTAGAAGTTAAGCATGCTCGGGCTGGAGTAGTCTAAGGATGGGTGACCCGGTGGGAAGTTGCATATCTCAAGCTTCATTTAAACGCTATGACACGGTCATTATAGAGATAAATGTCTCTATAGTGACCTGTCATGGCGATTATATAAACCTTGAGATCCTTGTTTTGCTAATTTGGAGACTATGTTTTTATTGGTTATTTTTTGTTGTAAAAAATCAAAGAATGATCGACTCTATAGTGACCTGTCATGGCGATTATATAAACCTTGGGATCCTTGTTTTGGTAATTTGTAGACTATGTTTTTATTGGTTATTTTTTGTTCTCAAAAATCAAAGAATGATCGACATCTGTAGGCCGACACAAATTATCCCTTTGACTCAACGCACGAGAAGGGTTTACTCTTTGCTCCGTGTGCTATGTTAGAGCAAATCAAGTTTCAGCACATGCATTGGATGGTACCCGGCCCCTACCCCCCCCCTATCCGCCTCGAAGTTGCGTTCCCGACATCGTACGTCTTTAACCTGGCCGTGGGGGGTACGATGTTCAGTTTGTAATGTTACTGATGTAGTTGGTGCCCCATCGAACTTGTGCTTTTGGGATTTGAACAAACCACACACCAGACCCATACATTTTTTTCAGGTCGCATGCAGGGTATCGGGGGGCGGGTGTTCTGATCAAGCATGTCTCCCTTGTGCGGTTTATAGATGCCGCACATATCTGTGGGCTCCTCGAGGTATATATATTATCCTTGACCGATAACGAGGGGGGCCCACACAATCTATCCCTTTGACCCAACATACGAGAAGGGTTTGACCATGATGGTTTCCTATTGCTATGTGTGCCATGTTAGACAAAATAAAGTTTGAGCGCATGCGTTGGACGACACCCCCCTTGCACCGCCTCGAAGTTGGGAAACCGACATCGGATGTATTGAACCAGGCTTGGGGTCAGGTACGGTGTTCGGTTTGTAATATAGTTGGTGGCCCATCAAATTTGTGCATTCGGGATTTAAACACATCACACACCACCGTAGCCACACATATTTTCGGGCCGCATGCAGTGTATACGGGGTCTTCTGATCGACCATGTCTCCCTTGTGCAGTTTTTTGTGATGACACGCATATCTGTGGGCTCCCCGAGTGTATATATATCATCCCTTTGACCAATAACGAGGGGTATGTGTTGGCCATGAATGGATTCCTCCTAGTTCGTGTTAGGGCCGGTCACCGTCACATGTCATTCAACCAAAGCTCGAGCTCATGCGTTGTCAGGATTCCCTCCCACATGCTCGGATTGTTGGGTTCGACATACACCGTACCATGCGTATCTCGTCCTTAACTACCTGGCCTTCATGGTTGTTGTCTGTATCGAGAGGCAGGCACCACATCTAAATTGTACATTATTCTAGATTGAAAACACACATCACCCTGATAACCCACAAGTATAGGGGATCGCAACAGTTTTTGAGGGTACAGTATTCAACCCAAATTTATTGATTCGACACAAGGGGAGCCAAAGAATATTTGCAAGTATTAGTAGCTGAGTTGTCAATTCAACCATACCTGGAGATTAATTATCTGCAGCAAAGTGATTAGTAGCAAAGTAGTATGATAGTTTTGATAGTAGTAGCGACAACAATAGTAACGGTAACAGTGATAGCAATGATTTTGTAGCAAGTGAAATAGTAACAGTAGCAGCAGTAACTTAGCAGGAACAATATAAGAGAAATTCGTAGGAATTGGACCGGTGAATTCGTTGGATGATATTCATCATATAACAGTCATAACCTAGCGCGATACGGCACCAGCTCCAGTTCATAAATATAATGTAGGCATGTATTCCGTAAATAATCATACGTGCTTATGGAAAGAACTTGCATGACATCTTTTGTCCTACCCTCCTGTGGCAGCGGGGTCCATATGGAAACTAAGGGATATTAAGGCCTCCTTGTAATAGAGAACCGGAACAAAGCATTAACACATAGTGAATACATGAACTCCTCAAATTACGATCATCACCGGAAAGTATCCTAACTTCTGTCACTCCGGGGTTTACGGATCATAACACGTAATATGTGACTATAACTTGCAAGATCGGATCTAGAACATAGATATAATGGTGATAACATAAATGGTTCAGATCTGAAATCATGGCACCCGGGCCCAAAGTGACAAGCATTAAGCATGGCAAAGTCATAGCAACATCAATCTCAGAACATAATGGATACTAGGGATCAAGCCCTAACAAAACTAACTCGATTACATGATGAATCTCATCCAACTCCTCACCGACCAGTGAGCCTACGAAGGAATTACTCACTCCTGGTGGGGAGCATCATGGAATTGGCGATGGAAAAGGGTTGGTGATGATGAAGATCGAAGATCCCCCTCTCGGGAGCCCCAAACGGACTCCAGATCTGGCCTCCCGATGAAGAACAGGAGGTGGCGGTGGCTCCGTCTCATGAAACGCGATAATTCTTCCTATCCTCTTTTTTTCTCTGAAAATGTGATTTTATAGTGTTAGGGTTGAGGTCTGCGGGGCCCCCAGGTGGTGATAACCCACCTGGGCGTGCCTGGAGGGGGTGCACCCTGGTGGGTTGTGCCCACCCAGGTGCCCCCCTCCGGTGGTTCTTGGCTCCAGAAATTATCTTTTATTGTATAAAAATTCCTCACAAAGTTTCTTTCCAATCCGAGAACTTTTATTTCTGCACAAAAACAACACCATGGTAGTTCTGCTGAAAACAGCGTCAGACCGGGTTAGTTTCATTCAAATCATGCAAATTAGAGTCCAAAACAAGAGGAAAAGCGTTAGGAAAAGTAGATACGATGGAGACGTATCAACTCCCCCAAGCTTAAACCTTTGCTTGTCCTCGAGCAATTCAGTTGATAAACTGAAAGTGAAAAAGAAAAACTTTTAGGAACTCTTTTGCTCTTGTTTACATAAATAAGCTTAAGTAGCACCCAAGTTTTCAGCCAAGAGCATGACTAACCTTGTCGATAATAACTCTTAAAAATTATAGTAACTCATATCAATGGCATAATCAATTAGCGAGCAATAATAAGATATATCAAATGACAACACTTTGTCAAAACAACCATGATATAAGATGACAATAGTGGTATCTCGCTAGCCCTTTCTGAGACCGCAAAACATAAATGCAGAGCACCTCCAAAGTTCAAGCAGCGACTAAACATTGTAATTCATGGTAGAGAAGATCCAGTCATGATGCACCCAACATTAGCTACACACAATGCATGAGGATGACAATAGTGCTCTTAGGTTCTGGTGCTTATTTGAGAAGGTGATGACACAACATAAAAGTAAATAGATAGTCCCTTCACAGAGGGAAGCAGTGATTTGCAGTGGTGCCAGAGCTCAAGTTTTTAAAACAGAGGTAAATGAAATTTTGATAAATGCACCCTTCTTCTTTACTTCGCGACCATTAGTTATTGGTATCTTCCATGCTAAACACATTAGTGGTGGTTCCCAAGTGATAAAAGTAAAGGTTTACTCCCCCTCCACCAACAATCACACTCCACGGTTGGTCCGAAACAACGGGTACCGTCCATACCAACAACAGTCCTGGGGGAGTATTGTTTAATTATTTGCAAATTTGAATTCAGGACTGGGAATCCCTATTACCGCCCCTCTCATGCAAGGATGAGTGAATCAACACTCGTCATGAGAATAACCCGCTTAGCATGGAAGATACTGACTACCTCCTGTCACTCTATGAGCAATCTAGGCACAAAAAAAGGATATTTATTTGAAGTTTTTAGAGGTGACACATGCAAATTTACTTAGGACGGCAGGGTAATACCGCATATAGGTAGGTATGGTGGACTCATCTGGGATAACTTGGGTTTTAGGATTTTTTATGCACAAGCAGAATTCCTGCTTAGTACAGGCGAAGGCTAGCAATTAGGTTGAGAAGCGGCCAGCTAGAGAGCGAAGACGGTCATGAACATGCATTATGCATAAGTAACATTGGATACTAGCATGAGTAGGATATGAACACCATGAACATAAATATCATAGAGGCTATGTTGGTTTTGATTCAACTACATGCATGAACATGTGCCAAGTCAAGCCACTCGAACATTCAGAGGAGGATACCATATCATTATACTACATCACAATCATTTTAACACAATGTTGACATTCAAGATAAATCATTATCCACTCCTAGCTACTTAAGCATGGCGTGATAAACTATAATCTCTAATTGTCATTGCAAACATGTTTGATCATAATAGGTTGAATCATGGATACTAGGTTAAACATATTTACAAAAACAGAACAAGTTGAGTTCATACCCGTTTCTCTCTGCCACAGCCAGTTCATCAAATATCGTCATTATTGCCTTTCACTTGCACGACCGAACGATATGAAAATAATAATAGTGCAAGAGTTCCATGGACTAAGCTGGAATCTGCAAATATTTTATTCAAAGGAGAAGAAAAGGTAATATGGGCCCTTTGTTAGATCAACAATAATACATATGAGAGCCACTCAACATTTTCATCGTAGCCTTCTCCTCGGTGTGACTCAATAAACAAAAATGAAATTCAGAGAAACACACTGAAATATTTTTGGAGTTTTTGGGTTTTCTTGAACAAGCAAATAAAAAGGAAAAACAAAAATGAGAAAAACTATTTACACGGGAAAGCTCCCAACAAACAAAAGAAGAACAAGGAAATCTTTTTGGGTTTTCTTTTAATACTACAACTAATTAAACTAGAAAGAAAAACTGAAAAGAAACAAACAACAATTTTTTGGATTTTCTCAAAGTTTTTAAAATACACAAGAAGAAAGCGAGAAAATAAATCTAACATGGATAATACAATGAAAAAGTGTAGACATCGACAACTGGAATGAAATGTGTGAAGATGAATGTAATGTCGGTGGAAATACGTACTCCCCCAAGCTTAGGCTTTTGGCCTAACTTGGTAATCACCGTCAGTAGCCTGCATAGTGGTCAGAGTGATAGCTCATGGAGGCTCTAGGTGCAGACGCCTCAGCCCACTGCGCAGCCACAACTGCTGCGTTATGCGCTCGGGCCTCGCTCTCAAGAACATAATATCTTCCCTTGCTGTGAACATCAAAGAGAACAGGCGCATGTAAAAAGGTGTCCACCAAAGACCTTTTATTAAACAACAGGTTATATGTAAAATTATGGGCTTCACCACTAAGGATCTTATGACGTTTCATAGCATCAAAGTCCAAGTACTGCGTGGGTAGGATGGGGTCATAAGGCCAAGGTGAAACACCCAGCTCCCTTGCTAAACGTGCGGCATAAATTCCACCATAAAAATATCCACTACCAGCGTTGTGTTGCAACCTGCGTGCAACAATCGCTCCAAGGTTATAACTTTTGTCACCAGTGAGAGCGGTGCGTATGAAGCTCAAGTCAGGATCACAAAGTGTACTACAATCTTGTTTGCCTACAATGCATTTTCCATTAAATAGTGCAAAGTATTGAATTGAGGGAAAATGAATGCTCTTTATTCTACCGTGTGTCACTCCTCTAGTCTCACCATAGCAAAGGCTAGTTAAGAATATCTCATACTCAGATCTTGGTGGTTCATCCAACGCGCCCCAAAATTGAATTTTGCAGTAGTTAGAAAATGTCTTTAAGGGCAGAGTGAAAGGATAGTCATATAGTTTAAATGACACTCTATACTCACGAGGATGGAATTTAAATTCTTTAGTAAATGATTCAGTGAGGTTGAGGTGTTGGTTGCACTTATCTGCAATGTAGGGACCGAGCTCGGCATTGTGAACATATTGCTCAAATTCTTCTTTAATACCAACACGCACCATAAAAATCATTGCAAGGCCATAAACATGATTTGGTGGCGGCATCTCATATGGAATTTTCACTTGGTTCAACATAAGACTGACGAGCGGAGCTGCTACTAGAAGATGCCTCCGAGGACCTCCTCCTCGAAGAACTCCTTCCAAAGAGGTTCATCATATTTGCGTACAATTTTCTAAAGAAAAAAAATTTGGGTCACAAAATTTTTGTCAACAAAACTTCACAAGATTGATAGCAACTACTCATAGGGATGCTTAGAGGCCACGTCAAGCATTCAAACTACTTAGAACTCTAAGAATTCAACATGCAAGCTCATCTAGAGCAGCACCAAGAGTAACTAATTATTCAAAATATAAACCACTAAAGCAAAAACTAATTGTACCACTGGAGGAGTCACATACCAAGCAACAATCCCACGAAACAGTTTCGGAAATGGAGCTTCGAGCAAAGAGATCGAAATCCGCGGGTTTGAGAGCAAGAACACGAGAGAGAGAGCAATGGTGATTTTTTTTCTGGAAGTAGGTGGTGACATGGGCTAAAGAGATAAGTGAGGGGGCCCACGTGGGGACCACAACCCACCAAGGTGCGCCTGGGGGTGCTGGCGCACCCAGGTGGGTTGTGCCCACCTGGTGCACCCTCCTCTGATGTTATTTGCATCAAAAATTCAGAAATATTCAGAAAAAAATCGTATTAAATTTTCAGAGCATTCTGAGAACTTTTATTTTTGGGTCATTTTTTTATTGCACGGAAAATTCAGAAAACAGACAAAACATGGCATTTTATTTTATTTAACTAAGAAAAATAGAAAATAAAAGGTAAGGACAGAAGGTAGTGCCCACTAAATTCATCAACTTCATACCTCTCAAAAATGATCCATTAATAAGGTTGATCAAGTCTTATTAACAACCACTTTTGATTAGCATGAAACCGAAGAACTTCCGTAAAACACTAAGTTACCTCAAGGGGGATATGAATGTCCCCAACGATAAGCATTTCATATTTCTTTTTGGCAGTAGGTAGAGGTATTTGAAAACTTCCAATAGTGATTGTCAGAGATTTTTCAATAACATTAATACCATTCACTTGGAATTGTTTCTTCGAATAGTGCACCGTATGCTCATTACCATTGATATGAAAAGTGACCTTGCTTTTATTGCAATCAATAACAGCCCTTGCAGTATTCAAAAAGGGCCTACCAAGGATAATCAACATGTTGTCGTCCTCCGGCATCTCAATTATAACAAAGTCAGTTAAGATAGTAATGTTTGCAACAACAACGGGCACATCCTCACAAATACCGATAGGTATGGTAGTTGATTTGTCAGCCATTTGCAAAGATATTTCGGTAGGTGTGAGTTTATTCAAATCAAGTCTTTTATATAAAGAGAAAGGCATAACACTAACACCAGCTCCTAAATCACATAAAGCAGTTTTCACATAGTTTCTTTTAATCGAGCAAGGTATAGTTGGTATTCCCGGATCTCCAAGTTTTTTAGGTACTCCATCCTTAAAAGAATAATTAGCAAGCATGGTGGAGATTTCAGCTTTTGGTATTTTTCTCTTATTGGTGATGATGTCTTTCATGTACTTTGCATAAGGGGCCATTTTTAAGATATCAGTCAAGCGGGTACGCAAAAAGACTGGCCTAATCAATTCAGCAAAGCGTTCAAATTCTTCATCATCCTTCTTCTTAGTTGATTTAGGTGGAAAGGGCATAGGTTTTTGAACCCATGGTTCTCTTTCCTGGCCATGTTTTCTAGCGACAAAGTCCCTTTTATCATATCTTTTATTCTTGGGTTGTGGGTTATCAAGATCAACTGCTGGTTCTATTTCAACATCATTGTCTGGTTCTTTGTTATTTGTTTGAGTGTCTTCATGAACCTCATCATTATCTTTTTCATTATCAGAAGGTGAGTGTTCATTACCAGATTGAGTTTCAGCATAAAAAATAGAAACATCATTATCATTATCAGGAGGCTTTTCTATTTCATCTTCACTAGAGGTATGCAAAGTCCTATTATTTTTCTTTTTAGAAGGACTTGGTGCATCAGTGTTAATTCTTTGAGAGTCTTGTTCAATTCTTTTAGGGTGTCCCTCAGGATAAAGTGGTTCTTGAGTCATTCTACCTCCTCTAGTCATTACTCTAACAGCATGATCATTGATATTATTGTTCATTTCATCAAGCAATTCTCTTTGAGATTTAGCAACTTGTTCTAACTGAGTTTGAACCATAGAGGCATGTTTTCCTACACCTCTAACATCATTGGTAATTCTAAATAACAAATCACTCAAGCGAGCAATCATATCGGAATTGTATTCCAATTGTTTCATAGCATTTGCATTGAAGTGATCTTGCTCTCTAATATAGTTATCAAACTCATAAATGCATTGACTAGGATGCATATTGTAAGGATTGTCATTGTCATTGAATTTCATTAAAGAATTTACCTCTACCACCTTAGGTGGTGGTGGTGTATCAAGCCCATGTATTTCTTCAATAGGAGGTAAATTTTTGACATCCTCAGCTTGAATACCTTTTTCCTTCATAGATTTCTTTGCCTCTTGCATATCTTCAGGACTGAGATATAAAATACCCCTCTTCTTCGGAGTAGGTTTAAGCGGTGGTTCGGGAAGAGTCCAATCATCATAGTTTTTCAATATGTTATTCAATAGTTCTTCAGCTTGTTCAACAGTTCGTTCCCTGAAAACACAACCAGCACAACTATCTAGGAAATCCCTAGAAGCATCGGTTAGTCCATTGTAGAAAATATCAAGTATTTCATTTTTCTTAAGAGGATGATCAGGCAAAGCATTAAGCAATTGGAGAAGCCTCCCCCAAGCTTGTGGGAGACTCTCTTCTTCAATTTGCACAAAGTTAAATATTTCCTGTAAGGCAGCTTGTTTCTTGTGAGTAGGAAAATATTTTTCAGAGAAGTAATAAATCATATCCTGGGGACTACGCACACAACCAGGAGCAAGAGTATTGTACCAAGTCTTAGCATCACCCTTTAATGAGAACGGAAATAATTTGAGAATATAATAGTAGCAAATTTTCTCATCATGAGCAAAAAGAGTGGCTATGTCATTCAACTTAGTAAGGTGTGCCACAACAGTTTCAGTTTCATAACCATGGGAAGGATTAGACTCAACCAAAGTAATTAACTCTGGGTCGACGGAGAATTCAAAATCCTTATCATTAACAAAGATAGGTGAAGTAGCAAACTTAGGGTCACATTTCATTCTAGCATTCAAAGATTTTTGTTTCAGTTTGCATAATAATTTCTTAAGATCATCCCTATCATTGCAAGCAAGAAGTCTCTAGTTGTCTCCTCATCCATAACATAACATTCCGGTACCTTTGGCAATTCGTATCTAGGAGAACTAGGTCTAATAGGTGTTTCAAGATTTTTAGTTTCAAGCTCTTCATCAGTTTCAACAATTTCATCAGTTTCTGCATTCTCAAAAGCTTTAGTTCTAGCAAGTTGTTTATCAAGAAATTCACCTAGTGGCACATTATCATCAAGCAAGGTACTAGCATCATCATGAGTATCATTCATAGCAGAAGTAGGATCATCAATAACTTGCGACATATCAGGATTAATAGCATGTGGTAGTGTTGCAAGTCTACTTATAACAGAAGGTGAATCAAGTGCAGAGCTAGATGGCAGTTCCTTACCTCCCCCCATCTTGGAGGGAAAAATCTTAGTCTTAGCTTCCTTCAGATTCTTCATAGTGATAATTTGATAATAATCCCAAGTGACTCAACAAATATAGCTATGCTCCCGGGCAACGGCGCCAGAAAAAGGTCTTGATAACCCACAAGTATAGGGGATCGCAACAGTTTTCGCGGGTAGAGTATTCAACCCAAATTTATTGATTCGACACAAGGGGAGCCACAGAATATTTGCAAGTATTAGCAGCTAAGTTGTCAATTCAACCACACCTGGAGATTAATTATCTGCAGCAAAGTGATCAGTAGCAAAGCAGTATGATAGTTTTGATAGTAGTAGCAACAACAATAGTAACGGTAACAGTGATAGCAATGATTTTGTAGCAACTGCAATAGTAATAGTAGCAGTAGTAACTTAGCAGGAACAATATAAGAGAAATTCGTAGGCATTGGATCGGTGAATTCGTTGGATGATATTCATCATATAACAGTCATAACCTAGGGCGATACGGCACCAGCTCTAGTTCATAAATATAATGTAGGCATGTATTCCGTAAATAGTCATACGTGCTTATGGAAAGAACTTGCATGACATCTTTTATCCTACCCTCCCGTGGCAGCGGGGTCCATATGGAAACTAAGGGATATTAAGGCCTCCTTTTAATAGAGAACCGGAACAAAGCATTAACACAAAGTGAATACATGAACTCCTCAAATTACGGTCATCAACGGAAAGTATCCCGACTTCTGTCACTCCGGGGTTTACGGATCATAACACATAATAGGTGACTATAACTTGCAAGATCGGATCTAGAACATAGATATAATGGTGATAACATAAACGGTTCAGATCTGAAATCATGGCACCCGGGCCCAAAGTGACAAGCATTAAGCATGGCAAAGTCATAGCAACATCAATCTCAGAACATAATGGATACTAGGGATCCAGCCCTAACAAAACTAACTCGATTACATGATGAATCTCATCCAACTCCTCACCGACCAGCGAGCCTACGAAGGAATTACTCACTCCCGGTGGGGAGCATCATGGAATTGGCGACGGAGAAGGGTTGGTGATGACGAAGATCGAAGATCCCCCTCTTCGGAGCCCCAAACGGACTCCAGATCTGGCCTCCCGGTGAAGAAAAGGAGGTGGTCGCGGCTCCGTCTCATGAAACACGATAATTCTTCCTCTCCTCTTTTTTTCTCCGAAAATGTGGTTTTATAGTGTTAGGGTTGAGGTCTGTAGGGCCACCAGGTGGGGACAACCCACCTGGGCACGCCTGGAGGGGGGCGCGCCCTGGTGGGTTGTGCCCACCCTGGTGCCCCCCTTTCGGTGGTTCTTGGCTCCAGAAATTATCTTTTATTGTATAAAAATTCCTCGCAAAGTTTTGTTCCAATCCGAGAACTTTTATTTCTGCACAAAAACAACACCATGGTAGTTCTGCAGAAAACAGCGTCAGTCCGGGTTAGTTTCATTCAAATCATGCAAATTAGAGTCCAAAACAAGAGGAAAAGCGTTAGAAAAAGTAGATACGATGGAGACGTATCACACCCCTTCCAACGTACATCATTTTGGGCCGCATGCAAGAGGTGCTGGTTTCGTGGTCCCTCTCGTGCGATTTTTTTATGATGGTTCAATCTATTGGCCCAAGCGGTTTATCGACAACAACAATTGTCGTTTGACCAAACGATAGATTCACTGGTCCGTCTTAAGGTAGGTCATGGCGACATGCATGTATGACCAAAGTATCATTACGTGCATCCGCCCTGCTTACATGAAGTGGGAGGTGGGTCAAGCACCCTAGCTAGCTATGGCATTATGTCAATATAGATATATCCAAGGGTGCTTTCGGGTTCGCGAGGTAGGTGCCACCAAAGTTGTACATTGTGTATTTAAAGTTTTAAACATCACACCCTATATTCCTACATACATTTGGCCACTTCCAGGTAGTTCTTTACTTCTGGCCCCTCTCATCGATCTTCGACGATGTGCCCAACCGTGGGCCCGCGTGGTCAAAGTTGTGCATTGGAATTTTGAACATCACAGACCACCCTTTTCACTCATATATATTTGGGCCACATGCTAGTGTGGCTGTCTTATGACCCTCTCTAACATTTTTTTGCTGCAAAGACTCTGATGACGCTCAACGGACACAGGTATAATGTCTTAACCGTGTCCGATGCAAGCGCGAGCAAAGGTGGAGGTACTGGCTCAACTATGTGCGATGCAAGTGCGCTGTAAAATCACCACGACTGCGCAAGCACGAGCAAAGGTGGAGGTACTGGCTTAACCGTGTGCGATGCAAGTGTGCTGTAAAATCACCACCTGCGCAAGCTAAAGGCGGGTAGTTTATTTAGATTGAATTCCATGTCTGCGTCTGAAAATTAGGACAAACCGTGTGTGATAGACCAGCTAGCTAGAAATCTAAAAACAAACTACCCGCCTTGAGCGTTGCAAAAATCGGCGGTTCCGCCACTTTTCCTTATTATCATACATGCATATTCTTATTGGACCATGCGCGATCTTGGGTACTCCCGCCACGCATCAATTTCTTTACCCAAATTTTAGTAGCCGCCGTACTTCAACCGTCGCCCACACTCCTCCAGCACCGACCTTATAGTAAAATTGCAGTGGCCGAGGCATTTGAACCGTCGCCCTCCCTCATCCACCACCATCTCCACCCACCATTACTAAAATTTTCAGTAGCCGTGGCGTATCCTCAAACACCATCCCCCCTCCACAGTCCCCCACCCGGCCCCCTCCCCCCTCAAACCCTAGCTCACCGCCGCCGTCGCCGCCGCCACCGCCGCCAACCCCTGCCGGTCTGCCCGTTCCTCCTAGCTTAGATAATAAAGTTCAGGTTACCCAGCGATTCCCATACCATCGCCCCACTTCCCTGAGTTTTTAGATGAGGCCTGCAGTGTCCCTCCCCACCAGATCCACATCCCCTGCTCTAGAATATCGCAACTTAAGCTCGACCACGTATCCCGGGGAGCCCGACGAGCGTTCGGCCAAGAAGAGGTTTATCATGGCCTCTCTAGCAGACGTTGGCGAGGTGGCCACCGTTCGCCCTGACCTGTCAATCTTGGAGCAACACGTCGCCGTGGAAGCTGGCGAAGACATTGAATATGTTGCCATGCCAAAGGCTTCATGTCAACGGGCTAGCGTATTACTGTATCTCGGGAAAGCTGGCTACGACATCAAGCTCGTCGACAGCGACGGCTTCACGCGGGCCATGTCACAGGTTAAGTGGTCCATCCCCAACCCCTCTGGTTCAACCGCCGTCAATCTCTTCGACGGCCCTGCCGTTGATCTCCTCTACCACGCAGTCAAGGATTTGCGATCCTTGTATGCCATCGACCCCATTTTGTCATTTCTGAAGGACACGTTCTACGGCGGCGGCTTGGGTTCCTCAATTGCCAAGTCAGATCTCATCGACCACAACCACGAGGAGGGCACCCACAAAGATTCTTCCAAGGTGAAACAGCCCATTTGTGACATCAGAGAGCGCACCATGGGTCTGTGCTCTTCCAACTAGAAGGATCCCATCCATGACATGTGAGGCAACATCCTATCAGCAAATCTTACCTTTTCTAGCTTGCCAACCCGTACCCTTTGTTGTAGTAGCATTTGCCGTGTGGTGTTTTAACTGTGCCGTGTTTAATTATTTCAGTTATGCAAAAATGTATTGTTCAATAGGGCTATGTGATGTTTAAGTATGAATTATCCACTTCAGTTTCATGAATGGTTATATTTGGTTGTTTATAGTGAGTAGATGCCTTGTTTATCTGTATTTGGTTGTTAGGTTGGTTGCAGTGAGCATTTTTCCAGTTATCGGGCAGATGCCTTGTTTATATGTATTTGGTTCTTAGGTTGGTTGCAGTGAGCATTTGTCCAGTTATCAAGCAGATGCCTTGTTTATCTGTATTTGGTTGTTAGGTTGGTTGCAGTGAGCATTTGTCCAGTTTTCAAGCAGATGCCTTGTTTATCTGTATTTCCTTGTTAGGTTGGTTGCGGTGAGCATTTGTCCAGTTTTCAAGCATATGCCCTGTTTATCAGTATTTGCTTGTTAGGTTGGTTGCAGTGAGACTCTGTCCAGTTTTCAATGGCTATATTTGGTTGTTATACTGATCATTTATGCCTTGTTTATTTCAGTCATTCACGATGTGATATTCATTATGTGCAAGTCAGAACTATACCGCTCGACTGTATCAATACCAGTTTGAACGGCTATATTTGGTTCCAGTTATGCCTGGTGCAGTTAACACATGCCCTTTATTTCAGTTTTACACATTTATCCAGTGTGGTGTTTAAGCATTACCTACGTTCTATTCATTTTCAACAATACCAGTTTGAATTGCAATATTTGATGGCTGTTAAGCCTGTTGTCGGTAACATTGCCTTCCATTTTATATCTGCTTTAACAGTATGCTGAAACCAACACATTCAAGCTATCATTTGGAGATGATGTTGTTTACCTTTGCTATATTTGTTTGATGTTAAGGTTGCTGTACTTATCATGCCTTTCCACTACTTATGCAGGACAACAACGTTTGTGGCCACCATTTTCTGCCGAGGTTAGTTCCATCCCTCGGCTTGTACTCCCCCGGTCGTTCCATAATGTAGTGCATATATATCCTGGCCTGGACACTTGTTAGCTTCTAATATTGACATGTTGCTTGTAGGTACATATGCCCTTGGCAAGGATCCACGCATCGACCCTTTTTGCGTATGGGGCAATGAGATATTCATGAACAAGCATCAAGTGAGGAAACTGATAAGGATTATTAGCAAAAAAATATGAATGGTGGCAAGCAAATTATTTGTTTATGCTCTATCCAACACAACAGTGAGCTGTAGGATGGTAACTACAAACTCTGCAGCCTTCTCTTTTTACTGCCCATAATGAGTTGTTAGACAACAATGTCTGAATCTTTTTCGTTCGCAGTGGTTCCCGAAGCAGTTCACTCAAGATTACCTCACAAAGTACATGATTGGTGGACATGCAATGAAGGTTAAAGTATTTTATCCAGACTACAATGAGCATCGAGATGTCCTAATGAAGACAGTGCAGGATAGACGGGCAGCCATCACAAGGGGTTGGCCTAGAGTCGTGCGTGCATTACGCATGGAGGAGGGCACAATATGGGCATTCTGCTTCACCTTCTCCTGCAACCAGAATGTCTTTCGCCTCTCTCTTTACAGTCTTTAGTACAACTGTGTTTCATCATTCTTTACTTGGTGCTTCTGTGGTTCTTCAGTATATGTACCTGTGCATCGAATTATGCATTCGTGGTTGAACCTATATTCGTAATAAACATGGTTGGATATGAAATAAGTGATTGCCTACTTTCAAATTCAAAACATATGATTTTAAATTAGGGATTACACTGCACATGGTTTGCGAAAGCGAAACGTCTGCGATAGACGTGGAGATCAGACACGTTTATAGGATCCACTACGTGTGCGATCAATCTCTACTGCACACACGACCAGCCAAGAAAAAACGTGTGCGACTAACAACAGCATCGCACATAGTTCTTTCTTATTAAATGTTTGCGATAGTCACCTTATCACACACGCTTCACAATTATGGACTGTTTGTGATGTTGTGCGCATCGTAAACGTTTGGTCATAGAAGAACGCGCGTGATAGGTCGATCATCTGACGCGGGTACGACGGATGAATCATGTGGGATGTATTCAAGCTTCGCATACAGTTTTATAGCGACAACTGTGTGTGCTCTTACATTGAATCGCATACAGTCGAGGAAAAGTAAATGTGTATGATTGTCTGCTTCTATAATTGTGAACCGTTTGTGATGGGTCACACACTGGTACCGTATCGTGCTATACAAACGGTTTTTAACCCCTTTCCATGATGGCATTTGGAACCGTCACCTAGTGAGTGACTGCGATAGGGGAGTCATTCCCACACGACCCAAAAACCATCGAGGATAGGCGAGCGGCTACTGACGATCGCCATAGAATAAACGTATGAGAAGCCGCCCCAGTCCCATGTGTTACATCTCGATGTTACGTTTCTGATCAGAGAGACATCCCAAATTATTACGCCGCTATAGTCGTGTGAAAAATGTGGACATCAACATTTAATCTACCGATATGTTTGTGATAGGTACGTTATCGCACACGGTTCAAGAATGTAAAATGTGTGTGGTGCCTCTACTAATGCCAACGTGTCCATTTTCATAACTGTGTGTGATTGGTATTCCTATCACACATGCACACTGGTTTGAAACGTTTGCCATATTACCATGAATGGCACGCGCATATGAGACGAAACCGTGTGTGCGTCCGTCGGGCATCGCAAACGTTTCACGTCAAAGAACCGTCTGTTCTCTATTTTTCATCGCACACGCTGTTTTCTTTCTAACCATGTGCACATTATTTTATTCACTCCTGTATAATTTTATTTTTCCCTGTAATTTATTATTCGAATTGGAAATTTTGAAATATGAAATATGGAATTCAAATACTCAGCACAATGGTTCAACAACGAATCCATAAATAAAATTGTCAGTACAATATGTTAGTAATTATAGGATTAGACAGCAATTAACTATGATGAACCACAATATTTAGAGGCGGTAAAGGTGAAGAGACAAGTGTAAATCATTTTGACTGCCGATGGTGTTGAACAAGTGGAATGCCCATAATGTGCCTTCCTGCATGCCATAGGCACGAACAACTTTTGTCCAACCCCTTGTGACGATCGCCCGCCCATCCTTCACCGCCTTCAGGAAGACTTCTAGAGCGTTATCATGGTAGCATGAATTATATACTTTAACCTTAGTTGCCTCCACTCCGGTCATGTAGTTTGCAAGGTAATCATCAGTAAATAGCTTCGGAAACCACTGAAAAGAGAAAAAATATCAGATACTGAGGTCTAATAGAGTAACTTGTTGTGGGTAGGGGGAAAAGGCAACACAACATTGCCGATTGTAGCCCTATTTAAGTACATGGAAAGCCAATGTTAACTACAACAGGTTTAACATCCACCAAAAATAGCAAATGGTAATAAAACGGCAGCATCTGTAGTGATATCTTCATTGCGAAAGAGTAGCACGGTAGCAAAGGGATGGATTAAAAAATGGATACAACTGTTAATTGCAACAGGCTTAACAGCATCCTAAGTCATGTTTTGTAAGTTTGTAGCCATTGAAATACAACTGTTAATTGCAACAGGCTTAATAGCCATTGAAACCGGTACTGATAAAAATGCAATTAGCAGAGTCAAAACATCACAAGGCACGTGCTGCCCGAGCAGAGAATGGCTCAGTTGTCTATAAAAAGGTAGGGAAAATAGCTAAAATGTGTTAGGCATGTTTACTACAACATGCTTAATACATCGACCGTACAAAACATAGCCATTAATTGCAACTGGTATTGGTAAGATTGAACTGGTGAGTTCATACTTGGTAAGTCCTGAGAGGTAGTTGCTAGGGCACTTCATCTTGGCCAGAGCCCGCCCAAAGTCAGCGGTGGCAGAGGCGAGCTCTTCCTCCGGGTCGAAGCGTGGATCAGTGCCGCCGACATGTGTTCCTACAAGAAGCAAGTAAATGTTAGAAGCCAAACTACAATTGCACAAATGATGTAAAATACTGTAAGACATGGGATGCAGCTAACCTCGACGGCAAACAACATCATCGCCCGTTATGGCCCTGCGTAAGTACATGGAAAGGCATGTTAAGTACAACAGGGTTAGTATCCACCAAAAATAGCAAATGGGCAGCATCTCTAGTATATCTTCATTGCGGAGAGTAGCATGGTAGCAAAGAGACAGATTAAAAAATGGATACAACTGTTAATTGCAACAGGCTTAACAGCATCCTAAGTCATGTTTTGTAAGTTTGTAGCCATTGAAATACAACTGTTTAAAAACGGATACAACTATTAATTGCAACATGCTTAATAGCCATTGAAACTGGTACTGATAAAAATGCAATTGGCAGAGTTAAACATCACAAGGCAGGTGCTGCCAGAGCAGAGAATGGCCCAGTTGTCTATAAAATGGTAGGGAAAGTAGCTAAAATGTGTTTAATACATCGACCATACAAAACATAGCCATTAATTACAACTGGTATTGGTAAGATTGAACTAGTGAGTACTTACTTGGTAAGTCCTAAGAGGTAGTTGCTGGGGCACTTCATCTTGGCCAGAGCCCGCCCAAAGTTAGCGGCGGCGGAGCCGAGCTGTTCCTCCGGGTCGAAGCGTGGATCAGTGCCACTGACATGTGTACCTACAGGCAACCAGTAAATGTTAGAAGTTAAACTGCCATTGCACAAATAATGTGAAATACTGTAAGACATGGGATGCAACTAACCTCAATGGCAAACAACAGCATCGGCCATTATAACCCTGCGTAAGTACATGGACAGGCATGTTAAGTACAACAAGGTTAGCATCCACCAAAAATAACAAATGGGCAGCATCTCTAGTGATATCCTGAGTCATGTATTGTAAGTTTGTTGCTGGTATTGGTGAAATTGAGCTGGACAGTTAATACTTGAACATCACACATTATGCAGTACTGAAATAAACAAGGCACGAACATGCTTAATACATCAACCGTACAAAAGATAGACATTGCAAGCGGTATTGGTAAGATTGAGCTGGTCAGATCATACATGCTAAGTCCTGGGGGGTAGTCGCTAAGGCACTTCATCTGTGCTAGAGCCTGCACCATGTCGGCGGTGGTGGAGGCAAGGTGTTCCTCCGGGTCAACACGCACAGCGGCCATCGCGCCATGGACCGCCATCAGCTCCTCGACCTCCACGTGATATGTGGTTCGGCTTGCGCGGCGATGCTCTGGAGGTAGGGGCGGTGGGGATTTGGAGGCATGATGATGTTTCGCAGGCGCCATTTAAGCAATCAGGCCAGGGCCATGATAGAGATCGTGGATTACCTGACTGGATCCGAGCAGAACGTAGATGTGGTTGAAGTTGTGGTTGCGGCGGCGGCGGTTTGAGCTGCCGGTAGGGGGAGGGGGGAGGGGGAGATACTGAGGAAATTTGATGGGTGGGGATGTGGTTGGAGGAATAAATTCTGAAATCACGCGCCTAATGAAATTTCGCTGTGAAACTTGAAACTTGGGCGGGGGAAACACACAACGCAGACGAAGCGCGTGAAATACTCGTGTGCGAGAAAAGAGAAAATTGGCAGATCCCGTCTCCAAAAAAATGTACATGTGTAGTTGATTTTTTTGGTCAATGGTACGCCTGGTTTATTAGGAAACATTGCACAGGTAACTGACTTATGGATCATTAACGCAAAAAAAAACGCATACGGGTACGCCATAGAAACCGTGTGTTTTGTGATCTTCTAATAATTCTTATATCTATCAGCATCTCCAACCACACCTAATTTCAAAAATCTCTTTCATTGTACCAGGATTATTCAATGTACATGAACGAGGCAAGGTGACACCCGATGAGCAATCATCGGTTTATGAAATGCAATCAAGTGTCAACCTGCCTCGCTCACGTAGCCAGATTTGATCCTATGCAACAAGAGAGAAGCTTGCTGCCATCTGCCGGCGCGGCAATTTAAGCCGGTGTGCGGCCAACTCGCGCGGCGAGGTATGTAGTACTGGTAGATGCTCGTAATTAATTATACAAACTTACGGGCGACACACGCACTAACTACTTCTCACATGCTGCCATCAGGGCATGCTGGCCAGACGCCGGCGTTCTCCTTCCCGGCCTTGTAGGCGGCAGCCCACCGTGCTTCGATCTCCGCCAAGCTCTCCTCAGCACGGCGTGCGGCCTCTTCTTTCTTGCGGCAACGGGACTCTCTTTTCTTGACTGCATTCTGCCTTTTCCACTCCTTCTATGCGGCTTTGGCCGCCTCTAGATCCACCGCCCATTCGGCCATGGCAGCCTCAAATTCCACCCACGTAATTGTGTGGCCGCCAGCGGCGATGAACTCGGCGCGGCGAGATACCATTGCTTCCTTACCATGTGTGCGGTCGCGGGCGGCGAGGAACGCGGTGCGGCGGGATGCCATCGCTTCCTTACCAGTTACTGTGCACCGCGGTGCCCTGAACGATGCTTGGAGAGAGCTCTGGGACGGAGGGGCCGGGTTTTTAAGAGCTCAATGACAAACGACGAAGAAAATTTGGCTTCCCTTACAATTTTGCTCGTTCATTATCGCACACGGTTCATCTCTGTCGCCTCCGGAAACAGTGTGCGCTGAGCCTATTGTGTGTTGCATTATGATTGGCCGGAACCCCAGCCACGTGGATCGCGCGTGTACACCGTAGGATGCGCCACGATCGAACGGCAATCCACGTCCCTCACATCACACCCGTGCAGCTATAGCTGGATTGGATTTATATGCGCTAAATGCCTAGAAAATGCACATAATCCCCTAAATATGGTAAATGAGCCCCAAAAAATGCCAAATTCGAACACGGTGATTTGCAGGGTGTATGTTCGTCGTAGAAAAAAAACTCCAGTGCAAACAATGAAGAAAATTTGGATTCCCCTTCAATCTTGGTGATTTCCCTCTCGAAAGCATGGAACTTCCTCGGTGATGGTTCGATTTATGAAGGGCGTGCATGACGACATAAGCCAAACCTTCTTAGATTTTTACTAGGGCATAGTGAGGCCATACCATGGCACCATGCTAGGCATTATGTTTTTCAAGCATTTATTTCATTTTTTCTGTAGTTGAAAACCCAATAAACAAACGTTTATGGTTGACTATTGCCACACATTTCATCGAAATATCTGCCCATTCCTTGTGAAAGGCATGAGAATTTACTAAATGGCACGAGCATGGTTTTCCAGGCCATTCTTGTGCACCCTTTCATGCACCGATTGTTTGAACTTGAATTATGTGCATTAATGCCTAGAAAATGCACATAAACCCCTAAATATAGTAAATGAACCCGGAAAAGTGCCAAATTTGAACACAGTGATTTGCAGGGTGTATGTTCATCGTAGAAAAGAACTCATGGACAAAGGACAAAGGAAATTTGGATCCCCCTTCAATCTTGGTGATTTCCCCCTTGAAACCATGAAACTTCCTCGGTGATGGTTCGATTTATGAAAGGCGTGCATGACGACATAAGGCAAACATTCTCAAATTTTTACCAGGGCACGGTGAGGCCATACCATGGCACCACGCCAGGCATCATGTTTTCCAAGCATGTATTTCATTTTTGTATAGTTGTTAACCCAGTAAACGACGCGTTTATGGTTGACTATTGCGACACATTTCCTTGAAATATCTGCCCATTCCTTGTAAAAGGCATGAGAATTTACTAAATAGCACAAGCATGGTTTTCCAGACCGTTCTTGTGCACCTTTTCATGCATCGATTGTTAGAATTTGAATTATGTGCATTAATGCCTAGAAAATGCACATAATCCCCTAAATATGGTAAATGAGCCTAGAAAAATGTCAAATTTGAACACGTTGCATCGGAGGCGGTATGTTGATCGTTGGAAAAAAACTGAATGACAATCTAGGACGGAAATTTGGATTCCCCTTCAATCTTGGTGATTTCCCTCTCGAAACCATGGAACTTCCTCGGTGATGGTTCGATTTATGAAGGACGTGCATGACGACATAAATCAAACCTTCTCAGCTTTTTACCAGGGCACGGTGAGGCCATACCATGGCACCATGCCAGGCGTCATGTTTTTCAAGCACGTATTTCATTCTTCTATAGTTGATAACCCAGTAAATGACGTGTTTGTGGTTGACTATTGCCACGCATTCCCTTGAAATCTCTGCCCATTCCTTGTAGAAGGCTTGAAAATTTACTAAATACCACAAGTATGGTTTTTCCAGACCGTTCTTGTCCACCTTTACATGCACCTATTGTTCGAATTTGAATTATGTGGATTAATGCCTAGAAAATGCACATAATCCCCTAATATGGTAAATGAGCCCGGAAAAATGCCAAATTTGAACACGTTGCATTCGAGGGGGTATGTTGATTGTAGAAAAAACTGAATGACAAGCTAGGAAGGAAATTTGGATTCCCGACCCCTTCAATCTTGCTGATTTCCCCCCTCGAAACCATGAAAATTCCTCGGTGATGGTTCGATTTATGAATGGCATGGACGACGACATAAGCCAAACCTTCTCAAATTTGTACCAGGGCATGGTGAGGCCATACTATGGCACCATGCCAGCCGTCATGTTTTTCAAGCACGTATTTCATTTTTCTATAGTTGATAACCCAGTAAATGACGTGTTTGTGGTTGACTATTGCCACGCATTCCCTTGAAATCTCTGCCCATTCCTTGTAAAAGGCTTGAGAATTTACTAAATACCACGAGTATGGTTTTTCTAGACCGTTCTTGTGCAACTTTTCATGCACCTATTGTTTGAATTTGAATTATGTGGATTAATGCCTAGAAAATGCACATAATACCCTAAATATTGTAAATGAACCCGGAAAAGTGCCAAATTTGAACACGGCGATTTGCAGGGTTTATGTTCATCGTAGAAAAAAACTCATGGACAAAGGACAAAGGAAATTTGGATTCCCCTTCAATCTCGATGATTTACTATCACACACGATTCATCTCCGTCGCCTCTGCGAACCGTGTGTGTCCACCCACACATGCAAAAGGAAAAAAGAAAACCCTCGCCCACTTCGTCCCCACCCACTCGCCGTGGACTCCTCCGCAATTCTGCACCTCATCAATTTCTATCGCGGCGGCCACCCTAAGCTCGACGGCTGTTGTCGGCGGGCGGAGGTCGCGCTCCAAACGGCACGGGATTTTGCCCCTACCACTTTCCGCCGCCTATCTGCACCGACATTCTAGAATCTGGTCGATTGGGGTTTTCTACGGGATTGGCCGGGGATTTTTCTCATGGAGAGGGTAATCAACTTAGCGAAATATTCACTCATCTCTTATCGCAGTCCGTCTGTCGCTGTTAATCAACCGGCGGAAATCGCCTTGGATTCATTTTTCTTCTAGCTGATTCGAGGGTTTTCATTCATTTGTCCACAGTGCGAGCACAAATCAGGCAAGTGTGGTCGCGGCCAGTCGGAAACAAAGTTCTATCTCACCATTCCGGATGACTTCAAGGAGCGCTCGGTATGTTCAATCTGAACCTACCACGGTTGGCATGGCCTAAATTTGTGAACATATACCGTCTGTTGCTACATTTGGATAAAAGGTACGGTGCCACGTGCAGCCTAGATGTCGAAGCCGATTCCCCCCCCCCCCCTATATTAGGCAAATATATGATGTATTGTTCATTCAGTTACTCTCATATTTGCATCAAATCTTTGTTACATTATCTATTTTTAATTATATATTTTTGTACTTTGCTTTCATCTATATATTGATCTGTTCTATCAGTTACTCCCATATTTGCATCTTGCTCTGTTATTTCAATATATCTAATTTACGATCTTAATTTTCATTTCAAGCCGTACATCCCATGCTTTGCAAGAACAGGAGTAGAAGGAAATCTTGGGCTTTACTTTGTTGATGACTCCATGGATGTCATATTGACAACGCAGCATGGATTTACAATGACGGTTAGCATAAAACTTGGTAAAGATGGTCACTCCTATTTTAATGCGGACCTTTGGAGAAAGATGTCTAAGTGTCATGAACTGAAAGCTGGCAATAAAACTCTAGTGCGTGCACCACAGCCTGGTCTAATTAACATGGATGTTTACTTCCCCAACATCATCAGCCAATAAAAGTCTGATCGAGGTTAGTGTCCTTTCAACTTTCTCCATGCTGGCATATTACTTAGCAAAATCGGGGTATTTGTTCTGACTAATTGATCACTATTTAAGCAACCAATTGTGATTTCATTTTCTGACTCCGTTCCTAGGCAGTAACAAATTCTATTTACCAATTTATGTGCACTATATATTCTTCTGCCATGTTCTGAATAAATAATACCTTTCCACCTTTTAAGTAGGATATGTTGGATGCATAATGAATGATCTGTATGTAACTAAGCGTACCAAATTTCACTGGAAGGACTTGAAGCATGTCATACACTTTGTTGATAATCTGACAGAGATAGCACAGCGTATGAATGATGGATTTTGGATGGGATTAATTATACCTATGATGCACACATTGAATAAGACCAATTGTGTGCACAAAACGCTTGTAAAAAGTCTTATTTTAATGTTGATGCTCATAAACTATATATATATATATATATATATATATATATATCTTCAACGATATGTTACAATTGGTTTTTATTCTACATTTCAACAGAAATTGCCCGCTGTAGCAGTTCCTGGATCAATTTCCCAGCGTGGTCGAATTACACTTGTGCTTGCTAATAACGCCAAAGTGATTGCAAGGTACTGCATTTCGCGCAGAAATGGAACCATTCAAATTAACAAGTTCTCGCTTGTCATGGCAATGCATCCATATTGGAAAATTGGAGACACTGTTCTACTCATGGTCTACCAAGGCACAGGAGGGCTCTTCCTTTTCATTGACGAGATGTCAAGTCACCGTGATCAAGCTGCTTCCAGCGGATAGTTGTGGTTGTTGGCCCTCAGCCTCTTAAAATGTGCTAGTTGTTACTATGTTAAGTATGTAGATATGGACCATGTGGTTGTTGGCCCTCAGCCTCTTAAAATGTGATAGTTGTTACTATGTTAAGTATGTAGATATGGACCATATAGTTGTCAAAATTGTGTTACAAAGATCCTCCTTTTGTCGAATAGTGTAACCACTATATATATGTTACTCAAATGTTGTTAGCCAAGTTCTTAAATTTTCATGAAATGTATTAGTATCGTACACAGTTCATTGAGTTTAAGCGTGTGCCCGATGTCCAGAAGGCATTTGCATATTAACTGTCCATATTGCAAATTCACACACGTGTTAACATAAGGAAACGTATGTGTAACTTACTAATCATCACACACAAGTACTCGCAGACGCATCGTGTGTGATACTCCTAGCCACCGCAAGCAACTAGTTTGCAATTTTCAAAGTTTTTTGTACACACAGAATCGCACACGAATTAACTGTAGTAACCGTCTGTGTTGTAATTTCTCATTGCAAATAATTCATTCGAGTCGGCTGTTTGCCGCGTATCACACACATCTTGTTTACATGACTCATTTGTGTTCTTTTGGCTCATCGCAAACAGTTCGTCGATGTGAACTGTATGCCGCATATCACACACATCTTGTTAAGTTGAACCGTTTCGGTTGTGTTCCCTAATCGAAAACAGTTCGTCCGAGTGAACCGTATGCCGTATATCACACACACATTGATCTGGCTAACCGTTTCTATTGCACTCCCTAATAGCAAATAGTTCATTTGAGTAAACTGTATGGCGTATATCGCACACACCTTGATATGGCTGCCTGTTTCTGTTGTTGTATCTCATCGCAAATAGTTCGGATGGATCAGCCGTGTGCCCTGCATCGCACATGCAACTAAAATCGGAACCGTGTTTGATAGCTCCGCCATCGCAAATGTTTTGCATCTTTTTTGACGGTTTTTTTACATCACCATTTGCGATTAATGCATCGCACACAGTTTCGTCAAAGGGTCTCTGATCGTAGTGTCGCGTTAGCAGCATCCTGCAGTAGTGACACATCGTAAACGTAGCACCAGAGAATACCGACTACGATGGCAATCCGAGCACAAACGAGTTGCAAGGATTGAGTGTTTCGGATATTCGAGATATCAAAAATAGTTTAGTAGGGATAATTGTATGCATCAAGGCTCCCTATCCTCGACGGTTTCTGGGTCGTGTGGGAAGGACCCCCCTATCGCAGTCACTCACTTGGCGACGGTTCAAAACGCCGTCGCGGAAAGGGGTTAAAAACCGTTTGTATAACACCTCGCTGTACCAGTGGAAGTAGACCCCTGCAGGGTATTATGATCTATTCGAATAGCCGCATCCGCGTATATGGACTACTTGGAGACTTATAAGGTTCATAGATAAGTTGAAGTGGATACTCTAAAATGCACAAGATAAGCGTGAGTGCTATGAATGGCCTTCTCGTATGGAGACGAGAGAGGTCCATAGTGGTGTATTGATATGGTGAATATGTGGACTCGTGTGCGCTCTCTCACCCCAAAGAAAATACTCGTAGTCGTAGTACAAGTTAGCCATGAGTCAAAGCTGGCTGGTGCAGTTAAACTCCAGAACCCCATTGTTGACACTGATGCATATGTAGATAGTTCTGATGTAAGTTTTGCTGAGTACCTTTGTACTCATGGTTGCTTAATTTGTGTTTTTGCAAAGGAGACTTCAGTCTCACTAGTAGTTCTATGTGGCCTTCGACGAGTAGCTTGGGAATCCCAGACAGAGGTCTCATTCCTATGGAGGGTCTTGGAGATAGACAGCCTTTCTAGCCTTCTTTTGTTTCCAGTTGTCTGTACTCAGACAGCTTTATGCTTTTGTTGCTTGTATGACTTTGTATGTTGGGTCATGAGACCCATGTTTGTAATATCATACTATGTACGGCTCCTCGGAGCCTCGTAAATAAATACACTGAGTCGTAGAGTTATGTTGTGATGCCATGTTGTATCTACACATATCATGCATATTGTGTGTATGTTTTGGAATGCATTGGTATGTGTGGGATTTGACACCTAGTTATCTTGCTTTGGTAGCCTTTCCTACATGGGAATGCCACCTAGTGCTTCCACTGAGCCCTGGTAGTTCGCTACTGCTCCGGAACACATGGATTGACCAGCATGTATCCATCTTTGCTACGACTCGATTACACATGCTGATGACCTACACGTGCATTGCCAAGTTGCGTATGCCTGTCCCTGTACGTTCATGCCACCTTGTTTTAGGAATAGGCATGTCGACCCGGGTTCTCTGTCATATGGATGTGTAACACCACAATACTCAAGCTACAGTGATCTCTTGCTAAGGATGCCATGCCATCATGTTTACTAAGCCAAATTGCCACTTGTTAAAAATCGGAGTCAAATTCAAATTTAAATTGCAAGTAAAATTATTAATTCTCCAAATCAGAGAAACAAAAATGTTCGAGATGTTTCAATTAGTCCCCAAGTAATTGTCATGAAGAAATCAACTCATATATTGGATTTTTTATTTTGTCCCTAGCAATATTTTAGTGGTCCAGCAACATTTAATTAGTCGTTTAAATTCCAACTGATATTCTTATTTTTCCCAACCACATGAAACTTTGTGTGTGGCCCTATGCTAACGCACTGGATTTATGTGCCAAGTTTCACAATAAACAAAATTCATTTAGCAGAAAAAATAAATGGCAAATCAGTAGAGAAAAGAGGGACCTCCTATTTGCCGCATTCTGCGGCAAATAGTCGCCCGTTCGCACAAACCGCGCGCGATTGGGCCGGCCATTGGGGTCCAACCCTTAGCGTATGGTCGGGCGCAAAAAATACGAAGAAAATGTGGGAGACCCAGGATTCGATCAGGCGAGCTGCTATTAAGGACGGAACATCCCTGCCAGTCGTACTGAATCACTTGTTGTGAAATATGTGTAGTGCGAATTGTAAAGAACCAAAGAAAAGCAGCGTAACTCAACATTACTCAAAGAAATTAAGAAACACATATAAATTATTAAATTCCAATTTCTTTTGAAAATATGAATAAGTTTTTGAAAATAAGAAACAATCTATGAAAAAAATGGAACAAATTTCGAAAAACGAGAACAGAAAAATGAAATTCTGAACAAATTTCGGAAAAACATGAAATTTGAACCTCCAATTTTTTTAAAAAATGAACAAATTTATAATTAAGAACATTTTTTTAGAAAAATGAACAAAATTTAAAATGGTAAACTTTTTTCAAAACACAAACAAAATTTGAAAGTCAGAACATTTTTCTGAAAATGTGAACATTTTTTGAAAATGCGAACAAAATTTTGAAACTCCAAACATTTTTGGACATGATTTTCTTTGGAAATTCCAAACACTTTTTAACAATGCGAACAATTTTTGAAAATGTGAACAAAATTGTAAATTTTGAACATTTTTTAGAACATGAACGGAACTCCAAAAACATTTTTTGAGGAGATGAACAAATTTTGAAATTCCAAACATTTTTGTAAATTGAGAACAAAATTTTGAAAATGTGAACAAAATTTGGAATTTTGAACATCTTTTTGAATTGTAACAAAAAATGTGAAAACGGGAACATTTTTTTGAAATTGTGAACTAAATTTTGGCAATATGAACATTATTTAAAAAATGTGAACAAATGTTGACAACAAGATTTTTTTGAAAATTCTGAACAATATTTTAACTTAAAAAGATTAGAAGAAACAAAGAAAACGAAAGAACAGAAAAAGATAGTGAAGAAAACTCAAAAAACCAGTAGAAGGAACAAAAGTTTTTTGGAAATTCCGTGAACTGGTTTTAAGTTTTGTCGCTGTTGTGTGTTTCTTTAAGTTTTGCGTTGCTATTCGTTCAAGTGCACGAGCTGGTCAGGGTGGCTAGCGTGGCGTGTCCATCTACAGGAGGTGCTGGGTTCGATCCCTAGCGCAAACTGTTTTTGCGGTTTTTTATCTCGCGAGAAGCAAAACTTCTGCAAAATGGGCCGGCCCAGGGTGAGCTGCGCCCTGTGCGAAGGCGCGACTAGTTGTAGCAATAAGCGGCGTATAGGGAGGCATTTCCTAAACGGCGCCCGTCCCTTCTTTATTTCCCAAACGGCGCACACCCCCTTGTCGTGTTGGTCCGGCCCCTTTTCACTTTTTTTTAGTATTTTCGCAAAAATGCTTCGGAGCTGGGACTCGAACCTCCACCGCGCGTGACCAGGGGATGACGGGATAACCACCTGACCACACCAGTCGTTGTGATTACGGATATGTTTTCCCCCTATTTCTTCTTTCTTCCCTTTCTATTATTTTTTTCTCTGTCCCTTTTTCTCTCTTTTTTGTAATTCACAAAGTTTTTCTTTCAAATAAATGAACTTTGTGAAAATTGATGAACTTTTTTTCAACTTTATGAACATTTTTCAAATTCGATGAAAATTCCTTTTAAATCGACGAACCTTTTTCAAATTTGACGAACTTTTGAAACTCAATGAACTTTTTTCAAAATCGATGAACTTTTGTTTATATTTGATGAACATTTTTCGAATTTGATGAACTTTTTTCAAAATCGATGAACTTTATTTCAAATTCAAAGAACTTTTTTGTCACTCTTTTGGAATCTTTTTCGAGATCGATGAACTTTTTTTTCAAAAATCATGATCTTTTTTTAAAGTTGATGAACTTTTTTTCAAATTCATGAACTATATTCAAAGTTGATGAACTGTTTTCAAAATTGGTGAACTTTTTTTAAAATTGATGAACCTTTTTCAAATATGTGAACTTTTCTCTCAAGATTTGTGAACTATTTTTCAAACGGATGAACTTTTTTCAAAATCAATAGACATTTTTCTCGAAATAGGAAAGTGCGCTACAGTAATGTTTAGATGTGTAGTAAATTACGCGGCTAGAAATGCACTTAAATAATTCGCTCTGGAACTGGTCAGTAGCACGTCGTTGGTCAGATGGTAAGAAGTTCTCGTTCAATGTTGTCACGACAGGAGTTCAATCCTTGTGGCGAACAAATTTTTGTTATTTTTTCGCTTTTTGGTGCTACCCCATGAAACAGCCTGTATCGATTAAATTTTTGCTGGGCCGGCCCAGTCGCATCGCCCTTCGGGCGCCCGTACGAGGAACCAGCGCTGAGAGCGCCAGTTAGGAGCTCCCGTATAGGGAAGCTAGTTCCTATTCGGCGCCTTATGCGCCCGATTCTTCGTATTCCGCAAACCGGCGCACACCCGCCGTCCGTGCTGGGCCGGCCCATTTAGTTGGTTTTTTCTGTGAAAAACTGCAACAAAAATTGCGCGGGCAAGGTGATTCGATCCTGCGCTCGACTTGTCCTACATGCAGCACACTAACAACCAAGGTAACAGCATCTCTTGTGAATACTAACCCTCTTCCTCACCATTTTGTTCTTTACTTACTTTTTCTCTTTTCTTTTTGTCGTTTAGTTTCTCTTTTTTTTCTAAAATCCGCGAAATGTTTCTCAAAATTTGTTAACTTTTTAAAAAATTAGGAATTTTTTTCAAAATGTTTCTCAAATTTTGATGAACTTTTATCAAATTTGTAAAAAAAAATTCAAATCCGATGAACATTTTTTAAATCCAATGAACTTTTTTTCTCAAATTTTGATGGACTTTTTTCAAATTGAGTGAACTTTTCTTCAAATTCGATGAACTTTTTTTTTACCTTCGATGAACTTTTTTCAAATTCATGATTTTTTTTTCAAATTCTATGAACTTTTTTCAAATTCATGATTTTTTTCATATTCGATGAACTTTTTTTCAAATATGATGAACTTTTTTCAACTTTGTTGAACTTTTTTTCAAATTCTTCGATCTTTTTTCAAATGCGATGAACTTTTTTTCAAAAATGATGAACTTTTTTCACTTTTCCATAAACGTTTTTCAAAATCGATGAACTTTTTCTTACAAATGATTAACTTTTTCTCAAAATCAATGAGTTTTTTAAGTTTATGTACTTTTTCTTCAAAAATGATGAACTTTTGTTTCAAAATCGATGATTGTTTTTGTAGTTTGTGAGATTTTTTCGTCAAATGATGAACTTTGGCTCAAAATCGATGACATTTTTCAAATTCATGATTTTAAAAAAACTAAGGGATAATAAATAGCGCAGCCACACATGTTCTTATACTATAAGCGCTATTATCGGATACAAGTCTTCAATGGGTGTAGTGGTTAGCTAAGGAGGAAGCCAGGAATAAATATGTGGCGTTGTGAGTTCGAATCCCGGAGGAACCAATTTTGTGACTTTTTCTGTTGTTTTTGGTTCGCTGCGCTTTGCCTTACCGGGCCGGCCCAACAAGGCACTTTGTGGGCGCCAGAAACCTGTTCTGGCGCATAAGGCGCCGAACAGGAGGTCTCTATAGGGAATTCCGAGAAAAGAAAATAAAATAAACAAGCGGGGAAAAGAAAACAGAGGTGCTTTTGTGCACTTGCCCATTTAGCAATGCAAGCTGGCCCAGCCCACCCCTGTTTTCTTCAACCTAGCGCTACAGGAGGCAGGGGAGGCGTGGCAGCCATCGTGCCCACCATGGCCGTGCCTGGCCACGTACCGGTCATCCGGCACCTCCTCGATGCCCTTAAAACGAACCCCGCGCCCTAGCCATGCCGTTCCCCTCACTCACCCCTCTCCTTCTCCGATTCGCAAACGGCCATGAGCGTCGCCGCCGCTCTGCCGTGGAATACGCGGCCACCGACCTCTCTTGCATGCGGGAGCACATCCAAGAGGTCCGCTGCGGACGGCTTCATCCGCCCTGTGCATCGGCTCAAGCCGGGACGCCGCGACACCGTCGCCATCGCTGTCATCTCTGTTCGGCCGCCGCCATCTTGTCGTCGATCTGCACTGCTCCGACCACCCCTGGCCTCGTCGTTTGCTCCTCCAGCCCCGCGGTGAGCTCCTCTCCTGGCTCCCCTTCTTCCCTGTCTCGATCTGTTGCCGTTCTAGTTGTGCTCGTCGAGGCCGCCATGGCCGGCACTCGTGCCTGCGCACCCTCGCGCTCCCGCGTGCTGCTGTCCGCGCCCCTGCACTGCAGGCGCGTGCGCCCGCCGCGCCCAGGCCACGCCGCTGTGCCGCCCGCGCGTGCGTGCACGTCTGTGTGCCTGCTGCTTCTAGCGCGCTACTGTTGCCCCTCCTTGCAACCGCCGCTGCCACTGCGTCGTGCTGCTGCTGGTCCTGGCTGCGCCCGCCGTGGCTCTCCGGCTAGCCCCGTGCCTGCTCAACTGCTGCTACTTTGCTTCCGATGCCGCTGCTTTGCTCTGCTGTGTAGCTGCACTGCTGCTGGCTACTGCTGCTACCGAGCCATGCTCTGCTGCTTGCTGCTTAGCTGCTGATCCACTGCCAACGGCTACCGCTAGCTGCTACTTGCTGCTGCTCTATATGCCGCTGCGCTCCTGCTTGCGGCTAGCCATGGCCAAGGCCATGGCTGAGTGAGCCATGTGTGCGTGGGTGTGTGTGCTTTAATTAGTATATTCCTCCGTCTGAAAAAACTTGTCCCTTAAATGAATGTATATAGCACCAAGTTAGTGCTAGATACATTCATTTGAAAAACAAGTTTGGGACAAGCTTTTTCGGACGGAGGGAGTACTTAGGTTAGTTTGTCTTAGCATTAGATAAGTGCCAAGTTAGTCTAGTAGTAGATGACATATAGGACCCCATTAAATATGTTAGATTTATTTATTTATTTAGATATAGCCTATGACATGTGCACCCTATTGGTAGTTAAAAAGGTTAATTGGATTGAAACATCTAAACCTATGACATGTGGACCCTACTGGTAGTTAAAAAAGGTTAATTGGATTGAAACATCTAAGCCTATGACATGTGGGCCACACACCATGTTGGCTGGTCAACCCTTAACTGGGTCAACCCAACCATTGGACCCCACTTGTAAGTCACTGTAGCTAAGCTGCTACTGTGTACACCTAGCAATTTCCTTTTAAATTCGAATTAATAGTAATTTTAGAATATTGTTAAAACTTTAGAAAATCATATAAAATAAACCGTAACTCGGATGAAAATGATTTATATATGAAAAATGATCAGAAAAATATAGCGAATCCGAATATGTCATCCGCATACCTGCCACATGCCTCTAACACTACAAACATGGAACCTTCCTCTCCGGTTCAATATACTGATAATTGTCTAGAGCTTGGAAAATATCCAGGGATATTTTCCCGCTTCGTCTAAATCACTTAGTACTGCATTAGGACACACCTAGCACTACATATTGCCATGTCATGCATAGTAATGCATCTGTTTGCTTTATATTCATTGTTTCTTCCCCTTCTTCTCTCCGATAGACCCCGAGACTGACGCTGCTCCCGAGGTCGACTACACTCCTGACGATCAGCCCCTTGCCGTAGAGCTTCCAGGCAAGCAAACCCCCTTGATCATTCCGATATCGCCTATTCCCTTTTCTCTTATGCTTGCATTAGAATTGCTACTGCTTTTTTATAATCCTATTCTGATGCATAGCTTGATTTTGTAACTTGCAGTTTTTACCTTACTTGCTTATCCTAAACTGCTTAGGCCCTATTGGTTTGGGCTTTTGCTTTTGCTTTTGCAGCTTTTTCACTTTGCTCAAAAAGCCATATAAGCTCCTAAATAGGTGCTTTTGGAGCTTTTATGGCTTTTGGAGCTCAATATTGTTACATTGATTCATCAAAAGCTAAAAAAAATCTCCAAAAGCACCTATTTAGGAGCTTTTATGGCTTTTTGGCCAAAGTGGAAAAGCTGCAAAAGCGGAAGCAAAAGTCCAAACAAACAGGGCCTTAGTATCAGTTGGTTAGTGATCCATCAGTGACCCCTCACCTTGTCCCTGTTGCCCCCGGTTTTTTTGACCGATGACTCGATCAACGTGATCGACGTCCAGGGCCCGACACAGCACATCACACCCCCTTAGTTGTACGGCACTGCAGGGTTACTATCAAGTGCCGAGGGTGATACCTCGTATAGCACTTCTGATGAGATCTCTGTAGTGTAGTTAATTGGTCGTGGTCTACGGAGGGTGATTATTCCTTCACCACTATCTGATAACGACTCTATCGTGCAACCCATCAAGAGTGAACCATCGAGGGTGATTCCTCCTTAGTTCACCTAGATGGTTACATTAAGTGGAACCCATCGAGGGTGATCCCTCGGATTCCCCTTTGATGTTTTGGACACACGATTACTTTGACTTTACCACAGAACCATGATGACATCGGGTCGGCCCCGAGGGCTACCCGCGAGTGATGTGAAGTCGGGTTGACCTGGAGGGTACCTGCGGGATAACTACGCGGCACGGCCGGGCATTCTTAGCCCTTGCCGAAGTCCATGAGATGGGGCGACGGGACCACATATCGTGGGTCATTGATCGTTACCGCACACTCCCAAGACACTAACGGTTTGGATATGTGATCCGAGTAGGCCTCTGGCCTTTTCGCACTGACCACCACGCGGGAATAAGTATGGGCACTCTGCGTCGTACGTTTCTTCTGAAAGCTCACTGACGTCAGCGGTTTAGCGGCACGCGCACGGGTGGTCTGCGTAAGCACCTGACTTGTATAAGGAGGTAGCCAGGACTGATCCCGGCCGTCCTCGCAATGCGCAGGATTGCAAAGAACGATTGGCCCATGACCTCTTCGCATTTAGGATGTAGACCGGTGTGCTGTCCTCTCTATTCAGCCTAGGTAGGACTACGATGTGTCGATCAGCTGAGGCCGGGTATGATTTGATGGTGTGCCTGGCCGGAGTTAATCGAGCGTGTTGGGTAAGTTCGTCCACCCCTGCAGGGAAGTATATCTATTCGAATAGCCGTGTCCACGGTAACGGATGCTCGGAGTTGTATCCCAATTGATACAACTAGAACTGGATGCTGATGCATGAAATGGATATGTGGCTCCGGGATTGCTTTCTCGCAGGGAGTAGAGAAAGGATCTCTGGGCGTGGATGTTACAACATACTTACTACTATTATGTTATGCTACTCTTATCTCTTCTGATGCTACAAGATGCTTGAAGATGCTAGTCCTCGATAGGCTAGGCCTTCCCTCTATTCTGGCATTCTACAGTCTAGTCCAAAGATATAGCCCCATTCCCTTGATACCGACGCATACTTAGCATAGTTTTGATGTAAGTCTTGCGAGTACTTTGGATGATTACTCACGGTTGCTTTGCTACTTCTTTTCCCCTATACCCAACCGCTGCGATCAGATGACGAATCCCAGGAGCCTGATGCCACCCCCGACGACTACTACTATTACCCCGAGGGTGCCTACTACTACGTGGAGGCCGCTGACGACCAGGAGTAGTTAGGAGGCTCCCAGGTAGGTGTTGGGAAACGTTGCATGGAAAACAAAAAAAATTCTACGCACACGCAAGATCTATCAAGGAGATACATAGCAATGAGAGGGGAGAGTGTCTACGTACCCTCGTAGACCGTAAGCGGAAGCGTTTGACAACGCGGTTGATGTAGTCGAACTTCTTCGCATTCCAACCGATCGAGCGCCGAACGTACGGCACCTCCGTGTTCAGCACACGTTCAGCTCGATGCCGTCCTCCCCCTTCTTGATCCAGCAAGACACGCAAGGTAGTGGATGAGTTCCGGTAGCACGACGGCGTGGTGATGGTGACGGTGAAGCTATCTGATAGAGGCGAGGGTGTCCCGATCTTTCGATGAGATGATAGCTATCGTTTTTGGTGGAGTAGACTTTGACGATCCGACTACGAACGTGCGAGGACGTCGCGCCTTAGCAATCGCTAAACCAACTCCGAGAGGTTATTGACCACGCCGGAGCACAATCAACCTGACCACGAGGGTCTATCTCCTGCAAGCAAACGAAGAACAAGCAAGAAACTAAGATTTGCAATCTGGATATTGCGAATATAAGATGAAAGCTTTATTGATCAAGGTGGGGTTCTGTGACGTCTTGGTCTGGTCGTTGAACACAAACGAAGTACGCGAAGTTGCAGCTATGGCGAACTTTTAATCTAAACAAAACCCAAAGTCTAAACGGTGCCCTAAGGGCTGTATATATGGAGGAAGAGGAGGGGATTTCGTGGCCCTTGAAGGAGGGGTCCGAAAGCAACCCTATCTCTTGTTTCCCCACACATACGGACTCTAAAAACAGCCTATACTCAAGTATTTCGAAATTACATGGGCCTGGCCCAATAATAAGGTGACGCAGCACCTATAATAGCCTCTGGACGAAATTTATGAAGTGACATCTTGTATATTTCGTCCAAGGCTTCCTGCACTCATTATGGTGGCTTCAAAGTCCTGAAATCATCACTTGTAACTCCGTTCTTGTTCCCCTTGTGCATGCCATCATCTCCATGCTTGAACTTGCTCCAAGGTTCCTCTTTCTTGTCCAAGCTAGGCCCTTCATTTGTAAGCAAAACAAATGTATCCAATTTAGGCAGCATCATATTCTCATGAACTTTAGAATCATTACCAAGAAACGAAAGTACCTGATATTTTAATTGGCGTGCGCGAGCTCTAGTAATTGGTCCAGTATGTATAGAAGCAGGGGTTGTGGGTGTAACAATGGTATTGATGTCCTCATCATCCTCCCCTTCTTGTAATGAAGTCGTCCTCGACGGAAGCTCATCTTCCTCACCCAAATAAGGCTTCAGATCTGCAATGTTAAAAGTGGGACTAACCCCAAAATCTGCAGGCAGCTCAAGTTTATATGCATTATCATTTATTTTCTCTAACACCTTAAAAGGACCATCAGCACGTGGCATTAGCTTTGATTTGCGCAAATCAGGAAATCTATCCTTACGCAAATGTAACCAAACAAGATCTCCAGGTGCAAACACAACATGTTTTCTACCCTTATCTCCAGCAAGTTTATATTTAGCATTCATACGCTCAATGTTCTCCTTAGTTAACTCATGCATTTTTAAGATCAATTCAGCACGTTGTTTAGCATCAAAATTAACCTTCTCCGAAGATGGAAGAGGCAACAAATCAATTGGTGCACGAGGAAGGAAACCATACACAATTTCAAAAGGACACTTCTTAGTAGTAGAATGCAATGAACGATTATAAGCAAATTCAATATGAGGCAAGCATTCTTCCCACATTTTCTTGTTATTCTTCAAAACAGCCCTAAGCATAGTAGACAATGTTCTATTGACTACTTCAGTTTGTCCATCAGTTTGGGGGTGACATGTAGTACTAAAAAGCAGTTTAGTCCCCAACTTAGCCCATAAACATCTCCAAAAGTGGCTAAGAAATTTAGTATCACGATCTGAAACAATAGTATTTGGCACACCATGCAAGCGTATAATTTCACGAAAGAACAAATTAGCAACATTAACAGCATCATCGCTTTTATGACATGGTATAAAGTGTGCCATTTTCGAGAACCTATCCACGACAACAAATATGCTATCCCTCCCCTTCTTTGTTCGAGGTAAACCTAAAACAAAGTCCATAGATATATCCTCCCAAGGAACACTAGGTACAGGCAAAGGCATATATAAACCATGAGGATTGAGTCGTGACTTAGCTTTTTGACATGTAGTGCAGCGAGCAACAAAACGCTCAACATCCCGTCTCATCTTTGGCCAAAAGAAATGTGTAGCAAGTATATCCTCCGTCTTCTTCACGCCAAAGTGTCCCATTAATCCTCCTCCATGCGCCTCCTGCAACAACAAAAGACGAACGGAGCTAGCTGGAATGCATAGCTTGTTAGCACGAAACACAAATCCATCGTAACGACGAACCTGTTCCATGTTCTCCCTTCCTTACAATTCTGCAATACATCTTTAAATTCAGCATCATGCACATATTGATCTTTGATGGTCTCCAAACCAAATATTTTAAAGTCAAGTTGTGAAAGCATAGTATAACGACGAGACAATGCATCAGCAATAACATTTTCTTTACCCTTCTTGTGTTTAATGACATAAGGGAAAGTCTCAATAAATTCAACCCATTTAGCATGTCTACGGTTCAGTTTTGCTTGACTTTTAATGTGTTTCAAAGATTCATGATCAGAATGTATAACAAATTCTTTGGGCCATAAATAATGTTGCCATGTTTCTAAGGTCCGAACAAGAGCATATAATTCTTTATCATAAGTAGAATAGTTCAGACTAGGCCCACTCAATTTTTCAGAAAAGTATGCAACAGGTTTGCCATCTTGTAATAAAACACCTCCTACTCCAATTCCACTAGCATCACATTCAAGCTCAAAAGTCTTACTAAAATCAGGAAGTTGGAGTAAAGGAGCATGTGTCAACTTATCTTTCAATACCGTGAAGGCTTCTTCCTGTGAGGTACCCCAAACAAAAGGCACATCCTTCTTTGTAAGCTCATTGAGAGGTGCAGCAATGGTGCTGAAATCTCTCACAAAACGCCTATAGAAACCAGCGAGTCCAAGAAAACTCCTCACTTGAGTGACCGTTTTGGGCTGTGGCCAACTCTCAATAGCTTCAATCTTGGCTTTATCAACTTCAATTCCCTGTGGAGTAACAACATAGCCAAGAAAAGATACTCGGTCGGTGCAAAAGGTGCACTTCCCAAGGTTACCAAACAAACGTGCATCACGTAAAGCAATAAAAACAGCACGTAAATGTTCCAAATGTTACTCCAAAGATCTGCTATAAATCAGTATATCATCAAAATAGACTACCACAAATCGTCCAATGAAAGCACGTAAAACTTCGTTCATTAATCTCATGAAAGTACTAGGTGCATTAGTTAACCCAAAAGGCATGACTAACCACTCATATAATCCAAACTTTGTTTTAAATGCTGTTTTCCATTCATCCCCCAATTTCATACGAATTTGATGGTATCCACTACGCAAATCAACTTTGGAGAATATTGTAGAGCCACTCAATTCATCAAGCATATCATCTAGTCTAGGAATAGGATGACGATAACGAATAGTAATATTATTAATGCCTCTACAATCAACACACATACGCGATGTACCATCCTTTTTCGGCACTAGAATAATAGGAACAACACAAGGACTAAGGGATTCGCGTATATAACCTTTGTCGAGCAACTCCTGTACTTGACGCATAATCTCCTTCGTCTCCTCTGGATTGGTACGGTATGGCGCACGGTTTGGCAACGAAGCACCGGGAATTAAGTCAATCTGATGCTCAATCCCGCGAATAGGTGGTAATCCCGATGGCACGTCTTGTGGAAAGACGTCAGCGAACTCCTGCAAAATGTTAGTGACCGCAGGAGGCAAAGAGGAAGGCACGTCCTCGAATGAAAATAACGTCTCTTTGCACACAAAAGCATAGCAATTAGAATTGCTGAAATCTAGATCATCAATATCAGATTTGGTGGCAAGTAAGCATGCACTTTTCAATTTAATTTCAGAAGCAACACTAGATGGTTTATTATTAGGCTTCATTTGTTGCTCAAATTCTTTTGCCACAATCTGATTTTCACTCTTATTTTTCTCCTGTTTTGCTTTACTAGCTCTATTAATATCATCTTTCAAAATAGAATCAGGAGTCATAGGAAGCAAAGTAATATGTTTATCCTTATGAACAAGAGTATACTGATTGTTTCTACCATGGTGTACAGAATTTTTATCAAATTGCCATGGTCTACCAAGTAATAATGAACATGCTTGCAAGGGTACCACATCACAATCAACATAATCAGCATATGTAGAGATACTAAAATGCACACGAACAGTACGTGTTACCTTAACCTTGCCGCTGTTGTTGAACCATTGGATATAGTAAGGATGTGGATGTGGTCTTGTGGTGAGAGATAGCTTCTCCACCATCTCCATGCTAGCCAAGTTGTTGCAGCTCCCTCCATCTATGATGACGCGAACAGAACGTTCCTTCACAACTCCCTTTGTATGGAACAAATTATGCCTCTGATTTTGCTCAGCTTGTGTGACCTGCACACTCAAAACACGTTGAGAAACTAAACATTCATACCTGTCAGCGTCTTCAGGAGCCATGTATTGCGTCTCATGATCAGAATCATCTCCACCGTGTTCTTCACTTGTAATAAGAGCCAAAGTCTCCTCATCATAGTCACTAGCGGACTCATACCCACCATCCTCAGTAGCAATCATAACACGCGGAGATTGGCATTCTCTCGCATAATGACCTCTTCCCTTACAACGACGACAAATAATATCATGTGTGTGCCCTGTTGATGCCATAGATGAAGAAGAGCTCTGGGCAGGCCCAGAAGGTGTACTCTTGGCAGATGGTGGTGGTGGTGCCTGTTTTCTTATATCTCGGTTGGAATTGGCGGCTGAAGTCAGTGGTGCCGCAGTTGGACGTGTGGGAGTAGAGGAGGCACGCGGTGTCCATGATGAAGATCGACCTGCAGAAAAATTAGTTCGCGCCAATGCCTGTCGATCCTGCACTTCACGTTCAGCTTTACAAGCAAGATGGAATAAATGAGTGATATTATTATACTCCTTATACTCTAGAATGGTCTGAATCTCTCTATTTAATCCACCCATGAAACGTGCAAGCATAGCTTCATTCTCCTCAACAATACCACATCTAATCATGCCAGTTTGTAATTCCTGATAATATTCTTCTACAGAATTTTTTCCTTGTCTTAAGCGCTGCAATTTTTGAAGTAATTCACGTTGATAATATGGTGGAACCCAACGAGTACGCATAGCAGTTTTCAAAGCAGCCCACGTAGCTGGAATAGGATATAATCTACAATGTGCAGACCACCATACACATGCAAAACTAGTGAAAGCACAAACAGCAGCAGCAACACGTCGTTCCTCGGGATATTGTAAACATGTAAAACGTTGTTCAGTTTCTAACTCCCAAGTAAGATATATATCAGGAACATATCTACCCTCGAATGGTGGAATATTCAATTTTAATTTAGGAAGATGGTCATGATCTCGTACCTGAAGTGGTGGTGCAGACCTACCATTGCGATTATTTGCATGTGGACGACCTGGTGCTGGTGGTTGCATGTAGTTATGATTTTGATCAACCTCATCCTCATAATCGCGCGCGTAATCATCCTCCTCCTCGGCACCAGCAGCAGCAGGAGCAGGAGCCAAAGAAGCATCAACAGTAGGTACAGCAGCACCAGAAGTTTGGCCATCCTCAAGAGGAACACGCTTCGCTCGTCCGAACTGATTTGGAAGGGGGCGTTGTTGTTGTCGTTGCAGAGGTGCGACAGGTGCAGCCGGTGGTGGTTGGGGAAGACGCGTGAGCAATTCATTAAACTTGTTATCCAGCTTTGTCTCGAACGACTTCTCCATGCCATCTATCTTCTCCATTGATGAGGACATCAATACCATTGTTACACCCACAACCCCTGCTTCTATACATACTGGACCAATTACTAGAGCTCGCGCACGCCAATTAAAATATCAAGTACTTTCGTTTCTTGGTAATGATTCTAAAGTTCATCAGAATATGATGCTGCCTAAATTGGATACATTTGTTTTGCTTACAAATGAAGGGCCTAGCTTGGACAAGAAAGAGGAACCTTGGAGCAAGTTCAAGCATGGAGATGATGGCATGCACAAGGGGAACAAGAACGGAGTTACAAGTGATGATTTCAGGACTTTGAAGCCACCATAATGAGTGCAGGAAGCCTTGGACGAAATATACAAGATGTCACTTCATAAATTTTGTCCAGAGGCTATTATGGGTGCTGCGTCACCTTATTATTGGGCCAGGCCCATGTAATTTCGAAATACTTGAGTATAGGCTGTTTTTAGAGTCCGTATGTGTGGGGAAACAAGAGATAGGGTTGGTTTCGGACCCCTCCTTCAAGGGCCACGAAATCCCCTCCTCTTCCTCCATATATACAGCCCTTAGGGCACCGTTTAGACTTTGGGTTTTGTTTAGATTAAAAGTTCGCCATAGCTGCAACTTCGCGTACTTCGTTTGTGTTCAACGACCAGACCAAGACGTCACAGAACCCCACCTTGATCAATAAAGCTTTCATCTTATATTCGCAATATCCAGATTGCAAATCTTAGTTTCTTGTTTGTTCTTCGTTTGCTTGCAGGAGATAGACCCTCGTGGTCAGGTTGATTGTGCTCCGGCGTGGTCAATAACCTCTCGGAGTTGGTTCAGCGATTGCTAAGGCGCGACGTCCTCGCACGTTCGTAGTCGGATCGTCAAAGTCTACTCCACCAAAAACGATAGCTATCATCTCATCGAAAGATCGGGACACCCTCGCCTCTATCAAGTGGTATCAGATTCCCAAGTTGCTCGGTGAGATTTACAGTTTTTCGTAGTTTAGATCGAGTCTGTTCTTCATACCTACAGTCCAGGAAAAAGCCAAAAAAAAAATTTAGGGTTAGTTCATCATATCCGAACCAATCTGAGCCTTTGTGATGAGGACATCAATACCATTGTTACACCCACAGCCCCTGCTTCTATACATACTGGACCAATTACTAGAGCTCGCGCACACCAATTAAAATATCAGGTACTTTCGTTTCTTGGTAATGATTCTAAAGTTCATGAGAATATGATGCTGCCTAAATTGGATACATTTGTTTTGCTTACAAATGAAGGGCCTAGCTTGGACAAGAAAGAGGAACCTTGGAGCAAGTTCAAGCATGGAGATGATGGCATGCACAAGGGGAACAAGAACGGAGTTACAAGTGATGATTTCAGGACTTTGAAGCCACCATAATGAGTGCAGGAAGCCTTGGAGGAAATATACAAGATGTCACTTCATAAATTTCGTCCAGAGGCTATTATGGGTGCTGCGTCACCTTATTATTGGGCCAGGCCCATGTAATTTCGAAATACTTGAGTATAGGCTGTTTTTAGAGTCCGTATGTGTGGGGAAACAAGAGATAGGGTTGGTTTCGGACCCCTCCTTCAAGGGCCACGAAATCCCCTCCTCTTCCTCCATATATACAGCCCTTAGGGCACCGTTTAGACTTTGGGTTTTGTTTAGATTAAAAGTTCGCCATAGCTGCAACTTCGCGTACTTCGTTTGTGTTCAACGACCAGACCAAGACGTCACAGAACCCCACCTTGATCAATAAAGCTTTCATCTTATATTCGCAATATCCAGATTGCAAATCTTAGTTTCTTGCTTGTTCTTCGTTTGCTTGCAGGAGATAGACCCTCGTGGTCAGGTTGATTGTGCTCCAGCGTGGTCAATAACCTCTCGGAGTTGGTTTAGCGATTGCTAAGGCGCGACGTCCTCGCACGTTCGTAGTCGGATCGTCAAAGTCTACTCCACCAAAAACGATAGCTATCATCTCATCGAATGATCGGGACACCCTCGCCTCTATCAAGATGCCACTTCATAAATTTCGTCCAGAGGCTATCTGATGAGGACATCAATACCATTGTTACACCCACAGCCCCTGCTTCTATACATACTGGACCAATTACTAGAGCTCGCGCACGCCAATTAAAATATCAGGTACTTTCGTTTCTTGGTAATGATTCTAAAGTTCATGAGAATATGATGCTGCCTAAATTGGATACATTTGTTTTGCTTACAAATGAAGGGCCTAGCTTGGACAAGAAAGAGGAACCTTGGAGCAAGTTCAAGCATGGAGATGATGGCATGCACAAGGGGAACAAGAACGGAGTTACAAGTGATGATTTCAGGACTTTGAAGCCACCATAATGAGTGCAGGAAGCCTTGGACGAAATATACAAGATGTCACTTCATAAATTTCGTCCAGAGGCTATTATAGGTGCTGCGTCACCTTATTATTGGGCCACGCCCATGTAATTTCGAAATACTTGAGTATAGGCTGTTTTTAGAGTCCGTATGTGTGGGGAAACAAGAGATAGGGTTGGTTTCGGACCCCTCCTTCAAGGGCCACGAAATCCCCTCCTCTTCCTCCATATATACAGCCCTTAGGGCACCGTTTAGACTTTGGGTTTTGTTTAGATTAAAAGTTCGCCATAGCTGCAACTTCGCGTACTTCGTTTGTGTTCAACGACCAGACCAAGACGTCACAGAACCCCACCTTGATCAATAAAGCTTTCATCTTATATTCGCAATATCCAGATTGCAAATCTTAGTTTCTTGCTTGTTCTTCATTTGCTTGCAGGAGATAGACCCTCGTGGTCAGGTTGATTGTGCTCCGGCGTGGTCAATAACCTCTCGGAGTTGGTTTAGCGATTGCTAAGGCGCGACGTCCTCGCACGTTCGTAGTCGGATCGTCAAAGTCTACTCCACTAAAAACGATAGCTATCATCTCATCGAAAGATCGGGACACCCTCGCCTCTATCAACTATGCTTTCACAACTTGACTTTAAAATATTTGGTTTGGAGACCATCAAAGATCAATATGTGCATGATGCTGAATTTAAAGATGTATTGCAGAATTGTAAGGAAGGGAGAACATGGAACAAGTTCGTCGTTAACGATGGATTTGTGTTTCGTGCTAACAAGCTATGCATTCCAGCTAGCTCTGTTTGTCTTTTGTTGTTGCAGGAGGCGCATGGAGGAGGATTAATGGGACACTTTGGCGTGAAGAAGACGGAGGATATACTTGCTACACATTTCTTTTGGCCAAAGATGAGACGGGATGTTGAGCGTTTTATTGCTCGCTGCACTACATGTCAAAAAGCTAAGTCACGACTCAATCCTCATGGTTTATATATGCCTTTGCCTGTACCTAGTGTTCCTTGGGAGGATATATCTATGGACTTTGTTTTAGGTTTACCTCGAACAAAGAAGGGGAGGGATAGCATATTTGTTGTCGTGGATAGGTTCTCGAAAATGGCACACTTTATACCATGTCATAAAAGCGATGATGCTGTTAATGTTGCTGATTTGTTCTTTCGTGAAATTATACGCTTGCATGGTGTGCCAAATACTATTGTTTCAGATCGTGATACTAAATTTCTTAGCCACTTTTGGAGATGTTTATGGGCTAAGTTGGGGACTAAACTGCTTTTTAGTACTACATGTCACCCCCAAACTGATGGACAAACTGAAGTAGTCAATAGAACATTGTCTACTATGCTTAGGGCTGTTTTGAAGAATAACAAGAAAATGTGGGAAGAATGCTTGCCTCATATTGAATTTGCTTATAATCGTTCATTGCATTCTACTACTAACATGTGTCCTTTTTGAAATTGTGTATGGTTTCCTTCCTCGTGCACCAATTGATTTGTTGCCTCTTCCATCTTCGGAGAAGGTTAATTTTGATGCTAAACAACATGCTGAATTGATCTTAAAAATGCATGAGTTAACTAAGGAGAACATTGAGCGTATGAATGCTAAATATAAACTTGCTGGAGATAAGGGTAGAAAACATGTTGTGTTTGCACCTGGAGATCTTGTTTGGTTACATTTGCGTAAGGATAGATTTCCTGATTTGCGCAAATCAAAGCTAATGCCACGTGCTGATGGTCCTTTTAAGGTGTTAGAGAAAATAAATGATAATGCATATAAACTTGAGCTGCCTGCAGATTTTGGGGTTAGTCCCACTTTTAACATTGCAGATCTGAAGCCTTATTTGGGTGAGGAAGATGAGCTTCCGTCGAGGACGACTTCATTTCAAGAAGCGGAGGATGATGAGGACATCAATACCATTGTTACACCCACAGCCCCTGCTTCTATACATACTGGACCAATTACTAGAGCTCGCGCACGTCAATTAAAATATCAGGTACTTTCGTTTCTTGGTAATGATTCTAAAGTTCATGAGAATATGATGCTGCCTAAATTGGATACATTTGTTTTGCTTACAAATGAAGGGCCTAGCTTGGACAAGAAAGAGGAACCTTGGAGCAAGTTCAAGCATGGAGATGATGGCATGCACAAGGGGAACAAGAACGGAGTTACAACTGATGATTTCAGGACTTTGAAGCCACCATAATGAGTGCAGGAAGCCTTGGACGAAATATACAAGATGTCACTTCATAAATTTCGTCCAGAGGCTATTATAGGTGCTGCGTCACCTTATTATTGGGCCAGGCCCATGTAATTTCGAAATACTTGAGTATAGGCTGTTTTTAGAGTCCGTATGTGTGGGGAAACCAGAGATAGGGTTGGTTTCGGACCCCTCCTTCAAGGGCCACGAAATCCCCTCCTCTTCCTCCATATATACAGCCCTTAGGGCACCGTTTAGACTTTGGGTTTTGTTTAGATTAAAAGTTCGCCATAGCTGCAACTTCGCGTACTTCGTTTGTGTTCAACGACCAGACCAAGACGTCACAGAACCCCACCTTGATCAATAAAGCTTTCATCTTATATTCGCAATATCCAGATTGCAAATCTTAGTTTCTTGCTTGTTCTTCGTTTGCTTGCAGGAGATAGACCCTCGTGGTCAGGTTGATTGTGCTCCGGCGTGGTCAATAACCTCTCGGAGTTGGTTTAGCGATTGCTAAGGCGCGACGTCCTCGCACGTTCGTAGTCGGATCGTCAAAGTCTACTCCACAAAAAACGATAGCTATCATCTCATCGAAAGATCGGGACACCCTCGCCTCTATCAAGTGGTATCAGATTCCCAGGTTGCTCGGTGAGATTTACAGTTTTTCGTAGTTTAGATCGAGTCTGTTCTTCATACCTACAGTCCAGGAAAAAGCCAAAAAAAAAATTTAGGGTTAGTTCATCATATCCGAACCAATCTGAGCCTTTGCATAATCTTTTTAGGGTTTTTGCTTTGTTGAATTTGCGGTTGCATCGTCGTGTCAAGTTGCTGGTCTTAGCGTCTAGTTCTTTAGAGTTTCGAGTTCTGTTCACAAGTTGTCACGCCGCCGCCGCACCATCATCATCGCCCCTATCATATACCACCACCGATCCGAGTCCAGATACCACCACCGATCCGAGTCAATATACCACCACCAATCCGAGCCCACATATACTACCGTCATATACCATCACCAGTCCGAGTTCCACCATATTCATCTCTGCCACCAGTCCTAGTCCGAGTCCAGTATTTATTCCTTTATTTTAGAGTTCCAGATCACGCGATACTACGAGTCGTGAACAAGTCGGATTCCCCAATTTTCGTGCTACCCGCAGAAGAAAAATAGTTCCAGTTTTAAAAAAAAAACTAAGTCTGGAAAATTCTGGCTAGGCAGTTTTTAGACCATTTGTAGACTTTTTCGAAAAAAAAAATTGTTGCGGAGCAAAAAAAAAAGAGGAAAAAAAAGTGCAAAAAAAAAATTTATTCAGAGTGTGCTCCTCCCTTGTTTACGTGCAGCGCCGTGATTTTTGTTAGTGTTCTAGGCTCGCGTCTCTAGCACGGTCTAGCCTAGGACCAGCACAGTACCGTCGTTGAGAGTTTATTCAACATTGCATCTCTGAATTGATTATTGCTGACCCTTTTTGCTACCATATCATAAGCCTTCCTAGCTCCACATACATCTACATCGTGCGTTTGACACCACCTGGCAATCGCTCTGTCCAAGCTCTGAGAGTTTTGACTACAAAGGTTGCCGATCACCACCTGCTGCTGGGTAAGAACTGGTAAGAATTTGAGATTTGCTTGACGGATTTGTGACACCACACCACACCACCACCACTTTCTAGTAGTCTGTAGGATCATATTCTTGTGTGTTTCTATTGCTGCTAACCATGGCAGGATCACAAGCCGACGAGATTGACTGGGAGAACATGACGAACAAGGAGTTGCATGGTAAATTTCAGCAAATGATGAGTGGCCAGGTGGGAGATGTGCTAAACAGATTTGAAGAGGCCATGGAGAAGATAGATGGCATGGAGAAGTCGTTCGAGACAAAGCTGGATAACAAGTTTAATGAATTGCTCACGCGTCTTCCCCAACCACCACCGGCTACACCTGTCGCACCTCTGCAACGACAACAACAACGCCCCCTTCCAAAGCAGTTCGGACGAGCGAAGCGTGTTCCTCTTGAGGATGGCCAAACTTCTGGTGCTGCTGTACCTACTGTTGATGCTTCTTTGGCTCCTGCTCCTGCTGCTGCTGGTGCCGAGGAGGAGGATGATTACGCGGGTGATTATGAGGATGAGGTTGATCAAAATCATAACTACGTGCAACCACCAGCACCAGGTCGTCCACATGCAAATAATCGCAATGGTAGGCCTGCACCACCACTTCAGGTACGAGATCATGACCATCTTCCTAAATTAAAATTGAATATTCCACCATTCGAGGGTATATATGTTCCTGATATATATCTTACTTGGGAGTTAGAAACTGAACAACGTTTTACATGTTTACAATATCCCGAGGAACGACGTGTTGCTGCTGCTGTTTGTTCTTTCACTAGTTTTGCATGTGTATGGTGGTCTGAACATTGTAGATTATATCCTATTCCAGCTACGTGGGCTGCTTTGAAAACTGCTATGCGTACTCGTTGGGTTCCACCATATTATCAACGTGAATTACTTCAAAAATTGCAGCGCTTAAGACAAGGAAAAAATTCTGTAGAAGAATATTATCAGGAATTACAAACTGGCATGATTAGATGTGGTATTGTTGAGGAGAATGAAGCTATGCTTGCACGTTTCATGGGTGGATTAAATAGAGAGATTCAGACCATTCTAGAGTATAAGGAGTATAATAATATCACTCGTTTATTCCATCTTGCTTGTAAAGCTGAACGTGAAGTGCAGGATCGACAGGCATTGGCGCGAACTAATTTTTCTGCAGGTCGATCTTCATCATGGACACACATACGGACTCTAAAAACAGCCTATACTCAAGTATTTCGAAATTACATGGGCCTGGCCCAATAATAAGGTGACGCAGCACCTATAATAGCCTCTGGACGAAATTTATGAAGTGACATCTTGTATATTTCGTCCAAGGCTTCCTGCACTCATTATGGTGGCTTCAAAGTCCTGAAATCATCACTTGTAACTCCGTTCTTGTTCCCCTTGTGCATGCCATCATCTCCATGCTTGAACTTGCTCCAAGGTTCCTCTTTCTTGTCCAAGCTAGGCCCTTCATTTGTAAGCAAAACAAATGTATCCAATTTAGGCAGCATCATATTCTCATGAACTTTAGAATCATTACCAAGAAACGAAAGTACCTGATATTTTAATTGGCGTGCGCGAGCTCTAGTAATTGGTCCAGTATGTATAGAAGCAGGGGTTGTGGGTGTAACAATGGTATTGATGTCCTCATCACTATCTTCGCAGGGCTTCGCCTAAGCACTACGAAAATATGACCGGGGGTGTAAACGGTGGAGGGGAGCGCCGCACACGGCTAAGACAATGTTGTGTTGTGCTAGGTGCCCCCCCCCACATATATATAGGTGGGAGGGAGGGAGGAGCAGCCAAGGAGGCGCCCCAAGTAGGCCGAATCCTACTTGGGGTCCTTCCCTAGCCGCGTCCCCCTTCCATATATAGGTGCGGGGGAAAGGCAGGGGAGGGAGGCGCCCCCCTTTCCTTTCTCCCATGAGAAGGGGAAGGCAGGAGGGGCTAGCCCTTCCCCCTTTCCTTCCCTAGGGACGGCCGGTCTGGGAGAGGGGCGCACCAGCCCCCTATGGGCTGGTATGTCCCTCCCTTGGCCCATTAGGCCCATAACACCTACCCGGGGTGCCCAGAACCCCTTCCGGTGACCCGATGAGTACCCGGTGCACTCTGAAACTATTCTGGTGTCCAAATACCATCGTCCTATATATCAATCTTTACCTCTCGACCATTTAGAGACTCCTCATCATGTTCGTGATCTCATCCAGGACTCCGAACAATATTCGGTCACCAAATCATATAACTCATATAACATTATATCGTCAACGAACGTTAAGCGTGCGGACCCTAGGGGTTCGAGAACTATGTAGACATGACCGAGACACCTCTCCGGTCAATAACCAATAGTGGAACCTGGATGCCCATATTGGCTCCTACATATTCTACGAAGATCTTTATCGGTCGAACCGTTATGACAATATACGTAATTCCCTTTGTCCATCGGTATGTTACTTGCCTGAGATTCGATCGTCGGTATCTTCATACCTAGTTCAATCTCGTTACCTGCAAGTCTCTTTACTTGTTCCGTAATACATTATCCTGTAACTAACTCATTAGTCACTTTGCTTGCAAGGCTTCTTATGATGTGTATTACCGAGAGGGCCCAGAAATACCTCTCCGATACTCGGAGTGACAAATCCTAATCTCGATCTATGCCAACTAAAGAAACACCTTCGGAGATACCTGTAGAGCATATTTATGATCACCCAGTTACGTTGTGATGTTTGATAGCACACAAATATTCCTTCGGTATCTGGGAGTTGCATAATCTCGTAGTCGAAAGAATATGTATTTGACATGAAGAAAGCAATAGCAATAAACTGAACGATCAATATGCTAAGCTAACGGATGGGTCTTGTCCATCACATCATTCTCCTAATGATGTGATCCCGTTATCAAATGACAACACATGTCTATGGTTAGGAAACCTTAACCATCTATGATCAACGAGCTAGTCTAGTAGAGGCTTACTAGGGACACAGTATTTGTTTATGTATTCACACATGTATTTAAGTTTCTGATCAATACAATTCTAGCATGAATAATAAACCTTTATCATGAATAAGGAAATATAAAATAACAACTTTATTATTGCCTCTAGGGCATATTTCCCTCAGTCTCCCACTTGCACTAGAGTAAATAATCTAGATTACATTGTAATGAATCTAACACCCATGGAGTCTTGGTGATGATCATGTTTTGCTCGCGGAAGAGACTTTGTCAACGGGTCTGCCACATTCAGATCTGTATGTACTTTGCAAATTTCTATGTCTCCATCCTTGACCTTTTCACGAATGAAGTTGAAGCGTCTCTTGATGTGTTTGGTTCTCTTATGAAACCTGGATTCCTTCGCCAAGGCAATTGCTCCAGTGTTGTCACAAAAGATTTTCATTAGACCTGATGCACTTGGTATTACACCCAGATCGGATATGAACTCCTTCATCCAGACTCCTTCATGTGCTGCTTCCGAAGCAGCTATGTACTCCGCTTCACACGTAGATCCCGCCACGACGCTCTGCTTGGAACTGCACCAACTGACAGCTCCACCATTCAATATAAATACATATCCGATTTGTGACTTAGAGTCATCCAGATCAGTGTCGAAGCTAGCATCAACGTAACCTGTTGTCGGGTGAAACCCTAAGAGGGATCTTTTCACACTTGGAGGGGGAAAAGGGATGAACACCAAGAAACACAAAGAGGAATTCACTCCAAGAATACTCAATTACACATCCACTAGAATAGCAACACAAGATCCACAAGTTCACAAACACAATCAAAGGAAAGATACAATGGTAGAGTTCTTCCCACTCCTAGGAGATGAGGTCTTGATGATGTAGTCTTCTCCAAGATGGAGGTCTTGAAATCCACAACTGGATCCTCTCCAAAGAGGCCTTGATCTCCAATGGAGGTGGTAGAAGGAGCAAAGCTCTCAAATTCTCATCTAGGTCTTTGCTAACCCTAAACATAACCCTAGGTACGGAATATATAGGCTTGGGGTTGAAGTGGATGAGGAGGGGCTCAAACAGGAGATCACAGCCGTCCATCCTGGAGCGCACAGGGTTAGTTGGGCCCGTGCGCACGAGGGTCCCGTGGGCACGGTACACGCCCGTGCGCACGGGGTGCTACAGCGCCAACTCTCTGAGTAGCCCGTGTGCATGGGGTCTCGGGGGCCCGTGCGCACGGGGTCGCCTGGGACTTCTAGTCCTGCTGCTGTTGCGCTCCGTCTTGCTCCGCATGGCCTTGGGGTGGTTCTCCTACTCCTTGGTGATGCTCCTGATCTGCTTGGGGGCCTCCCTCTTCGCACCTAATGAGGCATAGGATATTTTCGTGAGGTAGCTACCAAGTTCCGTTTGTGTCCATATGCATATCAAGTAGGAAGGAGTTCACCTCGGTTTCCATTGCACGTGCTCTAGCTCTTGTCATGGGTCCACGTGGTGCTTGATGTGTTGGTGTAGTGTCCATGGGGATGATGGAAGGATGCTCCGCATCATCTCCCCCCCTTGGGAGAGATCCGCCCGCGGATCGTGATCTTCATCACCATGGTACTTGGCCAAGTCTTTGACATTGAAGATGTCGCTTACGTTGTACTTGTCGCATGGGATGTCGATCTTGTAAGCGTTGTCATTGTAGCGTGCTATCACCTTGAAGGGTCCGTCGGCTCATGGGAGTAGCTTTGACTTGCGCTCGTGTGGAAAACGGTCCTTTCGAAGATGAAGCCATACGAGATCTCCCGGTTGGAACACCATTGGTGTCTTGTTGATGTTGAGCTTGGTGGTGATGCGGTGTACTTGACACTCGATCGTTGCCCTTGTATCTTCATGCATCTTCTTGAGAAAACTTGCCCTTGCACTAGCATCCATGTTGGCGCGTTCTTGGAGCGGAAGAGGTAGAATGTCCAATGGGGACAATGGGTTGAAGCCGTAGACAACCTCGAAGGGGGACTTGCCGGTAGTAGTGTGTCAAACTCGATTGTAAGCGTACTCGGCGATGGGTAAGCACTCCTCCCACTCCTTGATGTTCTTCTTGATCAACACGCGTAGGAGAGTAGATAGAGTCCGGTTGGTGACTTCTGTTTGGCCATCGGTTTGGGGATGATAGGCCGTGGAGAATAGAAGCTTGATGCCGAGCTTGGCGCATATGGTCTTCCAAAAGTAGCTTAGGAACTTGACGTCGCGGTCCGACACAATCGTCCTTGGCACTCCATGCAACCTCAAGATTTCCCTACAAAATAGATTTGCAACATGTGAAGCATCGTCTATCTTATTGCATGGGATGAAATGTGCCATTTTTGAGAATCGGTCCACAACAACAAATACGGAATCCTTTCCATTTCTAGTCCTAGGCAAACCAAGCACGAAATCCATACTAATATCTTCCCATGGTTGATACTGAATTGGAAGTGGCATATGTAAACCATGAGATTTAGCTTTGGACTTAGCTTTGCGGCATGTAAAGCATTTGTTGGTGAAGCGTGCCACGTCGCGGAACATCTTTGGCCAAAAGTACTTGAAGGAGAGTGTGGCAAAGGTCTTGTCGCGCCCGAAATGTCCCATAAGTCCACCTCCGTGAGCCTCTTGCAAAAGCAACAAACGAAGAGAAGACTCTGGTATACAAAGTTTGTTAGCACGCATAAGGTAGCCATCCTTGAGATAAAAGTTCTCCCAACAAGTGTGAGTAAGACATTTTGCATAAGGAAGTGCAAAGGAAGGATCACTCACATAAAGATCTTTAATATGCTCAAAGCCAATAACATTCAACTCTAGTTGAGTAACAAGCATGCATATGCAGGAAAGAGCATCCGCCACAAAATTTTCTTTGCCCTTAATGTACTTGATCACATAAGGAAAAGACTCAATAAATTCACTCCATTTAGCATGCCGTTTATTCAACTTTGTTTGACCTTTTATGTACTTAAGTGGCTCATGATCAGTATGTATGACAAATTCATGTGGGCGAAGGTAATGCTCCCAAACATGCGATACTCGCACTAAAGCATACAATTCTTTGTCATATATAGGATAATTAAGTTGAGCACCGGAAAGTTTTTCACTAAAATATGCAATGGGTCGCTTTTCTTGCATCAAAACTCCACCAATTCCATTACCACTAGCATCACAATGAACCTCAAAAGTTTTGTTGAAATTAGGGAATGCAAGAATTGGGGCATGTGTAAGCAAAGATTTGAGCTCATCAAAGGCGGTAGATTGCAAAGGTCCCGACACAAAGGGTACATTTTTCTTACTCAAAGCATGCAACGGTGCGGCAATAGTGCTAAAGTCTTTCACGAAGCGACGATAAAAACCTGCTAGACCAAGGAAACTACCCATTTGTTGCAAATTAGTTGGTTGGGGCCAAGTTTTAATTGCTTCAATCTTAGATTCATCTACATGAACACCCTTTGAGGACACAAAGAAACCCAAGAAAACAACCTTGTCAACGCCAAAAATGCATTTTTCCATATTGGCATAAAGTCATTCTTTTCGAAGAGTTTGCAACACGGTCCTAAGATGATTTACATGCTCTTTGAGGGATTTGCTAAAGACAAGAATGTCGTCAAAGTAGACCACAACAAACACTCCAATGTAAGGACGAAGCACATAATGCATAACCCGCATGAAAGTACCGGGTGCTTCCGATAAACCCATAGGCATAACTAACCACTCGTATAGACCGCATTTTGTTTTAAAAGCAGTTTTCCATTCATCACCTTCTTGTATGCGGATTTGATAATAGCCACTTTTAAGATCAATTTTTGAGAAAATGGTAGCGCCGCAAAGCTCATCTAGCATATCAAGAAGGCGTGGAATGGGGTGTCTATAGCGAACGGTGATGGCGTTTATTGGTCTACAATCAGAACACATGTGAAAGCTACCGTCTCTTTTTTGCACAAGAATGACCGGTACGACACAAGGACTCAAACTTTCATGCACATGTCCATGATCGATGAGATGTTGTGCTTGCCTTTGTATTTCTTTGGTTTCTTCGGGATTGATGCGGTATGAAGCCTTGTTAGGAAGAGGTGCGCCGGGGATGAGGTCGGTCCGATGTTCGATGCCATGTAGAGGAGGAAGACCGGGAGGTAGCTCATCGGGAAAGACATCCGCGAATTCCTGCAACAAGTTAGACAACACTAGAGGAAGAGGATTAGGAGTGTTAGTCTTTGCCACCTCATCTTTGCATATTAGGACATAGTGGATGACACTCGATGGGTTCTCACACACTTCTCTCATCTCTCTTTTTGTGGCTAGGAGGACTAAGTCTTTCTCTCTTGGCTGTCACTCAATTTAGGCTTGTGGCGCTCACTCTCTTTGTGGTGGTTCACTCTCTCACTGGTCTCTCCATGATGTGTGGATGCTTGCTTGTCGACGATCACTTGGCTTGGTGACATCGGTCATAGCACGTACTCCGTTCCCTTCATCTTGAAGCTATAGTGGTTTGTTCTTCCGTTTTGGATGACGCTGCGGTCGAATTGCCATGGTCTTCCCAAGAGAAGATGGCACACAGACATAGGAACCACGTCACACTCAATGGTGTCCTCGTAGGCGCCGATCTTGAAAGAGACATGCATGGTGTGCTCCACTTGAATTGTGCCGGAGTCGCTTAGCCATTGGACCTTGTAGGGACGAGGATGTTTCTTCTTGACCAATTGCAGCTTGCAACATAGCTCTTCACTTGCCAAGTTGTGGCAACTTCCTCCGTCGATGATGACTTTCACGGAGCGTCCATTGATGCCGGCCTTGGTGTGGAAGATGTGACACTGTTGGTCTTCGTCTTGTTGGTGTTGAAGCGTCAAGACCTTGGAGACCATGAGAGCGGGACTTGAATCATTGTCACAATAGACTTGAGCATCTTCTTCTTCGTTCACTTGGCGGTGCATGGTGACGTGCACGAGAGCTTCCATCTCGTCTTCACTCATGGAGTCATATGTGCCATTATCATTGGCGATCATGGTTCGCTTGTTGATGCATTGGAAAGACTTGTGTCCACGGCCGCCACAAGTGAAGCACTTGATAGAACTTGTCTTGACGGGATCGTCCGGTGGTGCAGAAGAAGAAATCTTGTTCTTGTAGTTGCTTGCCGGAGGTCGAGTCGAGGAAGGCAACGCTTGCTTGAACTTGACTTGTCGGCGGTACTTGGTGATGCTCTAGTCGAGGTAGGAGGTGCCGAGGTCGTAGTAGAGGAACCTTGAGGGTATAAGCCATAGGTCTTGGATGAGTACTTGGCGTACTTGAAGTCTTCTTGTACTTGTCATTCCGCCTTGGTCGCTTGGTGAACTAGCTCGAGAAGGTTGGAGTAGGGTTCAAAATCGGCAATCTTCCGTATTGGGTGGTTGAGGCCGTTCAAGAAGCGTGCCATTGTTTGCTCATCACCTTCTTTGACATTGGCTCGTATCATGGCAATCTTCATTTCTTGATAGTATTCTTCCACCGTCTTCATGCCTTGCTTTAGGAGTTGCAACTTCTTGAAGAGATCTCGTGTGTAGTATGTGGGCACGAAGCGGGCTCTCATGACGTCCTTCATTTGAGTCCAAGTCGTGATGGGTGGCTCGTCCTTCTCGGGACGTCGCTCGATCACTTGTTCCCAACAAATGAGGACATAGTCTTGAAACTCGAGGGATGCCATGGTGATCTTCTTTTCCTCATCGTAGTTGTTGTCGGTGTTTTGGGAACCAGGGTACCCAGACTTGCCTGCCTGCAGCCCACGGCGTGGCTCCATCGGCGGCCTGGTACAGCCCTTCTTCAGCATCGGCAAGACAAGACCCTCATGAGGGGCCAAGCCTCGCGAGGCGGACGACGCCAAGACCTTCGGAGGGAGCAGCCTCCCTAGGCTGGCTCCTAAGGAGTGGAGATTCCTATGCAAGCACCCATCTCATGAGGTTTGGGTGACGCAAGCCATGACGACCAAGGCCAGGCGGGCGCCAGCGGGCGCAGCATAGCAGGTTTCCTCTTTTGTGCTAAGGAGGCAAGCGCAGGTGCGGAGTCCCGAGGAATCACCCAAAGGTTTCCATTCCCGTGCAACGAGACCAAGACCGCCAGGACGGCAGGACGGATGTCATCTCCGAGCCCACCACGACGTCACGACCAGAAGCTTTGCAGGCGAAGACCACCTTTCGTCAGGATAAGATGTACTACTTGTCTCCCTTCAAAATTGGCTGTTATGGGATCCCTTCCCGCCTTCATTTTGGAGGAAGAGGACCAAGGCCACTATATATAGGTTAGCCACCACCGTAGGAAAAGAGATGGAATCCTCAGCTCAAACCCACACAAGAACAGACCTCGTGAGGTTGTTCTTCCTCTGTACTAGTCCATCCTCAGCCCCTCGCGAGGCTAATCCACCCCAAAGCAGGAGTAGGGTCTTACACCGCAAGGTGGCCCGAACCTGGGTAAACTGCCGTGTCTCTTTCCTTTCCTGTTCATCAAGCTAGGCCGTGAGAGCGACGAATCGGTTGGCTGGAGAGGTCGAGTTCTTCGCACACGCCCCAGATTTTGAACCTTTCTTGGGTCAGCGGAGCCCTGAATCCGACATTTGGCGCGCCAGGTAGGGCATGTCGAAGGTTCGCCTCCTCATCAACCATGCTCCGCCCTCGCCGTTCGGTTCCCAAGGCGGGCGTCGCTCCGCTCGCCGGGCCGCCGGGCATGTTTGGGGGCTTCACAGGCCTCCGGGCTTTCTCCCCCACCTTACGACGAGTGCAATGGCCGCCAAAGTTCAGGCCGGAGTTGCCGCCGCGATATGATGGCGCGGCAGATCCAGCGGAGTTCCTCCAGGTATACGCAGAGGCTATCCGGGCAGCCGGCGGCGACGACAAGGCCATGGCAAATTGGCTCCCTATGGCCCTTACGGGTGTGCCGCGCGCCTGGCTCCTCGACCTGCCGGAGTCCTCAGTGGCCTCCTGGGAAGAGATGCGCGGCCTATTCATCGCGCGCTTCGTGGTGCCGGTGCCCCATGCCGTCGCGGCCATCCTCGGCGGGTCACAGGCGCCGGGCTCAGACCGCCACATCAAGCAGTTCTTTCGCCAGGCGAGGGCCGCCGAGTCGTTGGGGGCGCCCTCCGGGCTAGGCGGCGCCCAAGGCCGACCTCACCTTCGACTCAAGGGACCCACCCAAGACCACGGTCGGCGCCGGCGCGCTCCCTATGCTTTGCACCCCCACCATCTGCAACCTAGCAGTCACCAGGACCCTCATCGACGGCGGCGCAGGTCTCGACGTCCTCTCCGTGGAGGTGTTTGGCTTGCTTCATGTGCCTTACGACCGGTTCCTCCCCACCAAGCCCTTCTCTGGGGTCGTCGATGGCTCCACCTGTCCTCTGGGGCAGATCCACCTCCGCGTCACCTTTGGCACGCGCAGCAACTACCGCACCGAGCTCATCGACTTTGACATCTCCCGCATTGGTCTCCCGTACAAGGCCATCCTCGGGTACCCGACCCTAGCCAAGTTCATGGTAGTGACTCATCATGGCTACAATGTCCTCAAGATGCCAGGAAGCGGCTGCATCATCATGGTTGCCTGCGACGAGAAGGATGCAGTGTGCTCCCTCGAGCGCGCCTACCAGGCCGCGACAGTCGAGAACTCAGATGATGAGGGCGCATCCATCCTCCTGAGACCGTCCCCAAGAAGAAGAGGCAGCTCCTCCCCAGAGGCCCTCAGGAGGCTGGTGCGTCCGACGATCGTGCCTCAGGTCTTGCGCCCACTGCTGGGGCGCCTTCCTCTCTCGCATAGGAAGGCGCGCCCGGCGCCCCTCTCAGGTTGGGCTCGAGGGCTCTCCTCTGGAGGGCCTCTGACCTGGCCAGCATCACGAGGGAGGCGTTCGGGCACCATGTGGAGGCGTGCTTCAACGCGCGCTCCCGCGAACAGGGCGCAGGGTGCGAGGCGCCAGGCGCTCAGGAGTTCATCACCAAGGCGATCAAGGAGCTTTAGGAGGCGGAAGCCATGCGTGGCGAGCGTCGCCCCGCACCACCCAGTGCAGCTGCCGCCTCTGACGTGGGTAGTGAGCTGCGCGTCTGCATCAACATCCCAGGACTCAACAGGGCTGCTTCTCAGGAGCTCTTCTGGCCGTCCCGTGTCGGCTGGTGTGGAGGCCGCCCTCACAGCTACGTCCGCATGCCTTTTGGCTTGCCGAACGCAGCTGCCTCGCACCAGCACCACATGAGGAGAGTTCTGGTGTCTCACGAGGCCCGGCGCCAGGCAATCCTGACGGAGGAGGTGCCGGACCCTCGCGAGTCCCCCGGACCTCCGGAGCCTCACAAGGCTCGGGAGCCAGACGACTCGTGAGGAGCGACTTCTGCAGCACGCATCTTCAGCTGCTCCAACACTTCTACAACGACATTGCCGGGTGACTTCTTCGTTCGTTCAATTAAGGGCGCCCCTCGGGCTGCATTATCCTCAAGCTGCCATGGCCAGTCCCACAGCCGCACCATCTTGATTCATGTACTTCGGACCAGTATGCATGCCTGTGTTATCATGGTTATTCAACGTTACCCCTGCCATCTCGTTACCTATGGAGTCGCCCCTCGCGGCCTCTACACGTTGCTAACCCGCCTCTTGCTCATCCCGCAACGGGGGCTACTGGCACGGCGCCTGTGCTCGGGTCCGTCCCTGCAGCGCTGATAAATTTGAGAGATTGAGCTCTGGCTAGCGGCCAGCCCCGCGCACGTCACCTCACCGAGTCCTCAGTGCCTTCGTCTCCTTGCGGGAAGATCACCGGCAGGACAGCAAGCGCGGCTGTGTTTTCTTTCTTCCGCTAACTTGCAGGGAACTCCGGAGCCGGGATCAGCGGCCCCGCCAGCACCTCGAGCCGCAACCCCTCGCAAGGCCAGCCACTCCTTTTTCATGTAAATCGCTTGCACGTTAAAGGGGGGCCCCTGAGCAACGCGCCTCAGGGGCTCCTACTGGCTCTCGAGCCCTCACCCCCTAGCCTTGACCACGTCATCACGACCTGGCATACCAGCGGCAGCTGAGCCCCGCTCGAGGGCCGGGACCCAAGGACGTAGAGCACCCAGATGAGCAAGGAAGAAGGGGTCAGTGTGAGTCTTGCCTGGGAGCGCCACCGCCACCAGGACATAGCCAGGCGTTGCACCAAAAGCTGTCCTCGCAGCCAAAAGGTCACCACAGGCTCGCCAAGATAAGTCACCCCATACATGCAGTCATGAACCTTATGATCAGTGTTCTGCCTCTCACGATCTCGCTCGGGCAAGGATGTTTCCCTTTCAGTCTTTCAAAAGCCGCTTGAGCGCCAAAGGGGACCCCCTGAGCATCGCGCCTCAGGGGCTCTTACTGGACCTCGGGCCGCTCACCTCCTGGTCTTGACCACGGCATCGCGACCTGGCATACCAGCGATGGCTGAAGCCTGCCTGGGTACTGGGTCCTGTCGATGTAGAGCACTAAGCTACCGCGAGGATGAAAGGGGGAACCGTGCCACAGCAAGAAGCGTAAAGCGCGGCCTTGATTGGAAATAATAAGCATTAAGCTAAAAACGCCATAGTTTTTACATACCCCCATGGGGCTCATCATGGTTTTGTGCAGAGATGAAGCAAAAGGAAAAATCCCCTCAAGAGCCACGGACTTGGTGGTGTCACCGGCGATGCCGGGGCAGCGCTGCTGCTGCGGTCCGAGCACGGCGGCTCGTAGCTATCATCGTCGCTCGAGTCCGACGAGGCGCTGCTACTGGCGGAGGAGTCATGGACAAGGCCAAGGGCAAGTTCACCGCCCCTGGCATCACCGCCTTGGCCGCCTCCCCTGGGGCAGCATTCCAGGTGCTGGCCATCATCGCCGAAGACCTTGAAGGAGAGCGTCGAAGCTCCGTCGTACTCAAAGTGGATGGCGTGGCCTCCTTCAGGGTGGCAGGCGCGGGCAATCGCGCCCCATCCCTGGGTCATGAAGACATTGCCGGAGTCGACCACCTCAACTTCCGCCTCAGAAGCTTGGCTGCAGCATCCGGCGCGTTGTAGCCACAACTCGACGGGTCCCCTCGGCGGTATCTCCCTCACAAGGGATCGTGGGAGCCGAATCCATGTGCGCGGCGGCATTGCCGCCCACACCACAAACTTGCGGCCCATGCCTTCGGCATGGGTCCATGAGTGGGGTGGCCGTGCGACCACCGCTTGTCCTTCTCCGTGGCCCCGCTCCTCGCCACGTCCAGCGCTTCCATGAACGGGGCTCTGCGCGAGCATACACGGGGACCGGGAAGCCCGGTGGAGCCCGTTCATGCCAAGGCCGCGTCGCCATGGGCTCCACGATGGCATCACGGGAGCAATCAGGCCTCTTCTTCGGCAGGAGCAGCTCAGGTTCCACCTGAGGGGTTTTCCCCTTTTTCGCAGCAGAAAACCTTCTCACCGGCGCCATGGATGCTTCGATAAGACGGTGGGATGGAAAGGAAGAAGGAGGAGCAAGCAGCGAGAAGACAGAGACGAGCAGGGGGCTCTGCCCCCTCTCCCATTTATAGTCGGAGGAAGGCCAACCGCCGACCTCCCATGATCTCGAGTAATGATGGCTTTTCTGCATGCAACAGGTAGTTGTCAAGTCGGACGGTTGCCGAGGCAGCGTGGTGAAGCGGAGACGCCCACGTCCTGTTAGGCGCCACGCGTCAACACGGTCCACAAGCGATTGGGGCTCGCGGCGCTTTGCCCTTGCCCTTTGGCTACGCCCCGAAGCCAAGTCCGAGCGCGCCTTGGGCCCGGGGGCTACTGTCGGTGTTCTGGGAACCAGGGTACCCAGACTTGCCTGCCTGCGGCCCACGGCGTGGCTCCATCGATGGCCTGGTACGACCCTTCTTCAGCATCGGCAAGACAAGACCCTCGTGAGGGGCCAAGCCTCACGAGGCGGACGACGCCAAGACCTCCAGAGGGAACAACCTCCCTAGGCTGGCTTCTGAGGAGCGGAGATTCCTATGCAAGCTCCCATCTCATGAGGTTCGGGTGAGGCAAGCCATGACGACCAAGGCCAGGCGGGCGCCAGCGGGCGCAGCGTAGCATGTTTCCTTTTTTGTGCTAAGGAGTCAAGCACAGGCGCGGAGTCCGAGGAATCACCCAAAGGTTTCCATTCCCGTGCAACGAGACCAAGACCGCCAGGACGGCAGGACGGATGTCATCACCGAGCCCAGCACGACGTCATGACCAGAAACTTTGCTGGCGAAGACCACCTTTCGTCAGGATAAAATGTACTACTTGTCCCCCTTCAAAATTGGCCGTTGTGGGATCCCTTCCCGCCTTTATTTTGGAGGAAGAGGACCAAGGCCACTATATATAGGTTACCACCACCGTAGGAAAAGAGATGGAATCCTCAGCTTAAACCCACACAAGAACAGACCTCGTGAGGTTGTTCTTCCTCTGTACTAGTTCATCCTCAGCCCCTCGCGAGGCTAATCCACCCCAAAGCAGGAGTAGGGTCTTACACCGCAAGGTGGCCCGAACCTGGGTAAACTACCGTGTCTCTTTCCTTTCCTGTTCATCAAGCTAGGCCATGAGAGCGATGAATCGGTTGGCTAGAGAGGTCGAGTCTTCGCACACACCCCAGAGTTCGAACCTTTCTTGGGTCAGCGGAGCCCTGAATCCGACAGTTGTGAAGACGGAATATCTTGTCGACTTTCAATGCCCACGAGAGGTACTCCTCGGGATCATTTCTTCCGGAGAACTTGGGCATGGTGAACTTGAGCTTGCCGTAGTGGAGTTCTTCATCATAGTGACGATGTTGATGTCGCTCTTGTCGAGGAGGAGGATCTTCAATCACTCGATCTGCTTGTTGTCGCTCTTGACGCGGAGGGGGGTGAGGCATATGTTCTCGGTTTCGCCTTTCTTGTTGTTCTTCATGTCGTGCGGCTTCTTCTTGTCGTGCTTGACGAAGTTCTTCTTCTTGCTCATGTACTAAGCGGCTGCGTTGTGCAACGGCTCGAGTGGACTCTCGGAGTGCGTCTTGAGCCGCTTGAGCTTGAGCTTCCCGGTTTTGTTGCTCTTGCCGAATTGCATCACCGTCTTGAGATTCTTGACATGGACGTTGTGGAGGTAGATCGTGCTCCATAGCTTCTTGTTGTTGGCATCTCGCTTGCTCACATGCTCGAACTCGGTCTTGTAGGCCATTTCCATGGAAGGGATTTTCTTGAGCTTGGCGATCTTGAGTAGGGCGAGCTTGAGGAGGACTTCCATCGGAAGAAGAATATGATGACGAATGGCGACTTTAGTGGCGCCTTCTTGATGAAGAAGTTGAGGAAGATGCGCGGCTCACGAGCATGTTTGTCGTCCATTTGTTTGGAGAGCTTGGCGTCCAAATAGTCCCGTTGTCGTGCTTTCGATTGTCGTAGGTCGGTGGCGAGTTGCTCGATGCGATCACCCAAAGCTTCACTTTCTTGATGTAGAGCTCTTTGCGCGACGAAGAAGTGGTTCTTGGTGACATAGTCGCGTTCGCCATCTTGCTCCTCGAAGAGAGGGTTCGCCGAAGAAGAAGGCCTATCCATCATGTGGAAGTGGTGGTGAGTAGGAAAATGAGAGAACAAAACCAAAGTTACCTTTTCTGAAGATTGTGGATGTAACAAGTACGATCCCACGTGATGCTATAATAGTAGAATTGGTACCGGGTAATGTTTCTCACACCTACAAGTAAAAGGCTTATGGAGGATCTCAGTTAGGAAGTGGTACAAATAATTCAAGCAAATGTTAGTCAAGATGTTGAAAAAGTTGAAAAGATGCACAAATGGCAAGTAAGACAAATAGATCAAACCCAAGTATATCACTAGGAACACACACATACACACGGAGGATAAATGGGATCCGCACAACCAAGGGATGAGCTCTATTAGGTGTAACCACGGAAATGCTCGTGTTGTACGGATACTAGGAAGACGCTAGCTCGATTGCTCTAATGGGCCAGATACGCTAGTGCAACAACCTAGAGGAGAAACGAGTCATCTCACTATCCCAAATGTGCTTAAGTATGTATGAATCAAGATGATGAAGTATGCTATAAGGCCCGATGCTATTGCTTACAAGCTCTTTGCTTCTCTTCCTTCTTTTTCTTTTCCTTAAAAGCTTTTTCCCTTGTTTTTTTTATTATGCCACAATGCTTGATATGCGAGCCACAATGCGAGGTAACAAGTAGTATATGCACGGGAGAGACGTAACACTAATGGTGCACTAAAGGCGTGGCCCGGCAATACTCAACAAGCTAGTCTCGATGGGTAAGCTACGCAAAAGAGGCTCGAGGTTATCAAGGTAATGGCAAGGGTAATGCAATGGTGTGGTCAAAGTTACCGTCCTTGCTTATGGTTAGTATGAAGATGGAGTGGTCGAAGCCGATGTGGAGTCTGAGTCGATTGTCGAGTGGCGGTGATGATGATGTCAAATTGCGCCTAAGTAGCCGAAACACCTTAGGACACAAGAGAAACCGCAGCCCAAAAACTCAAACAACCACAAGAAATATTGCGGAACAACACAAGTGGTGGTCGGGTGTGAGAATTGTGCAAAACAGGAAATGGCCGAAGTGCTCTGGATGGTTCGTGCGCACGGGGTAAGTGAGGCCCGTGTGCACGGGGTCCTCTAGAAGCGGACGAAAATCTTCGGATCCGTGGGGAAATCAACTTTGCGGCCAAAATCGATGGATGGAAGGGTGGGGAAGATGGCATTGGGGTAGATCCACTTGCCCAATACCAAATTCATGGATCAAATCTAACAAGATCAACAAATTGAAAGAAAAATTTTGGGGCTATTTTTGGTGGGGATTTTCGAATTAGGATGAAAAACAACAAAATCAAGCTAGAAAGTGAAGGGTAGGGACTCCAAGATGTGAATCAACCTTGCTCATGATACCAAGATGTTGTAGGGTGAAACCCTAAGAGGGATCTTTTCACACTTGGAGAGGGAAAAGGGATGAACACCAAGAAACACAAAGAGGAATTCACTCCAACAATACCCAATTATATATCCACTAGAATAGCAACACAAGATCCACAAGTTCACAAACACAATCAAAGAAAAGATACAATGGTAGAGTTCTTCCCACTCCTAGGAGATGAGGTCTTGATGATGGTAGTCTTCTCCAAGATGGAGGTCTTGAAATCCACAAGTGGATCCTCTCCAAAGAGGCCTTGATCTCCAATGGAGGTGGTAGAAGGAGCAAAGCTCTCAAATTCTCATCTATGTCTTTGCTAACCCTAAACAATACCCTAGGTACGGAATATATAGGCTTGGGGTCGAAGTGGATGAGGAGGGGCTCAAACAGGAGATAACAGCCGTCCATCCTAGAGAGCCCGTGCGCACGGGGTTAGTTGGGCCCGTGCGCACGGGGGTCCCGTAGGCACAGTACACACCCGTGCGCACAGCATGCTACAGTGCCAACTCTCTGAGTAGCCCGTGTGCACGGGGTCGCCTGGGACTTCCAGTCCTACTGCTGTTGCGATCCGTCTTGCTCCGCATGGCCTTGGGGTGGTTCTCCTACTCCTTGGTGATGCTCCTGAGCTGCTTGGGGGCGTCCCTCTTCGTACCTAATGAGGCATAGGATATTTTGGTGAGGTAGCAACCAAGTTCCGTTTGTGTCCATATGCATATCAAGTAGGAAGGAGTTCACCTCGGTTTCCATTGCACGTGCTCTAGCTCTTGTCATGAGTCCACGTGGTGCTTGATGTGTTGGTGTAGAGTCCATGGGGATGATGGAAGGATGCTCCGCATCATAACCATTTACGACGAGCTCTTCGTCACCTCCATAAATGAGAAACATATCTTTGGTCCTTTTCAGGTACTTCAGGATGTTCTTGACCGCTGTCCAGTGATCCACTCCTGGATTACTTTGGTACCTCCCTGCCAGACTTATGGCAAGGCAGACATCAGGTCTGGTACACAGCATAGCATACATGATAGAACCTATGGCTGAGGCATAGGGAATGACATTCATTTTCTCTCTATCTTCTGTAGTGGTCGGGCTTTGAGTCTGGCTCAACTTCACACCTTGTAACATAGGCAAGAACCCTTTCTTTGACTGATCCATTTCGAACTTCTTCAAAACTTTATCAAGGTATGTGCTTTGTGAAAGTCCTATTAAGCGTCTCGATCTATCTCTATAGATCTTGATGCCCAATATATAAGCAGCTCCACCGAGGTCTTTCATTGAAAAATTCTTATTCAAGTATCCTTTTATGCTATCCAGAAATTCTATATCATTTAGAATCAACAATATGTCATCGACATATAATATCAGAAATGTTGCAGAGCTCCCACTCACTTTCTTGTAAATACAGGCTTCACCGTAAGTCTGTATAAAACCATATGCTTTGATCACCTCATCAAAGCGTATATTCCAACTCCGAGATGCTTGCACCAGTCCATAGATGGATCGCTGGAGCTTGCACACTTTTTTAGCACCTTTAGGATCGACAAAACCTTCTGGTTGCATCATATACAACTCTTCTTTAAGATATCCATTAAGGAATGCAGTTTTGACGTCCATTTGCCAGATTTCATAATTATAAAATGCGACAATTGCTTAACATGATTCGGACAGACTTAAGCATCGCTACGGGTGAGAAAGTCTCATCGTATTCAACTCCTTGAACTTGTCGAAAACCTTTCGCGACAAGTCAAGCTTTGTAGACAGTAACATTACCATCAGCGTCAGCCTTCTTCTTGAAGATCCATTTATTTTCTATGGCTTGCCGATCATCGGGCAAGTCCACCAAAGTCCACACTTTGTTCTCATACATGGATCCTATCTCAGATTTCATGGCCTCAAGCCATTTTTTGGAATCTGTGCTCATCATAGCTTCTTCGTAGTGCGTAGGTTTGCCTTGGTCTAGTAACATGACTTCCAGGACAGGATTACCATACCACTCTGGTGCGGATCGTGCCCTGGGCGACCTACGAGGTTCAGTAGTAACTTGATCTGAAGTTTCATGATGATCATGATTTGCTTCCTCTCTAGTTGGTGTATGCATCACTGGAACAGATCACTATGATGTGGTACTCTCCAATTCGAGAGAAGGTACAATTACCTCATCAAGTTCTACTCTCCTCCCACTCACTTCTTTCGAGAGAAACTCCTTCTCTAGAAAGGACCCGTTCTTGGCAACAAAGATCTTGCCTTCAGATCTATGGTAGAAGGTGTACCCAATTGTTTCCTTAGGGTATCCTATGAAGACGCACTTCTTCGACTTGGGTTTGAGCTTATCAAGCTGAAGCCTTTTGACATAAGTGTCGCAACTCCAAACTTCAAGAAACGATAGCTTAGGTTTCTTGCCAAACCACAGTTCATACGGTGTGGTCTCAACGGATTTAGATGGTGCCCTATTTAATGTGAATGCGGTTGTCTCTAGTGCATAACCCCAAAACGATAGTGGTAAATCGGTAAGAGACATCATAGATCGCACCATATCTAATAAAGTACGGTTACGACGTTCGGACACACCATTACGCTGTGGTGTTCCAGGTGGCATGAGTTGTGAAACAATTCCACATTGGTTTAAATGAAGGCCAAACTCGTAACTCAAATATTTGCCTCCACGATCAGATTGTAGAAACTTTATTTTCTTGTTACGATGATTCTCCACTTCACTCTAAAATTCTTTGAACTTTTCAAATATTTTAGACTTGTGTTTCATTAAGTAGATATATCCATACCTACTCAAATCATCTGTGAAGGTCAGAAAATAACGATACCCACTGCGTGCCTCAACACTCATTGGACCGCATACATCGGTATGTATTATTTCCAATAAGTCATTAGCTCGCTCCATTGTTCTGGAGAATGGAGTTTTAGTCATCTTGCCCATGAGGCATGGTTTGCAAGTATCAAATGATTCATAATCAAGTGATTCCAAAAGTCCATTTGCATGGAGTTTCTTCATGCGCTTTACACCAATATGACCTAAACAGCAGTGCCACAAGTATGTTGCACTATCATTATCAACTTTGCATCTTTTGGCATCAATATTATGAATATGTGTATCACTACGATCGAGATTCAACAAGAATAAACCACTCTTCAAGGGTGCATGACCATAAAAGATATTACTCATATAAATAGAACAACCATTATTCTCTGACTTAAATGAATAACCGTCTCGCAATAAAAAAGATCCAGATATAATGTTCATGCTCAACGCGGGCACCAAATAACAATTATTCAGGTCTAAAACTAATCCCGAAGGTAGATGTAGAGGTAGCGTGCCGATGGCGATCACATCAACCTTGGAACCATTCCCGACGCGCATCGTCACCTCGTCCTTAGCCGATCTTCGTTTATTCTGCAACTCCTGTTTCGAGTTACAAATATGAGCAACCGAACCAGTATCAAACACCCAGGCACTGCTACGAGCATTAGTAAGGTTCACATCAATAACATGTATATAAAATATACCTTTGTTCACTTTGCCATCCTTCTTATCCGCCAAGTATTTGGGGCAGTTCCGATTTCAGTGACCAGTCCCTTTGCAGTAGAAGCACTCAGTTTCAGACTTGGGTCCAGCTTTGGGCTTCTTCCTGGGAGTGGCAACTTGCTTGCCATTCTTCTTGAAGTTCCCTTTCTTTCCCTTGCCCTTTTTCTTGAAACTAGTGGTCTTGTTAACCATCAACACTTGATGCTCCTTCTTGATTTCTACCTCTGCGGCCTTAAGCATTGCGAAGAGCTCGGGAATTGTTTTGTTCATCCCTTGCATATAATAGTTCATCATGAAGGCTTTGTAGCTTGGTGGCAGTGATTGAAGAACTCTTCCAATAACACAATCAACTGGAAGATCAACTCCCAGATGAGTCAAGTGATTATAATACCCAGACATTTTGAGTATGTGTTCACTGACAGAACTGTTCTCCTCCATCTTGCAGCTATAGAACTTGTTGGAGACTTCATATCTCTCAACTCGGGCATTTGCTTGAAATATTAACTTGAACTCCTGGAACATCTGATATGCTCCATGACGTTCAAAACATCTTTGAAGTCCCAGTTCTAAGCCGTAAAGCATGACACACTGAACTATTGAGTAGTCATCAGATCGAGCTTGCTAGATGTTCATAACATCAGCTTCAGCTCCTGCAGCAGGCCTTTCACTTAGCGGTGCATCAAGGACATAATTCTTCTGTGCAGCAATGAGGATAATCCTCAAGTTACGGACTCAATCCGTGTAGTTGCTACCATCATCTTTCAACTTAGCTTTCTCTACGAACGCATTAAAATTCAGGGGAATGGTAGCTCGGGCCATTGATCTACAACATAGATATGCAAAACTATAAGACTAAGTTCATGATAAATTAAGTTCAATTAATCCAATTACTAATGAACTCCCACTTAAATAAACATCCCTCAAGTCATCTAAGTGATACGTGATCCAAATCAACTAACCCATGTCCGATCATCACGTGAGATGGGGTAGTCATCAATGGTGAACATCTCTATGTTGATCATATCTACTGACCTTTCGGTCTTCAGTGTTCCAAGACCATGTCTGTGCATGCTAGGCTCGTCAAGTTTAACCCAAGTATTCTGCATGTGCAAAACTGTCTTACACCCATTGTATGTGAACGTAGAGTCTATCACACCCGATCATCACGAGGTGCTTAGAAACGACGAACTTTGGCAACGGTGCATACTTGGGGAGAACACTTTTATCTTGAAATTTAGTGAAGGGATCATCTTATAATGCTACCGCCATTATAAGCAAAATAAGATGCATAAAGGATAAACATCACATGCAATCAAAATATGTGACATGATATGGCCATCATCATCTTGTGCTTTTGATCTCCATCTCCAAAGCATCGTCATGATCTCCATCGTCACCGGCTCGACACCTTGATCTCCATCATTGCGTCGGGGGTCGTCTCGCCAACTATTGCTTCTACAAGTATCGCTAACGCATAGTGATAAAGTAAAGCAATTACATGGCGCTTGCACTTCATACAATAAAGAGACAACCCTAAGGCTCCTGCCGGTTGTCGATATTACAAAACATGATCATCTCATACATCAACATATATCACATCATATCTTGACCATATCACATCACAACATGCCCTGCAAAAACAAGTTAGACGTCCTCTACTTTGTTGTTGCAAGTTTTACGTGGCTGCTACGGGCTTCTAGCAAGAACCGTTCTTACCTACGCAAAAACCACAACGGTGTTTCATCAAGTTTGCTGTTTTAACCTTCTTCAAGGACCGGCCGTAGTCAAATTCGATTCAACTAAAGTAGGAGAAACAGACACCCGCCAGCCACCTTTATGCAAAACTAGTTGCATGTCTGTCGGTGGAACCGGTCTCATGTGCATGGACATGTAAGGTTGGTTCGGGCCACTTCATCCCACAATACCGCGGAATCAAAATAAGACATTGGTGGTAAGCAGTATGACTATCACCGCCCACAACTCTTTGTTTTCTACTCGTGCATATCATCTACGCATAGACCTGGCTCATGATGCCACTGTTGGGAAACATTGCATGGAAAACAAATATTTTTCTACGCACACGCAAGATCTATCAAGGAGATGCATAGCAACGAGAGGGGAGAGTGTGTCTACGTCCCCTCGTAGACCGTAAGCGGAAGCGTTTGACAACGCAGTTGATGTAGTCGAACTTCTTCATGTTCCAACCGATCGAGCACCGAACATACGGCACCTCCGTGTTCAGCACACGTTCAGCTCGATGACGTCCTCCGCCTTCTTGATCCAGCAAGACGGCGAGGTAGTGGATGAGTTCCGGCAGCACGACTGTGTGGTGACGGTGATAGTGAAGGTATCTCCGCAGGGCTTCACCTAAGCACTAGGAAAATATGACCGGGGGTGTAAACGGTGGAGGGGGGTGCCACACACGGCTAAGACAATGTTGTGTTGTGCTAGGCGCCCCCCCACATATATATAGGTGGGAGGGAGGGAGGAGCAGCCAAGGAGGCGCCCCAAGTAGGTCGAATCCTACTTGGGGTCCTCCCTAGCCGCACGCCCCCCTTCTATATATAGGTGCGGGGGAAAGGCAGGGGAGGGAGGCGCCCCCCCTTCCTTTCTCCCATGAGAAGGGGAACGCAGGAGGGGCTAGCCCTCCCTCCTTTCCTTCCCTAGGGCTGGCTGGCCAGGGAGAGGGGCGCACCAACCCCCTGTGGGCTGGTCTGTCCCTCCCTTGGCCCATTAGGCCCATAACACCTACCGGGGGTGCCCGGAACCCCTTCCGGTGACCCGATGAGTACCCGGTGCACTCCGAAACTATTCCGGTGTCCAAATACCATCGTCATATATATCAATCTTTACCTCTCGACCATTTCGAGACACCTCGTCGTCTCTGTGATCTCATCCGTGACTCCGAACATCATTCGGTCACCAAATCATATAACTCATATAACACTATATCGTCAACGAACGTTAAGCGTGCGGACCCTACGGGTTCGATAACTTTGTAGACATGACCGAGAGACCTCTCCAGTCAATAACCAATAGTGGAACCTGGATGCCCATATTGGCTCCTACATATTCTACGAAGATCTTTATCGGTCGAACTGTTACGACAACTGTCGTGGGAAAACACGGCCACCTATGGGGCCATCGGCCCCTTGTGGTTCGGCAGGGGGGAAGGACGTATTGCACAAAGAGCGGAGGGCGCGAAGCAGCACGGCAGCGATCACACGGGCAGTTTTTACCCAGGTTCAGGCCGCCGCGAGGCGTAAAACCCTACTCATGTTTTGGTGGATGGATGAGAGGACCGTGGTGGAGACGCAGCACTCTAGCCCGGCAAGGTTGCCTCGGGTCGAGAGCAGCTACACGCGTATGAATGTACAAGGGTCTGAATCTTTTCTAAGGTTGCCATGGCCCTCCTTTTATAGACCAAGGGGTCACCACAATGGCAAATCAGTCATTGCGTACTGATTAGATAGCAAACAATGCTATCATACCTAACTCTGTAGACAGGACAAAGCGCATTAAATGCACCGCTTAGTGTCACATCATAACGTAGCCCGGCAAGCCTTGCCGTGCCGTTCAGCCATCTTCTCGCCTGCCTGTGTGACACGTCTCTGGATGGGTGTCATTTGGAGGTGATTTCCTCTGGAAGTGGCTGCCACATGCCAAATAACGGCCACTTAGTCACTTGGGGGCTCGACACCGCACCGATCGATAACTTACGTTGCTGTGAGGTGGAGCGATGGAGCCTTGGCAGGGTAATCCGCCCTAAGCGTCCCCGGCAAGCTTGAGACTTGTCTTCGGGGCAACCTCGACCCCGCCAGGCTCGCCTGCCCGGCAAGGGAGGTTTTTCCTTAGTGGTATCTTGCTTCTTTGGTTGGTCTTGGTCTTCTTGATCTTCCCTTCTATTTCTCAAAGAGCTATCTCTTCTTCTTGGCCTTGTCTTGGATGCTGTGAGTTGCCGGACCGGTGGTTTGCTATCCGTGCACAAGTCAGGGGAAAACATACACCCCAGTTTGTGTACCCCGACAGAAGCCCCCGGGCCTGAGCCATACGTGTCGCTGGGCACGTTGGGCTAGCTCCCAAACAGTGCACAGACATGTGGCGAGAGAATGCAGCGCGTGTAGCGGTTTGTCATGATGACCAGTCAATCTAACGTCCACTTCGCGTAATTACCACAGGTCGTGGGGTCGTGGGACTGCGGCAGTTAATGTAAAACGGTAACTTTCTCAAGAGGCACGCCTTCCCCCACGTTCTTTCCCTTAAGAGAGAAAAACGCGAAGGGGCACTGCTCATTCATCGTCTGCCTCGCCCCTCCACCATCTTCTTTCGCAAGCCAAGCAACTGCTCTCCCACCTCGCCCACACTCGCCGCCGATCCCCACCCAATTTCCTTCCTCCATCCCTGCCGCAACTTGAAGAGATGGGGAAGAAAATCGCCGCTCCCAAGGGGAAGTGGGCGACCGCCATGAACGAGGTGGCCGCCGAGGGGAGCAAGAAGAGAGCGGCAGAGCTGGATAAGAAGCGAAGGGGAGATGTGGTCTTCTTCCCATCGAATCTGGATGGCGATGTATTGAAAGCAAGGTACGGATATCTGTGGGGGAGGGAGGTCCCGAAGGGGCATGGCGCACCCAAGGTTTTGGCAGAGGGAAAAAAGGATCTGCCAGATTCATATCGATTCTTTTGCGCATACTTCATCTGCGGCCTCTGTCCTCCCTTTTCATATTTCTTTGAGGCAATGATGGTGATCTATGGATTCCACCTTCTGGACTTTACGCCAAATGCAATGGCTTGCATGGCGATTTTTGCGCACTTGTGCGAGAACTTTGTTGGAGTTGGCCCCAATGTCGACTTGTTCAGGCACTATTTCGTCCCGCGGGTGGAGAACAAAGCCCACTTTTCCGGGAACGTAAGCTGGATGCCCTGGGTGGCGAGGGAAAACTGGGATTACCTCCCCGGGCAGTAGCGCGGCAGATGGGAGGAGTGGAGGGCAGACTGGTGCTGGATCCAGGATGAGGAGGCCCCGGATTTCTGCCAGGCGCAGACAGAGTGCGTTGTGCGCGGCAACGACTGGAGGGATTTTGGCCTTACCGATGACAGGCTTCGCCCGGCAATAAACATGATTACCCATCTAAAGGCTGCCGGGCTGACCATTGGTCATGTGGGAGCCGACTTCCTCCGACGTCGCATCGCGCCACTGTAGAAGAGGGACAGGTTCGCCTGGCAGTATGGAGATGCTGCAGACAGGATGAGGTTGTACCCTCGCCTGACCAACAATCTGTCTGTTCACGGCCATGCTTGGTTGTGCGAACAACTGTTCGGCAGCCTTGGGCCGTTCAGGTTGCCGGCAAATATCATCCCACTGAACATCAACTCCGCCCGGGACCAGATTCTGAAATGGACGCCAGATTGCAACGCTCACGGAGTTTTAGGTGACTGGTAGTTACCCGAGCTTAACGAAGAGCTTGCATGGACCCCCAGCCTGGTGGAAAGGGCTACCAAGGTCGAGACCAATATGTTCAAGCGCACCTCCAAGGTGGCGAAGGGGTTCATCAAGAGGCGGATCGAGGAGGGCAGGGCACTCCGAGCTGCCGCAAAGGCAAAGGCCGGGAAGGCAGTGGAGGAGGAGGAGGAGGCTGAGGACGAAGGCTCCTCCCATGGCAGAAGCGAGGTGCAAGCCACAGAAGAGGCTGCCGGGGATGATCCTGCCGGGGATGAGCCTGTCATGGACGAGCCTGCCGGGATTAAGGCTTTATATGCCACGGCAGCAGAAGCCCAGGAGGAAGAGGGGGATGAAGAGGCGGAGCAGCCCGAGGAGGAGTGGCTCGTGGCAGGCCCTCAAGCCCCCGAGCCAGTATTGGACCAGCGCCCTCGCAGGCGGGTGGCCAGCCAGGGAGCAGTGGTTCCCGATCCTGCACCTACCGCCAAGAAGGTGAATAAGACTACCTCCAAGGGCAGCAAGCCGGATGCGGTGTGCCGGCAGTCCTCTCGCCTTTCCGGGGCTAGGACCCCTCCCGCCAAGCAATTGGCAGCCATGGGAGTCGACTCCAGCTCCCAGTCCGGCTCGAGCTCCTCGCATAGCTCGTCCTCGTCGGAGTCCCCTGCGCCTCAGCAAGGCGTGAAGTCGCCGAGAAGCTCCATTCCTCCACCCTAGAAGAGAAGCAGGGCGCCCTCACCGCCCATGGAGTTCGAGCTGAGCTCCATGCTCATTGACGAAGAGTAAGAAAGAACACTCTCCTTTCTTTGCTGCAGTTTTCTGCATATCCTCTTACTTGCTGATTGATCTTTGCTTGCTGTCTTTGCTAGGGAGGAGGAGGAAGAAGGCGAGACCCTCATCCACCAGACCAAGCGGCTCAGGCGCGCGGAGCCGCCGGAGACTGTGGAAGGCACGGGCCTGGCAGGAAACAACACGAATGACCCGACACCAAGCCCCCAGCTCAGCCCCCGACCTGAAAGTGCAGGGTTGGCCCCTCCCGTCGGTCGAGTTGAGGGATCCCCGACAAGGGTTTCCATGGAAGGGTCTGCCCAGGGCGACGCCGTGGTTACCGAGGGAGGGGATGGTGATCTTGGCCTGACAACTGACGTTGCCGGGGAAACTGAAGCTCCTCCACGGCAGGCATCTCTAGGTAATCCATTTACTCTTTTTGTGTTCTGCTACTCTTACCATCTCGCTCCATGCTCCTGGCTTGCTAATAATTCTGCACCCTTATCATTGATGGTTGACTCTTCCTGCAGCCCCTCTGATCGAAGAGCCTGAACTGCTGGAAGAGGTGGCCAGCATAGGGAAGGATGCCGCGGAAGAAGCCGCCAAGATTGCTGCCGCGGAAGGGCAGGAACATGCCATCGGGGGTATCCAGGAGCTTCCGAAGGAATCAGAGAAAACCCCCAGCAGCACGTCAGGGTCGGCGGTATTGTTTGAAGAGAAAATCCCCCTCCAAACTATGGACCCCCTTCCCTCATTTGGCACCTCGGCGGGGGCCCCGCCGCCAGCTTTGAGTCAACTGGCGCTGGTGCTTGCACAGCCTGGACTCGGAGCCCCCGGTTCGTCAGCGGCGATGAGCGCGGAACTTGATGGAGAGATTCAGCGCATCTTGGCATCGCTGTAGCAAGGGGTTGAAGAGGCAGACGACTCTGTCACCGTCGCCATGGACTTGTCTTTCCTGGAGTCTATGGCGGCAGGTATTAAGGAGATGCAGGGCCGGCACAGCCAGAAATGGCAGGTGCTCAAGGAGCAGCGCAAGTCCGCCAACAAAGTGGACCAGAAACTGAGGGACAAGGGTAGCGAGCTGCGCAACTGGCACGGCAAGCAGTTCCAGGTCCTTATGAGGCAGCAGGAGGCGATTTCCATGGCAAGGGAGGATGTCATCGCCCCGGAGGCTCGCTTGGCGGAGCGCAAGGTGCTCTTGGATGTCAAGGAGAAGGACATCTTTGTCGGATTCAGGGCTCTGCAGACCCAAGAAAGGTTCGAACTCTGGGGCGTGTGCGAAGAACTCAACCTATCCAACCAACCAACACGCCGCCCTACAGCCTAACTCGATGGATCAAGGAAGGAGATGGACACGATAGTTTACCCAAGTTCGGGCCACCTTGCGGTGTAAGACCCTACTCCTGCTTTGTGGTGGATTTGCCTCGCGAGGGGCTGGGGATGAACTAGTACAAGGGAAGAACAACCCCGTGAGGTCTGCTCTGGGGTGAGGGTGAGTCGTCCTTGGGTTCGATCCGGCCCCCTCTATGGTGGTGGCTAACCTATACTTATAGCGGCCTCGGTCCTCTTCCTCCAAAATGAAAGCGGGAAGGGATCCCACAGCGGCCAGTTTGAAAGGGGACAAGTAGTACATCTTATCCTGATGAAAGGTGGTCTTCGCCTGCAAAGCTTCTGGTCATGACGCCGCGGTGGGCTCGACGATGACATCCGTCCTGCCGTCCTGGCGGTCTTGGTCTCGTTGCATGGGAATGGAAACCTTTGCCTGATTCCTCGGTAACCCACGCCTGCGCCTGCCTCCTTAGCACCAAAGAGGAAACCTGCTCCTCTGCGCCTGCTGGCGCCCACCTGGCCTTGGTCATCATGGCTTGCGTCACTGCAACCTCGTGAGGTTGGATACCTGCATAGAAATCTCCGCTCCTCAGGAGGCAGCCTGGGGAGGCCGCTCCCTCAGGAGGTCTTGGCGCTGTCTGCCTCGCGCGGGTCTTGTCTTGTTGGTGTTGAAGCTGGGCCGTATCAGGACGTCGATGGAGCCACGCCATGTGCCGCAGGCAGGTAAGTCTGGGTACCCTGGTTCGCAGAACGCCGACAGTAGCCCTCGGGCCCATGGCGCGCTCGGACTTTGCTTCGAGGCGAAGCCAGAGGGCAAGGGCGAAGCGCCGTGGGCCCCAATCGCCTGCGGACCGAGTCGACGCGTGGCGCTTGATGGGACGTGGACGTCTCCACTTCCCCGCACCGCCTCGGCAATCACACGAATTGACAACTGCCTGGTGCATGCAGATAAGCCATCATTGTTCCAAACATGAGGGGCCGGCGGTTAGCCTTCCTCAGGATATAAATGGGAGAGGGGGCGGAGCCCCCAGCTCATCTTCATCTTCTCGCCTCTTGGTTCTCCTTCTTCTTCGTTCCGCCGTCTTGCCAGAGCGTTCATGGCGCCAGTGAGGAGGTTCTCCACCGCGGAGAAAGGAAAGGCTCCCAAGGAAGGGCCAGGCTCGCCGCCGCCCAAGAGGGGCCGTGGCCACCCCCGTAAGTACACCGCGACGCTAGTGGTGGCTCCCCGAGGGCATGGGCACACTCCCTCAAAGGCTGGCGCCACCTCCGGCAGTCGCCGGGGTGCTCCCTCCCGTGGCAGAAGTTGTCGTGGCCAGGGTAGCCGCGGCGACGGGGGGAGGCATGTGGCAGCCGCTCAGCCGCCGCGTCCGTGATCCCACTCGGCCGATGCGTCCTCAGAGTTTGTGGTGTGGGCAGAGAGGCCCGCAGGCGTCTGGTTCCAGCTCCCGTGCTTCTTTGCGGGCGCGCTGCCAGCCGGGGGACCTGGTGGCCTCTGGCTGCAGGCTGATGGTTGCTGCAAGGCCTCGTGGGTGGAGGTCGAGGTCACCCCCGCCGACAACGTGTTCCTAAACCACGGGTGGCAGCCGTTTGCCTGCGCACGTGGCCTGCAGGGGAGGTGTACCCTCCACTTCAGGTATGACGGCGCTGCGACCCTCTATGTCAGGGTCTTCAGGGAAGATGGCCAGCGCCTGGGGTGCTGCTCGGAGAGTGACAACGATGACCATGGCGTCCACCCTTCCGACGACGATGGCCAGAGGGGTGGCACCGTCTCCTGCGGTGAGCTTGCCCTTGGCGACGGCCGCGATGCTTCCAGCGGCGGTGACTCTTCCTCTGGGGAGAGCACGAGCGACGGTGACTACGACAAGCCACCACGCCGTCGAGCTCGGACCAGGGAGGGAGACGAGCCATCTCGCCGCCGAGCCCCGGTGAAGCAGGAGGAGGACTCCGACTAAGTGCGGGCGTTGCTGGAGGAGGGTCCCGGGAGCTGCTGTAGTCGCGCGGCTGCTTTTGCTTCTTTCTTTCTCCTGCATTAGAAAAGTGGAAAGTCTTGTCGGGGTGTGTAATGGACCACGGCGCTTGCACCATTATGTTATCATTTTTATATCATGTCCTGATATCCGTGTTGACGCTGATTGTGATTGGGATGACTTAGCTTAGCGTGCTTGCGGTAGACTCGCACGCCGTGAGGGCGAGCTTCTCTGGAGCTTGGACTTCCTGCACACCCTTCGTTCCGAAGGGGTTCTCCAGAGGTTTCCTTCTTGAGGATTCAAAAGTCCTCAGACCTCGGGAGGCGCCCTATGACTGCGGCGGTAAGGGACCTCCGGAGACACCATACCTCACGCGAGCCCCCGAGCATGGGCCGGTTGCCACTGGCACGCCGCGTTGCGATGCCCGGAGGCACAGACTCAGGAGGGCATGCGTGCCCGTTGGCTCGTTTAAGAGCGTCGTGCGAGGATTAAGACGCCAAATGCTAGGACACCAAGGCTTTGGCGAGGTGTGTTCGTGGGCAGGCCCAAGCGCACACACCGTGCCCAGCCCCCATGTGCGTGACGCGCGGGGAAGAGCAATGGGCAACTGTCACTCTTCCTAGGGCAAGACCTGAAAGAACACTGCGAGGAGAAAAACTTCCCAACCCTTTCAAATAAAGATGCGAGAACTTCAAATTTCATTCCAAGAAGTTGCAAACCAGCTACAGAAAGCAAGCAAAAGAACAGCCGCATCTGGCACCTACACTAGTCTTCAGGTCTTCCCGCCAGCGCGGAGCATGGGGCTTCCACTAGGACGTGGGTGGGAGCCTCCGTGAGGCCCAAGGGAGATGCTCAGGAGACTCCGGGGCATGTATAGCCCCACTCAGTATTACGTGAGAGTGTCACGGGCGGAGACTTGAAAGGCGCATGGCCTTGGTCACGGATAGAACTTCCTGAGGTGCTGGATGTTCCAGGCATTCTGGATGAGGACCCCGTCCTGCGTCTCCAGGCGCGATGCGCCAGGCCTGGAGACACGGGCGATCCTGAACGGGCCCTCCCACATGGGCGAGAGCTTGTGGAGCCCCTCCCTAGAGAGCACCCATCTCAGGACGAGGTCACCCACCTCGAGGGTCCTGGAGCGGACGCTACGGCAGTGATATCGCCACAGCGCCTGCTGGTACCTCGCGGCATGGAGCGAGGCTTGGCGGCAGCCATCCTCTCTGAGGATGAGATCCATCCCCTGCGAGGCGTCCTGGCATGCCTCGTCAAATGCCAAGACCCGCGGGGAGTGATGTTTGACCTCATGAGGGAGGACTGCCTCAGCCCCGTAGACGAGGAAGAACAGGATCTCACCGGTAGGCTTGGTCGCGGTGGTGCGGATGGACCACAGCATGGATAGAAGCTCATCGAGCCAACCCCTGCCGCAGGCCTCGAGTTTCTTCTTGAAGCTCCTCACCTTGAGGCCCCTCAAGACCTCCGTGTTGGCATGCTCGGCTTGGCCTTACTCCGTGGGTGCGCCACTGAAGCGTAGCATATCTGCGTTCCAAGGTTAGCACAATATGTTTTGAAGAGGTTGCTCTTGAACTGATAGCCATTGTCAGTGATGATACGGTTGGGGACCCCGAAGCGGCTCATGTGGCCCTTTATGAACTTGACGGCCGAGCCAGCTGGTATGGTGCGCACGGGCTCCACCTCCGCCCACTTGGTGAACTTGTCGATGGCAACGTAGAGGTAGTGGTAGCCCCTAGCTGCTCGAGGAAACTATCCCAGGATATCCAGCCCCCAGACCGCGAACGGCCATGAGAGCGGGATGGTCTGGAGGCCCTGAGCGGGCTGGTAGATCTGTTTGGCGTGGAGTTGGCATGCCTCGCAGGATCTCACTAGCTTAGTGGCGTCACTGAGCGCCGTGGGCTTGTAGAACCCACTGCGAAACGCCTTACCCACGAGGGTGCGCGACGAAGAGTGATGCCCGCAATCCCCGTTGTGGATGTCAGCTAGCAGCTCACACCCCTGCTCCTTGAAGATGCACCGCATAGGCACGTCGTTTGGGCGTCTTCGGTAGAGCTCGTCGTCCTGGACGCAGTAGGCGGTGGCTTGGCGGGCCACGCGTTTTGCATCTTCCTCCTTCTCTGGCAAGGTGCCCCGGAGCAAGTACGTCTTGAACTCCTCGGTCTAGCACCCCTCCTGAGGTTCGAGCGCGAGGAGCAGGTGAGCTCCGGAGGTCTGACCGCAGGCTGGGGCGCCCGAGGTGGGTGCCATGGGCGGTTCCTCCCAGAGCAGTGCTGGTCCTGCGATGGGGGGAGCCGCCGATGGCTTGAAGAGCTGCTCTTCCAAGACGCCAGGCTTCTGGGGTTGGCGTCGGGACGCCCTCTTGGCGATGTCGTCTGCCTCCTTGTTCGTGCCGTGTGGTATGTGCTGCAATTCCAAGCCTAAGAATCGCTTTTCAATTTTGCGTACCTCCTCTAGATATGCCTCCATGTGCTCATCTTTTGGCTTGTACTCCTTGTTGGAGAAGCTGACGAGGAGCTGAGAGTCGCCCTTGATGGTGAGCCGCCTGATCCCTAGAGCCGCCGTGGCCTTGAGGGCGACGATCAGGCCCTCGTATTCCGCGATGTTGTTGGAGACCTTCTCTCCATGCTGGAAGCAGAGCTGCACGGCGTAGTAGAGCTTGTCCTGAGTAGGTGAGATGAGCACAGCTCCAGCCCCCGCGCCCTGTCGTGCGAATGTGCCGTCAAAGTACATGACCCAGCCATCCGGTGCCTTATCCCCGGGTGTGAGGGAACGGTCCTCGCCCTCCCCTTGGTCGTGGGCAGCATTAGGGCTCCGGAGCACCTTCTCCAGGGGGTATGCGGAGACGACCTTGATGGGGTGGCCTTGGAAGTAGTGGCGCAGCTTCCTAGAGGCAACGAGAAGTGCGAGCAGGAGCTTTTGTGGCATGGGGTAGCATACGCGTGCGTCGCACAACACCGTGCTGACAAAGTACACATGGTGCTCAATGAGGGAAGAGCTGTCGATGGCGTCCGGCCCTGCCTGAGGCTTGTGCGCCTCAGGAGCCCCGCCCTCTGTAGGCGTGACCGAGGCCTTAGGAGCGCCGTCCTGAGGTGGCGATGGCGTGGCTGAAGATGGGGTGCTGCGCCGCGCGCCTGCGCGCGCGCGCTCTTCCCGTACCGCCACGAGTGCCGCGCTAGCCGAGTGGGGCGTGGCGTCCAGGTAAAGCACCAGGGGCTCAAGAGGTCGAGGCGCCACCATCACCGGAGGGCTGGTGAGATACCTCTTGAGGTCTTGAAAGGCTTTTTCAGCCTCCAGAGTCCATTCGAATGGGCCCTTCTTCTTCATCAACTTGAAAAATGGGAGAGCGCGCTCACCGAGCTTAGAGATGAAACGCCCCAGTGATGTCACGCAGCCCGCAAGCTTCTGCATTCCCTTGAGGGTCTGTGGCAGGCTCATTCTTTCTATCGCCTTGATCTTCTCTGGGTTAGCCTCGATCCCCCTGTGTGACACCAAGAAACCCAGCAGCTTGCCGGATGGGACGCCGAACACGCACTTCTCCGGATTGAGCCGTAGTTTCACTTTGCGTAAGTTGGTAAATGTTTCCTCCAGGTCTTCGACGAGGGTTCTTGCCTCCCGTGACTTGACCACTATGTCGTCGACGTACGCCTCGGCATTCCTCCCGAGCTGCTTGCCCAAGGCGATGTGCATCAATCGCTGGAAGGTCGCGCCGACGTTGTGCAACCCGAACGGCATGCAGGTGTAGCAGTACACCCCGCACGGGGAAAGGAAGGCCGTTTTCTCGACGTCTTGCACCGCCATCTTGATCTGGTGGTAGCCCAAGAAGGCGTCCAGGAAACACAGCAGGTCGCACTCGGCGGTGGAGTCCATGATCTGGTCGATGCGCAGAAGAGGGAAAGGGTCTTGAGGACAAGCTTTGTTGAGGCTCGTGAAGTCGACGCACATGCGCTCCTTTCCTCCCTTCTTGGGGACGATGACCGGGTTGGCCAACCAATGCGGGTGCCGCACTTCTCGGATGACGCCGGCTTCTTGCAGCTTGTGGACCTCCTAGACGATGAACGATTGCTTTTTCGGGGCTTGTCGCCGCGCCTTTTGTTTCACCAGGCGCGCGCCGGGGCACACCATCAAATGGTGCTCAATCACGTCTCGCGGGACGCCAACCAGGTTCGTCGCCTCCCATGCAAACACATCCTTGTTCGCACGGAGGAAGCCAACCGGCGCTTCTTCCTGGTCTAGTGGGAGGCCGGCGCCTATGGTGAAGGTGAGGCTTGAGCCCTCGTCGTCGACCCGCACCTGCTTCGTCTCAACCTGGTCCTAAGAGAACAACTGCTTCTTCTTCGCGGGCACGGCCTCCGGAATCTCCGGAGCGCCCTTCGCATCCGCGGCTTTGAGGGCGAGCTTAAGGGCCAGGAGGGCATCCTTGGTGTCTCCCACCACAGTAAGAATGCCGCTGCTCCCAGGCATTTTGATGACATTGTAGCCGGGGTGCGTCGCCGCCATGAACTTGGCGAGGGTCGGGTACCCAAGGGTGGCATTGTACGGGAGGCCGATGCGGGCGACGTCGAAGTTGATAAGCTCGGTGCGGTAGTTGCAGCGCATGCCGAAGTTGACAGGGAGGCGGATCTGCCCCAGGGGGACGACGGAGCCGTCAAGCACCCCTGAAAAGGGCCTGGTGGGGGCGAGCCGGTCGTAAGGCACCTGGAGCAGGTCGAAGGCTTTCATGAAGAGGATGTTGAGGCCAGCGCCACAGTCGATGAGGGTTCTGGTGACCGCGACACTGCTGATGGTGGGCGTGCACAGCAAGGGAAGCACGCCTGCACTGACCGTAGCCTTGGGGTGATCCCTGGAGTCGAAGGTGATGTCGGTCTCAGGCGCCAGCCGGCCCGAAGGAGCCCCATGCCGTGGCTGGGCGGCCCCCATCTGCCGGAAGAACTGCTTGACATGGCGGCCAGAGGCAGGCGCCTGCGACCCACCGAGGATGGCCGCAACGGCATGGGGCGTCGGTGCCGCGAAGCGCGCAATGAACTAATTGCGCAGCTCCTCCCAGGAGGCCACTGACAACTCTGGCAGGCTAAGCATCCAGGAGCGCGGCACGCCCATGAGAGCCATGGGAAGCCAATTCGCCATAACCTTCTCATCACCGCCTGCCGCCTCGATGCTTAGCTCGTACAGGCGAAGGAAATCCACGGGGTTCCCCATGGTGTCGTACCATGGGGGCAGCGTCGGCCTGAACTTTGGTGGCCATCGCACCTGCCGTAGAGCGGGGGAGAAGGCCCGGTGGCCCGCGACAGCTCCGAGTGCGCCTAGCGGCTCAGCGGGTGGAGCGGCGCCCGCCATGGGAGGCGCGCAGTGTGAGCGGCGCGCCACTGATGAGAGGGGTAGAGCTTCAACAACCCCCTACCTGGCGCGCCAAATGTCAGATTTAGGGCACTACAGACCCAAGAAAGGTTCGAACTCTGGGGCGTGTGCGAAGAACTCAACATATCCAACCAACCGACATGCCGGCCTACAGCCTAGCTCGATGGATCAAGGAAGGAGATGGACATAGCAGTTTACCCAGGTTCAGGCCACCTTACGGTGTAAGACCCTACTCCTGCTTTGTGGTGGATTTGCCTCACGAGGAGCTGGGGATGAACTAGTACAAGGGAAGAACAACCTCGCGAGGTCTGCTCTGGGGTGAGGGTGAGTCGTCCTTGGGTTCGATCCGCCCCCCTCTATGGTGGTGTCTAGCCTATACTTATAGCGGCCTCGGTCCTCTTCCTCCAAAACGAAGGCAGGAAGGGATCCCACAGCGGCCAGTTTGAAAGGGGACAAGTAGTACATCTTATCCTGACGAAAGGTGGTCTTCACCTGCAAAGCTTCTGGTCGTAACGCCGCGGTGGGCTCAGCGATGACATCCGTCCTGCCGTCCTGGCGGTCTTGGTCTTGTTGCACGGGAATGGAAACCTTAACCTAATTCCTCGGGAACCCACACCTACGCCTGCCTCCTTAGCACCAAATAGGAAACCTGCTCCTCTGCGCCTGCTGGCGCCCGCATGGCCTTGGTTGTCATGGCTTGCGTCACCGCAATCTCATGAGGTTGGATACCTGCATAGATATCTCCGCTCCTCAGGAGGCAGCCTGGGGAGGCCGCTCTCTCAGGAGGTCTTGGCGCTGTCTGCCTCGCGAGGGTCTTGTCTTGTTGTTGTTGAAGCTGGGCCGTACCAGGATGTCGATGGAGCCATGTCATGGGCCGCATGCAGGCAATTCTGGGTACCCTGTTTCCCAAAACACCGACAATCTCTTCCCGGGAAGAGAAACTTGAAGCCACCCTCCGTGACAAAGACAAAGAACTGGAAGCCCTTGTACAGCAGCGTACCAAGGAGGAGGAGGATATGCATAAGGCAGCACTGGACGCCCTTACTGCTGATACTGCCGTCCAACTGAAGAAGCTCACTAATGATCTTGCCGCTGCATCCACTGACAAGACAGATCTCGACCAACAGGTGGCCAAACTAACTGAATAGCTTGCCGGGAGCGCCAAGGAGGTCACGACCCTCAAGGAGGAGGCACGGAAAGTAGAGATCCTTCTGAAGGATGTGCAATCGCAGCTCTCCTCCAAGAGCCAAGGCCTTGAGACCGCCAACGGCACCATTGAAGATTTGAAGGCCAGGATTGGCACCCTGGAGAGCTCGGCCGAGTCTAGTGGGGCTCGCGAGAAGCAGCTGGTGAAGGACCTGGATACCACAAGGCTCCTCTGGAAAGACGCAGAGGACAAACTGGCGAACCACACCGAGCAGGTCAACCTCTGGATCAAGAGTTTGATCGACGTCGCCGAGCGTCTCACTACCCAAACTGCAGTGATGGGCATGGAAGGGCCAGTCTTCTCGGCCAGTCTGCATGAAGTCCCCAGCGTCAAGCTAGGGTTCTTCTTCAATGAGTTGATCGAAAAGATGAAGGCACACGAAGAGGGAAGGGCCGATCGCTTCGCGAGTGAATCTCGAAAGCTTGCCCACAACGCCCTCTTCATGGTTCTGAGCAACATCGCCCTCCGCCATCCGGACCTCGACCTTGCCGACGGCTTTAGGAGGCTGCCGGAGGGTGCAGATGTTTCTGCTGCCGAGGAGAAGGCCGCCCCTATGCTGACAAGGTCCTCGCCATCCCCACTGCTCCGCGAGGTTGCCAGGCATGGCCTTGAACTATCCTTGCCATCGCGCTGTCTTGTAAGAAAACATGATGCATGTCCTGTGTCTAGACACCGTACTGCTTATGCTTGTGTGGAACTGATGTCTTTACTTAATCCCAACTGCATGTCTTATCCCTTTTGAGTTCACCCGTTGGTGTTCGTACGATTAGTCTCTGCGCGTATTTTGGTTGCCTGTTGGTATCATACTGCCGCGATTGTCGTAAGGGTCGGGCCCTTAGCAGTTATCTTGGCGAGGATACGTCCCCGCAGGTTTTTCCTTGGCAGTTTTTGACGCAGCCGCCCATTTCTGCGAGCAGGCTCGAAACAGAGCGGGGGCGCAGACAAAAAACTAGTAAGGTGCCGTCACATGAAAGATTTCCTCAAACGAACATCTTGGTACCTAAAGGATAAGCAAGTGCAAATTTTAGGTCTATAATGGAGCAACGATTGCGTGGACTTAGCTTTCATTCTCGCTCCTTTCCTCTCCCTTCAGCCGCGGCAGCTTTCCATGTTCGCATGCTTTGGGAGGGAAGGCGCCGCGTGCGTTGCTCTCCGGCTTCCGGCAGGCGCCGACAAGAATCATATGTATCTTGCGGGCGGTAGGACGCGATGCAAGGCACGACCGGTCTCTCTCTCTCTCCTCCTCTCCACATTTAAAAAAAAAAATCTGACAGCAGCTGGCATAAATGTCACGCTAACGCGGACGGCCTTGACGGAGCGTACTTGCCAGGGCGTCAATCAATGGATTTGCACTGGCGCTCTACTCAGGATTTCCCAAGGCAGGGTAAATGCTGGACCGAGTATCGCGTGGGCTCATCGACATTGATGATGCTAAACCCAGAGTAGCTCGATTGTCGATAAGTGAGAGTGGCGGAGAGAGAAACCTTGTACCTTTACACCTTGCTCCTTTTCCCGAACGGGGTTTGCATGGTGACCATGCTGCCTGAACCGTTTGGGGCTGTCATGCCGCCACCATTCCTGATTTCCGCCGCTGCTGCAGCCGCGGCGGAGAGAGGCGACGGAGATTGAACGGGGTGGGGGGGGGGGGCGATATCATTCCTCTCCCGTCCCGCCGTTCTCCGCCTTTTCTTGGGCGTCATAGACGATGAAGTCCTCGATGAAGAAAACGATGATGAAGATGACGCGCTGCTTGCACTCTCGGGTTCGCGCAAGCGCTTCCCCCTACCTGGCGCGCCAAAGATGTCGTGGGAAAACACAGCCACCTATGGGGCCATCGGCCCCTTGTCGTTCGGCAGGGGGAAGGACGCATTGCACAAAGAGTGGAGGGCGCGGAGCAGCACAGCAGCGATCACACGGGTAGTTTTTACCCAGGTTCGGGCCGCCGCGAGGTGTAAAACCCTACTCCTGCTTTGGTGGATTGATGAGAGGACCGTGGTGGAGACGCAACGCTCTAGTCCGGCAAGGTTGCCTCGGGTCGAGAGCAGTTACGCGCGTATGAGTGTACAAGGGTCCGAATCCTTTCTAAGGTTGCCATGACCCTCCTCCTATAGACCAAGGGGTCACCACAATGGCAAATCAGTCATTGCGTACTGATTAGATAGCAAACAGTGATATTGTACCTAACTCTACAGTCAAGACAGAGCGCATTAAATGCGCCGCTTAGTGTCACATCGTAGCGTAGCCCGGCAAGCCTTGCCATGCCGTTCGACCATCTTCTCGCCTGCCTGCGTGACATGTCTCTGGACAGGTGTCATTTGGAGGTGATTTCCTCTGGATGTGGCTGCCACGTGCCAAATAATGGCCACTTAGTCACTTGGGGGCTTGACACCGCACCGATCGATGACTTGCGTTGCTGTGAGGTGGAGCGGTGGATCCTTGGCAGGGTAATCCGCCCTCAGCGTCCCCGGCAAGCTTGCCGGGGCAGTCTTGAGACTTGTCTTCGGGACAACCTTGACCCCGCCAGGCTCGCCTGCCCGGCAAGGATGGTTTTTCCTTAGTGGTATCTTGCTTCTTTGGTTGGTCTTGGTCTTCTTGATCTGTCCTTCTATTTCTCAAAGAGCTATCTCTTCTGCTTGGCCTTGTCTTGGACGCTGAGAGTTGCCGGACCGATGGTTTGCTGTCCGTGCACAAGTCAGGGGAAAACATACACCCCTGTTTGTGTACCCTGACAACAACATATGTAATTCCCTTTGTCCATCGGTATGTTACTTGCCTGAGATTCGATCGTCGGTATCTTCATACCTAGTCCTAAATTCGAAAATCCACACCAAAAATAGCTCCCAATTTTTTTTGCGATTTGTTGGTTTGATGATGTTTTGTTGATTTTGATCCATGGATTCCTTGTCTCTTGAGTAGATCTAGCTTTTCCCCAAGTTTCCCCACTTTCCATCCATGAAATCTCCGCAATTTTGCCCTTGGAATCATTAATTTCCGCCCCCAAAATTGAGTTCCTTGAGTTCATCCTCAGATTTGGAGCCTGGACATCAGGCCCGTGGCCCCGGATATCTAGCTCCCCGGACATCTGGCCCATAGCCCGAACATCCGGCTCCTGGAGCGCATTTTCGCGCAAGGTTTTGGACATCAGGTCCCGGATTTCCGGCCCCTGGGATTTCAGCCTCCCGTGTTTCACCGTTTTGACCATAACTAATTCATCCTGAGTCCGATTTTGACGTTCTTTAGCTCGTTTTGAAGCTATTGACATCCCCCATCACATAAAAAAAATACCACCATCATTTGGCTCCATCAAATATTTGGAACTTTGGCATCTTTGCCTAGGGCTTTCACCATATCTTCCGCATTGCCACCACCAACTTCCGCAACCTAACCCATTTTGTTCCCCATCGCATTTGAGGTTGTTTGAGTTGTGGTTTGTGTCTCCTAAGGTGTTTCGGCTACTTAGGGATAGTTGCTTCAACTCCGACACAGTGTATAGCCCATCATACCCTTCCGCCATCTTAACCCATTTTCAACGGGTTTCCACCAATACTTCCGCAACCACCACCGCTTTTCTGCTACCACCATTTGACATTTGCCTTTGAGATTTTGAGTTCACGGTTTTTCTGTTTCCTAGGGTGTTTTGGCTAACTAGGAATGGTTCGACATCGACAACACCGCCACTCAACTTTGACAAGCATTCGACATCGACCACCTTCACCAATTTGGCACCCTAACCATAAGCAAGAACGGTAACCTCTATATCACCTTGGTATCGTGGAATCCCATAATTGTACATTCTTCTTGCCATTGGATTGTTAACCCCTAGCCCATTTTGCGTCACTTGACTATCGAGACTAGCCATTTGAGTATTGCCGGCAACGTTACTTGTGCACTTTAGTGATCATTGATCCGCCTTCCCATTGCATACATACCATATCATATTGGTATCATCTTGGTATCATAGTACCATCCCGTGTGTCACAAGATTGTTCCCACATATACACAATTGCTATCTTGATTTGTGCATTTCGCAAAGTGGCCATATCAAAAAAAGAAAGAAGAAGCTTCTAAGCAAAGAAAAACAAAGAGCTTGTAAGCAATAGCCATAGCATCGCCACATTGCATATCATATACCATCATTGATCATCTTGGATCATCGTGTGCGAAACACCGGAAACCATACATACATAGCATACTTGGAATAGAAAGTTGATACATTTTGCATCTTATAGGTTGTGCACAAGTGTCATATCCGCCTATTGAGCAATCGTGCTAGCGTCTCTCTTGAGTTGTGCAACACGAGCGTTTTCCATGGATTCCATATTTTGTGCTCATTCCTTGGTTGCACTACCCCATTTATCTATCCATGTGTGTGTTTTCATGTGCCATTCATTGCTATCGGTCTACTTGTTTCATTTGCAAATTTATGAATCTCTTTCAACATTATTGACTCTTGCTAACATTTTGCATCAATTTTTTGTGCCACTATCCTCACCAAGCTGCACCATAAGCTTTACTTTGTAGGTGTGAGTGAGCAAGTCCAGTACCAATTCCACTATTCTTTCATTTCACATTGAGTGAAACGGGATACATCCTCAACTTTGAGAAAAGGTAGCTTGGTATTGTTTATCTCATTTCCTACTCACCTCTACTCGAGTCTTGTGATGGATAGGCAAAGCACACCTCCTTCAGTCTACAACAACAACGACGAGTTTGATTCCACGAACAACTTGGACGCCAAGATGGATGCTCAAATGGAGGAGATCAAAGCCCTCATCAAGTCCTACAAGAGATCTTCCTCATCTTCGAGAAGACGCTCAAGTGCACATCCTTCCGAGCTACCATCTCCGGCAAGGTCACATCGGCATTGACACCATCACCAACGAGAACGTGAAGGTCAAGAGCTCAACACCAACAACCGCTCAACGACTTCTCCATCTACCTTGGCATCTTCGCCAAGCGACTTCAAGGCATCTTCGCCTTTGGACATGCGACACCTTCGCCCACAAGCACCCCAAGAGAAGCTCCCCAAGCTCTAGTCTGCGACTTCCACGGGCTACTACGACCTCAACAGTGACCACGAGCTTCCTTTCTATGGGACTCAAGACCTCGAGGAGTATCTTGAGTGGGAGCGCAAGATGGACAACTACCTCAAGCTACATCAAGTACCCTCCGAAGATCAAGTGAAGTGCGCCACAAGCAACTTCCACGACTACACGTCGACATGGTGGCTTCAAACACCTTCGACATGAGTTGGCCCAAGACGAAAAAAGCTATGCGGCGACAGTTTTTTCCTTCCACCTACACGGAACATCTTCGTCCCTCGACGAGTACTTCAAGGAGATGAAGAAAGCCTTGCGACAAGCCGGTGTGGACGACCCCATTTGGATGAAGTTCCACTTCATGATGGGATTGAACAACGACATCTCCAAGACTATCTCCCTTGAGAACTACAAGCCCCTCGATGACAACTACATTGGTGCTCTCAAGGTGGAACAAGAACACATGAAGGCCAAGGCTTCTCCACCCCAAGAACACTTCGCGACGACCAAGCTCCACGACAACGAGCATGAGGGTAGTACCACCAAGATGTCCAAGCCCGACGAGCTCCAAGACGATGCTCCCAAGTTTGACTTCGTCACCATCCCTCTTTGTGGCATTGATGATGTCGGGTCCACTTCGACTCTTTTTCAAGACGGTGCGGCGATGACTACGACTATGGAGCCAATCAAGGAACATGCTTTGGAGGCGAGCGACATGGTGACGTGAAAGGATGATGCTTCCATCTTTGGAGGCGAGAGTGATGATGTGCCATCTTCGGCCTTCATCCACGGCGACGGTGACGAGATGATCGAGCATGGGATTTTTCCTTCGGTCATGGAGGAGAGTGATGATGTGCCATCTTCGGCCTTCATCCACGGCAACGGTGACGAGATGGTTGAGCATGGGATTTTCCCTTCAACCACGGTGACGTATGATGACTTGAGTGACTTGTGCCACCATATTGAGAGTGAGAGTGACTTCACCACGAGCCCCATATATGATGAGCTGCTCCAATTCCCATGTGAAGAGAGCCACAACCGCCACCACTTGAGTGAGATGAGTGACTCCACCATACGTGAGATTGAGTGCACCTACCTTGAGGGAGTGAGTGAACCACCACATAGAGAGAGTGAGGTAGTTGATAGGGCATGTGAGGCCACTTCGATTTCTAACGACTTAACCTCTACCTCTATTGTGTCTTCTCATTTGGTTCTAGGTCCCATATATGATGACGCGCCGATTCGCGACGACTACACCCTTCCTTTGGACAAGACGATGGCCATGGTGGAATATGATGCACCCCCCACATGGTTCCATCACGATGAAGATGACCACCATTTGGTCTTTACCACCTCACCTACACCACTTGAGTGGAATGACAAAGGTAACATAGGTGAAGGTGATGCTCTTGTCCCACTAGTGGACTATCTTGACAATGATTGCTTGCATGATGTTGATCCACCTACTACCATGCTTCATGCTAGTTCGACTTCCTTATGTGATGATTTCTTGCCCATTTATGATGATTCTCATGTGGAGTCTATTAGTTGTGATGCCATGTTACATAGGATTTCTTGTGATAATTCTTTAGGTCACATCATGTTTGACAATCCGCTTGACTTGTCATATGCTATGCATGAGATCAACCATATGTCATATTTGCAATCTCTTCGTAGTAACTATACATATGCCATTAAAATGAACCCAATTTGCACTTATGGCATAGATGACAAGCCCATGGTTATTGGCATTTTTTTCTTGTAATAATATTGATATGCTCCCTTTGCTTCATTTATCTCATATGCCATGCCATGACCACCTAGCTTCGGATATACATTGTTTTGGATGTTGTTCATATTCTCCATATGATGTTTCCACTATTGCTCATGAGGAGACCCCCATAGTTTCCTCATACATGTTAGGAGATTTTGATCAATCCCATCCATTGCATGATCCCAATACTTGTGTGCACAATATGCTCCCCATGAATACAAATGATCTTGTTCTGCCATACACTTGAATGCTAAATTTGTGTCCCCATCGTGTTATACACAATAACTATTCTTTCATGATGGATGACATGTTCCTATACCATGCTTCAAATTTCTTTGAGTGATGCTTATCTTGTGCTAACTTTCACGTGCACATACACATCATGATGGATGATGTGTACATTTACCACACACACAATTTCTTTGGTTTGTGTATCTTTTGTGTAGGTACCCATGCTTACTTGTCAACCTCACAATCCCATGAGTTGACAAAACAAGCTCTAGAGAGGAACGATGACTTGGGATTCCATGGATTGTCTTTCCCACCGCTCTCTTTGCACAAAGACTTCGCGAATTTCTTCTACATGGCCCTCACATGGTTATGGGTTATATACCACTTCTCACTTTATGCCCATATTGCCATGTTCACTTTGCATGATACGCTCACTCCTATGCCTTTGTCATGCATTTGTGACCCATGCTTTGCATTACACATGATGATTGATTCTAGTACTTGTATGTGTATTTGCAAGCTTGGTGGACTTATTGCTTGTTCTTACCATGTTTCCATTGTGACCCATACCTATGATGATACCTTGACCATGATTTGCTTTCGTGCTTGCGATATGTCATGTGCATTGTCGATGCCTACTATTTGCTCACATGACATGATTGTCATGATTTCCTATAGTGTGTTGCATCTTCACTCCACTAGTTTGCACGACATGATTGATATGCTTGCTTATGTTGCATCACCCATGATTCATACTTGCTCATTCCATGAGGTTGATGACAACCATTGCCATGCTTTACACATGATTGCTATTGCTTCTTGTCATATATCTCCATATGTTGCCTCTCTCATGCTAGATGATTGGCCATGCATTGAGTGCAACAATGATTTTAGTCTTGATAATGAGATTGCCCCCATAGCATTCTCACATATATTGGCAGATTTTGACATATTTCTTGTGAAGCATGCTTGTCTTCCTTCTTTGCACCATATGCCTAGTGCCATGAATATCACCATTGTCGCATCATATTATTCATGCACTTATGCTTCTAATGGTTATGTGCAAGAGATGAGAACCATCATGATGGATGTTGTGTTTATCTACCATGTGAATATGTTCTTTGTTTTGTTGTGTGCATGTGTAGGATACTTGGACTTTGTGTCGACTTCCACTTCACATGAGTTGACCATTCGAGCTCTTGAGAGCGAACCACCTTCGATCACGACGATTCTACAACACACTTGCTTGTGCTTCGGCATTGTGAAGAATGCACAAGGACATGCCTTCAAGGTGACATCTTTCTTGAGCATGGATATTATGGATCATACTACTTTTGTTGCTTGCACCATGAGACTTATTGATCATCTCGGACCATTTGATTGCACACATGTTAGAGATCTTGCTTCGACTTGTCATTTTCACCGTTCCATGCATCATGATATATATGCCTTGTGTGTTGCATCCGACTTATGGATTACTTGCTCCTATCATATGTTTGGTTGCACCAATATCATTTCTTCACATATGCCATGTCCCATTGCTTGTCACATGATTGACTTGATTGCCTCACACATGATGAACAATTACTCTTTCTGTTATGTTGAGTGCAACACTATATTCACTACACCCTATGAACGTTATGCTTGGATTGTCTTGCACTTGACCCATGTGTTTAGACATCTCATCTTCTTTGGTGTTGTGAATGATTCCTATGCCTACCATAGACCTTTCATTAAGCGCTTTGTGAATGCTTGCTATGACTTTGATGTAGATGCTTATTCTCTTGTTACACATATTTGCATCACTACCTCACACTTACATGCTTGTCCCCATGATATCTTTGCTTGTGCTCGATTGATAAGCTTACATGCCATGTCACAATCCTTTGTCACACTATATGCTTTGCATGATGACGACACTTGTTGGGTGAATCACCTCTTTAATGCTTAGTTTTGCACTAACGCTAACCACATTTGTTTTTCCAAGTGTTTGTTGTACTTGCTCCTTTTGAAGGAATCATGAGACGGTGCGACATTGGAAAGTGCCCATTTCGAGCTTGAAGATGATGAGTACTTGGTGATCGTCCACCTCTACACGGCAAAGCCATCTCTTTCCCATGGTGATTTGGTATTCGATTCGAGGTCAGATATTTCCCAAGGGGAGGGGGAGATGATGCGGAGCATCTACGGACATCACCATGTCAAGAGCCAGTTCGGCAGGTGACACGTGCGACATCTACTTCACATACACAAAGGTGAATCATCTCCTTTACGCGTGTTCACTTGACCCCTTCGAGGATGGTATACTACTTGACACTTCTCCCGTGTGCATGCATAGGTATTGTCGGAGCGTCACGGATGTTGAGGAGGAGTGCAAGCGCCAAGGAACGACTACACCATCCGCGAGGGAAGCATGGAAGCGACGACGGAAGAAGACGGAGCTGCTGAAGCTATAGCGGCCGGACATCCGGGCCAAGGACCGGACATCCGGCGCCTGTGCAGCCGCCCAACAACCGCACCAACAGACGGCCGAGACATCAGCGGCCGGACATCCGGCCCGTGTGCCCGGACATGCGGTGCCTTGCCAACACCTGGACATCCGGCCTTCCCCCGGAAATTCGGCATCGACAACAGAATGCACCCGAGGTTTGGACACCATCAGGCCAGATATCCGGCTAGTGCCCCGGACATCCGGCGTCTCGCGAAGCCCCGGACATCCAGCCCCTAGCCCAGATATCCGGCGTCTGCCTGCGCGTAGAGTCGGGCTAGAGGCCCATGTATCCCCTCCTAACTTACCCCTTCATGGACTAGCTTATGTATACTCCTTCCCCTTCCTTTAGTTAGGGTAAGCAAATATGATAGCTCATTTGTATGTGAGTTTTGCTCCTACCTTCTTCTCTTGAGAGAGAGAGACTACTCCATGGAGGCCAAGACCTCCATCTAGGAGAAGATCCCGAGGGATATCAAGACCCCCATCGAAGAAGGATCTATCTAGATCATCAAGCCCCCATCTCCTTTGGATTTGGGATGAACTTTACCTTGTATATTTCCCTTTGTTGTTCATGTACCCTTGTGGATCTTATGTGTTTGATTGTCTAGTGGATGTGTGATTGGACTTCTTCTTGAGTGTTCCTCTCGTGATTTCTCTCGTGTTCTTCATGTTCTTCACGGGATCCCCTCCAAATTGTGAAAGATCGGCCCCTAGTGTTCCACCCTACATCACTATGTCTCTACTCAGATATTGTTGCTTCTGCTGACTCATTTGTATTCGAGCCCTCAAGGCCCTTGACTTGTAATATGAAGCTTGTATGACTTTAGTTTGGGTCTAGAGTTGTGTTGTGATATCTTCCCGTGAGTCTCTGATCTTGATCATGCACATTTGCGTGTAGTGCACGATCAAGCGAGGGCGTCATAGGATGCTAGCGTCACAATCATATACATGAGCCAAAACAAGCAAACGGTCTCGGCTAAGGTAAATGCGGCAGCCGTGGGTTACCGTGCATGAGGCTGCAAAGTGATATGATGTGACTTGCTAGATCGGTGTGACTTAGGATCGGGGTCCCGAGAGATTGTAACAGCAACAACAGTAGTAACTTAGCAAAGATCAGTATGAGAAAAGCGTAGGCATTGGACCAGCGATGGATATTTGTGTTGGATGATATTCGTCATATAATAGTCACAACCTAGAGAAATACACAATAGCTCCAATTCATCAATTCAATGTAGGCATGTATTTCGTATATAGTCATACGTGCTAGTAATAAGAACTTGCATGACATATTTTGTCCTACCTTACTGTGGCAGCGGAGTCCATAAGGAAACTAAGGGATATTAAGGCCTCCTTTTAATAGAGAACTAGAACAAAGCATCAACACATGGTGGATACATGAACTCCTTGAATTATAGTCATCCCCGGAGAGTATCCCAACTATTGTCACTTTGGGGTCTATGGATCAGAACAATAACAAGTGCATAACTAGCAGATTGGATCAAGAACTCAAATATATTCAGGAAAACATAGAGGTTTCAGATCCAAAATCATGGCACTCAGGCCCTAGTGACAAGCATTAAGCATAGCAAATTCAAAGCAACATCAATCTCAGAACATAGTGGATACTAGGGATCAAGCCCTAACAAATTGACTCGATTACATGACAAATCTCATCCAACTCCATCACCGTCCAGCAAGCCTACGAAGGAATTACTCACTCCTGGTGGTGAGCATCATGGAATTGTTGATGAAGAAGGGTTGATGATGATGACGACGACAAATCCCCCTCTCCGGAGCCTCGAACGGACTCCAGATCAACCCTCCCGATGAAGAACAAGAGGTGGCGGCGGCTCCGTATTGTAAAACACAATGGTTCCTTCTCTCTGAATTTTTCTCCATGAAATGGTACTTATGGAGTAGGACTTAGGGCTACCGGAGGCCTGTGGGACCCAGGAGCTCATAAGGGCGCCCCCCTGGGGCACCCTCGAGCTCCTGGCTCTCTGGTGCCCCTCCAGTAGTTCTCTTCGCCAATAATTTTTATATATTCTAAAAATAATCTCCATAAAATTTCAGCCCAATCCGAGAACTTTAATTTCTGCACAGAAATAACACCATGGTAGTTCTGTTGAAAACAACGTCAGTCCGAGTTAGTTTCATTCGAATCATGCAAATTAGAGTCCAAAACAAGAAAAGTGTTTGGAAAAGTAGATACGTTTGGGACGTATCAACTCCTCCAAGCTTAACTCATTTCTTGTCCTCAAGCAATTCAGTTGACAAACTAAAAGTGATAAAGAAAAACTTTTACAAACTCTTTTGTTCTCATTGCTATATATATGCTTAACTAGTGTTCAAGTTTTCAGCAAAGATTATAAACTAACCATGTGAATGATAACACTTAGATCTCACATTTACTCATGACAATAACATAACCTACTAGCGAGCAATAATAAGATATCTCGGATGCCAACAATTTGTCAAAACAATCATGATATAATATGATAACATGGTATCTCGCTAGCCCTTTCTAAGACTGTAAAACATAAATGCAGAGCTCCTCTAAAGTTCAAGCAGCGACTAAACATTGTAATTCATGGTAGAAGAGATCCAGTCATGGTCACATCCAACATTGACTAGACTCAACGCATGTTCACTAGAAATGACAATAGCGCTCGCAAAGTTGGTGCTTGAATGAGAAGGTGATGACTCAACAATAAAAGTAAATAACATAAAAGTAAATAGAAAGGCCCTTCGTAGAGGGAAGCAAAGATTTGCAGAGGTGGTAGAGCTCGAAGCTTAAAACAGAGATGAATGCATTTTGAGAGGTGTGCTTTTCCTGTTAACGTCACAACAAAGGATTCAATATCTTCCATGCTAAACAAATTATCAGCGGCTCCCACGCAGAAAGGTAAAGTTTACTCCCCCTCAACCGTACAAACACAAGCCATGGCTAGCCGAATCCTCGGGTGCCCTACAAACAATCGACTTTCAGGGGGAGTTTGTTTTATTATATTTTCTTTATTTTGAATTATAGGACTGGGCATCCCACTTACCAGCCTCTCTCGTGCAATGACAAGTGAATAAACACCCATCATGGGAGTAACTCACTTAACATGGAAGATATTGATCGCCCTGTTGCTCCATGAGCGGTTCAGGCACACAAAACAAATGTTTATTTGAATGATTAGAGGTTGCACATGCAAATTTACTTGGAACAGCAGAGTAATACCGCATATAGGTAGATATGGTAGACTCCTCTGGAACAACTTTGGGTTTAAGGATTTTGGATGCACAAGCAACATTCCCGCTTAGTATAGGTAGAGGCTAGTAAATAGATTTAAGAAGCAACCAACTAGAGAGCTACAACGGTCACAATCATGCATTATGAATAATTAACATTGAATATGAGCATGTGTAGGATATAAACACCCTGAACATAAATATCATGAAGGTTGCATTGGTTTTGAATCAACTACATGAGTGAACATGTGTCAAGTCAAGCCATTCGAATTATTCAGAGGAGGATACCATACTAACATACTACATCACAACCATTTTAATGCATGTTGACACTCAAGATAAATCATTATCCACTCCTAGCTATTTAAGCATGGCATGAGCAACTATAATCTCTAATTATCATCACAAAACATGTTTACTCATAATATGCTAAATTGAGATCAACTGAGTTAAATATATTTACAAAAACGAAAAACAAGAAGAGTTCATACCAGCTTTCCTTCACTGCAATCACTTCATCAAATAATCATCATCATTGCCTTTCACTTGCATGACTGAATGATGTGAAAATAATAATAGTGCAAGTGTGTCGTGGACTAAGCTGGAATATGCAAACATTTTATTCAAAGGAGAAGACAAGGTAATGTTGGCTCTTCATTAGATCAACAATAATGCACATGATATCCCCTCAACAACTCTAACGTAGTCTTCTCCTTACAACGACTCAACAAAAAGAAAATAAATTCAAAAAAACACACTGAGATAGTTTTGGAGTTTTTATTTTTTCGGAAGTAAGCAACCTAGCGAAGGAAAAACGAAAAGCGAGCAATAAATTTATACACGGGAGAACTCCCAACAAACAAAAGAAGAAATGAGAAATATGTTTGAGTTTTATTTTACTACTACAAAATAACTAAACAAGAAAGAAAAACCGAAAAGAAGAGAGAAATATTTGTTGGATTTTCGAAGTTTTTCAAACACACAAGAAGAAAGTGAAAATAAAACTAACATGGATATACAATGTAAAAGGAAGAACACCGACAACTGGAATGAGTGTGTGATACATGAATGTAATGTCGATGAGAAATATGTACTCCCCCAATGTCATGCGTACGACAATCTATGGGACCAGCAAAGGCCCCTTTGTGGTTCGACTATGGGGATCCACACGCAAAGAGCAGAATCAGCAGAACACGCAAGGTTTTTACCCAGGTTCAGGCAGCTGTGAAGCGTAAAACCCTACTCCTACTTTGTATATTGGATGTGTTTGAGCTCAAGTACAAGGAGCGCAGCTTGCCGGCAAGGTGCTCGGGAAGTACGACTACCCGTGTAATTGAGCAAAGTGTCGACCTTTGTAAAGGTAGCCATGGGCCTCCTTTTATAGATGAAGGGGTCACAATGGTGGCAAAACAGTCTTTACACAAGGTAAATAGTGGCTAAAGTGCCAAATACCTATCTCTGATGGGTTAGGACAAATGCATTAAATGTGTCATGAGGTGTCGCACTGGTGAAGCTTGCCAGCAAGGGTTGTCTCTCCTTCTGTGCTGTTTGCCCAGCTACCTCTTATTATCTTGACACGCCTCTAGGATGGGTGTCATTAAAGTTGTGTCTTCGGCAGTGAGCAAACACGTGCCCAGAAAGACCTCACCAAACTGCCTGCCCGCTCAATACCTACTTGACACGCGACTAGCATGTCGCTGAGGTAGAGCGGTGGACAAGTGGTGGGAGCTTGCTGACACGGAGCTTGCCGGGTGTTCTCTTGCCGTCGAGTAGCTTGCCGGCAACCAAAGTCTTGATCTTTAGTACTAAGCTAGTAATTTTCAATGAGCTGTCTTGAGGTATTCTTCATGGTTTTGTACACCTAGTATTGAGTCTTGTACTCCGGCAAGCCCTGCCGTCGGGAAGGCTGCCACTGCCTGTGCACAAGTCAGGGTACTAAGGCACCCATGTCTTGGTACACCGACACCCAAGCTTAGGCTTTTGGACTAACTTGGTTTATGGCCATGGCTCGAAATAGTCAGCTCCATGGTAATACTGAGGCTCCTGAGGCTCCCACTGATAAATAGGCTCCAGTGCTGGTGCTGGCTCAATGTTGGGGGCGGTGCCAAGCCCCAATAAGCATAAATGTCCTCAGGCATAATAGTGTACTTACCCCTGGAAAGATCGAACAAGGCAGGTGCAGGCAAAGTAATAATCTTACGAGTATCCTGACTAAATACCAAGTTATACCGAAATCATCTCACGCTGGAGTCAATAAAATTATGCTCAACCATGCTACCATAATCAAGATATTTGGTAGGTAAAAGCTCCTCCTCGTGTCTCATAGGAATCCTAAAATGTCTAGCGAGGCGGGAAGCATAAATACCACCATAAATAACGCCCTTTGAACGGTTAGTGTGTAACCGTCGAGCAATAATAGCTCCCAAACTAAAAGTACTATCACTATAAAGGGAATGGCGTAAAATAGCAAGATCAGGTGAACTAAGTGTTCCACTCTCCCACCTACCAGTTGAACACCTCCCAGCACATAATGACTAGTAATGCAAAATGGAGAAAATGTAAACTAGCAACTCTAGCATCAGAAACTCCTCTAGACTCCCCCCCAGTCATGTCAGATATAAAATCTTTAACATCTCTAGGACGTGGCTCTAGAGGGCTGCCCTCATTAGGGATTTTGCATACTTGGCAACATCTATCAATTGTCATTTCTTGAGGGATATCATAGAGGTGGAATGATACGGTGGGTGTCTCCCTCCTAGCATGAAAGTAGAAATTTTGCAAAAAAGTATTCGTGAGAAGGAGGTATTGATCACACTTATCTTCGAGGAATAGGGCGAGGCCGACATTGTTCGCCAAATAATAGAAATCATCATGAATGCCCACATCCCTCAAGAATGTGTTGCATGGCCATTCGTGCGGCCGTGGAAGGTTGTACATAGGCTTCTACTCCGAAGTTTCATTGGACTTCCGGCTTGAAGCACCTCTCAACATCCTCCTAAGCATTTTCTTTTCACTAATTTTTTTTTGAAATTTTTAGTCCCCAAAATAAAAGTGAACAAAACTTAACAAAATTGATAGCAACTACTCCCACAAGTGTCTAGAGGCTATATCATACATCAAAACTACTTCAAACCATACAAATTCAACATGCAAGCTCATATACATGGTCACTAATAGTAGCAAAGTTTGCAAAACATAAAGCACTAGAACCAAAACTAATTGGACCATTGGAGGAGTCACATACCAAGGAGCGATTCTTTAGAATAGTTTCGAAAACAGAACTCCGAGCAAGGAGATAAAAAATTGCACGAAAATGAGAAAAAACACGGGCTAAGAGGCAATGGTGATTTTTTTCTGGAGGAAGATGAAGGCAATGGGCTGGTGCACTAAGTGAGGGGGCCCCTATGGGACCGAGGAGCTCACATGGCATGCCCAGGGGGAGGGCGCGCCCTATGAGCTCGTGGCTCATAGGTGCACCCGCCTGGGGTGTGTTCAGTGCCAAATATTCTTAAATATTGTAGAAAAAATCATACTAAAATTTTCAGGTCATTCCGAGAACTTTTATTTTTGGAACATTTTTTATTGCATGGATAATTCAGAAAACATGATAATCATGGCATTCTACTTTATTAAACTTTAAACAACAAAGAGCAAACAGTAGGTACAATAGGTTGTGTTTACTAAATTCATCAACCACATGCCCCTAAAAAAGAATCTGTTAATAAGGTTGATCAAGTCTTATTAACAAACTATTTCTGAGTAACACAAAACAGAAGAATTTTCTTATAACACGAAGTTACCTCAACGGGGATATGCATCTCTCGAACAATAAGAGTTTCATATTTCTTTTTCATGGTCGAAAGAGGAAATTCAAAACCTCCAATAGTGATTTTCATAACTTTTTAAACGGAGTTGATACTATTCACCGAGCTTTGTTTACTCAGAAAATAAAACATATGCTCATTACCATTAACATGAAAAGTGAGATTTCTTTTGTTGCAATCAATACCAGCCCCTGCAGTATTCAAAAAGGGACTACCAAGGATGATTGACATACTGTTGTCCTCGGGCATATAAAAAATAATAAAGTCTGTTAAGATAGTAACATTTGCAAACACAACGGGAACATCCTCACAAATTCCGATAGGTATAGCAGTTGATTTATCAGCCATTTGCAAAGATATTTCAGTAGGTGTCAATTTATTCAAATCAGGTCTTCTATATAAAGAGAAAGGCATAACACTGACACTGGCTCCGAAATCACATAAAGTAGTTTTAACACAACTTCTTTTAATGGAGATGGTATAGTGGGTATTCCTGGATCTCCTAACTTCCTAGGTACTCCTCCCTTAAATGAATAATTTGCAAGCATGGTGGAAATTTCTACCTCAGGTGTCTTTCTTTTATTAGTGACAATATCCTTCATGTATTTAGCATAAGGAGCCATTTTCAAAATATCCGTCAAACGTGTTCGCAAAAAGACGGGTCTAAGCATTTCAACGAAGCACTCAAAATCAACCTCATGTTTATTTTTCGGAGGTTTACTAGGGAATGGCATGGTTTTTTTAACCCATGGTTCTCTCTCCCTACCATGTTTTCTAGCAATGAAATCCCTTTTATCATATCTTTTATTTTTAGGAGGTGGGTTATCAAGATCAACAGTAGGTTCTATTTCTACATCATTATTAGGTTCTTTATCATTGTCTGGTTGAGCATCAATAGGAACATCATCATTTTCATTATCATTAGTTGGATGTTCATTACCAGATTGTGTCTCAGCATCAGAAATAGAAACATCATTATGATTCTCAAAAGGTTTTTCTATCATAGGTTCACTAGAAGCATGCAGAGTTCTATCATTTTTCTTTTTCTTTTTCTTCTTAGAAGAACTAGGTGCATCAACATTAATTCTCTGAGAATCTTGCTCAATTCTTTTGGGATGACCTTCAGGATATAAAGGATCCTGAGTCATTTTACCACCTCTAGTCGCTACTCCAACAACACGATCATTCATTCTATTATTCATTTCATTAAGAAAATCATTTTGTGACTTAATGACTTGTTCCAACTGAGTGTGAACCATGGATGAATGTTTACTTAAACCTCTAACATAATTAGCAATCCTAAACATAAAATCACTCAAACGATCAATCATGATAGCATCTTTCAATTGATTACTAACATAGATGTTGAAATTCTCTTGCTTAAGAATATAATTATCAAGTTCATCCATGCATTGACTAGGAGTTTTATTATAGGTAATGTAACCCTCATCAAATATATAAAGAGAATTTACCTTTACTATGTGTGTCGGGATATCAAGTCCATGTATTTCTTCAATAGGTGGTAACTTTTTAACATCTTCAGATTTAATACCCTTTTCTTTCATAGATTTCTTTGCCTCTTGCATATATTTTGGACTGAGGAATAGGATACCTCTCTTCTTTGGAGTTGGCTTTGGTGGTGGTTCAGAAAGTGTCCAATCATCGGCATTCTTTAACATATTATTCAATAGTTCTTCAGCCTGTCCAATACTTCGTTCCCTGAAAACACAACCAGTAAAACTATCTAGGTAGTCCCTAGAAGCATCAGTTAGTCCATTATAAAAGATATCAAGTATTCCATTTTTCTTAAGAGGATAATCATGCAAAGCATTAAGTTATTGGAGAATCCTCCCCCAAGCTTGAGGGAGATTCTCTTCTTCAGATTGCACAAAGTTAAATATTTCCTGTAAGGTAGCTTGTTTCTTATGAGGAGGAAAATATTTTTCAGAGAAGTAATATATCCTATCCTGGGGACTATGCACACAACCAAGAGCAAGAGTATTAAACCATTTCTTAGCATCACCATTTAATGAGAAAGGAAACAACTTAAGAATTTAGTAGTAGCGATTTTTTTTTCTCATGAGCAAATAGGGTGGTCATATCATTCAATTTAGTAAGGTGTGCCACAATTGTTTCAGTATTAGCAAAATTAGGATCATATTTCATTCTCTCTATCATAGCTTTTTCTCCAGCTTACTCAGTAATTTCTTAACATCCTCTCTATCATTACAAGCAAGAAATTTTCCAGCCATCTCCCCATCCATAACATAACAATCAGGTATTTGAGGCATTTCAACTATATTAGGAGAGCTAGGCATAATAGGTGAATCATAGTTTTCATCAGTTTCAAGTTCTTTAGCTTTAGAAATTTGTTCATCTAGAAATTCACCTAGTGGCATAGTATCATCAAGCAGAGTACTAGTGTAACACCCCATGTATTAAGCTACAGTAATCACCCTTTTGATTATGCCAAGTCATCATGATCAACAGTGCTTAATCATCATTAGCAACATATCCCTTTTCAACTTCAAACTCAAATGGAAATTCAAAATTAAAGTGGAAAATAAAAGTTGTCCAAACCTGAAAACTAAAATGTGCATCATGTTGCAAATATTCCCATAGCATTTATAAAAATGATTGCAACATTTATTGGAATTGTAAAAGGATTCAAACAACAAGAAACAATAGGAAAATAGCACTATTTAATCCTTTTTCAATTAAATAAAATCCAAACAAAAAGATATGGACACCAAACCAATTTCTAGTAGTGACTAGTGTTGCACTGTGATTTATGGACCAGTTCTTATATTTTTCAAGAGTCCATAAGTGGCCTAACAATTAGCAAAACAGAAAAGGCATAAGTAAATAAAAGAAAGAAAATAAAAACGGAAACCCCCCCGGCCAACTGGGCCAAACGGCCCAGCCAGCCAGCCCACCAGGCCGGCCCACCCCGCCCACAGGCCTATATGTGGCCTCCCCGGCCACCGCACGAACCCTAATTCCCCCTCTCACTGTTTCCCCCCTTCCTCCCGACCCGGATCAGGCGCTGCTGCCTCGCTCGCCGCTGCACCTCGCCCTGGCCGCGACCGCAGCCGACCGCGCCCGCCGGAGCTAGCCCTTGCCCCCGCATCACCATCGCCACCGCCCTGTCGTCCCGCGCGCCACCGCGCCCACGCTCGCCGCCCCGCTGCCTACTGCTGTTGCTGCTGCTCCGGCCGGCGAGCCATGCCGTGGCCGTGGCCTCGCCGCCGCAGCAGCCGGCGCCACGCCCGCGCGCCCGTGCCCGTGGTGGCCCGGACTTGTCCGCCCCTCCCCAAGGAGCGCGCAGCAGACACGTCCGCTGGCCTCTGTGCCACTGACCAGAGGGGCCCACGCCCCTGTTAATTAAAAAAACAAATAAAAATAAATAAGTAAATATTAATTAATTAATTAACTAAATAATTAATTAACCTAATTAATTCTGATTAATTAAAACTAATTAAGTTTAATTAAACTAATGGCTAATTAACTAAATTAACCTGTTAATTAGTGCTGACAGTCACTGACAGGTGGGGCCCACCTGTCAGGTTGACCCAGTCAACGGAACTGTTGACTGCTGACATCATGCTGATGTCATGCTGACGCAGTAAATTAATTTCGAATTAATTTAATTAATAATAATTTCAGAAATGATTAAATCTTTAAAATTTAATATAAAATAATCCGTAACTCCGATAAAAATACTTTGTACATGAAAGTTGCTCAGAATTTCAAGACGAATCCGAATACGCGGTCCGTTCATCCGTCACACATCCCTAACTGTCCGAACATGCAACCGTCCCCCTCTGTTTCATCTGTCCGAAATGCCGAACTTCGGGAAAACATTCCTGGATGTTTTCCCTCTTCACCTATGTCGTGTAGCACCTCGTCCGAACACCCCTAGCTCTGCGTATTGTCATGTCATGCTCTTGCTTGCTTTATATTTACTGTTTCCTCCCCCTCTTCTCTCTCGTTAGACTCCGACGCAGTTCCTGGTACTGACGCAGCTCCGGAGCCCGACGCCACCGTTGACGACCTTGCCCTTGCCGCCGAGCAACCAGGCAAGCCCCCCCTTGAGCATCCCTATATCGCCTATTCTTTCTCTCTCATGCTTGCATTAGATTTTGCTACTGTTACTGTTTGCTCCTATTCTGATGCATAGCCTGCTTTTGTAACCTGCTTATTGTTACTTTACCTGCCTATTTCAAACTGCTTAGTATAGGCTGGCTAGAGACCCACCAGTGACCCCCCACTTGTCCCAGCTGCCCCGCTGGATTATCAGAAGACCCGATCAACGGGATCAAAGACCAGGCCTCGGCACCGCACATCACCCCCTTAGTTGTACGACACTACTGGGTTACTATCGAGTGCCGAGGGTGATACCTCGTCAGCACTTCTGATGTTAATCTTGTAGGTTAGTTCATCGGTTGTGGTCTCCGAGGGTGATTCCTCCTTCACCACTTCCGATAACGACGCTGTCGTGCAGCACCTCAAGTGTGAACCCATCGAGGGTGATTCCTCCGAGTTCACCTTGACAGATACATCAAGTAGGAATCCAATGAGGGTGATACCTCGGATTTCCCTGATGTTATGGACACACGGATACTTGGACTGTACCATTGTTACTTGGAAAGGCGGGTCGACCCTGAGGGGTACCCGCGTGTGATGTGACGACGGGTTGCCTGTATGGTGCCCGAGTGATGCATACGAGGCGTGGCCGGGCATTCTTTGCCCTTGCCGCAAGTCCTCAAGACGGGGCGACGGGGTCACATCGATCGTGAGTCTCTGTTTGTAACCGCAAGCCCCTAGTCCACTATGATTTGGATATTTGATCCGAGTAGGCCTCTGGCCTGATAGCACTAACCATCACGTGGGCATAGTATGGGCATTCTGCATCGTAGCATCAGCCGAAAGCTCTGTCAGACATCCAGTTCAGCATGGCGGCCGGGCTGGGCCGGCACCGTCCTGAGGGGTGGAGCCTGGTTCGCCCGGCACGCAATGACCCGGAGGGCAAGGGGCGATGGCCAAGACCCCCTTGCGCTTAGGATGTAGACCGACGGGGACCTCTGTGCTGAGCTGTAGGTAGGGTTGCGGTGTATCGTTTGGCCGAGACCGGGCATGACCCAAAAAAAAGTGTGTACGGCCAGAGTTAAGCGAGCGTGTTGGGTAAGTTGGTGCACCCCTGCAGGGAAGAACACTTTTATCGATAGCCGGTCCTACGGTAAAGGACACTCGGAGTTGTATCCCGATCGATACAGCTAGAATTGGATACTATGGCTCTGGGATTGCTTCTCGTAGGAAGTCGAGAAGGGATCTCCGGACGAGGTTGATGAATGTATGGCTCTGGGATTACTTTCTCGCAGGGAGTCGAGAAAGGATCTCTGGGTGAGGATGAGATGTAATGATACTACTACTTTCTACGTTTCTAATCTACACTCGTCTAATGCTGCAAGACCGCTGAAGATGCTAGTCTTCGATAGGACTAGGCTTTCCTCTCTATTCTGGCATTTCTGCAGCCCAGTCCACATATACAACCTCCCTTTGATAATGTTGCATGTGTAGTGTAGATCCTTGCTTGCAGAGTACTTCGAATGAGTACTCACGGTTGCTTTGCTTTCTTTTTCCCCCATATCCCTTTCGATGCAACTAGATGGTGGAGCCCCGGATTCAGCTGCCCCCGCCGACGATCGCTACTACTACCCGAGGGTGGATACTTCTACGAGTTGACTGACGACCAGGAGTAGGTTCGGAGGGTCCCAGGCAGGAGGCCTACGCCTTTGGATCATAGTGTTTTTCTTTTGCCCCACTCTAAGGGCCTTTCTGTGTTTTCTTTTATATCTGTACTCAGATATCTGATGCTTCCTCTGATGCTTGTACGCAAGCTTATGTATTCGAGCCCTCGAGGCCCCTGGCTTGTAATATGAAGCTTGTATGACTTTATTTATGTTTTAGAGTTGTGTTGTGATATCTCCCCGTGAGTCCTTAGGCTTGATCATGTGCATTTGTGTGTATGATTAGTGCACGATGAAGCCGGGGGCGTCACAAGTTGGTATTAGAGCCGGCTGCCTCTAGGAATCCCCCTTTCCAACTCCTTGGCCGAAGTTGAGTCTAGTCGTCAAAAATTGTTTTACTAACTTGGCTGTGTGGCTTACGGGCCCACGTCGCCAATTGGGTGGTATTAGGATCTTTTATTCCTCGTCTTTACTCTGGGACTCTGATCTCTCTTCTATTCGGGTTAAAATTTTACTAACTCCAACATTAGGTTCTCGTGATCACATCCACCCGGAGTTCTAAAATATTCCCCCTTGCTCCAAGATTGTGGGTCAGATTCTGCTTATAGGATCCTTTTATCGAGGGCACCCTGTGTTGTCACTTGCAGATTCCTCGCCCCAGCAGTTTTCTCCGACGTGGATGTAGCCTTTGCTATGTCTCGTTGTGTACTTCCTTACCGCGTGCCTGCGCGCCGCCTAGTTTGTCTAGCCACGTGCATTTCCGAACTCCTACCGCCGTTTGTGTCCAATTCCGTGCATCGTTCTGTATGTCTTTAATGACTACTAATATGCACCTAATGCCTTCTTGTTCATTACTCATGTTACATCGTGAATGGCCTCATACACATGCAGTTTTTCTTGCTAAACTGCCCCTGTTAATTTGGCAAGATGGATGACGATCCTCCACCTCCACCCTATATTGCCGCAATGATGCAACAGTTTGAACTCAACCATCAGCAGTTTGAACTCAACCGTCAGTTTATGACCGGAGTATTGGCTCAGTTCCCAACTCAGAATGCTCAGCAACAGCATGCTCCAATAACTCTGCCAGAATTTGTACGCCTCAATCCATCCGTTTTCCGCAACTCCACCAATCCTATGGATGCTGATGATTGGCTTTGAGACATCCTGTTTGAGATGGAATCAGCTAATGTTGCCCCTGACAGTTATGTCAATTTTGTGACATTCCACTTAAAGGGTCCAGGTGCTCAATGGTGGGAAAGCCACAAGGGTATGTTGCCTACAGAGACTGTAACCACTTGGCAGGAATTTCAGTCAGCTTTTTGTGCACGGTACATTCCTCAAGGTCTGATGGACCAGAAGAAATAGGAGTTCCGCAAACTCTCATAGGGCACAATGACTGTCGATGAATATCAGAGGAAATTTCTTGAATTGTCCCGCTATGCTGAAGATGACGTCTGCACTGACGCACGCAAGCAGGAGAAATTCCGTGGAGGACTACGTACTGATATAAACCTTGCACTCGCTGTCCATGATTGCACAAACTTCGCAACGCTTGTCAGCCGATCTTTCCAAGTTGAAACTGCCCTGACCAAACACCAGGACTCGCTCAAGTGCACTCATGAAGCTGGCTCATCCTCGAGTCAGCCTGTTCAGAAACGTCAAGTGTGGATCCCGCATAATGTACATCACCGACCTGCCCCTGCACCGAGACCGTCATATGTTGCACCTCGTCTGCCTCCGCCGCCGAGACAGCTGACGATTCAGGGTGGACAACCCAATGTTGAAGCTCCTCTCCATAATGATGGTTTATGCCGCAAGTGTGGACAGCCAGGGCATCGTGCTTTCAACTGTCCTCAGGGTCAGCCGCAAAATTCATCATGTTGTTCTGTTGACCGTAAAAAGGGCCGTCGAAACCACCCTAGCAGAAATCTTAATGCCAGACCACCTGCTAGTCAGCTTGTTCATGTCAACCATGTCAAGACTGAAGAAGCTCGACAGGACACCAACATTGTGATGGGCACCCTTCTAGTGAATTCAACCCCAGCTTCTGTACTCTTTGATTCTAGAGCATCGCACTCCTTCATGTCCGAAAGTTTTGCGCGAAGCCATGATATACCTTTCGAGGAGATGTCCACCCCATTAGTAATCCAGTAACCTGGGGCTAATTGGCAAACTACCATGGTAAGCCATGGTAACCACATTGTGATTGGAGAATTGATGTTCCCCATTTCTCTCATTGCTCTCAAGACCTCCAACATAGACATTATCCTGGGTATGGACTGGTTGAAACCTCATAAAGCTTTGATTGACTGTTCCACTGAAACAGTCCGCATCACTCACCCTTCTGGCCAGACAGTCAAATACTCAGCTCGAACAGTTCAGGACGCCGAAGCTCAAATATATGTTCTAAATGCATTGAATGCTTCACCTCTTGAAGGCATCAAGAACGTTCCAGTTGTTCATGATTTTCAAGACGTCTTTCCAGAGGAACTTCCAGGAATACCCCCTGCTAGAGCCGTTGAGTTCGTCATCGACTTGAAGCCCGGCACTACCCCTATTGCGAAGCATCCTTATAAGATGCCTCCACATCATCTTCTTGAGCTTAAGGAAGAAATCGACGCGTCACTTAAGAAAGGTTTCATCCGCCCCAGTTCCTCTGCTTGGGGAGCACCTTCACTCTTCATTAAGAAAAAGGATGGAACTAACCAATTGGTTCAGGATTATCGGCCCATTAACCAAGCCACAATTCAGAATAAATATCCGCTACCTCGGATCAATGATTTGTATGATCAACTTGCTGGGTCATCGGTGTTCTCTAAACTCGACTTGAGGTTGGGATACTATCAGATCCGTGTTCATGAAGAGGATATTCCCAAGACTGCATTTGTTACTCGCTATGGCTCTTATGAGTACACTGTCATGTCATTTGGCTTAACAAATGCTCCAGCTACGTTCTCCCACCTGATGAATTATATATTCATGGATTACCTCGACAAATTCGTCGTGGTTTACTTGGATGATATTCTGGTTTATTCCAAGAATAAAGAAGAACATGTTGAACACCTCCATCTTGTACTGGAAAGGCTCTGAGAACACCAGTTGTATGCCAAATACTCCAAATGTGAATTCTGGCTTTCTGAAGTAACCTACCTTGGTCATGTGATTTCCAAGGATGGAATTGCTGTTAACCCAGAATGAGTTCAGGTTATTCTTGATTGGACTCCTCCGAAGAACGTCAAGCAAGTGGGAAGTTTTCTCGGCCTTGCAAGCTATTGCCGTCGATTTGTCGAGAACTTTTCTAAGATTGCTAAGCCCCTGACTGATTTGCTTCACAAAGGCGTTAAGTTTGAATGGACAGACAAATGTCAGGAAAGTTTTCAAACACTCAAAGACAAGCTAACATCTGCCCCAGTACTTGCTCCTCCAGATTCTCGCAAAGACTTCGTGATTTATTGTGACGCATCCCGTGAAGGATTAGGCTGTATCCTAATGCAAGAGCGTAAAGTGATTGCTTATGTCTCTCGTCAGTTGCGCCCACATGAAGAGAATTATCCGGTGCATGATCTAGAACTAGCTGCTGTCATCTATGCACTGCAGTTGTGGCGACATTACCTTCTCGGTAATCGTTGCGAGATATACACGGATCATAAAAGTCTGAAGTACTTGTTCACCCAGCCATCTCTAAACCTCCGTCAGCAAAGATGGATGGAGGCCATTGCGGACTATGATTTGGGTATTTCCTATACCCCTGGAAAGGCTAACGTGATGGCTGACGCCTTAAGCCGCAAGTCCTATTGCGACAACCTCATGGTTAGGCGAGCTCAACCTCGTCTTTTTGAAGAACTGCGCAAGCTGAATCTGCGTATTGTTCCACAGGGCTCTCTTAATAACCTTGTGATACAACCAGATCTTGAGAAAGCTGTTAAGAATGCGCAAGCTAAAGATGCTGAAGTTGATCTGATGAAGAAAAATCTTCACCTTGAAAAGTACAGGGATTTCTCGCTATCTGAAGATGGAACCTTGTATTTCAGAAACCGCATTGTGGTACCTCGCTTCGAGCTTATGACTGATAAGGTTATGAAGGAGGCACATGATACCCTGCTGTCTATTCATCCGGGTAGCACCAAGATGTATCGTGATCTCCGTCAAAGGTACTGGTGGTCTAAAATGAAGCAGGATATTGCTCGATATGTTGCTGAATGTGATGTGTGCCGTCACGTTAAAGCAGAACATCAGAAGCCTGCTGGAATTCTGCAACCGTTACCTATTCCTTTATGGAAATGGGATAAGGTTCAGATGGATTTCATTACAGGACTTCCCATGTCACAGAAGGGTCACGATGCTATTCTTGTCGTCGTCGACCAACTCTCCAAAGTTGCACACTTTCTGCCTGTCAAGGAGACGATCACTGCTAGTCAGTTAGCAGAGTTATATATCTCTAGAATTGTTTCACTCCATGGTATTCCAAAGGAGATCAGTTCGGACCGTGGCGGTCTTTTCACCTCAAAGTTGTGGGAAAGTTTCCAAGAAGCTATGGGAACTCATATTACCTGGAGTTCAGCATATCACCCCCAATCCCAAGGCCAAGTTGAACGAGTAAATCAAGTGCTTGAAGATATGCTTCGGGCTTGTGTTATTTCTTTCGGTAAGAAGTGGGAAGAATCTCTTCCATATGCCGAGTTCTCTTATAACAACAGTTATCAAGCCAGCTTGAAAATGGCCCCCTTCGAAGTTCTATATGGATGTAAGTGTCGAACCCCTCTGAATTGGTCAGAAACTGGGGAACGACCGCTCGTGGGTCCGGACATTATTCAACACGCCGAAGAACAAGTTTGTATTGTCCGAGAAAATCTCAAGGCGGCTCAAGACCGCTAGAAGAGCAACTATGATCGCAAACGATGGGGTTTGACTTATCAACCTGGTGATCAAGCTTATCTACGTGTCACTCCTATGAAGGGCACTCACCATTTTGGAATCAAGGGCAAGCTAGCTCCGCGCTACATAGGTCCTTTCCACATTATTGCAAGACGTGGACAAGTGGCATATAAATTGGAGTTGCCACCGCAATTCTCTCATATCCACAACGTCTTCCACATGTCGCAACTTCATAAATGCTTCAAGGAATCTCCGCACCGAGCTGTGGATCACGAGATGCTCGAATTGCATGATGACCTTTCTTATAAGGAACATCCATCCGCATTCTCGATGAAGCTGAACGTCGGACCCATCAGAAGGTTACCAAGTTCCTCAAAGTGCAGTGGTCAAATCATACTGAAGATGAAGCCACTTGGGAACGCGAGGATAATCTTCGTGCGGAATACCCCGAACTCTTTCCTTCTACCTCTTAATTCTCGGGACGAGAATTCTTGTTAGTGGAGGAGATTTGTAACACCCCATGTATTAAGCTACAGTAATCACCCTTTTGATTATGCCAAGTCATCATGATCAACAGTGCTTAATCATCATTAGCAACATATCCCTTTTCAAATTCAAACTCAAATGGAAATTCAAAATTAAAGTGGAAAATAAAAGTTGTCCAAACCTGAAAACTAAAATGTGCATCATGTTGCAAATATTCCCATAGCATTTATAAAAATGATTGCAACATTTATTGGAATTGTAAAAGGATTCAAACAACAAGAAATAGTAGGAAAATAGCACTATTTAATCCTTTTTCAATTAAATAAAATCCAAACAAAAAGATATGGACACCAAACCAATTTCTAGTAGTGACTAGTGTTGCACTGTGATTTATGGACCAGTTCTTATATTTTTCAAGAGTCCATAAGTGGCCTAACAATTAGCAAAACAGAAAAGGAATAAATAAATAAAAGAAAGAAAATAAAAACGGAAACCCCCGGCCAACTGGGCCAAATGGCCCAGCCAGCCAGCCCACCAGGCCGGCCCACCCCGCCCCCTGGCCTATATGTGGCCTCCCCGGCCACCGCCCGAACCCTAATTCCCCCCCCCCTCACTCCCCTGTTTCCCCCCTCCTCCCGACCTGGATCGGGCGCTGCTGCCCCGCTCGCCGCTGCGCCTTGCCCTGGCCACGACCATCGCCGACCGCGCCCGCCTACTGCTGCTGCTGCTGCTCCGGCCGGCGAGCCACGCCGTGGCCGTGGCCTCGTCGCCGCAGGGGCCGGCGCCACGCCCGCGCGCCCGTGCCCGTGGTGGCCCGGACTTGTCCGCCCCTCCCCAAGGAGCACGCAGCGGACACGTCCGCTGGCCTCTGTGCCGCTGACCAGAGGGGCCCACGCCCCTGTTAATTAAAAAACAAATAAAAATAAATAAGTAAATATTGATTAATTAATTAACTAATTAACTAATTAACCTAATTAATTCTGATTAATTAACACTAATTAAGTTAAATTAAACTAATGGCTAATTAACTAAATTAACCTGCTAATTAGTGCTGACAGTCACTGATAGGTGGGGCCCACCTGTCAGGTTGACCCAGTCAACGGAACTGTTGACTGCTGACATCATGCTGACGTCATGCTGACGCAGTAAATGAATTTCGAATTAAATTAATTAATAATAATTTCAGAAATGATTAAATCTTTAAAATTTAATATAAAATAATCCGTAACTCCGATAAAAATACTTTGTACATGAAAGTTGCTCAGAATTTCGAGACGAATCCGAATGCGCGGTCCGTTCATCCGTCACACATCCCTAACTATCCGAACATGCAATCATCCCCCTCCGTTTCATCTGTCCGAAATGCCGAACTTCGGGAAAACATTCCCGGATGTTTTCCCTCTTCACCTATGTCGTGTAGCACCTCGTCCGAACACCCCTAGCTCTGCGTATTGTCATGTCATGCTCTTGCTTGCTTTATATTTACTGTTTCCTCCCCCTCTTCTCTCTCGTTAGACTCCGACACAGTTCCCTGTACCGACGCAGCTCCGGAGCCCGACGCCACCGTTGACGACCATGCCCTTGCCGCCGAGCAACCAGGCAAGCCCCCCCCCTTGAGCATCCCTATATCGCCTATTCTTTCTCTCTCATGCTTGCATTAGATTTTGCTACTGTTACTGTTTGCTCCTATTCTGATGCATAGCCTACTTTTGTAACCTGCTTATTGTTACTTTACCTGCCTATTTCAAACTGCTTAGTACAGGCTGGCTAGAGACCCACCAGTGACCCCCCCCCCCACTTGTCCCAACTGCCCCGCTGGATTATCAGAAGACCCGATCAACGGGATCGAAGACCAACCCCTGGCACCGCACATCACCCCCTTAGTTGTACGACACTACTGGGTTACTATCGAGTGCCAAGGGTGATACCTCGTCAGCACTTCTGATGTTAATCTTGTAGGTTAGTTCATCGGTTGTGGTCTCCGAGGGTGATTCCTCCTTCACCACTTCCGATAACGACGCTGTCGTGCAACACCTCAAGTGTGAACCCATCGAGGGTGATTCCTCCGAGTTCACCTTGACAGATACATCGAGTATGAATCCAACGAGGGTGATACCTCGGATTCCCCTGATGTTATGGACACACGGATACTTGGACTGTACCATTGTTACTTGGAAAGGCGGGTCGACCCTGAGGGGTACCCACGTGTGATATGACGACGGGTTGCCTATATGGTGCCCGAGTGATGAATACGAGGCATGGCCGGGCATTCTTAGCCCTTGCCACAAGTCCTCGAGACGGGGCGATGGGGTCACATCGATCGTGAGTCTCTTTTCGTTACCGCAAGCCCCTAGTCCACTATGATTTGGATATTTGATCCGAGCAGGCCTCTGGCCTGATAGCACTAACCATCACGTGGGCATAGTATGGGTGTTCTGCATCGTAGCATCAGCCGAAAGCTCTGTCAGACGTCTAGTTCAGCATGGCGGCCGGGCTGGGCCGGCACCGTCCTGAGGGGTGGAGCCTGGTTCGCCCGACACGCAACGACCCGGAGGGCGAGGGGTGATGGCCAAGACCCCCTTGCGCTTAGGATGTAGACCGACAGGGACCTCTCTACTGAGCTGTAGGTAGGGTTGCGGTGCATCGTTTGGCCGAGGCCGGGCATGACAAAAAAAAAGTGTGTACGGCCGGAGTTAAGCGAGCGTGTTGGGTAAGTTGATGCACCCTTGCAGGGAAGAACACTTCTATCGATAGCCGGTCCTACGGTAAAGGACACTCGGAGTTGTATCCCGATCGATACAGCTAGAATTGGATACTATGGCTCTGGGATTGCTTCTCGCAGGGAGTCGAGAAGGGATCTCCGGACGAGGTTGATGAATGTATGGCTCTGGGATTACTTTCTCGCAGGGAGTCGAGAAAGGATCTCTGGGTGAGGATGAGACTTAATGATACTACTACTTTCTACGGTTCTAATCTACACTCTTCTAATGCTGCAAGACCGCTGAAGATGCTAGTCTTCGATAGGACTAGGCTTTCCTCTCTATTCTGGCATTTCTGCAGCCCAGTCCACATATACAGCCTCCCTTTGATAATGTTTCATGTGTAGTGTAGATCCTTGCTTGCTGAGTACTTCGAATGAGTACTCACGGTTGCTTTGCTTTCTTTTTCCCCCATATCCCTTTCGATGCAACCAGATGGTGGAGCCCCGGATTCAGCTGCCCCCGCCGACGATCGCTACTACTACCCGAGGGTGGATACTTCTACGAGTTGACGGACGACCAGGAGTAGGTTCAGAAGGTCCCAGGCAGGAGGCCTACGCCTTTCGATCGTAGTGTTTTTCTTTTGCCCCGCTCGAAGGGCCTTTCTGTGTTTTCTTTTATATCTGTACTCAGATATCTGATGCTTCTGCTGACGGTTGTACGCAAGCTTATGTATTTGAGCCCTCGAGGCCCCTTGCTTGTAATATGAAGCTTGTATGACTTTATTTATGTTTTAGAGTTGTGTTGTGATATCTCCCCGTGAGTCCTTAGGCTTGATCGTGTGCATTTGCGTGTATGATTAGTGCACGATTAAGCCGGGGGCGTGACAACTATCACCGTCACAAGTTTATAGCAAAAGTAGTATCATCAATTACTTGCAACATATCAGAATGAATAGCAAGTGGTGGTGTCGCAAGCCGACTTAAAACAGAAGGTGAATCAAGTGCGGAGCTAGATGGTAGTTCCTTACCTTCCCTCGTCTTAGAGGGTACAATATTAGTCTTAGCGTCTTTCAGATTCTTGATAGTGTAAAAATCACAAGTGAACTCAATAAGTAGAGCTATGCTCCCCGGCAACGGCGTCAAAAAAAGTTCTTGATAACCCACAAGTATTGGGGATCGCGACAATCTTTGAGGGTAGTATTTCACCCAAATTTAGTGATTCGACACAAGGAGCCAAAGAATATTTATGAGCCTTAGCAGTTGAGTTTTCAATTCAACCACACCTGGGAAATAATATTTCTGCAACAAAGTGTTTAGTAGCATAGTAGTTTGATAGTTTTGATAGTAGCAGTAATAGTAGCAATAGTAACAGGAACAATAACAGTAGCAGTTTGTAGTGATTGTAACAACAACAACAGTAGTAACTTAGAAAAGATCAGTATGAGAAAAGCGTAGGCATTGGATCAGTGATGGATATTTGTGTTGGATGATATTCATCATATAATAGTAACAACCTAGAGCGATACACAATAGCTCCAATTCATCAATTTGATGTAGGCATGCATTCCGTATATAGTTGTGCGTGGTTGTAATAAGAACTTGCATGACATCTTTTATCCTACCCTCCCATGGCAGCGGGGTCCATAAGGAAACTAAGGGATATTAAGGTCTCCTTTTAATAGAGAACCGGAACAAAGCATTAACACATGGTGAATACATGAACTCCTTGAATTACAGTCATCCCCGGAGAGTATCCCAACTATTGTCACTTTGGGGACTACGGATCAAAACAATAACAAGTGCATATGACTAGCAAATAGGATCAAGAACTCAAATATATTCATGAAAACATAGAGGGTTCAGATCTGAAATCATGGCACTCGGGCCCTAGTGACAAGCATTAAGCATAGAAAAGTCATAACAACATCAATCTCAGAACATAGTGGATACTAGGGATCAAGCCCTAACAAATTGACTCGATTACATGACAAATCTCATAACTCCATCACCGTCTGATACGTCTTCAACGTATCTATAATTTTTGATTGTTTCATGCTATTATATTATCAATCTTGGATGCTTTATATGCATTTTAATGCTACTTTATATCATTTTTTGAGACTAACCTATTAACCTAGTGCCTAGTGGAAGTTCCTATTTTTTATTGTTTTTCGCTTTTCAGAAAATCAATACCAAATGAAGTCCAAAGATGATGAAACTTTACGGTGATTTTTTTGGACCAGAAGGGACCCTAGAAGGTTCAGGAGGATGCCATAAGAGCGATGAGAGAGCCAGGAGCTCACAGGGCATGCCTTGGGGGGTAGGGCGCGCCCCTTGAGCTCGAGGGCCCCATGCAACTCCATTTGACCTAATTCCACCTCTATAAATTCACATATATTCCCAAACCAATAGAGGGCCACCCGTAACACTTTTTCCACCGCCAGAAGCTTCTATTCTTCCGCGATCCCATCTGGAGGCCTTTTTCGGTACTCTGTCGGAGGGGGAATCGATCACGGAGGGCTTCTAAATCATCCTTGCTACCTTCCAATGATGCGTGAGTAGTTTACCAAAGACCTACAGGTCCATAGCTAGTAGCTAGATGGCTTCTTCTCTCTCTTTGATCTTCAATACCATGTCCCCCTCTATCTTCTTGGAGTTCTATCTGATGTAATTTTCTTTTGCGGTGTGTTTGTTGGGATCCGATGAATTGTGGGTTTATGATCATATTATTCATTGAAAGTAATTGACTTTTTTTCTGAACTTCATTATGCATGATTATGATAGCTTTGTATTTCTCTTTCATCTATCCGTTTGGTTTGGCCAACTAGATTGATTTATCTTCAGTGGGAGAGGTGCTTTGTAATGGGTTCAATCTTACAGTGTCCTCACCCAGTGACAGAAAGGGTAGCGAGGGACATATTGTATTGTTGCCATTAAGGAGAAAATGACGGGGTTTATTCATATCGATTGGGTTTACTTGATGACCCACAAGTATAGGGTACCATCGTAGTCCTTTCGATAAGTAAGAGTGTCGAACCCAACGAGGAGCAGAAGGAAATGACAAGCGGTTTTCAGCAAGGTATTCTCTGCAAGCACTGAAATTATCGGTAACAGATAGTTTGGCGATAAGATAATTCATAACGGGTAACAAGTAACAAGTGTAACAAAGGTGCAGCAAGGTGGCCCAATCCTTTCTGTAGCAAAGGATAAGCCCTTATATAAAGTAAAGTTCTCCCGAGGACACATGGGAATTGTTGTCAAGTTAGTTTTCATCATGCTCATATGATTCGCGTTCGTTACTTTGATAATTTGATATGTGGGTGGACCGGTGCTTGGGTGTTGTCTTACTTGGACAAGCCTCCCACTTATGATTAACCCCTCTTGCAAGCATCCGCAACTACGAAAGAAGAATTAAGATAAATCTAACCATAGCATGAAACATGTGGATCCAAATCAGCCCCTTACAAAGCAATGCATAAACTAGGGTTTAAGCTTCTGTCACTCTAGCAACCCATCATCTACTTATTACTTCCCAATGCCTTCCCCTAGGCCCAAATCATGGTGAAGTGTAATGTAGTTGACGTTCACATAACACCACTAGAGGAAAGACAACATACATCTCATCAAAATATCGAACGAATACCAAATTCACATGATTACTTATAACAAGACTTCTCCCATGTCCTCGGGAACAAATATAACTACTCACAAAGCATATTCATGTTCATAATCAGAGGGGTAATAAATATCATTAAGGATCTGAACATATGATCTTCCACAGAATAAACCAACTAGCATCAACTACAAGGAGTAATCAACACTACTAGCAACCCACAGGTACCAATCTGAGGTTTTGGGAGAAAGATTGGATACAAGAGATGAACTAGGGTTTGGAGAGGAGATGGTGCTGGTGAAGATGTTGATGGAGATTGACCCCCTCTCGATGAGAGGATCATTGGTGATGATGATGACTTCGATTTCCCCCTCCCAGAGGGAAGTTTCCTCGGCAGAACAGCTCCGCCGGAGCCCTAGATTGCTTCTGCCCAGGTTCCACCTCGAGACGGTGGCGCGTCGTCCTGAAAGCTTCCTTTTGATTTTTTCCAGGTCAAAACCCTCCATATAGCAGAAGATGGGCACCGAGGACCTGCCAGGGGGCCCATAAGCCCTAGGGGCGTGCCTAGGGGGGTAGGGCGCGCCCCCCAGGCTTGTGGCCACCTGGTGGGTCCCCCTCTAGTATTTCCTCGCCCAATATTTTATATATATTCCAAAATAGATCTTCGTAAATTTTTAGGACTTTTGGAGTTGTGCAGAATAGGTCTCTCAGATTTGCTCCTTTCCGGACCACAATTCCAGCTGCCGGCATTCTCCCTCTTTGTGTAAACCTTGTAAAATAAGAGAGAAAAGGCATAAGTATTGTACCATAATGTGTAATAACAACCCATAATGCAATAAATATCAATATAAAAGCATGATGCAAAATGGACGTATCAACTCCCCCAAGCTTAGACCTCGCTTGTCCTCAAGCGGAAACCGGAATCGATAATCATGTCCACATGTTTAGAGATAGAGGTGTCAATAAAATAAAATACGGACATGAAGGCATCATGATCATCTTTAGAACAACAGCATAAATTGTCATACAATTTCTTATGCTAAAGTAACAATTCATTCACAAGGTAAAGTATGAATCAAAAACTTTATTGAAACCAACAAACTATGATCTTGGTCATTGAAACAATTGCAATTTATCATAACATCGGAAAGAGTCAATGTAAGAGCTTTCATATAGCAAGTTTCACATACTCAACTATCATTTAGTCTTTCATAATTGCTAACACTCACACGGTATTTATTAGATCAAAGTTTCAATCGGACACGGAGAAAGATAGGGATTTATAACTTTGCCTCCCAACCTTTTACCTCAAGGGTAACATCAACAATAATAGTTTATGAATACCTACATCCGAGTGGATATATATGTCTGGATCTCCCCAACATATAGTGCTTGCCAAAAAGAAAAAGTATAAAAAGAAGAGGTGATGATCACCATGACTCTTGTATAAAGGTAGGAGATAAATAAAAGATAGGCCCTTCGCAGAGGGAAGCAGAGGCTGTCATGCGCTTCTATGGTTGGATGCACAAAATCTTAATGTGAAATACCATCACTTTATATTGCCGCTTGTGATAAAGAACTTTATTATGCAGTCTGTCGCTTTTATTTCTTCCATATCACAAGTTCGTATAAAGCTTATTTTCCTCACACTAAAAGATCATACATATTTAGAGAGCAATTTTTATTGCTTGCACCGATGGCAACTTACTTGAAGGATCTTACTCAATCCATAGGTAGGTATGGTGGACTCTCATGGCAAAACTCGGTTTAGGGATTTTGGAGGCACAAGTAGTATCTCTACTTGGTGCAAAAGATTTGGCTAGCATAGGATGAGAAGCAAGCTCAACATGTTGGAGGATCCATGATAATATAACTTCTATTCGGATATAAAGAAACATAACCCATTATGTTGTCTTCCTTGTCCAACATCAACCTTTTAGCATATAATATTTTAATGAGTGCTCACAATCACAAAAGATTTCCAAGATAGTGTATTTATATGAGACCTCTCTTTCTTTATTACTTCCTATTAATTGCAACAATGACCAAAACTATGTTTGTCAACTCACAACCATTTTCATGCAACATACTTTTTATATGTGAAGTCATCACTTCCCATAAGATCATTATATAATCTTTTTATTTCTTTTATTTCTATATTTCTTTTACTCAAGATCATAGCCAGAAGGCAAATCCCTCAACTCAAAACTAATCTTTATTATATAACTCTTGGACTCGATTACATAGAGGGAACACAAAGCAAAACTCAAAGCTAGATCATACGAAAACATTATTCTAGTAAACTGAGATATAACCAAAAGGATCAAACTAAGAAAAACGATAAAGGTAAAGGTGTGATGGTGATATGATACCGGGGCACCTCCCCCAAGCTTGACAGTTGCCAAGGGGAGTGCCCATACCCATGTACTTAGGTCTCTTTCTTCGGAGGTGGTGATGATGGAGTTGATGATGTTGTGGGCTTCTGCTCCATCTTCAAGGGCATAGGTTCACCATCATAGAAAGATGAACGAGTCTCCGAAATCCTCAAATCTATAGCCAAACTCATCCTCTTAAATCTATATTCATACTCACAGTTTTGGTTCTACAGGTCATAGATCTGGGCTTGGAGATGCTCGTTTTTCTCATGAAGCTTGAAGATGGCCTTCCCAATCTCACTAGCATCCAGATTGTGGTCACGGGTAAAATCCTTGATCATGGAGTGATTGGCGTTGAGTCCACACTCCACCATCCCTTTGCACTTGAACACCTCTTGCTCCACCGCTTCGAGCCTGGACTCCACGCTTCCGATCCTCCTTGGTCCTTGAACATCACGGATGTGAAGCACACCCTCATGCATCTCGATGGCTTGAGGGTGTTGCAGCACCTCCACAAGGTAAGGGTTGATGACCTTCTTGAAAAACTTGTCCTTGGGGGTGCTTGGAGACGTCATGGCGATCTAGATCTGTCAGGAAAAATAGCTCGAAACAAGAACAGAGGATATTGTCGTGGTACGGTGGTCAAAACCTTCGGGAGATTATATAATGAATTTTTACCGACCAAAAGGAGTGTACCACAAGAAAAAGGAGTCCGGAGGGCACACGAGGTGGCCACAAGCCAGGGAGGCACGCCCAGGGGGTAGGGCGCGCCCCCAGGGCTTGTCATCTCCTCGTGCACTTTTCAGACTACTTTTTATTTTCCTAATTTTTTAAATATTCCAAAACTGAGTAAAATTGCTTTTGGGATAGTTTTGGAGTTGGTTTACTTACCGTATCACATACCTATTCGTTTTCGGAGTCTGGGCATTCTGGAAAGTTCCCCTTATGTACTCCTCCGGTGTTATGGTATTAATAATATTGGTTTCAACATTTATGGGAGTACGTGAGATATAATGTTTGATTATTTGCCCATTTACTACCTTCGGGTTATTGCCTTCGGCGTTGTTGATCTTGATGGCACCGGAATGATAAACTTCCTCGATAATGTAAGGCCCTTCCCATTTAGAGAGAAGTTTTCCTGCAAAAAATCTTAAACGAGAATTGTATAGCAAGACATGGTCACCTACATTAAATTCACGCTTTTGTATCCTTTTATCATGCCATCTTTTAACTTTCTCTTTAGACAATTTGGCATTCTCATAGGCTTGGGTTCTCCATTCATGAAGTGAGCTAATGTCAAATAACCTCTTCTCACCGGCAAGTTTGAAATCATAATTGAGCTCTTTAATTGCCCAATAAGCTTTATGTTCTAGTTCAAGAGGTAAGTGGCATGCTTTTCCACAAACCATTTTATAAGGAGACATACCCATAGGGTTTTTATAAGCAGTTCTATAAGCCCATAATGCATCGTCAAGTTTCTTAGACCATTTTTTTCTGGATCTATTAACAGTCTTTTTGCAAAATCAACTTTATTTCCCTGTTACTCAATTCTACTTGACCACTAGACTGAGGATGATATGGAGATGCAATTCTATGGTTAACATCATATTTAGCAAGCAATTTACGGAAAGCACCATGAATAAAGTGTGAACCACCATCAGTCATTAAATATCTAGGGACTCCAAACCTTGGGAAAGTAACTTCTTTAAGCATTTTAATGGAGGTGTTACGATCAGCACTACTAGTTGGAATAGCTTCTACCCACTTAGTAACATAATCAACAGCAACCAAAATATGTGTATACCCATTAGAGGAAGGAAAAGGTCCCATATAATCAAATCCCCAAACATCAAATGGTTCAATAACAAGTGAATAATTCATAGGCATTTCCTGACGTCTACTAATATTACCAATGCTTTGACATTCATCACAAGCCAAGACAAACTTACGAGCATCCTTGAAAAGAGTAGGCCAATAAAACCCCGATTATAATACCTTGTGTGCAGTTCTATCACCAGCATGGTGTCCTCCGTAGGCCTCGGAGTTACACTTGCGTAGGATCTATTCCTGTTCATGCTTAGGTACACAATGTCTAATAACACCATCTACTCCTTCTTTATAAAGGTGTGGGTCATCCCAGAAGTAATGTCTTAAATCATAGAAAACTTTTTCTTTTGCTGGTATGTGAACTAGGTGGTATAAATTTAGCAACAATATAATTGGCATAATCAGCATACCAAGGAGCACTACGAGAAGCATTTCTGACAGCTAATTGTTCATCAGGAAAGCTATCATCAATAGGTAGTGGGTCATCAAGAATATTTTCTAACCTAGACAAGTTGTCTGCTACAGGGTTCTCAGCTCCCTTTCTATCAATTATATGTAAATCAAATTCTTGCAACAAGAGAACCCATCTAATAAGTCTAGGTTTCGCATCCTTCTTTTCCATAAGGTATTTAATAGCAGCATGATCAGTGTGAACAGTTACTTTGGAATCAACAATATAAGATCTAAACTTATCACAAGCAAATACAACCGCTAAAAATTCTTTCTTAGTAGTAGCATAATTTCTTTGAGCGTTGTCTAGAGTTTTACTAGCGTAATGGATAACATTTAATTTCTTATGAACTCTTTGTCCTAGAACAGCACCAACAGCATAATCACTAGTATCACACATAATTTCAAAGGGTAGGTTCCAATTAGGTGGTTGAACAATAGGTGCAGAAATCAAGGCCTTCTTAAGTATTTCAAATGCTTCTACACAATCATCATCAAAAACAAATGGAACATCCTTTTGCAAGAGATTAGTAAGAGGCCTAGAAATTTTAGAGAAGTCTTTAATAAACCTCCTATAGAAACCAGAATGACCAAGCTTATACCTTTGTTATCTTTAGGACACGGCATCTTTTGAATAGCATCAACTTAAGCTTTATCAACTTCAATACATCTTTTAGAAATTTTATGCCCCAATACAATACCTTCATTAACCATAAAGTGGCACTTCTCCCAATTCAAGACAAGATTAGTTTCTTCACATCTCTACAAAACTCGATCAAGGCTGCTTAAGCAATCATCAAAAGAAGTTCCGTAAACGGAAAAATCATCCATGAAAACCTCAACAATCTTTTCACAAAAGTTAGAGAATATAGCAGTCATACATCTTTGAAAAGTAGCAGGTGCATTACATAAACCAAAAGGCATATGTCTATAAGCAAAGGTACCGAAAGGGCAAGTAAAAGTAGTTTTTTCTTGATCCTCTTGAGACACAGGTATTTGGGAAAAACCAGAATAACCATCTAGAAAGCAGAAGTGTGTATGTTTTGATAGTCTTTCTAGCATTTGATCAATAAAAGGTAGAGGATAATGATCTTTCCTAGTAGCTTTGTTTAACTTTCTAAAATCGATAACCATTCTATAACCTGTGACAATTCTTTGTGGAATCAATTCATTTTTATCATTTGGAACAACGGTAATACCTCCCTTCTTAGGGACACAATGAACATGACTTACCCATCTACTATCAGCAATAGGATAAACTATACCTGCTTCCAGAAGCTTTAGTATTTCATTTCTTACCACTTCCTTCATATTAGGATTCAACCGTCGCAGGTGATCAACAACTGGTTTAGCATCAGGTTCCATATTAATTTTTGCTGACATAGAGTGGGACTAATGCCCTTAAGATCATCCAGAGTATATCCAACAGCTACACGGTGCTTCTTCAGAGTTTTCAATAATTTCTTTTCTTCATGCTCTGAAAGGTTAGCACTAATAATAACAGGATATATCTTCTTTTCATCAAGATAAACATATTTTAAAGTATCAGGTAATTATTTAAGATCAAATACAAGATCACTCTTGGGTGGTAGAGGATCTCTAAGAGTCTCAACAGGCAAATTGTGTTTCAAAACAGGCATTTGTTTAAAGAAAATCTCATCTAATTCCTTTCTTTCATTCATGAACATATCATTTTCATGGTCTACCAAATATTGTTCTAAAGGATCAGTAGGAGGCACGACAATAGAAGCAAGACCAATAATTTCATCTTTACTAGGCAATTCTTTATCATGGGGTTGTCTACGAAATTTGGAGAAATTAAACTCATGAGACGCATCCCCAAAACACACACTAACAGTTTCTTTCTCACAATCTATTTTAGCATTAACAGTGTTCAAGAAAGGTCTACCAAATATAATGGGACAAATCATATTGTGGGGAACCAAGAACTAGAAAATCAGTAGGGTATTTTATTTTCCCACACAAGTCTTCAACATCTCTAACAATCCCAATTGGTGATATAGTATCTCTATTGGCAAGCTTAATAGTGACATCAATATCTTCTATTTCAACAGGTGCAATATCATTCATAATTTCTTGATATAAAGTAAAGTGAATTGCACTCACAGTAGCACCCAAATCACATAGGCCATGGTAACAATGATCTCCTATTTTAACAGAAACAACAGGCATGCCAACAACAGGTTTATGTTTATCTTTATTATCGGGTCTAGCAATTCTAGCAGCCTCATCACAAAAGTAAATAACATGCCCACCAATATTATCGACCAAGAGATCTTTAACCATAGCAATACTAGGTTCAAATTTATTTTGTTCAGGGGGTGTATGTGTTCTAGTATAGCTCTTACGAACCACAGCTGAAGCTTTAGCATGTTCCTTTATCCTAACAGGGAAAGGTGGTTTCTCAATATAAGCAGTAGGAATAACAGGATCAACATTATAAATAATAGTTTCCTCTTCAGCTTTAATAGGTTCTACTATTTTTACTTCTATGGGAGGGTGATATTTAAACCACTTCTCCTTAGGGAGATCAACATGAGTAGCAAATGATTCACAAAAAGAAGCTACTATCTCAGAGTCAAGTCCATACTTAGTGCTAAATTCACGAAAAGCATCGGTATCCATAAAAGATTTAACACAATCAAACTTAAGGTTTATACCTGACTCCTTACCTTCGGAGCTCCCAATCTTCAAAGTTGCTTTTAATTCTTTCCAAGAGATCCCGTTTGAATTCAATAGTCCTCTTCATAAAAGAACCAGTACAAGAAGTATCGAGCATGGATTGATCATTATGAGAAAGCCGAGCATAAAAGTTCTGAATAATAATTTCTCTTGAGAGCTCATGATTGGGGCATGAATATAACATTGACTTAAGCCTCCCCCAACCTTGAGCGATACTTTCTCCTTCACGAGGCCAAAAATTATATATATAATTCCGATCACGATGAACCAGATGCATAGGATAAGACTTCTGATGAAATTCCAATTTCAATCGGTTGTAATTCCAAGTCCCAATATCATCGCATAGCCTATACCATGTCAATGCCTTCTCCTTCAAACATAAAGGGAAGACCTTCTTCTTGACTTCATCCTCGAGCAAACCTGCAAGCTTAAATAATCCACAAACTTCATCCACATAGATTAGATGCAAATCAGGATGTAGTGTTCCATCTCCTACATAAGGATTAGCTAGCAGTTTCTCTATCATACCTGAAGGAATTTCATAATAAATATTTTCAGTAGGTGTAGTAGGTTGAGGGCCAACTCTTTGCTCTTCCAGTTGGGGTGAAGATACCCCGACCAAACCCCTCAAAGGATGATGTTCCATATAGATGTATGCCTTTTGGTTTATGCAATGCACCTGCTACTTTTCAAAGATGTATGACTGCTATATTCTCTGACTTTTGTGAAAATATTGTTGAGGTTTTCATGGATGATTTTTTCGTTTACGGAACTTCTTTTGATGATTGCTTAAGCAACCTTGATCGAGTTTTGCAGAGATGTGAACAAATTAATCTTATTTTGAATTGGGATAAGTTCCAGTTTATGGTGAATGAGGGTATGTTCTCGGGGCATAAAATTTCTGAATGAGGGATTGAAGTAGACAAAGCCAAAGTTGATGCAATTGAGAAAATGCCATGTCCTAAAGATATTAAAGGTATAAGAGGTTTCCTTGGTCATGCTAGTTTCTATATGAGGTTTATTAAAGACTTCTCTAAAATTTCTAGGCCTCTTACTAATCTCTTGCAAAAAATATGTTCCATTTATTTTTGATGATGATTGTGTAGAAGCCTTTGAAACACTTAAGAAAGCCTTAACCTCTGCACCTATTGTTCAACAACCTGATTGGAATCTGCCTTTTGAAATTATGTGTGATTCTAGTGATTATGCTGTTAGTGCTGTTCTAGGACAAAGAGTTGATAAAAAATATTAAATGTTATCCATTATGCTAGTAAAACTATAGACAGTGCTCAAAGAAATTATGCTACTACTAAGAAAGAACTTCTAGCAGTTGTGTTTGCATGTGATATATTCAGTTCTTACATAGTTGATTCTAAAGTAATTGTTCACACCGATCATGCTACCATTAAATACCATATGGAAAAGAAAGATGCTAAACATAGACTCATTAGGTGGGTATTATTTCTACAAGAGTTTGATTTGCATATTAGCGATAGGAAGGGAGCTGAGAATCCTGTAGGTGATAACTTGTGTAGGTTGGAAAATATTCTTGATGGCCCACTACCTATTGATGATAGTTTTCCTGATGAGCAACTAGCTGTCATAAATGCTTCTTGCAATACTCCTTGGATATGCAGATTATGCTAATTACATTGTTGCTAAATTTATACCACATAGTTTCACATACCAACAAAAGGAAAAGTTTTTCCTTGATTTAAGACATTACTTCTGGGATGACCCACATCTTTATAAAGAAGGGGTAGATGGTATTATTAGACATTGTGTACCTGAGCATGAACATGAATAAATCCTACGGAAGTGTCACTCCGAGGCTTACGGAGGACACCATGAGGGAGACAGAACTGCACACAAGGTATTACAATCTGGTTTTTATTGGCCTACTCTTTTTAAGGATGCTCGGAAGTTTGTATTATCTTGTGACAAATGTCAAAGAATTTGTAATTGGTAGACGTCAGGAAATGTCTATGAATTATTCACTTGTTATTGAACCATTTGATGTTTGGGGATTTGATTATATGGGACTTTTTCCTTCCTCTAATAGGTATACACATATCTTAATTGCTGTTGATTATGTTACTAAGTGGGTAGAAGCTATTCCTACTAGTAGTGCTGATCACAACACTTCTATTAAAATGCTCAAAGAAGTTATGTTCCCAAGGTTTGGAGTCCACAGATATTTAATGACTGATGGTGGTTCACACTTTATTCATGGTGCATTCCGTAAACTGCTTGCTAAATACGATGTCAACCATAGAATTGCATCTCCCTATCACCCTCAGTCTAGTGCTCAAGTTGAATTGAGCAGTAGAGAAATAAAATTGATTTTGCAAAAGAGCGTCAATAGATCTAGAAAGAATTGGTCTAAGAAACTTGACGATGCATTATGGGCCTATAGAATTGCGTATAAAAATCCTATGGGTATGTCTCCATATAAAATGGTCTATGGAAAAGCATGTCATTTACCTCTTGAATTAGAACATAAAGTTTATTGGGCAATCAAAGAACTTAATTATGATTTTAAACTTGCCGGTGAAAAGAGGCTATTTGATATTAGCCCGCTAGATGAATGGAGAACACAAGCTTATGGAAATGCCAAATTGTTTAAAGAAAAAGTTAAAAGATGACATGATAAAAGAATTCAAAGTGGGTGAGTATGTTCTATTGTACAATTCTCGTTTTAGATTTTTTGCAGGAAAACTTCTCTCTAAATGGGAAGGACCGTATATCATCGAGGAAGTTTCTCGTTCTGGAGCCATCAAGATAAATAATGCCGAACAGACGAATCCGAAGGTGGTCAATGGGCAAGGAATTAAGCATTATATCTCAAGTACACCTATTAATGTTGAAACTAACATCATTCAAACTATGACACCGGAGGAATACATAAGAGAGGCCTTCTAGAACACTCCAGAACCCTGAAAAGGAAGAGGTACATGATACGATAAGTAAACCGACTCCAAAAATTCCATAAAATTATTTTCTGTCAGTTTTGGAATATTAGAAAAAAATAAAAAGATAAGAAACACCGGAGGGGGCCACCCAGGTGCCCACGAGGCTCCAGGGCGCGCCCTGGTGGCTTGTGGGCCCCTCGTGAGCCTTCTCGACTCCGTTTTCTTCTGGAATACTTGTTTTGCAAGATAAAAATTATCTATATATACTTTCGGACGTTCTGACCACCGTATCGCAGAAATATCCTCTGTTCTTGTTTTGTGCTATTTTTCTGACGGATCTAGATCACCATGGCTCCACCAAGCTCTTCCAAGGACATGTTCTATGATAAGGTCATCAACCCCTACCTACCGGAGGTGATGAAGCACCCTCAAGCTATGGAGATGTGTGAGGGGGTGCTCCACATCCGGGACGTTCAAGGGCCCAAGAAGACAGGAAGCATGGAGGCCAGGCTCGAAGCGGTGGAGCAGGAGATTTTCAAGTGCCAAGGGATGGTGGAACATGGACTCAGCGCCAACCGCTCCATGATCACGGAATTCACCCGTGATCACAAGGTGGATGGCCATTCTATGGGTGACATTGTCTTCAAGTTCAATGAACGAATTGACTATCTCCAAGGCCAAATCTATGATCTTTAAAACCAAAATTTTGAGTATGAGGCAAGATTTAAAGGTAAGTTTAGCTGCAAGTTTCAGCACTCCGGAGACTCGTTCATCCTTTTATGACGGGGAACCTATACCATGGAAGCCGGAGGACAAGGCCACTACTTCATCACCACCACCATCACCAAAGAAAGAAGCTTGAGTACATGGGTATGGGCACTCGCCTTGGCTTCTGCCAAGCTTAGGGGAGGTGCCTTGGTATCGTATCACCATCACTTTTATTATCTTTACCTATCTTTAGTTCAATCCTTAGCTATTTCGTGATTTAGTTGAATAAAAGTTTAGTATGATCTATCTTTGAGTGCTACTTTCGTGGTCTATCTACCTATGTTATCGAGTTGAGAGTTATATAATAAAGAGTAGTTTGAGTTTTTGCTTCTTTACTTTTATGTTTCAATCCTAGCAATGAAAATAATGAAAAAGATCATATGCTAATCTTATGGAAAGTAATGACATTACATAAGGAAAAAGTGTAAGTGGAAGAATTTATTGAAAATTGACAAACATAGCATTGGTCAATGATGCAATTCATGAAAAATTAATAAGGGAAGAGAAGATTCACATGCAAATACACTATCTTGGACATCTTTTATGATTGTGAGCCCCCTTTAAGTATTTTATGCCAAATTGTTGACGTTGTACAAGGAAGACAACGTAATGACTTATGGTTGTTTATATTCACATAGAAGTTATATTGTCATAGATCCTCTAACATGTGGTGCTTGCCCAGTACCTATGCTAGCCAAAAATCCGCACAAAGTAGAGATACCACTTGTGCATCCAAAAACCCTTAAACCCAGTTTCATGTCACAAGAGTCCACCATACCTACCTATGGATTGAATGAGATCCTTCAAATAAGTTGTCATCGGTGCATAAGGCAATAAAAATTACTTCTAAATATGTATGATCTTTTATTGTAAGGGAAAATAAGCATTGTACGAACTTGTGATGGTAAAGAAATAAAAGCGACGGACTGCATAATAAGGGCTGCCGTCACAAGGGGAAATATAACATGAGGTTCCTTTGCACTAAGAACTTGTGCATCCAAAATTAAAAAGTGCATGACAACATCTGCCTCCCTCTTCGAAGGGCCTATATTTTATTTTTACGTATTTACTTTTTATGCAAGAGTCAATAGTGTTCTCCTCTATTCCTTTTTATTTTTCTCTTTTGCAAGCATCATGTGGTGGGGAAAGATCTAGGCATATATATCTAGTTGGATATGAGTGATCATAAGTTATTATTGTTGACATCACCCTTGAGGTGAATAAGTTGGGAGGCGAAATCATAAGCCCCTATCTTTCTATGTGTCTGGCTGAAACTTTTTGCTCCATATATATGTTGTGAGTGTTAGCAATCATAGAATACTAAATGATGGTTGAGTATGTGGACTTGCTAAACAAAAGCTCCGACATGAGACTTTTCCTAAAAAGATGATGAATTGCAATTGCATTGTTGACTAAGAACATAGTTTGTTAGTTTTATAGAAAGTTTATGCTTTATACATTGACGTTGTGATGAATTGTTACTTGCTCATAAGAAGTTCTATGATAATGTTTGTTGCTGTTATAATAATGATCATGATGCTGCTATGTCTGTATTTTGTTTTTATCGACACCTCTCTCTCTCTAAACATGTGGACATGATTATCGACATCGGCTTTCGCTTGAGGGCAAGCAATGTCTAAGCTTGGGGGAGTTGATACGTCCATTTTGCATCATGTTTTCCTACTATTATTTATAGTGTTTTTAATCAATATGACACTTTGTGGAGCAATTCTAATGTCCTTTCTCTCTTAATATGCAAGATTTACATGAAGGGGGAGATTGCCGACAACTGGAATTCTGGACATGGAAAAGCTATGTCAGAGATACCTATTCTGCACATCTCCAAATGAGCTGAAATTTCACAGAGATTTATTTTGGAATAAATAAAAAATATTAGAGAAAAGAAGTACCAAAGGGGGCCACCCAGGTGCCCACGAGGCACCAGGGCACGCCCTGGTGGCTTATGGGGCCCTTGGCCAGCCTTCAGTGACCATCTTCTGGTATATAAGCCCATTTTCCCTATAAAAAATAAGGAGAGTACTTTCGAGATGGAGCGCCGCCGTCTCGAGGCGAAACTTTGGCAGAAGCACTTTTGCTCTCCGGCGAAGCGATTCCGCCGGGGATACTTCCCTCCGGGAGGGGGAAATCGAAGCCATCGTCATCACCAACAACTCTCTCATCATGGTAGGATCAATCTCCATCAACATCTTCACCAACACCATCTCATCTCAAACCCTAGTTCATCACTTGTATCCAGTCTTTGTATCAAAACCACATATTGGTACCTGTGGGTTACTAGTAGTGTTAATTACATCTTGTAGTTGATGCTAGTTGGTTTATTTGGTGGAATATTATATATTCAGATCCATTATGCTATTCAATCCCCCTCTGATCTTGAACATGAATATGATTTGTGAGTAGTTGCTTTTGTTCTTGAGGACATGGGAGAAGTCTTGTCATAAGTAATCATGTGAATTTGGTATTCATTCGATATTTTGATGATATGTATGTTGTTGATTCCCTTAGTGGTGTTCTGTGAATGTCGACTACATGAAACTTCCCCATCTTTGGGCCTAAGGGAATGCATTGTGGAGTAGTAATTAGATGATGGGTTGCTAGAGTGAAAGAAGCTTAAACCCCAGTTTATGCGCTATTCCACAAGGGGCTGATTTGGATCCATATGTTTAATGCTATGGTTAAATTTATCTTAATTCTTCTTTCATAGTTGTGGATGCTTGCGAGAGGGGTTAATCATAAGTGGGAGGCTTGTTCAAGTAAGAAATGCACCCAAGCACCGGTCCACCCACATATGAAATTATCAAAGTAGCGAACGCGAATGAAACAAACATGATGAAAGTGACTAGATGAAATTCTCGTGTGTCCTCAAGAACGCTTTGCTTATTATAAGAGACTGTTCCGGCCTATCCTTTGCAACTAAAAGGATTGGGCTACCTTGCTGCACTTTAGTTACTATTGCTACTTATCACTTGTTACAAATTATCTTGCTATCAAACTACTTGTTACTGACAATTTAAGTGCTTGCAGAAAATACCTTGCTGAAAACCGCTTGTCATTTCCTTCTGTTCCTTGTTGGGTTCGACACTCTTACTTATCGAAAGGATTATGATTGATCCCCTACACTTGTGGGTCATAAGAAGTGTCTTTTTTTAGTGTAAGCAATTCAACAAAACGGATAAAAGCATCATCATCTTTGGATTTTAAAGCTTTGTTAGGAAAAGGCATAAGTATTTAACCCATGGCTCTCTTTCCCTACCATGCTTTCCAGCAACAAAATTTCTTTTATCATATCTATTCTTCTTAGGTGGTGGGTCATCAAACTCAACTTCAGGTTCTATTTCTACCCCATTATCAGTGTCGGGGCACGACACCTATGGGATCCCGAGAGACCCCTTTATGATTCGGCGGGGGGGAGAGGTATATGCAAAGAGCAGAACCAATGATCGACGCGGGAAGTTTTTACCCAGGTTCGGGCCGCTGATCAGCGTAAAACCCTACTCCTGCTTTGTGTTCTTATTGACGTTCTTGAGCCCAGCCTTCAGGAGCGCTCGCAATGAACAGTACGTTCAAAGAGCAGCTACGCATGCAGAATGGGCCGGAAGTTCTCCTCCCCTGTAGCAGTTGCCTTGGGCCTCCTTTTATATGCTGAAAGGGGTCTCCACAGTGGCAAAATGTATGTACATTGAGGTGTAAAGTAGCTATAGGGTATCATACCTAACCCCTGATGGATTAGGACAAGTGCATTTAATGCACCGTGAGGTGTCCGTTTAGGTGTCCTCACTTTCTTGGGGATGGAAAAAGGGGCCATCCCATCAGCACCGCTTAAGCTCTCCTCCACTGGCGCGTTGCCACGCATCCAGGGAAGGACCTAGAATGTCAGACATGTTACTGTGCCGAAGCGGTGGCACAGTGGCAGAATCTCGCCAGGCGCCGAATCTTGCCGGGCGCCAAGCCTTGCCGGACGCCAAGCCTTGCCGGGCGCCAAGCCTTGCCGGGCCCCAAAGGCCATCCCTGCAAGGATCTTGCCGGGGAAGCTGGCCTTCGGATTCCAGCTCTGCTTATCTGCTGATCCTCAGATCTCTGACTTGATGATTTCCTTAATGGCTTGAATCGACCTCGAGCTGATCCCGGCAAGCCTTGCCGCGAGGATGGCTACAACTGCCCGTGCACAAGTACGGGGTACTAGTGGCCCAATACTTAGTACACCGACAGGAGCCCCCGGGCCTAGGCCATACACGAGTGCGAGGCGTTGTTGGGCTAGGCCCAAACAGTGCACGGGCACGCGTGGCAGGGAATTAACTGCTCGTAAATATCTTGTTTTACTGTGGCCCCCACTACGCGCATGGAGCGCGCAACGTGGGAAGTGTGCCAAAAAGGCTGCAACTGCCTCGCGCCTATAGAGGCGCATTCACATTTGGGAATAAAAGAGGCGACCCCACTCCTTCCCCATAAAAAAGGAGAAGTCGTAGAGGCGCGAACCTATTTATCCCCTTCTTCTTCTCAATCTGGCCATCGCCATCGCCTTTCTCCTCTCGAGCTCAGAGCGAAACCTTCTCTTCTTCCGCCCGCTGCTTCCGCTCTCGCTCCACCCCCAGCTTTCGCTCCCGCCGTCGCCATGGCGCCTAAGGCTAGAAAAGGCAAGGGCAAGGAGGCAAAAGCCGAAGTTCCGGAGAGCGAACTGGCGAAGATGCGGAAGAGACTCGTCGTCTTTCCTCCAACACTCGATGCCGAAGGTCTGAAGGGGCGATACCAATGCATGTGGGCGAAGGGAACGCAAGCTCACCCCGCCACACGCGTAATTCCAGGTGCTTGCTCCAAAGATGGATCGGACAGATACCCTTTCTTCACTGCATATTTCTATTGCGGGCTCTGTCCCCCCTTTTCCGACTTCTTCAATGACATCATGTACACATATGGCTTCCGTCTCCTTGATTTCACGCCGAATGCAGTACTTTGCATGTCTATCTTTGCTCATCTCTATGAGAATTTCGTTGGTGTGATTCCCAATTCCGCTCTTTTTCGCCATTATTTTTTCCCTCGCATCCAAAAAGGAGATGCTCTCTCTCGATCTATTGCCTGGATTCCAAAGGCTTGGAATAAAGAAATATACCCAGAGGGGGTTTACCGCGAAAAGTGGGACGAGTGGCAGGCCGAATGGTGCTGGATCCAGGAAGCAGATCCCCATCCTTTTTGTCATCCCCGGCAACAGAAGGTGGTCCGCGGCAAGGATTGGAGCGACCCCGCAGCGGAGGACGAGAGGCTCATAATCGCCACTACCAGGATCCTTCGCCTGAAGGCTGCCGGACTGACGATGGAGATGATCGGCTTCGACTTTCTCCGCCGCCGCATCGCCCCTCTGCAGAATAGGGGAAGGCCAGCTTGGGAGTACAAGAACGCGGCAGATGTCATGAGACTGCGCCCCGGGCTGAACAACAATCTGACTGCCATGCAGCTTGGTGCTCTCCGCCAAAAATTATTCCAGCGCGAAGACAAGCACCGGCTACCGGCAAGGATTGTCCCCTTGTGCAACAATTCTGCCTTGGGGTCAATCATTGCCTTCATGCCGATGTTCAATGCCCACGGCCTTGACCCGACCTGGGTCGAGCCAAGCGAGGAAGAAGCGCAGAAGTTCTTCGACAACTTGACGGAGAAGCCTGTCCGGCAAGAGTCTGATTTTATCCGAGCCACCACTGACCAGGAAGTAGCTTATATTGCTACCAGAGTGGAGGAGGCAAATCTTGCCGCGGAGGCCGGCAACGTTGGCTTCATAGAGTGGGAAGCCAGCGACGCAGAGGTGGTAGTGGAGGCAAAGCCTGCCGAGGAGGACAAGGTTGCCGGGGAAGAAGGCGGCGCAGCCGCTGAGAGCTCGTCCAGCGAAGACACGGCCGAAGAGGAGACGCGAGAAGAGCCCTCGCCCCCGAAGAAGACAAAGCGCGTTCTTCAGAAGGCTGCTTCAGGCATCCCGGCAAGCCAGCCTACTTCGAGCGGCGAAGCCCCCGGCAAGAAAGTGGCCGGCAAGACTGGACCGCGGCAGGGGGCTAGTCAACAGCCCGCGCGGCGCGCGAGGCCCACACCAGTGACCACCGCTGGGGCGGCAGGAGGGTCTCGTACTACCGCACCGGAAGCTGCCCCGACGCCTGCCACAGCCCAGCGGCCTAGGACTCCTCCTCCGCCTCCCCATTCAGACACCGCAACAGAGGTCGACTTCGACATCTCCGACTTTAGTCCAGAGCGAGGTGAAGAAGAGTGAGTACTTGCCACAACCTTTACCTTCCAATTTGCATCAATCTTACTGACTTGCTTGTGTTGTTTCTGCAGTGACACAGAAACCTTGCTGGAGAGGATGACGAAGAGGTCTAGGACTTCTACGGGCGACGAGCCCCCGGCAGGCTCCATGAGCGTGCCAGAAACTGTCATTGTCAACCCGGAGTCTAGTCCTCAACACAGCCCCCAGCGCAGCCCCCAGCACAGCCCCCAGCGTAAGTTCATTGTTCCTTTTCTGCAGACTGGTGCCGAGGCTTTCATTCTTGCCGCTGATATCTTTGGGTTTGCAGGAGAAGAATGGCAACAAGGAGAAGACATCCCCATCGTGCCTCCTTCATCGACTGCTCCGCCCTCAAGCACATCCCCGGCAAAAGATCCTGTCGGCGAGCCCGTCCTGATTGAGGAGGAGCCGGCAAGCACGGACTCCGGCAACCCACCCCCGGCAACCGGAGTTGCCGGGAGAGGCGAAGCCACCTCTCGACAGCTCGACGCAGGTACTCGATCGCCTCAGAGTGCTTGTTATTCTTTTTCTCTTATCTCTTTATCTTTAGTCACTTCAACTTCAACCTCGATCTTATTCTGTCTTCCTCCTTCGCCCTTCAGAGTTCCCTGTGATGGAACACATGGACATCGACATCGTCATCGAGGAGACCGCCAGGGATGCCGCCGCCGAAGCAGACAGGATCGCTGCCAGCGAGGCCACCAAGGATGACGTTGCCGAGGCTGGTGGTGCCCTTGACGGGGAGGCCACCAAGACAGCACAAGAGGAAATCGCCGAAGATCCTGCTGAAGAGGGCGACAGGGAGGCTGAGGACCGCATTGACAGCATTCCTGCCGCAGGAGCGCCAGGCGCTGCATCGGCCACAGAGCCGCCTGTCACTGGTGAGGCGGCCACTGAAGACCAGCCATCAACATCTGGAGGCCCCTCATCCAGCAAGTACCTCAAGGTTGGCGAGAACCTGTTCATCAACTTGCCGGGGACGGCAAGCGCTGGGGCACCAGCCGAAGGAGAAGTTTTCGAAGAAATCATCGCTGCTGCCGGGCTCGAAGTTGTCGACAATCCCAGCACTAGCAGCGGCAAATCTGAAGAGGATCAGCTCCTTCAGGCCATGGGCGAGAACTTCCGCAAACTCCAGGCTCTCCATCGTGCCCGAAAAGAGAAGGCGGACTCCAGAATGGCAGTTGTCGAAGCAGCCGAAGCGGACTTTCAAAGGCGCGTCGCACAAATGCAAATCTGGCACGCCGAGGCCCTCCAAGAGCTGGTTGCCGGCCAAGAACAAGTGAGCCAGCAATGGAATGAGATCCTCCTGAAGCAATCAGATATGAAGAAGGCACATGATGAAGCTGTTCAAAGGATTGCTGCCGAAGATGCTCTCCTGACGGGGCGCCGCGTTGCTCTTGATGCTCACGAAGAAGATCTCACCGCACGCGAGCAGGCGCTCGCCGCCAAGCTTCATAGCAAGGATGAAGACATCGAAAATCTTGTCGCGCGGTGGACCCAGGAGCTAGAGCAGAAACATAAGGAGGCGCTCGAAGCTCTGACTGCAAGTCACGCCGGCAAGCTCAAGGAGGCCATCGATGCTGCCGAAGCTGCAGAGGCCGCCAAGAACGAGCTGAGCGACAAAGTGAAGAGGCTGGAAACAGATCTCGAAGAGCACGGCAAGGAGCTCTCGACGCTCAAGGGGGACAGGGAAAAAATCCTCCACTCCTTGGCGGAGATGCAAGTTGCCCTGTCCGACAAGACCAAGCAGCTCTCCTCTGCGGCTGATAATATTGCGGTTCTGGAGCTGAAGCTGACCACGCTTCAGAAGTCTCTCGAGGCCGGCAAGGCCCGTGAGAAGGCTCTACTCAAGGATCTCCAAGGAGAGAGGAACCTGCTCAAGAGCGCCGCCGCTACCCAAAACGAATACGAGAAGGGAGTGGAGATCTGGACCGGACGCCTCATCGCCACCGCGGAGAAGCTTACCGCAGAACTATCAACCGTGGGCCTATCGAACTTCAAATATTCTTCCGAGGAAAGGATATCTCCAAGTGCCAGGTTGACGATGTTCTTTGAAAGCATCATCAACGCATTGAGGGCGCTCCAGTCCAGCCGGGCGGCCCAACTGGCGAACGAGACTTGCCGGCTTTGCCGGGCCATCCTCCGCAAGGTGCTCATCAAGGTGGTGCACAGCAATCCCGGCATCGACCTCTCCAGCGCACTCGGCCATCTGCCAAAGCATGCGAATGTTGAGGCGCTTGAAGAGTGCATCGCGCCAATCCTTGAGAAGGTGGACTCCATCAAAAGGATCGAAGGCCAGCGCAGGGATTGAGTGCTTCCCTTTTATTCTTGCCGCCATCATCTCATGTAAAAGACAATTAAGTCTCAAGTTAGAACTGCGGCAACTTGTGGATGTAATATAATTTGCCTATGTTTAAGTGCATGCTTGCTATTTTCCTTGTCTGATTCCTTTATGTATGGAGTTCACCCTACGCTTATTGAAAAACATGCTGGCGCGCAACCTGCCGCGAGCGCTGGGTGCGGGACTTCAGCAGCCTGCTGGAGGCGCAGCGGTCGGCAAGTCCCCTTGGTGTTCTAAGTGCAGCCACTTAAATCGTTGAGCGGACTCGAAACAAAATAAGGGCGCAACTGATCACAACAAGGGTTCCTTCGCATGCAGATTTTCCATACAAAAGCCGGAATCGTCCAAGGAAATAACTTGGTAATAAAAGAAAAACTTGCTCTGAGTTTTTAGGACTTAGCTTTCTATCACTGTCCTTCCTCCGGCAAGCATCGATTCTGAACGTCGCCAACTGGTATTCATATCCTCTTCCCCCCCCCCCCCCGCAAATGTGCACGCAGGATCCTTCTGTCTTTTGGGAAAAAGAAAGAAGAGAAAATAAAGGGATGAAACCTTGGCGGTTCGTTAGAACTTACCGGGATCAGGTGTCATACAACATCTTAGACAAACATGCATATATAAATATGAACATGGGAATTCGTAAGGGAATGTACAACACTTAAATTTATTCATCTGCGCTCAGGGTCTGCGCCTGGCTTTGTACAAAGGATCACATTCCTCGCCGGCAAGACTTGTACAAAAGGGTGGTTGCCGGGGGCCCCCGGCAACCGCGCCTTATGGATAGAACTTGCGAAGATGTTCGATATTCCAGGAATTGCTCACTGGAACGCCATCTTCGGTTTCCAGGCGGACAGCGCCGGGCCTGGTGACTCGTACTACCCGATAAGGGCCTTCCCACTTTGGCGTCAACTTGTTTCAATTCTTGGCGGATTGAATCCGTTGAAGAACAAGGTCGCCTTCCTCAAGGCTTCGGGCATGAACTTTGCGGCTATGATAGCGGCGCAAAGCTTGCTGGTAGCGTGCAGCTCGCACAGCAGCCTGAAGACGATTCTCCTCAAGGAGCACGGCGTCATCTTGCCGCAGTAGCTCTTACTCGAGCTCATCATAGGCGAGCACTCGAGGAGATCCGTATATGAGTTCCGTGGGGAGAACTGCTTCCGCTCCGTAGACCAGAGCAAAGGGCGTCTGGCCGGTGGCTCGATTTGGTGTCGTTCTGATTGACCAAAGAACCGCCGGCAACTCATCAATCCAGCATCTTCCGCACTTTTTCAGCCTGTCAAAAGTTCTGGTCCTGAGACCGCGCAACACTTCAGCATTGGCCCTCTCCACTTGGCCGTTGCTTCTCGGGTGAGCAACAGAGGCAAAACAAATCTTGCCGCCAAGGTCCTGGACGTACTGCATGAAGGTGCGACTTGTGAACTGCGTGCCGTTGTCGGTGATGATCCTGTTAGGCACACCGAAACGGCAAACAATTCCCTTGAAGAACTTGACAGCTGACTGCGCTATCACCTTCCTCACTGCTTCCACCTCCGGCCACTTTGTGAACTTGTCGATAGCAACATACAAGTACTCAAAGCCCCCGGCAGCACGGGGGAAGGGGCCCAGTATGTCGAGCCCCCAGACCGAAAAGGGCCAGGAGAGAGGGATTGTTTGAAGAGCCTAAGCTGGCTGATGTAATTTCTTCGAATGAAACTGGCACGCTTCACACTTGGTTACTAGTGCAGTCGCATCCTGGAGGACGGTAGGCCAAAAGAAACCTTGCCGGAATGCTTTCCCGGCAAGCGCTCTTGACGCTATGTGAGAGCCACACATGCCCCCATGTATCTCCGCCAACAGCTCTAGTCCATCTTCCCGAGGAATGCACTTTAATTTCACACCGTTCGGTCTCTTTCTGTACAGGACGTCGTCGACGAACTTGTACATAACAGACCGACGGGCTACTCTCTCTGCTTCTTCCTGCTCCTCAGGAAGTTCACCTGTCTGAAGGAAATGGACAATGTGTTGTGCCCATGCTAGAGCCTGAGGCTCGACAGCTAGGACTAAAGGCATCTCCTCTGCCGGGGGAACGTTTGTCTCGACAACAAGGGCCTGAGGCCCTGCCAGAGCCTGTTGCTCCCCGGCAGGCATGTCGATCCCGGCAACTTCCTTGCCGGCGGCTCCGGGGAGCTCTGCCGGGAAGTACTGGCCAGAGTTCAACTTCCTTCTCTTTTCTTGCCACATCGATGGTGCCACGGATGGTTGAGTCAATCGGAGCACGAAAGTTCCTGGTTCCACATGCAACTTGAGAGTAGCACGCTTTGACAGATCGTCAGCAATATTGTTCTCGGCACGAGGAACGTGCTCCATTTGGAGACCGTCAAAGCGCTCTTCCAATTTCCTCACTTCATCTACGTAGGCCTGCATCAATGGACTTTGATAACTCTTGTTAACTTGCCTGACGACAAGCTGTGAATCGCCTTTGATGACGAGCTTTTTGATACCAAGGTCCACCGTGATCCTGAGACCGGCAAGCAAACCCTCGTATTCTGCAGTGTTGTTGGTCAAACTCTCCCGGGGAAAGTGCATTTGGACTACATACTTGAGGTGCTCTCCGGTGGCTGCGACAAGCAGCACGCCGGCACCGGCGCCTTGCAGTGAGAAAGCCCCGTCAAAGTACATAATCCATTGCTGATCGATTTCCTTGCCGGGGAGAGTTGTTTCTTGAACTTCTTCGTCTGGCGTCGGGGTCCATTCTGCAATGAACTCCGCCAAGGCCCTGCTCTGTATTGTCGAAGTGCTTTCAAACTTAAGGCCAAAGCTGGACAACTCCAACGCCCACTCGACCATCCTGCCAGTTGCTTCTGGATTTTGCAAGATCCGTTGCAACGGAAAGCGAGTGACGACGGTAATCTCATTTGCTTGAAAATAGTGGCGCAGCTTCCTTGAGGCCATAAGGAGGCCGAAAAGCAACTTCTGCACACCAGAATACCTTGACCTAGCTCCCTGTAAAAGAGAGCTAACAAAATAAACTGGGCGCTGCACCATCTTCTTCTTTTGCACGGATTCTTCTGTTTGCGCAGATCCTGTCTTGCCGGGATCAACCCTTGCCGGGGAAGATCTTGCCGCGTCATCCGGCGGTCTTGCCGCTGGTGTTGCTTCCTCATCAGCTTCTCTCTGCGCCACCAGCGCAGCACTAACCACTTGATTTGTTGCTGCCAGATACAACAGCAACGGCTCTTGTGGTTTAGGCGCGACTAGCGTCGGCGGAGAAGAAAGGTATTTCTTCAATTGCAGCGCTGCCTCCGCTTCCGGAGTCCATTTCATTGGACCTGCCTTCTTCAAAATTTTGAAGAAGGGCAGAGTGCGCTCAGCAGATTTGGAAATAAACCTGCTTAGAGCAGCAACACAGCCGGCAAGACGACGCACATCCTTGACGCGTCTCGGCGCTTCAATTTGCTCAATGGCTTTGATCTTGTCGTGGTTCGCTTCGATTCCCCGGCAAGATACAAAGAATCCGAGGAGCTTGCCGGAAGGAACACCGAACACGCACTTCTCAGTATTGAGCTTCAAGTTGATCTTGCGCAAGTTTGCAAATGTTTCTTCTAAGTCTTGAATGAGCGTTGCTTTATCCTTGGTTTTGACCACTATATCATCCATATATGCCTCCATATTTCTATGGAGTTGTGGCTCAAAACCAATCTGGATTGCTCTGGCAAATGTTGAACCAGCACTTTTCAACCCGAAAGGCATTCGTATAAAACAATACGTACCACATGGGGTGATAAAGGCGGTCTTCTCTTCATCTTCCTTTGCCATAAAAATCTGATGATACCCTGAATAGGCATCAGGGAAGGACAGGAGGTCACAACCAGCGGTGGCATCCACAATCTGGTCGATGCGCAGCAAGGGAAAAGGATCTTTTGGACAAGCTTTATTGATATCTGTATAATCGATACAAAGCCTCCATTTCCCATTCGCTTTTCGCACTACAACCGGATTGGCCAACCAGGTTGGATGAAGCACTCCTTTGACCAGTCCCGCCACCTCCAGCTTTTTAATCTCTTCGGCAATGAATTCTTGCCGCTCCAAGGCCTGCTTCCTCACCCTTTGCTTGACGGGCCGTGCATGAGGACAGACAGCAAGGTGGTGCTCAATTACCTTCCTGGGAACACCAGGGATGTCAGACGGTTGCCATGCAAACACGTCGACATTCGCCCGCAGGAAAGCAACGAGCGCGCTTTCCTATTTATCATCTAGGGCGGAACTTATGGTGAAAGTTCCCCCCGTTCCGTCCTCTCTGACAGGCACCTTCTTAGTTTCCGGCGGAGCAGCCTTGGACTTCTTGTTCTTGCCGGTGGAACTCTCTGGTACGTTCTCGATGGAAGCGCAACACTCCGAGGAGGTGCGCTTGCCGTAGTTCGCGCCAAGGTTCCTGCCGGTCTTCTTCTTCCCCCCGGGAGTTCCAGCGGCAGGAGCAGATGCCTTGATGGCAGGTGCTGCCAATGCTTCCCGGTAAAGTTGGTCGGCGCAGATGAGCGCATCCTTCTTATCGGAATGGATAGTGATGACGCTCAATGGCCCGGGCATCTTCAAAACATTGTATGCGTAGTGTGATGCCGCCATAAACTTGGCCAGCGCTGGCCGACCAAGGATCCCATTGTATGACATGGGGATCTTGGCGACATCAAACACCACCTTCTCGGTCCTGAAGTTAAGCTCGCTGCCAAATGTTACTGGCAGCGTGATCTTGCCCTTAGGCTGGGTTCTTCCCGGATTGACCCCTTGAAACGTACCCGTTTCCTCAAGGTCCTCGTCGGGAATCTGAAGCTTTGTGAGCACATCCGGTGAGATTAAGTTTAGGCCGGCCCCACCGTCAACTAACATCTTCGTCACCTTGAGGTTGCGAATTGTTGGCGAGACCAACAATGGCAAACACCCGACCGCAGTTGTGCGATCAGGGTGATCCTCGGCGTCAAAGATGATTGGCGTGCTGGACCACTTTAGGGGCCTACATGCCTCTGGGGACGGCTCTACTGCATTAACCTCTCGCACCCACTGTTTAAGTTGGCGGTGGGAAGAATGCAGCGAGGCACCCCCATCAATGCACATAGCCTCCGTAGCCTTCTGGAATTCCTGCTCACTGGATTCATCATCTTCCTCATCATCATCTCCTTCTTTATCTCGGCCCCGAGCGGGCCGATCCTTCTGCTGCTTGGCCTTGCCGCGGCGACCCCCTCGGCCACCGCATTTCTTGCCGGACCCCTCAGCACCATCTTGGGCCTTCTCCTTGTCTCGCCTCTCATATTCAGCCCTCTGCTTCTCGGCAAGCTGCTCCACTTGCCGGCAATTTTGGAGATCGTGGCCCTTGGTGCGATGGATCTTGCAATACTGCTTGCCGGAGTTCTCCGACTTGTCGGCAGCCGCCAAGGCCTGACAGGAAGGGCACCCGGCAAGATTCTTGCCGGGGTCGCTAACCTTGGCCTTCTTGGCGGCGCCGGGGTTGTTGGATTCCTCGACAGCAAGCACGGCCTTGCCTCCGCGCTTCCTGTTCCGCCGCCGGCCTTTCCTTGACGGGGCCATGGCGTCTTCATCTTCGGAGTCACCTGCCGCGCCAACAGCCTCACCAGGGAGTTTCCTCCCCTCTTCAGCTCAAGCGCACTTGTCGGCCAGAGCATAAAGCTCGGCAATACTCCGGACTTTGTTCATTGCCAGCTCTTCCCGCATTCTGCGATTACGCATGTTCTAGTGGAACGCGCTAATGACAGCGGCAGGATGAACGTCGGGAATGTTGTACTGCACTCGGCTGAACCTCTGCATAAACTTGCGCAGGGACTCGCCCTCCTTCTGAGGGATGATATGCAAATCGCTTTCTTGGCCAGGAGCTTGGTGGCCTCCAAAAAAGGCGCCATCAAACTGATGGCACAGATCTGACAAGGAAGAAATGGAATTCTCCGGCAGATGCATCAACCACGACCTGACGTTGGGCTTGAGCACCAACGGGAAGTAGTTGGCAAGTATCTTGTCATCTTGGCCCCCGACAGCCTGCACCGCAATGGTGTAGATGCTCAGGAACTCTGAGGGATGGGTCTTTCTGTCATACTTCTCCGGGACCTCTGGCTTAAAGGTTCGGGAATTGGGCCACCGGACTTGCCGCAGCTCACGGGTAAACGTCGGAGTCCCTACCTCATAAGGCAGGTCTCCTACGTCCCCTGGCGCAGGCTCATCAACGGCCGGCCCCGCGCGCTTATCAGACTGATAGCGTGCTTCCCGTCGCCGCTCGATGGTTGTTCGAGCGTCCTCTTTGCCTCGTTCCTGGAGAACTAGACGCTGATCACGGCGCATCCGTGGATCGGACGACACCGTGGAAACTTCTTCATGGCGGTCGACTTGCTGATTTGTCGGCCGCCGCTGGTGCCGCGGAGGGGATTGCACTGTGGTTGCACCACCTCCGGTTTTCTCTACATCGGCTCGCGCCGGATCGATGGGCCTCCACTGCGAGGGCCCTGCCTCTTGCGGTCCATCTTTGTTGGCGAAGCCGATAAGGCTCTGGATAGTAGCTCGCCACTCCTCCATCTTCTCCGGGGCGGGAGGAAAATCGAGGAGCAGCTGTGCACGTGCCAAGGCTTCCGCTGGCGTAGGTGGCGGCGACAAGTGCGAGGTACGTGAGGTGCTCTGACTCCTAACCATGTTAGAAGAAGCACCACCACGGTCACGCGACCATGCGCCACCTCCGCCGGCAGCTTGGTGTGCATGCTGGCCCCGCGCATCTTGGGATCGATGCGCAGAAACCTTTTCATGGGGACGCCCCGAACCACCAGCGCCATGACACCGCTCATCTTGCACGACCTGGGTAGGTCGCGAGGCTTGTGCTGGCGCGGGAGCTCCAGCAGGCGCCCTTCGATCTCTCGAGCTCGTTGTGCCACCCGTAGGCAACACAGCCCCATCTCTAGATCCAGCGGCGTGCAGGTTACCACTGCCACTGCGAACGATACCGCTCGCTTGGCTTGGATCACCAGAACGCCGCGGGGGTTCTAGTCCTCTTCCTTCTGCGCCCACACCGTCGCTTGTGCGCGAAGGTGTAGGTAAAACGGACGTGGACGGCTGCGCTGTCGCAGCGCTCTTCTTCTTGGGCGGCATGATGATGAAGATGATGAAGAAACTAGGGCACCGAGCACTAGATCAGGTTCACGCAACCTTCAGTCCCCCTACCTGGTGTGCCAAAGATGTCGGGGCACGACACCTATGGGATCCTGAGAGACCCCTTTACGATTCGGCGGGGGGGAGAGGTATACGCAAAGAGCAGAACCAATGATCGACGCGGGAAGTTTTTACCCAGGTTCGGGCCGCTGATCAGCGTAAAACCCTACTCCTGCTTTGTGTTCTTATTGATGTTCTTGAGCCCAGCCTTCAGGAGCGCTCGCAATGAACAGTACGTTCAAAGAGCAGCTACGCATGCAGAATGGGCCGGAAGTTCTCCTCCCCTGTAGCAGTTGCCTTGGGCCTCCTTTTATATGCTGAAAGGGGTCTCCACAGTGGCAAAATATATGTACATTGAGGTGTAAAGTAGTTACAGGGTATCATACCTAACCCCTGACGGATTAGGACAAGTGCATTTAATGCACCGTGAGGTGTCCGTTTAGGTGTCCTCACTTTCTTGGGGATGGAAAAAGGGGCCATCCCATCAGCACCGCTTAAGCTCTCCTCCACTGGCGCGTTCCACGCATCCAGGGAAGGACCTAGAATGTCAGACATGTTACTGTGCCGAAGCGGTGGCACAGTGGCAGAATCTCGCCAGGCGTCGAATCTTGCCGGGCGCCAAGCCTTGCCGGACGCCAAGCCTTGCCGGGCCCCAAAGGCCATCCCAGCAAGGATCTTGCCGGGGAAGCTGGCCTTCGGATTCTAGCTCTGCTTATCTGCTGATCCTCAGATCTATGACTTGATGATTTCCTTGATGGCTTGAATCGACCTCGAGCTGATCCCGGCAAGCCTTGCCACGAGGATGGCTACAACTGCCCGTGCACAAGTACGGGGTACTAGTGGCCCAATACTTAGTACACCGACAATCAGGTTCATTATTATCATTAGGTGGAGCATCAATATGATCATCATTGCCATTATCATTATCATTATCACTAGGAAATATTCATCACTAGATTGTGTCTCAGCATCAAAAATAGAAATATTATTAGGATTCTCAGTAGTTTTTTGTATAACAAGTTCACTAGAGGCATGCAAAGTTTTATGTCTACTCTTCTTTCTTCCTTACGTGAACTAGGTGCACTATCATTAATTCTCTGAGAATCTTGCTCAGTTATCTTAGGATGACCCTCAGGAAACAAAAGATCGTGAGTGGATTTACCACCTCTAGTGTCTACTCCATAAGTATGCTTATTAAGTTTATTATACATGTCCTTAAACAAATCATGTTTTGATCTAGAAACTTGTTCAAGCTGAGTGTCAACCATAGAAGACTGCTTGCATACACCATTAACACCATTAGAAATACTAACTAGCACATCACTTATTTGCATATTGAAGTTTTGTTGTTTAATGGTACCATTATATAAAATGGCAAAGGATAGTCCTGGTGGTGTATCTGAACATTAAAGCGTCTCGCTAAGCGAGTGGCATAAATACCACCATGGATTTTACCCTTAGTTTTGTTAATGTATAGACGACGTGCAACAATAGCCCCTAGGTTAAAGGTGTGATCATTGTGAAGTGCACGGCGTAAAATGGCGAGGTCAAGGGCACTAAGTATACTGCCCTTCTCCCTAGCAGTCAAACACTTCATGATAAATAAGGCAAAGTAATGCACAAAAGGAAACTGCAGACTAGTGGCTGTAGCTTTCGACACGCCTCTTTCCTCACCCACTGTCAAAGTGAGGAGGAAGTCCTCAAACTCTGCCGGCCAAGGCTCTCTTAATTCCCCATCAGAGGGAATTAGACATATCTCACAAAATTCAGTGAGAGGTACTTGGATATTTATTATAAGGAATATCATCCTCATCAAACCTATAAATAGAGTTTACCTCTACAATCTGTGTCAGAATGTTGAGTCCATGTATTTCTTCAATATGTGGTAGATTCTTAACATCTTCATATTTAATACCTTTCTCCTTCATAAATTTCTTGGTTTCTTACATATCTTCTGGACTAAGGAATAGAATACCTATTTTTTCTTTGGATTTGGCTTAGGAGGTGGTTCAGGAAGTGTCCAAACATCGGCATTTCTCAATAAGTTATTCAATAATTCATGAGCCTGTGCAACTGTTCGTTCCCTGGAAGCACAATCAGCACAACTATCTAGGTAGTCCCAGAAGCATTTGTTTGTCCATTATAGAAAATATCGAGGATTTCATTATTATTGTGAGGATGATTAGGCAAAGCATTCAATAATTGGAGAATCCTCCCCCAAGCTTGAGGGAGATGATGTTCCTCAACTTGTTTAAATTATATATTTCTTGTAAGGCACCTTGTTTCATATGAGCAGAAAAATATTTTCCAAAGAAATAGTAAATCATGACCTGGTGACTACGCACACAACCAGGAGTAAGATTATTAAACCTAGCATCACCCTTTAATGGGAAAGGAAACAACTTAAGAATATAATAATAGTGAATCTTTTCCTCCTGAGCAAACAGGGTGGCAATATCATTCAATTTAGTAAGATGGGCAATAACCTTTTCAGACTCATAACCAAGAAAAGGATCAGAGTCTACCAAACTAATAAGTTCAGGATCAATAGAGAATTCATAATCCTTATCATCAATAAAAATAGGAGGAGTGGCGAACTTAGGATCATGTTTCATCATTTTGTTCATGTCATTTTCTTTAATTATAGCCATGAAAACTTCTATGCCTTTACGAGTATCATAAGCCACAGGATCTCTAGTAAACTCCTCATCAAGAGTGTAACCTTTAGGAATATCGAGCATCTTAGTTCTATTAGGAGTACTAGGTGTAACAGGTGATTCATAGTTTTCAGTAATTTCAGATTCCTTAGCTTTAGTAATATGTGCATCAAGTAATTCACCAAGTGGTACAGTTTCGTTATGCAAAGTAGAAGCATCATCATGAGTATCATCAATAGCAGAAGCACTGTCTATTACTTTCGACATATCAGATTGAATAGCAGGTGGTGGTGTCACAAGCTAACTTAAACAGAAGGTGAATCAAGCGTAGAGCTAGATAGTAGTTCCTTACCTCCCCTCGCCTTAGAGGGTATGATCTTGGTCTTAGAGTCTTTCAGATTCTTCATAGTGAATAGAAATTGCAGCAGATATTTAACTCCCAAGTGAACTTAATAAATAGAGCTATGCTCCATGGCAATGGCACCAGAAAATACTCTTGATGACCCACAAGTGTAGGGGATCCCAACAGTCTTCGAGGGTAGTATTTCACCCAAATTTATTGATTTGACACAAGGCGAGCTAAAGAATATTTGTAAGCCTTAGGAGTTGAGTTGTCAATTCAACCACACCTGAGAAGTAACTTCCTTGTAGAAATGTATTAGTAGCACAGTAATATGATAGAAGTGGAAACAATAGTAGAAGTAGTAATAGTAACAATAGCAGTTTTGTAGCAACTGTAGCAGCAACAATAATATTAACTTGAGCAATAACAATATTATAAAAGCGTAGGCATGGAGTAGCGATGGATATTTGGATGAAATTCATTATGTAATAGTCAAAACCAAGAGTGGTACACAATACCTCCAATTCATCAACCATATGTAGGCATGTATTCTGTATATAGTCATATGTGCTTGCAGAACTTGCATGACATCTTTTGTCTTACCTCCTATGGTATCGGGGTCCTAATGGAAACTAAGGGTAATTAAGGCGCTCCTTTTAATAGAGAACCAAAATAGTGCATTAGCAAATACTGAATACACGAACTCCTCAAATTATAGTCATCCTCGAAGAGTACCCCAATTATTGTCACTTTGGGGTCTATGGATCAGAATAATAATAGGTGCATATAACTTGCAGATAGGATCAAGAACTCGAATATATTCATGGAAACATATAGGTTCAGATCTGAAATCATGGCACTCAGGCCCTAGTGACAAGCATTAAGCATAGCAAAGGCATAGCAACATCAATCTCAGAACATAGTGGATACTAGGAATCAAGCCCTAACAAATTGAATGGATTACACAAAGAATCTCATCCGTATCCATCTACCTCCAGTATGCCTACAATGGAATTCTCACTCCCGATGGTGAGCTTCATTAGGTTGTTGATGAAGAAGGGTTGTTGATGGTGATGGCGATGATTTCCCATCTTTGAAGCCCCGAACGGATTCCAGATCAGACCTCCCGATGAAGAACATGAGGTGGTTGATGGCACCATAATTTACACATCTTTAGAGCTCATTTATTGCACATTATCTACATATAGGAAATTATATCATGTTCCATTGAGCCAATTATATGTCCATATGCATGATTTCCAGTTTTTGTCCTTTTCACCGTGAGCATTGCATAGTATTTATTATTAGTTGGTTTCCATTAGTTCTCTTTGTCTTTGTGTGTCTTTTAGGTGATGCGGACTTCCAAAGCACTTACCACGATGAAATGAGTTCAAACGTTGGACACCTAGGACCCCAGACTTAGCCATTTCGAAGGTGGAAAATGTCATTTTTTTTTCAAAGTGCTCCAAATCAAGATCTAAAACTAGAAATGGATCGGCGTTGTTCATACGAATCCAATGAGCTCAAGAACGTCAAATTTTGAGTTCGTATGAAGAAATGGCGACCGTTTTACCAGAAGAGGTGAGAACAAAAGACGGTGTTTCATACGACTGGTGCTGGTCGTTTAGGCGCCCGTATGGAGTCGAGACAACATCTAAAGTTGCCTCCTGTGACGGGATTCTTCGTGGATTTCATCCCCATTTGTTCCCACTACTCCCTTGGCCTTCAAGGGATGATTTGGGAGAGGATTGGGCTCATCTAGAGCCCTTGGATCAAAGGAGAGATGCCACATCAAGGGAGGAGACCATGGAAGAGCTCTTATATAAGCACCATCAACCCTAGCCACCGCCTCCATCATCATCTTTGTCATTCGTCATCTCATCTCCAAGTCCAGCCACCATCCACATCAAGACACCATTGTTTCAACCTTGAAGGAGACTGGAAGGGAGCCTCCCCGGTGGGGTGCGGCCATGGGCCGCTGCCGCCATGCCGTTGTCATCACCATCATCATCCATGCCGCCGCCATCACTATCACCATCCCTTCTTCCTCCTCCATCATGATCTTCGTGATGGGTTATAACAACTCTTGAACCCCCTTACACGTGATGTTATTTGAGTAATTGTTGGCTATGGGTCGGTCAATTAGTAAGTGGTTATTTGATATGTGTTGTCTAATTATGCATGTTACTTTGTGTTGCATATTTACCTCTGGTAATTTAGTGATGGGAGATATCCTATCCATTGGTGTAGTTGGAGACATCCAATTCCCCATGCCACACATGAAGTATATGAATGGTTGTGGAAACTGATAAACCTGCAATGTGATAGGCGCAAATATCTTAAGGGGAACACGATTGTTCTAGGAGCACGGTTGTCCATAGAACTTAATGCCTTTGTTCGATCGTCAAACCACCAGGACCTTAATATCTTTGCATTAGCCGCCTCAGGTATGGAACAAGAAGTAGGATGAATGAGTCATCTCAATTGAGAGATAATGTTATGTGAGGGACCGCCCACCAGAAGTAGACCACTATATCCTATAATGCAGGTACTGACTTAGTCACAACATGGCATAGTCATAAAACCCGAACTCTATTTCGAGTACTTAGTTTAATTCCTTGTTTTTATCATTCCCTAGCAATTTACTTAAGTGAGCTATTTCCAAACTCCATTTTGGGTGTGAGCGTGCACTACTGCAGGATGGTCCAAACGCGACACTACAATCAGAGACCCTTTGACGAAACTGTGTGCGATGCATTAATCACAAATGGTCATGTAATAAAATCGTCAAAAAGATACAAAATGTTTGCGATAGCGGAGACAACAAACACATTTCAGATTATAGTTGCATGTGCGATGCGTGGCATACAGTTCACTCGAATGAACTATTTGCAATGAGCTTAACAACAGAAACGGGCAGCCAGATGAAGGTGTGTGAGATATACGGCATACCGTTCACCCGGATGAACTGTTTGTGATTAGGTAACACAACAGAAATGGTCAGGTAGATCAAGGTGTGTGTGCGATTGACGGCATACAGTTCACTCGGATGAACTGTTTGCGATTACGCAACACAACAGAAACGGTCAGCCAGATCAAGGTGTCTGCAATTAATGGCATACACTTCACACGAATGAATTGTTTGTGATTAGCCACAACAAACAGAAACAGTTAGACCGATCAAGGTGTACACTAGACGGGCACACATTCTAATTAAAAGAAGCGTGCGCGATGGTAATAATGAGCGTGCACGGTTGATGGAACAAGACATGCTGACATCACCTATTGCGGTGCACCCTATGGTGCAAACGCCACGTACGCGGCCGAGAACGTGTGCCCACGTTACGCCATCCGAGAATCGTGCCGCACTTCGAAACTAGAACCCTTAATAAATTTTGAGCTTGTGTCCCATCACATTCCAAATTACTACCATGCTATATTTAATCGCAAACCTGTTCACACCGATCAAAACCTAAACGGTTTCCCACTTAGGAGCATATTAGTACTCGGTTATAAATACTACCTACTCCAAGATGACTGCACATTCCTCCTCAACTCCTCATCCACAAAAATAAACAAGTCTTTCATCGTCATTCCCTTGCGTCTGCCATGGCCCGCATGAGTTCTGGGTCAAGAAATTAATACCAGGGAGAGGCGAGCATGGAAGCAGAAGCACGAGAGATGTCCCGCCTCACAGCGAAAGCAGCCGACATGTCCCGCCGCGCCGCCGTAGTAGCACAGAGGTCCCGCCGCACTATCAATGCAGCAGACTGGTCCGGCCGCACCGTGAAAGAAGCAGAGATGTCCCGCTGCACCGCGAATGCAGCAGAGAGGTCCCCCCCGCGCCGCGCTGGCCTGGGAAAATGTCTCGTGGGCAGGCGAGGCCTCTCACAGGCGCATGCGCGCTATGCTTGATGACTTGATGGATCGGATCTCCAGCTGGATGAAGCTACAGGACGAGATGAATGCCTCGTTTGAAATTGCTACCGGCGTCATCCGGGGACTAGGGAAGGACAAGGTGAAGCTCCGCACCAAGCGCGACCTGCTGAGGGCAAAGATCACTGGAAGGGCGAAGGAGCACGAGGAGACCACTACCTTGTTGAAGAGGACGGGCGTCATCATCAAGAAACTTATGGACGAGAATGCCATGCTCTGCATCGAGCGCAAAAGGCTGGTGGAGGAATCCATGGATGCTGCCAAGCAGCGTATTGAGGACATGAAAGAGATCATCGCCGCTCGCCACGAGATCTTGTCTCTGCGGCCTGCAGCAACACATCAAGAAAGTAGAGATCAGCGAGCCAGATCGGTGTCTGCGTCTTCCTTCTTCTTTTGCCCTTGTGTATTTCGGGCGTTGCCGCATGTGGCATTTTTAATTATCTTCCTAAATATGTAAGACAATTATTATCCACTGTCATCGTCCTTATATATTCATATCCATCTTGCTATAAGTCACAGTCGATGCTATATGTCCGTCAGATTTTACATCGTGATCCGTGCAACATTTTCTTTTTAGATTTTTTTTTCTCTCTTAAATCTCAGTCGAGTGAGACATAGACACGCCATAAAACGGGGGCTTGGGCACCATTAATGGAGACATTGGGTGAGAGGTGGGTGGCGGATGGAGGCCAAAGGGCTCTCCTCCTGATAAGCACATGCAGGGGTCTGATTACATGCCTCCCGTACTCAAATAGCTACCCCGCACGGCGCCTCCTAGCCAATAAAAAAAGGGCGCATGGCGGCACGTAAATGGTAAGTAGAACACCCACGGTTTCAATAATACTTGTGTTTCCGATTGTAACATGAAAGAACTTGTTCCAAAATGACTTTGTTGGTTGTTAATGTGTGCGCCTTCGCAAATCGGACAAAAAAATTACCACAACATGTTGGTGCCATGTCATGACACCATGCCAAGTTTCATGATTTTCAGGCATGTTTTGAATTTACAGGAATTTAAAAACCAAGTTTCTTGATGTTTCCGGCCGAGCCACGACGTCCAAATGTTTGAATTCCATTCCCATTTCTTGCATGGGACCTGGAAATTCACGCAAATACACATAAATGATTTTTCAACCAACTTTGGCGCATTGGAGCATGTGCTTGTAGTTCAAGTTTGAATTATGTGCATTAAATGCCTAGAAACTCAATTAATGTATAAAAAAGGCCAAATGAACATGGAATAATTCCAAAATTTAGCACGAAACTCCTATTGGTCTATGTTGCCTCTGTAAAAAAATCAAGGCGGGAAAAGGTAGTGTATGTCGTTTCGCACACAAAGGTGACACGTTCCCTCTCGGAACCACGAGCCTTCTTGAGAGAAGCTCCGGTTTGCAAGAAGCTTATACCAAAGCTTGTCCCAATTCGGCCAAAAAAATTACCACAACATGTTGGTGCCATGTCATGACACCATGCCAAGTTTCATGATTTTCATGCGTGTTTTTGGATTTATAGGAATTTAAAAACCAAGTTTCTTAATGTTCCCGGCTGAGCCACGACACCCAGATGTTTGAATTTCATTCCCATTCCTGCATAGGACCTAGAAATTCCCCAGGGACACACATGTAATTTTTCAACCAACTTTGGTGCACTGGAGCATGTGCTTGTAGTTCAAATTTGAATTATGCACATTAAATGCCCTGAAACTCAATTAATGTAGAAAAAGGCCAAACGAACCTGGAATAATTCCAAATTTTAACATGACACTCATATAGTTCTATGTTGCCTCTGTAAAAAAATCAAGTGGGTGGGAGGCAGCGTATGTCATTTCGCACACAAAGGTGACACGTTCCCTCTCGGAACCACGATCCTTCTTGAGAGAAGCTCCGGTTTGCAAGAAGCTTATACCAAAACTTGTCCCAATTCGGCCAATTTTTTTACCACAACATGTTGGTGCCATGACATGACACCATGCCAAGTTTCATGGTTTTTAGGCGAGTTTTGGTTTTACAGAAATTTAAAAATCCAAGTTTCTCAATGTTCCCTGCCGAGCCACGACACCCAGATGTTTGAATTTTATTCCCATTTCTTGCATGTGACCTACGAATTCACCCAAGGACACACATGTGATTTCTCAACCAACTATGGTGCACTGGAGCATGTGCTTGTAGTTCAAATTTGAATCATGCACATTAAATGCCCAGAAATTCATATAGTTGCATGTTCACCGCAGATAAATGTTATTGCAATTCAAACACCATCCTTTCCCTCTGTAACACCATTTTGTCTTTCAAAATAGAATGAAAAAAATCAGGTATACCACAAATAGTTTACTAGTAAGAACCGTGTGGGATGCGATATAAAATATCTTGGCACACCGTCTTGCCTGGCTTACGCAGGAATCTTCGTCGTCTACAATCCACCGCTCGCGCTTGAACCACACTTGCGCACCAGTTTCTCACGGCATCGAGCAAAATTTTTCTGCCACCGCGAAAATATCTATCTCCCCGCCCCCCCCCCCAAAAGCCACATTTCCACTGTTCCTCCTTGTTTTCCAAGTTCAAACCTTCACTGCTACTTACTGGCAGTGCCGCCTCCTCACCGGCGACCCTTCTTCTTGCAGCGCCGCCTCCTCGTCGGTAACACTTCTTCTTGATGCGCGGCCTCGTCGATATGGTCAAGTAATCCACACCCCACCCACACCACCCTCCTCCTTCCCCATCCCACATGCCCCAACCAACGGCGCGACACCTTCTGCCCAAATTACTGCCCCGGCCTCCAATTAAGCGCCGCCCACAGTCATTTTTCATGTAGTATAGTGTGGAGCTTAGTAGCATCTCGCAACAGAGAAGCAAAATCATGACCGCACATGCGGACGAGGTCGTGATGGCTGCCATGCGTGCTGACCGCCAGATCTTGGAGGAGCACCTCGTCTTCGAGGCCACCGTCGACACCGCCACGTGGTTGTCTACTTTAAAATATAGTTCGTGCTATTTTCTCGAGGCCATCCCCAGTGCCTTCTAGTGATTTGTCCTCTGTAATGTTAATATGCAATCTGATAATCTGAAATGTAATTATCAGTTAACAGTTTGGTCCAACAATTGCTACATTTTGTAGTGGTTCTCAACCATTCTTGGTTTCGTTAACTGTCTTATCTTCTAGTATATGTTCTATTCTGCAATGTCGTGCTCAATTAACTGTTTTGGTTCATTTGTTCTGCTCTCCAGTTATTTGCAATTTGAGTTTCATTTGTTGTGGGTACAATTTTGTGTTGTTATGCATGTGAGAAATAAATCAAATTTGGATGTACTCAATACACGAGAAACATATATAATTGCTCTATTTCCAAGTTGTTTAGCATGCTTGGTTAGGTTAACTGGCTTTTCCATGCGTCTCGAGTTAATATGTTGGATCTGCAATTTGTTTATTTTTCATTAACATATTCTACTGATAGTATGGCAACTCTAAGTTAACCTGATCAAGATCTTCCTTATATGTGTTGCAGGGAAACAATGGGAGGCACTGCGGTTTACCATCGAGGTTTGTTCATGCATGGTCCTTTCGCTAATAGCACATTATTGTGCAGTTGCAGGAATCATTCTAATATTTAGGTTTCTTACAATTTGGTCTTGCACATGTAGGTCCTGCTATCAGAGGCTTATACCCACTGTTCGACCCATTTTGCATATGGGGAAATGAGATGTCCATGAATATCAGTCAAGTCAAGAAACTCAGAAAGATTGTTAGGATAAAGAAACTTGTGACGAATAACAGCAAGATCTTTGTTTCACAATGAAGAAGACATCAATCAACTACAGGATGGTACTAACTCTTTTACTTTGTTTTTCCCCTTGTGCCATTTCAAAATTAACAGCGATTTATGCATATCTTTGTTTTCAGTACTTTCCAAAGCAGTTCATCAATGATTACCTCTCAAACCACCTGCATGGTCAAGAGGCGAGGAAGGTATTCATTCAACACCCGTGGTACAATATTGAAGTCTTCCTCAAGCGGACGAAGGCTGGGCGGGCAATTATCCATAGCCACTGGCCTAAAGTTGCAAGGACATTCAACATCACTGAAGGCTTAATATTCGCCTTCCGCTTCTGCAGTTACCCAGATGAGATTCATCTGTCTATTTACCGTGTATGCTGCTACTTTCCAAAGGCTTTCGATGTTGTATGTGAAACTTGGTGCTGTTGTGTAATGGCGTTGCTAGCTATATCCATATATTGTGTAACTAAGTGCTGAAGCTATCTGATGTAATTCGATTATGAAATCCTGGTTGCCGTTATACGGATATGAAATATATGGTGTGTTTTATAAGAAATGTCATTTTGGTTACAACATGGATTATCAATAATAGGCCAATTACCCTGCTTATTGGGGTTTTCTATTGCAGACGGTTTCTCTGACAACACCGTGGGCGATGAACTCAAACAACCCACACGGTTTCTAGAAAGTAGGCGTGTTGGATCAATTAACAATCACACACGGCTTCCGCCAGAGAATTGTTTGCGTTGGACCATGTTGCACAAACATTTCCACATAAAAAATTGTGTGTGATATACATACGAACGGAAACGTTTTTCTAGGATTCACTATGTGGGATGTACATACGAACGGAAACGATTGGGCCTGTATAATTGTCTCTGATGCCTCGCCCGATCGCACACGAGCTCATTTTGCCTCGGGTGTGTGATCGGAGGGCCTATCCCCGACGGTTTCTGGCTCGCGTGGGAAGGACCCCCCTATCGCACACACTAACTAGGCGACGGTTTAAAACTCTGTCGCGGAAAGGGTGTAAAAAAACGTTTGTATAGGACGTCTTTGCACAAGTGGTGGTTGTGTTAGTGAAAACAAAGCTGCGGGGATTGTAGTGCCATCCTATTTGCTCCCTGTGGGATCGACAAACCTTACTTATCATGAAATTGCTACATAGCCTTGTGCACTTGCAGGTTATCAAGCTTTTTCTGGCGCCGTTGCCAGAGAGCATAGCACTTGGCTATTACTTTCCCATTCACATTTAGTTTACTTTTGTTCATTGCAAAAATTTGCTCATCATGTCTTCTGAGATGTCTAGACAGGAAAATCCGGAATGGAGGAGAAGACAGACAATATTCCACCTTTGGCTATCAACGATGACAAGATAAAAGAATGGATAGCGCTACTAAATGAATGGGCATCGATTCCATGTGATGAGTACTTTGTAGCGTGCAAAGATTGTAAAATGGAAGGGCACTACGCTTATCAATGTAAGTACACTGTTGATCCTATACTAGCAAATTATAATAGGTGTGATAAATGCAATGCTAGTATTGAAGTTCTTTAGTTAGTACTTTATTATGGTGTCGATGAAGTTTTACATTACATAGGAGACGCATGGATAAATGATATGGTGCTTGGTAGAGCTTATAGGAAATTGCATCCTATTCACCATGCTTGCAGATATAATTTCCACGATAATGCTTTGGTGATGCCTATTCCAGAGAGGTTAGCCACCTCGAAAGAAATGAGCCTTTGCAGGACTTGTGGAAGGATGAGAAAAAGGATGCAAAAGAAAAAGCTAGCAGCACCCCTAGATACATGGTTGCAAGAAATGGTAAGAGAACATTTATTACATATATATATATATATAACTTGCAACAAACAAAAGGGGATCATGAAGAATAAATTATCAGGGATGAACAAGTGTTCCTGGAAGAAGAAAACCTCATGGAAGAATAAGTGGATGAAAGCCCACCTCCCACTCCCAAGTGTAAACTTTTGCACACACTAAGTGAGTTCTTCGATGACGCAACTATCAAGAAGAGCATAAATTCTAGGAATAAATTAGAACTACTAGAATTTTTAAATACATGTGCATATATGCTATGTTCTATGTATGAAGTTTCTTGTAGATGTTTTTTGTCTCCAAGACATCTTGACTTTCAGTGCACAAAAACCTATGACGAGGTGGTAGCACACTACAACAATAGTAAGAATGCCACCGAGGAAATCAAGCGGTATGTGTTAAGCACAAGTGCATGGATATTATCTTCAGAGATCGAAGCTGTTCAAGCTTGCAGGCAAGATGAAATTCCTGATTGGATACATTACATGGTGGATTCCACCAATTATTATTGTTGAGAATATATTTCCGAGAAAAAAGTTACTAACATGAAGGAACAAGAGTATGATGATGACCCTAGTTTGGATGAACTTGAAGCTAATGAACTTGACTTGCAGGATTGTCACCCTCTGGTCGAGACATCTGGTGTTAGCAATGGTGTGAACTAGAGAAGGAAAATACTTTTTATTTACATGTGCTAATGTCCAACTATGCTTTGTTGGATGATTTTCTTATGCAGGGGAAACTGTCGGTGTCAATACAGGCTGATCTCGGGTAGGGGGTCCCGAACTGTGGATCTTGGATCGATGGGGAACAGTAGACGTGGGACACGATGTTTACCCAGGTTCGGGCCCTCTCTAAGAGGTAAAACCCTATGTCCTGCTTGATTATATTGCTTGTGTATATGGGGATTACAGAGTAGATCTACCACAAGATCAGACGAACTAAACCCTAACTAGTAGGATGGCGATTGTTCTTCTAGCCTCTTTGGACCAAACCCTCTGGTTTATATAGACACTAGGGGTACTAGGGTTTACATATAGTCGGTTACATCAAGGGAACGCCGGATCTTCCGTCTTGACTTGGAGCACACACCAAGGCACAAAAGGTCTTCGGTCCGGACACAATGCGGCCCAACAGTCCGACCCATGAGAGATAAGCCGGCCACCCGAGGACCCCCTAGTCCAGGAGTCCCTCAGTAGCCCCCGAACTTGCCTTCAATGCCGGAGCCCACAACTGTCGATCGCCCCGTGATTCCAAAGTCTTTGGCTTGCGAGGCAAGTTCCTCATCTTCACTCTGTTCGGCTCACTCCAACAATTTGGTTACCGATGACTTCTTGATCTATCAAATTGTGGCGGGCCCCCACCATTAACTTCGTCAAGGGCAGCCCTTGATTTTTGCGTATCTACTAGAAGGTGAGCTGTCATGGGAAACCATGGCCACCTATGGGGCCATGAGCCCCTTGTGGTTCGGCAGGGGGATGAACACATTGCACAAAGAGCGGAGAACGTCGCGTAGCACGGCAAAGATCACACGGATAATTTTACCCAGGTTCGGGCCGCCGCGAGGCGTAAAACCCTACTCCTGCTTTGGTGGATTGATGGTGGATTGTGGTGGAAGCACAACGTTATTGCCTGACAGGGTTGCCTCGGGGCGAGAGCAGCTACGCGCGTACGAGTGTACAAGGGTTCGAATCCTTTCTTTGGTTGCCATGTTCATCCTTTTATAGATCAAGGGGTCACCACAGTGGCAAATCAGTCATTGTGTACTATTTAGATAGCAAACAGTGCTATCATACCTAACTCTGCAGACAGGGCAGGGCGCATTAAATGCGCCGCTTAGTGTCACATCATGGCCTGCCCGGCACGCCTTGCCGGGCTGTTCGGACACCTTCTCTCCTGTCTGCATGACACATCGCTGGACGGGTGTCATTTGGAGGTGATTTCTATAGGAAGTGGCTGCCATGTGGCAAAGAATAGCCACTTGATCACTTTGGGGCTTGACACCGCACCGATCGATGACTTGGGTCGTTGTGCGGTGGTGCGGTGGAGTCTTGGCGGGATGTTTTGCCTTCACAGGACCCGGCAGGCCTGCCGGGATGGTCTTGAAGCTTGCTTCCGGGGCAACCTTGACCTTGCCAGGCTCGCCTGCCTGGCAAGGGAGGTTTTCCCTTAGGGGTGTCTTGCTCCTTTGGCTTGACTTGGTCTTCTTGATCTGCACTCTGATCCTTCAAAGAGCTGATCTCTTGTGCTTGGTCTGGTCTTGGATGTTGTAATATTGATCTTAGGCCTGTGCACGGTCTGGGCAACACACCCAGGGTTTGTTGCACCGATAGGAGTCCCCGGGCCTGGCCCGAATGCGCTGCCGGGAGTCGTCGGGGTAGGCCCTAACCAGTGCATAGGCGAGAAGGGTAGTAGTTGCTTGTCCCTTGAGATCTTCTTTGCCTCTTCATTAACCTGAGTCCAGGTCAGTTTCTGGTTCTCCCGTGCACCGCGTAACGCCAATTGTGGTAGGGCCACTTTTGTAATGGCCCGTGAAAGACATTAACTCATGGGTGAGTAACTGCCAATTCACTCTTCCCACCATGCCCTTATCCTTAGCCATGTATGCTGCATGCATTGACTGGTGTAGGTAACGGAGGCGCGTGGTGCGGGAGAGCGTTAAGGCAGTGGCCCGGCCTTCTCGGATTGGTGGAGGAGGACGGTGGTTGCCCGCCGAGGGGTCGGCTCCCAGCCCCAGCCCACCTATAAAAGAAGGGGGTGGGAGGAGAAGTGGGAGTATCCATCCACACACCCCTCCTCCTCCGTTTTCTGCTTTCTTCTGGGGTATGCTGAAAAGAAGAGTCCAGGGCCAGGCCCTGGGCCCTAGCTTGGGGTTGATGATGCCGAACGCTTGTGTCGATGCTTGGGGAGTAGAAGAAGGATGCGTGCAGGCCTCCGAGGGGCGTGCGGGCGATGCGGTCGTAGCACCGGAGGTAGAGACTCCGGTGCGCTCGTCGCCGGGCCGCCCGGGGCTTCAATTTTAGTGAGGGGCAACGCAAGCGACACCACGCCGGAGCCCACAATGGATGCGAGGCGTGGTAGTCGATTGTGGCCTATTGCCCCTTTCCCTGTGATGTCGGAGGGAGACCATAGAAGTGGTTCATCATTGGTAATGGCAGATCCCTCCTTTCTGGGTACTGTCTGTCCGGCGCTCAGGCGGGCTCCTTGTCCCCATGCTTGTTTCTTCACAGGGCGGCAACCTACTATCTTCGGGTCGTTGGAGATGACCAAGCTCTCTGTGGAGCCACCCGGAGCGCCTGGTGTCTGCCCTGGCCGCCGTGGTGGGGGCTTTAAGCAACAATGGTGAGGAAGGTGGCGGCAACCCACGACACGTCAAGAGCGAGGACGACCGCTCCGACGAGGCGTGCTTGCTGGCAGCACCATCATCACCGGCTGGGCCTCCGGCAGCGTCACCATCCTCACCTGCCCTCCGGTTTCTTCCTCCCAGCCCAGGAACGGTTCCATCCTGATCCTGGGGAGGCGCCGAATCCCAGCCGGGCCTTCCCTCCATCTTCTTCGTCTCCCTTCTGTAGCTTCAAAGAGGGGGAAAACAGAGCAAAGGCATTACGGGGCACTTATCTTTTTTCAATCTAAAATATGTAGGCACTTGCCAAACTTTAGTTCAAATTATGTAATTTCCTTTATCCATGTTTGTGCTCTGTAAGATCTGCACTTGTTGGTCAGCATATTAATGAAAAAGATAGACCTTGCCGGGCACTTATGCATGTAACATGTCCATGCAGAGGTAGAATGCCTCTATACACTCAAGTAAACAAGTTTTCCCCGGCAGGCTATCCTGCCGGTACCCTCAGTTTGCTGCCACGGAGCTAGGCCTGCCGCGCACAAATCGTAAAGAGGGACCAGCCCCCCGCCAAACCTTCTCGCCAAAGGCCACTACAACCGCCCAGACCGAAGCAACGTTCGAGTCAAGGGATGGGAGCACCTAAGTTTTGAAAGTGGCGAGGTTTTCTTATGCACAAGTTTTTTCTTACAGAACATGTACGGATAAGAGAGAGAACTTATCTGTTTGGGCTTGCCGGGGATCGCAATGTAGGCTTGTCTTCTCTTCTCCTCTTCGGGACCGAATCCACGGTAGGAGCCTGCAGTTTAGTGCAGATGAAAAAGATGCCTCATGCGATCTTATCTACATGAACATGATATGCTCATGATATGCTTATGCATGCATGCAATTTGTTGGGGGCACCCAGTGCTTCATTTATTTCTCTATTGCTCAGGGTCTGCACCTGGCTTTGTACAAGGGGTTACATGCAACAGAGGCAAGGCCTGTACAAAAGGGTGGCTGCTGGGCAGGGCCCGACAGCCGCGCCTTACGGGTAGAACTTGCGGAGATGCTCAATGTTCCATGAGTTTTGCAACTGAATGCCATCTCCAGTCTCCAAACGAACTGCGCCATGTCTGGTGACTCGTACTACCCGGTAAGGGCCTTCCCACTTTGGCGTTAACTTGTTTGTACCCTTGGCGAACTGAACGCGCCTAAGGACAAGGTCGCCTTCCTCAAAACTCCGGGCATGAACCCTGCAGCTGTGATAGCAACGCAGGGCTTGCTAGTAGCGTGCAGCACGCGTAGCAACCCGGAGACGGTTCTCCTCGAGTAGCACAGCGTCATCACACCGGTGCTATTCCTGCACTACTTCATCGTAGGCAAGTACTCGAGGTGACCCGTAAATGAATTCCGTAGGGATAACTGCTTCTGCCCCATAGACTAGGGAGAAAGGAGTCTGCCCGGTAGCTCGATTTGGTGTCGTTTTGAGGGACCAAAGAACCACTGGCAGCTCATCGATGCACTGCCTGCCACACTTCTTCAGCTTATCAAATGTTCTGTCTTGAGTCCTCGCAACACTTCAGCATTCGCCCTCTCAGCTTGCCCGTTGCTCCTTGGATGAGCAACAGAGGCGAATGAGATCTTGCTTCCGAGGGCATGAACGTATTGCATGAAGGCGTGGCTCATGAATTGGGTACCGTTGTCGGTGATGATTTGAGCAGGGACTCCGAAGCGGCACACCAATCCTTTCAAGAACTTGATAGTTGACTGAGCAGTCACCTTTCTCATGGGCTCTACTTCCGGCCACTTTGTAAACTTGTCGATTGCGACGAACAAGAATTCAAAGCCCCCGGTAGCACGGGGGAAGGGGCCCAAGATGTCGAGCCCCCAGACCAAAAACAGCCATGACAAAGGTATTGTCTGAAGAGCTTGCATAGGCAGGTGGATATTCTTGGAATGGGACTGGCAGGCTTCACATTTGGTGAACAACTCAACTGCATCTTGGAGGGCTGTGGGCCAGTAAAATCCTTGCCGGAAGGCTTTTCCAACCAGAGCCCTCGATGCAATGTGTGAGCCACACATACCCTTGTGTATTTCTGCCAGCAGTTCCTTTCCTTCTTCCCGGCAAATGCACTTCAATTTCACACCGTTGGGCCTCCTTCTGTACAGCGTGTCGTCAATAAACTAATACATACTGGCCCTCCGGGCTACTCTTTCAGCTTCTTCTTGCTCTTTGGGAAGTTCTCCAGTTTGGAGGAAATGGACTATGTGTTGTGCCCAAGTTGGAGCCTGAGGCTCGGCAACGAGGACTAGCGGCACCTCCTCATTCGTGGGAGTGCATTCCTCGACCGCGGGGACCGGTGGCCTGGCGGGAGGATGCAGCTCAGCGACCGAAGGGGAGTTGTTCCCGACAAGTTCTCTGTCGGGAGCCCCGGAAGGTTCTACCGGGAGAGGCTTGCCGGAGTCCAGTTTCCTCCTCTTTCTGGCCATTGTCGTCGGAGATACGGAGGGCTGAGTCAGATGGAGAACAAAAGTCCCTGGTTCCACAAGAAGCTTTTGCGCAGCGCACTTCGACAGATGATCAGCAATGCTATTTTCCGCAGGGGGTACGTGCTTTGTTTGCAATTCGTCAAAGCACTCCTCCAACTTTCCCACTTCCTCAACGTATGCCTCCATCAATGGACTTTGGTAATCTTTGTTGACTTGTCTCACCACAAGTTGCGAGTCTCCGCGGATGATCAGCTTCTTGATCCCTAGTTCTGTAGCAATCCTGAGCCCGGCAAGGAGCCCCTCGTACTCTGCAGTATTGTTGGTAGCCTTCTCCCGGGGAAAATGCATCTGGACGACGTACTTCAGGTGTTCTCCAGTGGGGGAAACGAGAAGCACGCCAGCCCCTTCACCTTGTAGGGAGAAGGCACCATCGAAATACATGATCCATTCTTTGGGCGCTTCCTTGCCGGGAATAACTGTCTCCAACACTTCTTCATCAGGAGTTGGCATCCACTCTGCAATAAACTCTGCCAATGCTCTACTCTGAATAGTTGATGTGCTCTCAAACTTCAAACCAAAGCTGGATAACTCCAAGGCCCACTCCACTATCCTGCCGATAGCCTCAGGGTTTTGGAGTATCCATTGCAAAGGGAAACGGGTGACAACCATGATCTCGTGGGCTTGGAAGTAGTGGCGCAGTTTCCTTGAGGCCATGACAAGGCCAAAAATAAACTTTTGCACGCCAGAGTACCTGGATCTAGCCCCCTGCAATAGGGAGCTGACGAAGTACACTGGGCACTGCACCACCTTCTTCTTTGCCACAACCTTGGGGCTGCCTCCGCTGCCTTGCTATTCTCTGTCTTGATCTGCATCTGACCTTGCTGATGTGTGTTCACTTTCGTCCCCGGAGGGGACACTGGTTGTGGCTGCCGCTTCATCCACTTCCCGCTGTGCCACCAGTGCTGCGCTAACCACTTGATTAGTTGCCACCAAGTATAGCAACAATGGTTCTTGTGGTTTCAGAGCGACCCAAGTGGGCACAGAGGAAAGGTAGGCCTTCAAATCTTGCAGTGCAGCGTCTGCCTCTAGGGTCCACTCCACGGGTCTTGCCTTCTTCAAGATTTTGAAGAACAGCAAGGCATGCTCGGCAGACTTGGAAATGAATATACTAAGCGTGGCAACACATCCAGTCAAACGCCTCACGTCCTTAACTGTCTTGGGTGCTTGAATCTGCTCGATAGCCTTAATCTTGTCGGGGTTGGCCTCTATCCCCTGGTGGGACACAAAGAAGCCAAGTAGCTTGCCGGAAGGAACGCCAAACACACACTTCTCCGGGTTTAACTTCAAGTTGATCTTGCGCAGATTAGCAAACGTCTCTTCCAAATCCTGAATGAGGGTTGATCTGTCCTTGGTCTTGACCACAATATCATCCATGTAAGCTTCAATGTTTCTGTGCAACTGTGACTCAAAACCAATCTGGACTGCCCTTGCGAAAGTGGATCCGACGCTCTTCAACCAGAAAGGCATCCGTACGAAGCAGTATGTACCACACGGGGTGATGAACATGGTCTTCTCTTCATCTTCCTTGGACATAAAGATCTGATGATATCCAAAGTAGGCATCCAGGAAGGAAAGCAGGTCACACCCGGAGGTGGAATCCACAATCTGGTCGATGTGCGGCAAGGGAAATGGGTCCTTCGGGCATGCCTTGTTTAGATCCGTAAAATCTATGCACAGCCTCCATTTCCCGTTGGCCTTGTGTACCACCACAGGATTCGCTAACCATGTCGGATGCAATACTCCTCTGACCAGACCAGCTGTCTCAAGTTTCTTGATCTCCTCGGCAATGAACTGCTGCCGCTCCAAGGCTTGCTTTCGGACCTTCTGCTTGACGGGTGGGGCATATGGGCAGACAGCAAGGTGGTGCTCGATTGTCTCCCTGGGAACACCGGGGATATCGGATGGTTGCCAGGCAAACAAATCGATATTCACCCGCAGGAAGGCAATGAGCACGCTTTCCTATTTGTCATCAAGGGTGGCACTGATAGTGAAAGTACCATCAGCGCCAGCCAGCCCTGCCGGGACATTTTTCACAGCGGGTGCAGCAGCCTTGGATTTCTTGCTATTGGAACTCTTCGGCAAGTCGTCAACAAGCGCAGCATACTCCGAAGAGGTACGTTTCCCAGATTCCTTGCTGGTGTCCCTATTAGCTTTCTTCTTTCCTTTACTTTCGTTGGCGGGAATAGCGGCTTCAGCGGCCTCTACCGCGACTGCTTCCCAGTACATCTTGTCCACGCAAATGATTGCATCCTTCTTGTCTGATGGAATGGAAATGACGCCTATCGGCCCTGGCATCTTCAAGGTGTTGTAGCCATAGTGGGATGCCACCATGCATTTGGCCAGAGATGGGCGACCAAGGATTCCATTGTACGGCAGGGGGAGGTCGACCACATCAAATACGATCTTCTCAGTCCGGTAATTCAACTCTCCCCCGAATGTCACTGGCAACATGATCTTCACCTTAGGACGACTCCTGCTAGGGTTGATTCCTTGAAATGTACCAGTAACCTTGAGCTCTTCCTCTGCTATCTGAAGTTTGCTGATGACTTTTGGAGAAATCAGATTCAACCCGGCCCCGCCGTCAACCAACATCTTTGTGACTTTGAGATTGTGGATTGTTGGTGAGACCAACAACGGCAAGCACCCTACCACGGTGGTGCGGTCAGGGTGGTCCTCTTCGTCAAAGATGATGGGCGTGCGGGACCACTTGAGCGGCCTCCGAGAATCTACCGTTGGCTCCATGGCATTGACTTCACGTGCCCACTGTTTAAGTTGTTGGTGAGAGGAGTGCAGAGATGCACCCCCGTCAATGCACAGGGCGTCAGTGGCTTTCTGGAATTCCTGCTCGCTAGTTTCCTCTTCATCCCCTCCATCGTTCTCATCATTGCAATCCTCCTTCCCACGGCCTCTGGCGGGTTTTCCTTGATTCTGAGGAGCCTTGTCGGGGCGGCTTGCTCTGCCGCCTCGGCCCTTCCCGCCAGCGCCATTCTGACCTTTTTCCTTATCATGCTTCTCATATTCAGCCCTCTGCTTCTTGACGAGCTGCTCAACATGATGACATTCATGGAGATCATGGCCCTTGGTCCAATGGATATTACAGTACGGCCCATCACCTTTCCTAGCCTTCTCGGCAGCCGCGGCTTCCCGGCAATCAGTGCACGCGGCAACTTCCTTGCCGGGTACCTCAGTCCTGGCCTTCTTGCCGGTACTAGGCGTGCCCGATCCCTCAATGGTCATTACTGCCTTATCCTTGCGCCTTTTATTGCGCTTCTTGTTCTTCTTCTATTGACTGGTGGCCTCATCATCATCCTCTGAGTCGATGTCGATGCCATCCTCTTCTCCAGGGAGCCTCCTCCCCTCCTCTACCCGAGCACACTTATCCACCAGAGTGTAAAGCTCCTTCAAACTCTTGGGCAACCGAACGTTCATCTTGGAACGTATCCAACGATTGCGCACGTTGGACTGGAACGCAGCTATCACAGCTGCCGGGTGGATGCCTGGAATATTTCTGTGAACTCGGCTGAACCTCTGCATGTACTTCCGCAGAGTCTCTCCTTCTTTCTACGGAAGGAGCTACAAGTCGCTGGGCCGCCCTGGTTCTTGATGGCCGCCCGTGAAGGCGCCAACGAACTCATGGCATAGGTCAGCCCAGGTCGAAATGGAGTTCTCCGGCAGGTGCATCAGCTAAGACCTCACATTTGGCTTGAGTGCCAAAGTGAAGTAGTTGGCGAACACCTTCTCATCTCTTCCTCCAGCAGCTTGAACAGCGATGGTGTAGATGCTCAAGAACTCTGCCGGGTTCAGTCTCCCATCATACTTCTCTGGTATCTCTGGCTTGAACATGCGAGTGGATGGCCAACGGACTTGCCGCAACTCACGGGTGAAGGCAGGATACCCAGCCTCGAAAGGTAGGTACCCGCCTTTGGTGATTGCGGGCTCGTCGACATCGGGGCCATCACGCCTGTCGGACTGGCGGTGGGCATCGAGGCGTCGCTCGATGGCGACACGCGCATCTTTCCTTTGCCTATCATCCAGGACTCGCCATTGGCCTTGACGTGCTCAAGGGTCGGATGAAGCCATCGAGACGTCGTCAGGTTCTTGGTCGCGTGGCTCTCGTGCTGGCTGCCGTGGAGGGGACTGCACCGTAGGGGTGGCCCCTTCCGCATGGCCAGCAGCGTGGGTCATTGTCGTTGCCTGGGGAGGCCGTGGTGGGCCAGCTCGCTGTGATCCTCCCGCCTCGGCAAAGCCAATCAGGCTCTGAATGGTGGCTCTCCATTCATCCATCTGATCGGCTGTCGGCGAAAATCTCAATAGCAGCTGGGCCTGCGCCATGGCCTCCGAAGCGGTGCTTGGCATGGATGTCGATGAAGATCGTAACATCGCCCGGCTCCTGATGGTGCCGGTAGTGGTTGCGCTATGCTCTCGTCGTCGTGAGCCAGTCGCCAAGATGGCATGGTGACGAGGTGGAGGCGCTTGTGGACCAGCGGTTCCGTTTGGTGCATCGGCTGGGTCAGCTTGCTCCGGGGGTGGCGCATGCCCTGTGGTCGCGCCCGCAGCGGGGGCGGCCGGAGGATTGCGATTTTCCCCAGAGCGAGTGCCACCGCTGTGGCTGTGCCCTTCGACCGGGCGGAGAGGTGCAGACGGAATGATTTCTCTACCCGTACCTCATAGGGCGTGGCCGCTGGGATGCTATTGGTCTTGTCCTTCTCTGGTGCCTCCTGCTCCTGTTTCAGCCACAGGGGAGGTGGTGACAACGCCGCCTGCGTCGACCACAACCCCCGCAGCGTCCACATCCCCAGGCGTCCCTGTAGCCCCCGCGGCGTCGGTGGTCGTGTGCGGCGGGGCCTTCGAGGAGGATGGCTGGGCGGCGGCACCGAGTTTCTTCTTGGGCGCCATGGACGATGGAGCCGTTGATGAAGAGAATGATGATGAAGATGATGCGCTACGTACGCTTCTCGGGTTCGCGCAAGCGCATCCCCCTACCTGGCGTGCCAAAGATGTCATGGGAAACAACGACCACCTATGGGGCCATGAGCCCCTTGTGGTTCGGCAGGAGGGATGAACACATTGCACAAAGAGCGGAGAATGTCACGCAGCATGGCAGAGATCACACGGGCAATTTTACCCAGGTTCGGGCCGCCGCAAGGCGTAAAACCCTACTCCTGCTTTGGTGGATTGATGGTGGATTGTGGTGGAAGTGCAGCGTTCTTGCTCGGCAGGGTTGCCTTGGGGCGAGAGCAGCTACGCGCATATGAGTGTACAAGGGTCCGAATCCTTTCTATGGTTGCCATGGGCCTCCTTTTATAGATCAAGGGGTCACCACAGTGGCAAATCAGTCATTGTGTACTGATTAGATAGCAAACAGTGCTATCATACCTAAATCTGCTGATAGGGCAGAGCGCATTAAATGTGCCATGTAGTGTCAAATCATGGCCTGCCCGGCACACCTTGCCGGGCTGTTCGGCCACCTTCTCTCCTGTCTGCATGACACGTCGCCGGACGGGTGTCATTTGGAGGTGATTTCTATAGGAAGTGGCTGCCATGTGGCAAAGAACAGCCACTTAGTCACTTTGGGGCTTGACACCGCACCGATCGATGACTTGCGTCGCTGTGCGGTGGTGCGGTGGAGTCTTGGCGGGATGTTTTGCCTTCGTAGGACCCGGCAGGCCTGTCGGGATGGTCTTGAAGCTTGCTTCCGGGGAAACCTTGACCTTTCCAGGCTCGCCTACCCGGCAAGGGAGGTTTTCCCTTAGGGGTGTCTTGCTCCTTTGGCTTGACTTGGTCTTCTTGATCTGCACTCTGATCCTTCAAAGAGCTGATCTCTTGTGCTTGGTCTGGTCTTGGATGTTGTAATCTTGATCTTAGGCCTGTGCACGGTCTGGGCAACAGACCCATGGTTTGTTGCACCGACATGAGCAGTCTTGTGTCTTTTATGAAAACACCCACCCAAGACGAGGAACATACCTATTAAATAGACCAAGGACGCATCAAGCAGTCCATCCACCCCCAAGCAAGAAATCCAACCCTGTCCAGAGAAAATCCTCAAGGCACATGGCCGGTGCCCTAGGCTCATCATCGTGCCCTCACGGCTAACTCCCGGGCGATTGGCCCAGCTGCTCAGTTTCATGGCTCCAGCTGTGTGACCTCCAGCGGCAAGGGTATCTTCCAGCCGCAGATCTCGTGCCCATTCGTGCTGGGTTGACTTTGGCAAACGGCGAAGCTTTCGCAGAGAACTTTCCCAATCCAAATAAGGATGAGAGGGTATGTCTTGTATCCTTCCTTCTAAGAGGTCTAGGATTCCCCATTCACCCTTTCTTAAGGGGCTTGCTAGAGTTTTACGGTATCCAACTCCACCACCTCACTCCAGGATTGATTCTGCATATTTCTGGTTTCGTCGCCCTTTGCGAGATGTTCCTAGGCTGCGAGGCCCATTTCCAGCTATGGAGGAAGTATTTCTGCCTAGTCCCTCGCACCCATGGGGGGTCGATTTTTTAAGTAGGCGGAGCTGAAGTGTGTCATATAGCCGGCACTGGATACTGCATTGGGACTCCAAAGAAAGATTCCGAAGAATGGTCTTCAGAGTGGTTTTATATTGAAGACGTCCCCCTGTTCGGACCAGTTCGGAGAGGTCTGCCCGAGTATTCGGATACCCCGCTAAAGAAGCGACTTAACTGGCGGCCCAAAAGCCCCTCCCAAGAAGAGTCCACCGAGGTGCAATGCCTAGCCGCAAAGGTAAGGGTGCTAGCCCACGGTGGATTGACCATGGTTGACGTAATGGCCGCGGCGATCGATTGATGCGTGCAACCCCTTTAACAAAGGATGCATCCCCTATGGCGCTACAATGGGACAAGTGACGCATCTCGCTACAAGTGGCAGGGGCCAGGCAACCAGGCAGCAATGGCCACTATATTGGCGGATTTGTTCAAAGGCGAGGAAGAAGAGTTTGTCTGCCTGAGAAACTGGAAAGGCTACTCGGGCTACAACCCAATCGAATGGGTAAGTTTGAAATTTTGTACATAATTCAGATATTACATCCGCATACTGATCGGCTCAATATTTTTCCGAACAGAATTGGAGGCGCTAGGTTGAAGGCATCAGGTGCCCTTCCCCTCAACCAGAGGATCATTCCTATGGCGACGATCCGGGCTTTCACGAGGACCCAGAGGTGCCTATCGATTTCGAGGACGGGGTTTTCTTCCAGGGAAGCCTTGACGGTTCCAAGGTGGCTATTACAGCCGATCACCCTGGGATTCTTCCTTCCTCCGTCATAAGTAGCAAGAAGGCCCCCTCTTAAATTGGTCGTTCGCCTCACGCTGCTCCAGGTATCCTAGCTTCTACTCCCAAGGGTCGCCGTACCTTGCGCCGAACACCGACAGGGGCGATGCCGACTGCGGCCAACCGAGGAGTCTCAAAATGAAGAGCGGCCATGGAGGTCATGCCGGTCATGTCTTCGGGAAAAAGGTAGTGTGATTTGGGAATCATCATCAGTTCATTATTGGCCTCGTCTACGCGGGGCTCTACTGAAGTTCAATCCGGATCCGCAGGAAGAATGTACCACCCCACCCGTCTGATGACATCGAGGGGGAGTCAGGGCGTGGTAGAAGTTCCTCAATGCGGGCAAAGGTTAATGCGGGAAATCCCACAACACACCAGCCTGTGGAAGATTCTGGGGATGTTTCGGTCACCAATTCCGTAGTTGAAAGTGTGATGAATCACCGACGATGGAAGGAATCTCTGCGCCATGCCGTCTTTACCGACCAAGAATTTAATGCTTTCAATTTGGTCGACGCATACCTCGAAGCGACCCGACAGGTCTTGAGGGAATTGCCAATCTTCTGCCAGCTGATATGCAGGTAAGGGATGGGTTCTAACAACCAAATATAAATACTAACCCAGTAGCCCCCGATCCTTGATTCGGGTGGGACGACCGAGTTAAGGGTCTGAGAAATCTTTGTCATTGGTTGCAGGCCCTAAAGGACCAGAACAAAAAATTGTCCGAGGACCTTGAGCTGAGCCGAACACGGTTGGCTGATGCGGAAGCCGAATTGGAGGTTGTGAAGAAGTTCACCAGCGAGGTCCATGGTAAGGGGAAGTTTTTATCATGCATGAATTGCACAAAAGTGCCCTGTCTGACACCGGCTTTCTTTGTGGCAGCTAAATCCATAGGTCAACTACAAAAGGACTTGGATGCCGCCAAAGAGTCCCAACGGTATGCTGAGTCACGGCATCAAGCCGGTCTACGGGTTTTAAAACGAAGCCATGAGGAAACCAACAAACTGAAGGCCGAGAACCAGCAACAGGCCAAGGAACTGGAGAGTCTGAAAGCTCAATTGGCGCAGGCTCTGGGAGATAACCAAAGATTAAAAAGCGGCATGTTCAGTAAGTGTCTTTTAAGCATTGGATGTACATAGCCGCTTGCAATGCTTGAATATAACAAAAATGCCATGCTTTATGCCAGGTCTCCTGACTGGTCAGCCCGGAGAAGAGGTCAATTCCTTTAGCGGGGTTCTTTTAAAAGAACTATCTGTGGTTCATGAGAAAGCTCAAAAGGCTATGAAGAACATGGTCAAGGCGTTATGGCCGACCGAAGTGGTGCCGAACGATATGGCTGAACTGGCGAATCGCTTTAAGGGAGCTCGGCGGTGCTTGAATTATGAAAAATATCATCCTGTCGGGAGGGGGCGCGAGAAGCATGGGCCATGGTGAAAACCCAGTTCAGGAAACTCAAGCCAGAGCATATGGCTCGTGTTGGACCAGTAGGGCCAGATGGGCAGGAAATAGCTCTTCACTTGGTCTATGACCAAGTGATGCCGGCAGCTCGATTCTCCCAGCGGGATTGTGCTTTAGATAGCATAATAGACAATGTGGACAAAGAGTGATGTGTTAGATTCTATGTATCTATGTACTTTACATAAAACAGTCTCGATCTGTACTGAAAAGCGTTGTCTTAACCGGCCATCGGCTTCTGCCTCCCCGACCAGGGATTGGGGAGTGTTCCATACTATGTGACCTGATGTAAGCAGGAAATCACTTCCGGTGACCAGGCAATCCGGACTTTTGGTACGAACAGACAAAAATGCGTGCGGAGAGTTATGTTATATTACTTTGTAACGTAAGAAACATCTTCTAAAGAAAATAGTTCCTCCATGGGTTCCTTTCTTCAGGTTCTTCATACCAAGTGTAGACATTTGTATCCGGATACCCGAAGTATGTGAATAATTGGTGCGGGGGCCGAATCCCCAAGCATTGGTGACGAACACCAAGATTACGATAGTTTCCCTTATGGCTGACCCATTGTGTTCTTAAGAATGCTAGCTTTCGGCTTCACCCATCTGAGGTACGTACACGGCTAACCCGGTCGTAACAATCACAGAGGTGCTCCCTTTACCCCTAGCCAAACAATCGGGAATGCAGGGGGTAAGCACAGGAGCCAGGCAACCCAGCTTGGCAAAAAATTAAGTCAAATCGATGCATATAATGGCTGAAGAGGTATTCGGGAGAGTCCAAACATGACAAAGATGATTACATGCACGAAAAATATATTAATTGGCTGCTTTAAAGGAGCCCCCAGGTAAAATCTGAGTATTACATTTGAAGATGTGCAAAGAAAAGGGCCTAAGCATAATTCGGTTTATCCGAACAGGGTCCGAGGGGTGCTAATTCCCTAGAATGAAAAGAAGAAATTTACAATATGGAAAGGGATAGTGGACTGACGTGGCCGTACTTAGCCGTAGAAGCGCCAGAGCCGGGCTGCCTTCCAGGGGTTTTGTTTGAGGTGGTCGTCGACCGGGTTGCGAATATGATACGCTCCTCCTGCTAGCACTTCATTAATTATGAAAGGTCCCTCCTACTTAGGTGAGAGTTTGTTCTTTTGCTTCTCTGGAGGTGGAGGACGAGTTCTCCAATGTTGTATGCCTTTGCTCGAACTTCCCTGCTCTGGTAGTGCCAGGCCTGCTAGTGGTAAAAGGTAGAACGAGCATGAGCTACGTCCCACTCTTCTTCCAGGGCGTCTAAGTCATCTTGCCGATCCAACTCAGCTTCTTTTTCCTCATAAATGCGTACTCGAGGTGCGTCATGAATGATGTCACAAGGGAGGACTGCTTCTGCGCCTAACACCATGAAGAAGGGTGTGTGTCCCGTTGATCGGTTAGGGGTAGTGCGTAGTCCCCATAATACGGAGTCAAGCTCCTCTCCCAACGACAATCGAATTGTTTCAAGGAACGAACTAGGCAGGTTTTATGCCACTCATGATTAGTCAGTTGGCCCGCTCAACCTATCCATTGGTCTGCGGGTGGTACACCGAGGCGTAGTCGAGCTTAATGCCCATAGTAGCGCACCAGCCCTTGACTTCCTGGGCCGTGAAATTGGATCCATTATCCGTGATGATGATGTGCGGGACACCGTAACAGTGTACCATACCGGATATAAAGTCAATAACTGGTCCGGACTTTGCTGAGGTAACTGGTTTCGCTTCAATCCACCTAGTGAATTTATCGACCATCAACAACAGGTATTTCTTTTTCTTGGTTCCCCCTTTAAGTGGTCCAACCATGTCCAGCCCCCAAACTGTGAAGGGCTAGGTAATTGGTATAGTCCGGAGAGCCATTGGGGTCATATGGCTCTGATTTGCCAAAAGCTGGCATCCAACACAATGTTGGACTAGAGTGCGGGCGTCCGTGTGGCAGTGGGCCAAAAAAACCCTGCTCGAAAGGCCTTGCTTACCAGGGCCTGAGCTGCCGCGTGGTAGCTGCCCATGCCGGCATGAACCTCGGCCAAAAGTTTCCGCCCCTCTGCTTCCAATATGCACCGCTGTAAGACTCCGGTAGTGCTTTTCTTGTATAGGTCGCCCACATGGACCTTGTAGGCTTTAGAGCACCGGACTATGTGCCGTGCCTCGGTCTAATCATCGGGGAGTTCTTGCCATAGGAGGTAGGCAAGGAAGGGCTCAGTCCATGGTGCGATTATGGACATGACCTCGTGAGCCGAAGCAGTTTCTTCAACTGTTGAGCTCCCAATTATGTCGTCGTCTGGCTCGATTTCCAGAGGGATGATTCATTCGGGCCCGTTGGTTGCTGCATCCTGGTCGCCGTCCTGCCACACCACAGATGGCTTGAAAATCCGCTCGAGAAAGGTGTTTTTAGGGATAGGGTCGCGCTTAGCGCCCATACGGGTGAGGATACCAGCAGCTTGGTTACTGTCTCTAGAGACATGGTGAAATTCTAACCATTCAAACCAAGCTGATATTCTTAAGAAGGCATTTTGGTACGCCGCCATTTTTAGGTCCTTGGCGTTGAACTCACTGTTGACCTGGGAGATGGTGAAGTTGGAATCGCCCCGCACTTCGAGCCGTTGGACACCCATTAACATTGCCATCCGAAGACCGTGCAATAGGGCTTCATATTCAGCTGTGTTGTTAGAGTCTGTGTACATGATCGCAGTACGTACCGAATAGTGTTGCCAGTGGGGGACGTGAGGATCACGCCAGCCCCCAGTCCGGCCAACATTTTGGAGCCATCAAAATACATTGTCCAGTGTGAGTATGTACTGTATTCCCGAGGAAGCTCGGCTTCCTTCCATTCGGCCAGAAAATTGGCTAGTACCTGAGAATTAATAGCTCGGTGTGGCTTGTACAAAATTTCAAAAGGCAGGAGCTCTATGGCCCATTTGGCGATGCGACCTGTGGCGTCCCTATTGTTGATGATGTTATTTAAGGGCACTTCGGATGCCACAGTGACCGAACACTCTTGAAATTAGTGTCGGAGCTTGCGAGATGCCATAAAATCTGTGTAGGCGATCTTCTGATAGTGTGGATATCGGGATTTACACGGGGTGAGCACTTATGATACGTAATAGATGGGCCTCTGCACCCTGAACTTTTGTCCTTCTGCCTCCCGTTCTACCACGAGGACAACGCTCATGACCTGGTTCGTGGCTGAGATGTATAGCAACATAGGCTCGCCTAAGCCAGGTGCTGTCAAGATAGGATTGCCTGCTAGTAGAGTTTTTATCTCCTCTAGAGCGGCGGTTGCCTCGTCTGTCCATTCAAAAAATTTGGTCTTCTTGAGTAGTTTGTAGAGCGGCAGGGCCTTTTCACTGAGATGAGAAATGAAACGGCTTAGGGCGGCAACGCAGCCGGCCAGCTTCTGGACGTGTTTGAGCTCCGTGGGTATTGCCAGCTGGGACAGAGCTCGGATTTTAGCCGGATTGGCCTCTATCCCTCTATTGGAGACAATGAATCCGAGCAATTTTCCGGCGGGAACCCCGAAGACACATTTATCCGGGTTGAGTCGTATGTCGTATGTTCTTAAGTTTTCAAATGTCTGACGGAGGTCGTCGACCAACTGGCTGACATGTTTGGTCTTGATGACCACATCATCCACATATGCTTCAACTGTCTTACCAATTTTGGTTTCCAGGCATGTTTGAATCATGCGCTGATATGTTGCACCTGCGTTTTTCAACCCGAAGGGCATTGTGTTAAAGTAGAATGGTCCATAGGGTGTAATGAATGCGGTTGCTGGTTGATCGGACTCCTTCATCTTGATTTGATGATACCTCGAGTAAGCATCGAGGAAACCGAGTAAGCATCGAGGAAACATAACGAGTCGTGTCCGGCGGTGGCGTCGATGATCTGGTCAATTCGGGGCAAAGGAAAGGGATCCTTAGGGCAAGCTTTGTTGAGGTCTTTGAAGTCGACACATAGCCGCCAGGATTTGTCTTTTTTAGGTACCATGACTAGGTTTGCCAACCACTCGGGGTGTTTAATTTGTCTGATGAATCTAGCTCTGAGTAATTTAGCTAATTCTTCTCCCATGGCTTGATGCTTGGGTTTGGAAAATCGGCGCAGCGTCTGTTTATCTGGCTTGAAGCCCTTAATTATGTTCAGACTATGTTCTGCCAGCCTGCGTGGGATACCTGGCATTATTGGGGTCCGTCGGATGCACTTGGAACCTGACGGTTTCGTCAGCTGGTTTGAAGGATGTAGACTTGGGTCTTTTACTAAGGGTGACATCATCCCTCTCCACTACTGTACGTAGTGTGGTCAACTCTTCAGCTACGAGAGCCTCGGATAGTGCCTCGAGGGCCAAGGATGCTGTTTTGTTTTCGGCTCGGAGGGCTTTGTCTGGGTCACTAGCTATTGTGATCACACCATTGGGCCCTGGCATTTTGAGTTTCATGTACCCGTAATGGGGTATAGCCTGAAACTTTGAAAATGCGTCACGCCCCAATAGGGCGTGGTATCCGCTATGGAAGGGCACAATGTGGAAGAGTAGTTCTTCGATCCTATAGTTTGTCGGAGTGCCGAACACTACGTCGAGAGTGACTCGTCCGGAGCAGCGCACCTCCTTGCCCGGGATGATTCCCCGAAACGTAGTGTAGTTTTGTTTGACTCGAGATCGGTTGAATTGCATCTTGTTGAGGGTATCTTCGTAAATGAGGTTTAGGCCGCTACCTCCATCCATAAGCACCTTGGTTAATCTGAATCCGTCCACGATGGCTTTGAGGACTAATGCAGCGGGTGCTGGGATAGGTCGCACCCTTGGTTTATCCTCCGCATTGAAGGTGATCGGGGTGTCCGTCCAAGAGCTTGCTGCTGTGACCTGGTGGACTTGATTGAGCTCTCGAAGGGCTCTTTTCCTCTGATTATTCAAGGAGAAGGTTTCGTAGATGGTTAGGACGTTATTGTCATTGGATGAGAGCGTTTCTAATCCTCTACTGGCAGTTTGAAGGCGGAGTATGGCTTCGCCGCTCTTGGCGACCCGTCTAACAACACTACAAAAAATACACTTCCGTGATGATACGTGTTTGTCACAATAGGTCATGTTTTCTGTCATGCATGTACAACCATGACGATTTTATGATAGAATCAAGATAGTCATACCTGTGCTGTCGTAGAAGTGTTCCATGACAATACCATAATTATCATCACGGAAGTGTCCACTTCCATGATGATAAATGGCGCGTCATGGAAGTGTTTTTGTCAAGGGTAACCGACACATGGCATCCACAGTAACGGGTCGCCGTTAAGCTACCGGGTTCCGGTTTGGATCCGATAACCCGTTAACAGCCCCGACCAATTGGGATTTTCCACGTGTAAAATTCTCATTCGCTAGATGATCCACATGTCAGCTCATCGTTGGGGCAGATGTCATCCCTACAATGGATGGAAGACGCCTATGATATGTCGACACGTGGCACAGCCTAACAGCGGCCCATTTAAGGTAAAAAGGCTGGCCCAGCTAAAGGCCCACCATATTTTTCAGACACCAGTGGGCTGGCCCGTTAACAGCCTGCCATGTTTTGGGTCAAATTAAGGCCCATATCAGATCTGACCCGTTCACAGCCTGTCATGTTCTGGGCTAAATTACGGCCGATATCAGATCAGGCCCATTAACAGGCCACTGTTCTTTTGGGCCCATTCTAAGTCGGGTTTGTATTTCAGCGTGTTAAATGCCCGTTTACCAGTTCGGCCCAATAATAGTTTTGGCCTATTAGCCGCCCGTGGTGCATCTGGGCCGTTGTCGGCCCGGTTTCACTTTAGGCCATTTAATGACCCATGCTGAAACTGGGCTATTTCTTGTCCGAAGTGACTTTAGGCCTCTTAACGGCCCGTAGACTTCGTGGATAAATTACAGCCCAACTAGCCTATTGGCCTATTAATGGCCCGTGTAATAGTTGGGCCTAATTACAGCCCGAGTTGAATCCGGCCTGCTTACAGCCCATCTGTTAATGGCCCATGACATAGTTGGGCCTACGGCCCGTGTTGATACCGTACTGCCTAAAGTCCATAATTTTATTGGGCCAAACAGGGCCCGAGATATATTTTGGCCTGTTAACGGCTTGTTTTCTATTTGGGCCAAACATGGGCCTATGGCAGTTTTGGGCTGTGTTGGCCTGTGAATTTTTCGGCTCTAGCCCAATCTAGGTTTCAGCATGTTAAAAGCCCATGGTATTCTCTGGCCCAGCAGGCCAGAACTTTACTTGGCCTATTAAAGGCAGAAAACTACTATACGTTTAGACCTACTAATGGCCCAAGATGATTATAGGCCCACGTTTTGGCCCATGTATAGCGAGTTACGGGCCGGCCTGAAGACCGACAACATTGAGTTCCGTTGAAGCTTCCAGCCTAAATTACAGATACTGACCAAGAATAAACCTAGACTATAGAATAAAGAAATCACGACATACACTGGTACCGTATCGTGCTATACAAACGGTTTTTAACCCCTTTCCGTGACGGCATTTGGAACCGTCGCCTAGTGAGTGACTACGATAGGGGGGTCCTTCCCACACGACCCAGAAAACATCGGGGATAGGCGAGCGGCTACTGACGATGGCCATAGAATAAACATATGAGAAGCCGCCCCAGTCCCACACGTTACATCTCGACGTTACGTTTTTGATCAGAGAGACATCCCAAACGATTACGCCGCTATAGTCGTGTGAAAAAGGTGGACATCAACATTTATTCTACCGATATGTTTGTGATAGGTACGTTATCGCACACGGTTCAAGAATGTAAAATGTGTGCGGTGCCTCTACTAATGCCAACGTGTCCATTTTCATAACTATGTGCGATTGGTATTCCTATCACACACGCACACTGGTTTGAAATGTTTGCCGTATTACCATGAATTGCACACGCATATGAGACAAAACCGTGGGTGCGTCCGTCGGGCATCGCAAATGTTTCACGTCAAAGAACCGTCTGTTCTCTATTTTTCATCATACACGTTGTTTTCTTTCTAACCTGTGCACATTATTTTATTCGCTCCTGTATAATTTTATTTTTCCTTGTAATTTATTATTCGAATTGGAAATTTTGAAATATGAAATGTGGAATTCAAATTCTCGGCACAATGGTTCAACAACGAATCCATAAATAAAATTGTCAGTACAATATGTTCAGTAATTACAGGATTAGACAACAATTAACTATGATGAACCACAATATTTAGAGGCGGTAAAGGTGAAGAGACAAGTGTACATCATTTTGACTGCCGATGGTGTTGAAGAAGCGGAATGCCCATAATATTCCTTCCTGCATGCCATAGGCACAAACAACTTTTGTCCAACCCCTTGTGACGATCGCCCGCCCATCCTTCACTGCCTTCAGGAAGACTTCTAGAGCATTATCATGGTAGCATGAATTATATACTTTAACCTCAGTTGCCTCCACTCCGGTCATGTAGCTGGCAAGGTAATCATCAGTAAATAGCTTCAGAAACCACTGAAAAGAGAAAAATATCAGATACTAAGGTCTAATAGAGTAACTTGTTGTGGGCAGGGGGAAAAGGCAACACATTACTTACCATCCTAAAGTTCACTGTTGTCTTGGGCAAAGTGTAAATAAAGAGCTTAATTCCCATCACCCATTTCTTTCGCCTAACAATCTTTCTTAGTTTCCTCACTTGACGCTTGTTCATGAATATCTCATTGCCTCATACGCAAAAGGGATCGAAGCGTGGATCAGTACCGCTCATATATGTACCTACAAGCAACCAGTAAATGTTAGAAGCTAAACTGAGATTGCACAAATGATGTAAAATACAACTACCTACGTTCCTAAGTACAAGTATTTTTAGAGATTTCAATATGAACTACATACGGATGTATATAGAATTATAGATATAGTTTAGATTAGAATCTAGATTCACTCATTTTGCTCCTTATGTAGTCTATATTGGAATCTCTAAAAATACTTATATTTAGGAACAGATGGTGTATAAGACATGGGATGCAGCTAACCTCGACGGCAAACAACAACATCACCCATTGTAGCCCTGTTTAAGTACATGGAAAGCCAATGTTAACTACAACAGGTTTAACATCCACCAAAAATAGCAAATGGTAATAAAACGGTAGCATCTGTAGTGATATCTTCATTGCGAAAAAGTAGCACGGTAGCAAAGGGACGGATTAAAAAATGGATACAACTGTTAATTGCAATAGGCTTAATAGCATCCTAAGTCATGTTTTGTAAGTTTGTAGCCATTGAAATACAACTGTTTAAAAATGGATACAACTGTTAATTGCAACAGGCTTAATATCCATTGAAACTGGTGCTGATAAAAATGCAATTGGCAGAGTTAAACATCACAAGGCAGGTGCTGCTAGAGCAGAGAATGGCCTAGTTGTCTATAAAAAGGTAGGGAAAATAGCTAAAACGTGTTAGGCATGTTTACGACAACATGCTTAATACATTGACCGTACAAAACGTAGCCATTAATTGCAACTGGTATTGGTAAGATTGAACTAGTGAGTTCATAGTTGGTAAGTCCTGAGAGGTAGTTGCTGGGGCACTTCATCTTTGCCAGAGCCCGCCCAAAGTCAGCGGCGGGGGAGGCGAGCTCTTCCTCTAGGTCGAAGCGTGGATCAGTGCCGCCGACATATGTACCTACAAGAAGCAAGTAAATGTTAGAAGCCAAACTGCAATTGCACAAATGATGTAAAATACTGTAAGACATGGGATGCAGCAAACCTCGACGGCAAACAATAGCATCGCCCTTTATGGCCCTATGTAAGTACATGGAAAGGCATGTTAAGTACAACAGGGTTAGCATCCACCAAAAATAGCAAATGGGCAGCATCTCTAGTATATCTTCATTGCGGAGAGTAGCATGGTAGCAAAGGGACAGATTAAAAATGGATACAACTGTTTTTTTCAACAGGCTTAACAGCATCCTAAGTCATGTTTTGTAAGTTTGTAGCCATTGAAATACAACTGTTTAAAAATGGTTACAACTGTTAATTGGAACAGGCTTAATAGCCATTGAAACCAGTACTGATAAAAATGCAATTGGCAGAGTTAAACATCACAAGGCAGGTGCTGCCAAAGCAGAGAATGGCCCAGTTGTCTATAAAAAGGTAGGGAAAGTAGCTAAAACATGTTAGACATGTTTACTACAACATGCTTAATACATCGACCGTACAAAACACAGCCATTAATTGTAACTGGTATTGGTAATATTGAACTGGTGAGTACATACTTGGTAAGTCCTGAGAGGTAGTTGCTAGGGCACTTCATCTTGGCCAGAGCCCGCCCAAAGTCAGCGGCGGCGGAGGCGAGCTGTTCCTCCTAGTCGAAGCGTGGATCAGTGCCACTGACATGTGTACCTACAGGCAACCAGTAAATGTTAGAAGTTAAACTACAATTGCACAAATGATGTGAAATACTGTAAGACATGGGATGCAGCTAACCTCGACGGCAAACAATAGCATCGACCGTTATGACCCTGCGTAAGTACATGGACATGCATGTTAAGTACAACAGGGTTAGCAACCACCAAAAATAGCAAATGGGCAACATCTCTAGTGATATCCTGAGTCATGTATTGTAAGTTTGTTGCTGGTATTGGTGAAATTGAGTTGGACAGTTAATACTTGAGCATCACACAGTGTGCAGTACTGAAATAAACAAGGCACGAACATGCTTAATACATCAACCGTACAAAACATAGCCATTGCAAGTGGTATTGGTAAGATTGAGCTGGTCAGATCATACCTGTTAAGTCCTGGGGGGTAGTCGCTGGGGCACTTCATCTGGGCCGGAGCCTGCACCATGTCGGCGGCGGAGGCAAGGTGTTCCTCCGGGTCAACACGCACAGCGGCCATCGCGCCATGGACCACTATCAGCTCCTCGACCTCCACGTGATATGTGGTTGGGCTTGCGCGGCGATGCTCTGGAGGTAGAGGCAGTGGGGATTTGGAGGCATGAGGATATTTCGCAGACACCATTTAAGCAATCAAGTCGGGGCCATGATAGAGATCGATGGGTTACCTGACTGGATCCGAGCAGAATGTAGATGTGGTTGAAGCTGTGGTTGCGGCGGCGGCGGTTTGAGCTGTCGGTAGGGGGAGGGGGGAGATACTAAGGAAATTTGATGGGTGGGGATGTGGTTGGAAGAATAAATTCTGAAATCGCGCGGCTAATAAAAGTTTCGCTGCGAAACTTGAAACTTGGGTGGGGGAAACACACAACGCAGACGAAGCGCGTAAAATACTCATGTGCGAGAAAAGAGAAAATTGGCAGATCCCGTCTCCAAAAAAGTGTACACATGTAGTTGATTTTTTCGGTCAATGGTACGCCTGGTTTATTAGGAAACATCGCACAGGTAACTGACTTATGGATCATTAATGCAAAAAAACGCACATGGGTATGCCATAGAAACCGTGTGTTTTGTGATCTTCTAATAATTCTTATATCTATCAGCATCTCCAACTGCACCTAATTTCAAAAATCTCTTTCATTGTATCAGGATTATTCAATGTAAATGAACGAGGCAAGGTGACACCCGATGAGCAATCATCAGTTTATGAAATGCAATCAAGTGTCAACCTGCCTCGCTCGCGTAGCCAGATTTGATCCTATGCAACAAGAGATAAGCTTGCTGCAATCTGCCGGCGCGGTAATTTAAGCCGGTGTGCGGGCAACTCGCGTGGCGAAGTGGGACTAAAAACCAGCTGCGGCCAGCTCTAGTCTCCTCCGGTGGCTGCGGGTGGACGTTTTGGTAGTATTTGGGGCCGGGGTGCGGCTACAAAACTTCAGTGAACACATGCTTATCAACGCTCACAGCCCTCAAAGGATGCGCTTACCGACATTGTACGTTAATAATAGATAGTACCAACTTAAAGTACTATTGGTAATTTTCTCTAAGACTAGTACGTATGTAGTACTGGTAGATGCTCGTAATTAATTATACAAACTTACGGGCGACACGGGCACTAACTACTTCTCACATGCTGCCATTGGGGCATGCTGGCCAGACGGCCGCGTTCTCCTTCCCGGCCTTGTAGGCGGCAGCCCACCGTGCTTTGATCTCCGCCAAGCTCTCCTCAGCATGGCGTGCGGACTCTTCTTTCTTGCGGCGGCGGGACTCTCTTTTCTTGACTGCTTTCTGCCTTTTCTGCTCCTTCTGTGCGGCTTTGGCCGCCTCTAGATACACCGCCCATTCGGCCATGGCAGCCTCAAAGTCCGCCCACGTAACTGTGTGGCCGGCGGTGGCGATGAACTCGGCATGGCGAGATGCCATCGCTTCCTTACCATGTGTGCAGTCGCGGGCAGCGAGGAACGCGGCGCGGCGGGATGCCGTCGCTTCCTTACTAGTTACTGTGCTCCGCGGTGCCATGAATGACGCTTGGAGAGAGCTCTGGGATGGAGCGGCCAGGCAGCCGTACAGTGTGGTGGTTTTAAGAGCTCAATGAAAAACGACGAAGGAAATTTGGCTTCCCTTACAATTTTGCTCATGCATTATCGCACATGGTTCATCTCCGTCGCCTTCAGAAATAGTGTGCACTGAGCCTATTGTGTGTTGCGTTATGATTGGCTGGAACCCTAGCCACGCGGATCGCACGTGTGCACCGTAGGATGCACCGCGATCGAACGGCAATCCATGTCCCTCACATCACACCCGTGTAGCTGTAGCTGGATTGGATTTATATGCGCTAAATGCCTAGAAAATGCACATAATCCCCTAAATATGGTAAATGAGCCCAAAAAATGCCAAATTTGAACACGGTGATTTGCAGGGTGTATGTTCTTCGTAGAAAAAAAACTCCTGGGCAAAGAACGAAGAAAATTTGGATTCCCCTTCAATCCTGGTGATTTCCCTCTCGAAAGCATGGAACTTCCTCGGTGATGGTTCGATTTAAGAAGGGCGTGCATGATGACATAAGCCAAACCTTCTCCAATATTTACCAGGGCATGGTGAGGCCATACCATGGCACCATGCCAGGCGTCATGTTTTACAAGCATTTATTTCATTTTTTCTATAGTTGAAAACCCAATAACAAATGTTTCTGATTAACTATTGCCACACATTTCATCGAAATATCTGACCATTCCTTTTAAAAGGCATGAGAATTTACTAAATGGCACGAGCATGGTTTTCCAGGCCGTTCTTGTGCACCCTTTCAGGAACTGATTGTTTGAACTTGAATTATGTGCATTAATGCCTACAAAATGCACATAATCCCCTAAATATGGTAAATGAACCCGGAAAAGTGCCAAATTTGAACACGGTGATTTGCAGGGTGTATGTTCATCGTAGAAAAAAAACTCATGGATAAAGGACAAAGGAAATTTGGATCCCCCTTCAATCTTGGTGATTTCCCCCTCGAAACCATGAAACTTCCTCGGTGATGGTCCGATTTATGAAAGGCGTGCATGATGACATAAGGCAAACATTCTCAAATTTTTACTAGGGAACGGTGAGGCCATACCATGGCACCACTCCAGGCGTCATGTTTTCCAAGCATGTATTTCATTTTTGTATAGTTGTTAACCAAGTAAACGACGCGTTTGTGGTTGACTATTGCGACACATTTCCTTGAAATATCTGCCCATTCCTTGTAAAAGGCATGAGAATTTACTAAATAGCACGAGCATGGTTTTCCAGACCGTTCTTGCGCACCTTTTCATGCATCGATTGTTTGAATTTGAATTATGTGCATTAATGCCTTGAAAATGCACATAATCCCCTAAATATGGTAAATGAGCATGTTGCATTGGAGGCGGTATGTTGATCGTTGGAAAAAACTGAATGACAAACTAGGACAGAAATTTGGATTCCCTTTCAATCTTGGTGATTTCCCTCTCGAAAGCATGAAACTTCCTCGGTGATGGTTCGATTTATGAAGGGTGTGCATGACGACATAAATCAAACCTTCTCAGCTTTTTACCAGGGCATGGTGAGGCCATACCATGGCACCATGCCAGGCGTCATGTTTTTCAAGCACGTGTTTCATTTGTCTATAGTTGATAACCCAGTAAATGACGCGTTTGTGGTTGACTATTGCCCTGCATTCCCTTGAAATCTTTGCCCATTCCTTGTAAAAGGCTTGAGAATTTGCTAAATACCACGAGTATGGTTTTTCGAGTCCGTTCTTGTGCACCTTTTCATGCACCGATTGTTCGAATTTGAATTATGTGGATTAATGCCTAGAAAATGCACCTAATCCCCTAATATAGTAAATGTGCCTGGAAAAATGCCAAATTTGAACACGTTGCATTTGAGGGGGTATGTTGATTGTAGAAAAAACTGAATGACAAGCTAGGAAGGAAATTTGTATTCCCGGCCCCTTCAATCTTGCCGATTCCTCCCTCAAAACCATGAAAATTCCTTGGTGATGGTTTGATTTATGAATGGCATGGACGACGACATAAGCCAAACCTTCTCAAATTTGTACCAGGGCATGGTGAGGGCATACCATGGCACCATGCCAGCCGTCATGTTTTTCAAGAATGTATTTCATTTTTCTATAGTAGAAAAACCAATAAACGATGTGTTTGTGGTTGACTATTGCCACACATTTTCGTAAAATATCTGCCCATTCCTTGTAAAAGGCATGAGAATTTACTAAATAGCACGATCATGGTTTTCCAGACCATTCTCATGCACCTTTTCATGCACCGATTGTTTGAATTTGAATTATGTGCATTAATGCCTAGAAAATGCACATAATCCCCTAAATATTGTAAGTGAACCCGAAAAAGTGCCCAATTTGTACACGGTGATTTGCAGGGTTTATGTTCATCATACAAAAAAACTCATGGACAAAGGACAAAGGAAATTTGGATTCCCCTTCAATCTCGGTGATTTACTATCGCACACGATTCATCTCCGTCGCCTCTGCGAACCGTGTGTGTTCACCCACACATGCAAAAGGAAAAAGAAAACCCTCGGCCACTTCGTCCCCACCCACTCGCCGCAGACTCCTCCGCAACTCTGCACCTCATCAACTTCTATCGCGGAGGCCACCCTAAGCTCGACGGTTGTTGTTGGCGGGTGGAGGTCGCGCTCCAAACGGCATGGGATTTCGCCCCTACCGCTTTCCGCCGCCAATCTATACTGACACTCTAGACTCTGGTCGATTGGGGTTTTCTACGGGATTGGGCTGGGGATTTTTCTCATGGAGAAGGTAATCAACTTAGTGAAATATTCACTCATCTCTTATCGCAGTCCGTCCGTCGCTGTTAATCAACCGGCAGAAATCGCCGTGGATTCATTTTTCTTCTAGCTGATTCGAGGGTTTTCATTCATGTGTCCACAGTGCAAGCACAAGTCGGGCAAGTGTGGTTGCGGCCAGTCGGAAACGAAGTTCTATCTCACCATTCCGAATGACTTCAGGTAGCGCTCGGTATGTTCAATCTCGACCTACCAAGGTCTGCATGTCCTAAATTTGTGAACATATACCGTCTTTTGCTACATTTGGATAAAAGGTATGGTGCCACGTGCAGCCTAGATGTCGAAGCCGATCCCCCCCCCCTATATTAGGCAAATATATGATGTATTGTTCATTCAGTTACTCTCATATTTGCATCAAATCTTTGTTACATTATCTATTTTTAATTATATATTTTTTGTACTTTGCTTTCATCTATATATTGATATGTTCTATCAGTTACTCCCATATTTTCATCTTGCTCTATTATTTCAATATATCTAATTTACGATCTTAATTTTCATTTCAAGCAGTACATCCCTTGCTTTGCAAGAGCAGGAGTAGAAGGAAATCTTGGGCTTTACTTTGTTGATGACTCCATGGATGTCATATTGACAACGCAGCATGGATTTACAATGACCGTTAGCGTAAAACTTGATAAAGATGGTCACTCCTATTTTGATGCGGACCTTTGGAGAAAAATATCTAAGTGTTATGAACTGAAAGCTGGCAATAAAATTCTAGTGCGTGCACCACAGCCTGGTCTAATTAACATGGATGTTTACTTCCCCAATGTCATCAGCCGATCAAAGTCTGATCGAGGTTAGTGTCCTTTCAACTTTCTCCATGCTAGCATATTACTTAGCAAAATCGGGGTATTTGTTCTAACTAATTGATCACTATTTAAGCAACCAATTGTGATTTCATTTTCTGACTCCGTTCCTAGGCAGTAACAAATTCTATTTACCAATTTATGCACACTATATATTCTTCTGCCATGTTCTGAATAAATAATACCTTTCCACCTTTTAAGCAAGATATGTTGGATGCATAGTGAATGATCTGTATGTTACTAAGCGTACCAAATTTCACTGGAAGGACTTGAAGCATGTCATAAACTTTGTTGATAATCTGACAGAGATAGCACAGTGTATGAACGCTGGATTTTGGATGGGATTTATTCTACCTATGGTGCACACATTGAACAAGACCAATTGTGTGCACAAAATGCTGGTACAAAGTCTTATTTTTATGTTGATGCTCATAAACTATATATATCTTCAACGATATGTTACAATTGGTTTTTATTCTACATTTCAACACAAATTGCCCGCTGTAGCAGTTCCTGGATCGATTTCCCGGCGTGGTCGAATTACACTTGTGCCTGCTAATAACGCCAAAGTGATTGCAAGGTACTGCATTTCCCGCAGAAATGGAACCATTCAAATTAACAAGTTCTCACTTGTCGTGGCAATGCATCCATATTGGAAAATTGGAGACACTGTTCTACTCATGCTCTACCAAGGCACAGGAGGGCTCTTCCTTTTCATTGACGAGATGCCGAGTCGCCGTGATCAAGCTGCTTCCAGCGGATAGTTGTGGTTGTTGGCCCTCAGCCTCTTAAAATGTGCTAGCTGTTACTATGTTAAGTATGTAGATATGGACCATATGGTTGTTGGCCCTCAGCCTCTTAAAATGTGATAGTTGTTACTATGTTAAGTATGTAGATATGGACCATATGGTTGTCAAAACCATGTTACGAAGATCCTCCTTTTGTCGAATAGTGTAACCACTATATATATGTTACGGCAATGCTGTTAGCCAAGTTCTTAAATTTTCATGGAAAGTATTAGTATTGTACACAGTTCATTGAGTTTAAGCGTGTGCCCGATGTCCAGAAGGCATTTGCATATTAACTGTCCATATTGCAAATTCACACACGTGTTAACATAAGGAAACGTATGTGTAACTTACTAACCATCGCACATGAGTACTCGCAGACGCATCATGTGTGATACTCCTAGCCACCGCAAGCAACTAGTTTGCAATTTTCAAAGTTTTTTGTACACACAGAATCGCACACGAATTAACTGTAGTAACCGTCTGTGTTGTAATTTCTCATCGCAAACAGTTCATCCGAGTTGGCGGTTTGCCGCGTATCACACACATCTTGTTTACACGGCTCATTTGTGTTCTTTTGGCTCATCACAAATAGTTCATCTATGTGAACCGTATGCCGCATATCACACACATCTTATTAAGTCGAACCTTTTCTGTTGTGTTCCCTAATCGAAAACAGTTCGTCCGAGTGAACCGTATGCCGTATATCACACACACCTTGATCTGGCTAACCGTTTCTGTTGCACTCCCTAATAGCAAACAGTTCATCTGAGTGAACTGTATGGCGTATATCGCACGTACCTTGATATGGCTGCCAGTTTCTGTTGTTCTGTCTCATCGCAAACAATTCGGATGGATCAACTATGTGCCCTGCATCGCACATGCAACTAAAATCGGAACCGTGTTTGATGGCTCTGCCATCGCAAACATTTTGCATCTTTTTTGACGGTTTTTTTACATCACCGTTTGCGATTAATGCATCGCACACAGTTTCGTAAAAGGGTCTCTGATCGTAGTGTCGCGTTGGCAGCATCCTGCAATAGTAATATTACATCCACTGGCATCAAAGTTTGCCATCGGTGATAATAAAGTGCAACGAGACCGCGGATTACATACACTGGACATCAAAGGTCGCCACCAGTGCATATAAATGCGCCGACAAAAGAATATACAAAACTGAGACCACTTCAGAAGGCATTAGGCCTGCCCTGGACGTGTACCAAAAGCAACAGAACAAGCTGATGAGACCTCAGTTGTGACAACGATAGATGCTCTAACCCTAGCTGTTGGCGTTCTGGGAACCAGGGTACCCAGACTTGCCTGCCTGCGGCCCATGGCGTGGCTCCCTCTACGGCCTGGCACGGCCCGCCTCCAAGACCTCCAAGACAAGACCCTCGCGGGGCCCCTGGCCCGCGAGGCGGATGACACAAAGACCTCCAGAGGGAGCGGCCTCCCCAAGCTGCCTCCTGAGGAGCAGAGATTTCTATGCAGGTACTAGCCTCATGAGGCTGCAATGATGCAAGCCATGATGACCAAGGCTAGGCGGGTGCCAGCGGGTGCAGAGGAGGCAGTTTCCTCTTTGGTGCTAAGGAGGCAAGGACAAGCATGGGTTCCCGAGGAATCTACCAAAGGTTTCCATTCCGGTGCTACAAGACCAAGACCACCAGCATGATAGGACGGATGTCATCGCCGAGCCCACTGCCGTGTCACGACCAGAAGCTTTGCAGGCGAAGACCACCTTTCGTTAGGATAAGATGTACTACTTGTCCCCTTTCAAATTGGCCAGTGTGGGATCCCTTCCCGCCTACATTTTGGGGGAAGAGGACCAAGGCCATTATAAAGATAGGTTAGCCACCACCATAGAAGGGGTCGACTCATTCTCACCCCCGAGCCCTCACGAGGTTGTTCATCATCTGTACTTGTTCATCCTCAGCCCCTCGTGAGGCCAATCCACCACAAAGCAGGAGTAGGGTTTTACACCAGAAGGTGGCCCGAACCTGGGTAAATGGCCGTGTTCATCTTCTTCCTTGCTCACGTCACTCCGGCCAGGCTAGGCTGTGGGGCGACGGGTTGGTAGGCTGGATAGGTTGAGTTCTTCGCACACGCCCCAGAGTTCGAACCTTCTTGGGTCTGCGGATCCCTAAATCTGACATTTGGCGCGCCAGGTAGGGGCGTGTCGAAGCTCAACCTCTTCACTAACCATGTTCTGCCCGCGACTCGCGGCTCCCATGGTAGGTGCCGCCCCGTCCGCCGGGCCGTAGGGCGCTTACGGAGGCGCTGTGGGCCACTGGGCCTTTGCCCCCGACCTATGGCGGGTGCAGTGGCCGCAGAAGTTCAGGCCGGCATTGCCCCCGCGGTACGACGGTGCGGCGGACCCCGAGGAGTTCCTCCGTTTGTACGCGCATGCCATCTGGGCGACGGGCGGAGACGACAAGGTCATGGCGAACTGGCTCCCCATGGCCCTCACGAGCGTGCCGCATTCCTGGATGCTCAGCCTGCCGGAGTCTTCGGTGGCCTCTTGGGAGGAACTGCGTGGTCTGCTCATCGTGCGCTTTGTGGTGCTAGCGCCCCACGTTGTTGCGTCCATCATCAATGGGTCGCATGCGCCATCCTCGGGCCACCATGTCAAGCAACTCCTCCATCGAACTACAAAGCTCTTGAGGCCCCCTCGACCCAAGTGGAGCGGAACATCGCCGACGCCTATTCCCTCGTCGAGCACCCGGTCTACTTCGTCAGCACGATGATGCGTGACGCGCGCGCATGCTACCCCATGCCGCAGAATCTCCTGCTCGCGCTCCTCATCGCCTCCAGGAAACTGCGCCACTATTTCCAAGGCCACCCCATCAAGGTCGTCTCTGCATACCCCCTGGAGAAGGTGCTCCACAGCCCCAAAGCCGTGGGGAGGGTTGCCGAGTGGAACATCGAGCTGCAAGTGTTCCAGCTGGAGTTTAGCACCACCAGGGTCATCAAGGGCGCAGCCCTCGCCGACTTCGTGGCGGAGTGGACGGATGCCCCTGACCGGGGGATGGGCGAAGTTCGGTCCCTCGCACCCAGAGATGAGGCGCCCGATGGCTGGGTCATGTACTTCGATAGTGCATTTGCGCGGCAGGGCGCGGGGGCTGGAGCCGTGCTCATCTCGCCGACTCAGGATAAGCTATACTACGTTGTGCAGCTCTGCTTTCAGCCTGGCGAGAAGGTCTCCAACAACATCGCGGAGTATGGGGGCCTGATCGCTAGCCTCAGGGCCGCGGCGGCCCTAGGGGTCAAGCTTCTCACTATCAAGGGCGACTCTCAGCTCCTCGTCAACTTCTCCAACAAGGAATACAAGCCTAAGGATGAGCACATGGAGGCATACTTAGAAGATGTACGCAAAATTGAAAAATGCTTCTGGGCTTGGAATTGTAGCACGTCCCGCGTGGCACGAACAAGGAGGTGGACGATACCACCAAGAGGGCATCCCGACGCGAGCCCCAGAGGCCTGGCGTCTTCTAGGAGAGGCTCTTCAAACCGTCGGCAGCTCCCCCCGCTGCAGGCCCGACGCTGCTTCGGGAGGAGCCGCCCCAGGCACCCTCCTCAGGAGCCCCGGCCTGCGGCCCTACCTCAGGAGTCTACCTGCTTGTAACACCCCCAGTGGTTAACTACAGTAATCACCCTTTTGATTATGCCATGTCATCATGTTTAACAGTGCATGATCATCATTTGCATCATAATGCATTTCAACTTCTAACTCAAATTCAAATTAAATTAAAGTGGAAAATAAAAGTTGTTCAAACTGGAAAACTAAAATGTGCATCTTGTTGCAAATATTCCCCTAGCATTTATAAAAATGATTGCAACATTAGTTGGAATTGTAAAAGGACTCGAACAACAAGAAACAGCAGCAACATAGCACTATTCAATCCTTTTTCAATTTAAATAAAATCCAAACAAAAAGTTATGGACCCCAAACCAATTTCTAGCAGTGACAGATAATGCACTGTAAATAATGGAGCAAGTCTCGTATTTTACAAAAGTCTTTTGGAATAAAAATAAAAGAGAAAACAGAAAAGGAAAATAAAATAATAAAAAAAAAGAAGGAAAAAGCCCCCCCCCCCGGACACCAACTGGGCCGTGGCCCAGCTGGCCACCAGGCACCCCAGGCCGGCCCATTCCCCCTGGCCGGCCCCACCCCCACTCTCCCTTAACCCCCCCCACCGAAACCCTAATCCCCTCCCGCTCCTCTCCCCCCCCCCGATCCAGAAATTCTGGATCGGGATCGAACCCGTCTCCCGCGCCGCCTCGGCGCGTCGCGGCCGGCTCTCCGACGCCACCCGGCATGCCTGAACCCGCACGCCGAACCGCACTCTCTCCTGCACAAGATCGCAGCCCGCGCTCACCGCGCCCCTCGGCCGGCGCCACCTCACCGTCGCCGAAGCCGTTCCCCGACGTCGCACCCTCCACCTCGCCGCCGTCCCCGGGACCGCCTCCCCGCGCCGATCTGCCTCGCCTGTCGCTCTCCTACCGCCTCCTCCACTGCGACCCCTCCCCTGGATCGGACCGGGCAGAGGCGCCCCGATCCCGTGCCCGTCGCCGCGCTCCCCGCGCTGATCGCTCGCTTCCGCCTCGCCGCCCGGACGGGACGCCGTCGCCGGGACCTCGCACCTCTCCCGTCTCCTCCCGAATCACCTAGCGAGCGCTCGCCAACCCGTCGCCGCTGCCCGACGCCGTCGCCGACTCGGCAGCATCGTCGCCGTCGCATTCTCCCTCGCCGCCATCATCCCCGTCCGGCCCCTGTGAGCGCGCCCCTTCCTCTCTCTCTCCCTGACGGCGCGCCCGCATCGCCCTCGTCGCGCTCCGCCCGCGTCCCGCCTCACCGCGTGCGCGCTCGCCCCAGCCTGCTGCGCGCATGCACAGGCGCCCGCGCTGCCCCGGCTCCACCCGCGCCGCGCTGCCGTCCGCGGGCCACGCGCCCGGCCGCTCCTGCCCCGCTCGCGACTCGCCTCCCGCCCGCGGCGGCCCCGCTCACGCCGGCGCCCGTCTCCGCCTCGCCCGCTGGCCGCATCCGGCGCCCGTATGCGCACCGGACATGTCGGTGCCCAAAGGGCACAACCCGGACATGTCCCGGCCGCCACTGCCCGGGGTGGCCCTGCCCCCCTGAGGCAATGACAGATGGGGCCCAGCCCCTAAGAACGAGATTAAAAGAAAATGTAATAAAAAAAATGAAAATGAAAATAAAAATAATTAAATTAATTAATAATTAAAGTTAATTAAATTAAGTTAATTAATTCCTGATTAGGTTAATGTAATTAAGTAGTTAGTGTTAATTAAAAAGTAATTTAATTAGTAATCATATTAACCTAACAGCCTATGACAGGTGGGACCCACTGGGTCCTGACGTCTTGCTGACGTCAGCAAGACACTGTTTCGGATAATGTTAATTTAAATAATTAATTAATTCCAGAATAATAATAAAAACTTTAGAAAATTATATAAAATAATTCCGTAGCTCAGATGAAAAATATTGTCATGAAAGTTGCTCAGAACGACGAGACGAATCTGAATACGCGGTCCGTTCGTCCGTCACACGTCCCTAACTATCCGAACTTGCAACCGTTCCCCTCTTTATCCTCTGTCCGATAATTTCAAAGACCGGGAAATGCTCGTCAGGATATTCTCCCGCTCCGTCTGTTACGTGTGATGCTGCGTTGGGACTACCCCTAGCACCGTGTATCGTATTTGTCATGCTCATGTTTGCTATATATTTATACTGTTTCCTCCCCCTCTTCTCTCTCGGTAGACCCTGACACCGACGTCGTCCCCGAGACCGACGCAACTCAGGAGCCCGACGCCACCGTTGACGATCCCTCTCTCTTGCCAGAGCAACCAGGCAAGCCCCCCCCTTTGATCATCCCGATATCGCCCATTCTAATTTCCCATGCTTGCATTAGAATTGCTGCTACTACTGCTTTACCTATTCTGATGCATAGCCTGTTCATTGTAACCTGCTGTTGATAATTACCTACATATCCTAAACTGTTTAGTCTAGGCTGGGTAGAGACCTATCAGTGACCCCACTTATCCCGACTGCCGCGCTGGATCGTCAGAAGACCCGATCAACGGGATTGAAGACCAGGCCCCGACACCGCACATCACCCCCCCTTAGTTGTAACGACACTGCAGCGTTACTATCAAGTGCCGAGGGTGAAACCTCATGTAGCACTTCTAATGTTAACTCTGTAGAGTAGCTATTCGATCGTGGTCATCGAGGGTGATTCCTCCTTCTCCACTTCCGATACGATGCTGTCGTACAACACATCAAGTGTGAACTCATCGAGGGTGATTCCTCCTAAGTTCGACTTGACGGTTACATCGAGTGGGCATCCGTCGAGGGTGATACCTCGGATTTCCTTGATGTTATGGACACACGGTTACTGTGACTTTACTGCTGAACCTTGATAGAGACGGGTCGGCCCCGAAGGGGGACCCGAGGAAGCTACTTTTACTACAGGACTGAAGGGACAGGCGGTACCACCCAGTAGAGGTGGACCTGAGTTCCCGACAGTCTTTTACGAGACGGGTTGACCTGGATGGTGCCCGAGTGTTGAATACGAGGCATGGCCGGGCATTCATGGCCCTTGCCGCAAGTCCTCGAGACGGGGCGACGGGGTCACATCTTTCGTGAGTCTCTGCTCGTTACCGCAAGCCCCTAGTCCTAGCGATTTGGATATTTGATCCGAGCAGGCCTCTGGTCTGATAGCACTAACCATCACGTGGGCATAGTATGGGCGTTCTGCATCGTAGCATCAGCCGAAAGCTCTGTCAGACGTCCAGTTCAGCATGGCGGCACGGACGGACCGGCGCCCTCCTGGTGCCAGGCTTCTCCCTGCGCGCAACGACTCGGAGTGCACAGGGCGATGGCCCAAGACCTCTGAGCGCTTAGGATGTAGACCGACGGGGACCTCTCTGCTGAGCTATAGGTAGGGTTGCGATGTGTCGTTTGGCCGAGGCCAGGCATGACCCAGGAAAGTGTGTCCGGCCGGAGTTAATCGAGCGTGTTGGGTAAGTTGGTGCACCCCTGCAGGGAAGAACATTTCTATCGATAGCCGGTCCTACGGTAAAGGACACTCGGAGTTGTATCCTGATTGATACAATTTAGAACTGGATACCTGTGATGAGACCTGTATATATGGCTCTGGGATTGCTTCTCGCAGGGAGTCGAGAAGGGATCTCAGGACGAGGTTTGAAGACGTTATGGCTCTGGGATTGCTTTCTCGCAGGGAGTCGAGAAAGGATCTCAGGATGAGGTTGATATTATTACTGCTACATTATATGGTATTGTTCTACTCTCTCCTATTGCTGCAAGACCGCTGAAGATGCTAGTCTTCGATAGGACTAGGCCTTCTCTCTATTCTGGCATTTCTGCAGACCAGTCCACATATACAGCCTCCCTTTGATAATGTTGCATATGTAGTGTAGATCCTTGCTTGCTGAGTACTTCAGAGTACTCACGGTTGCTTTGTTTTCCTTTTTCTCCCCATATCAGTTTGACGTGACCAGAGGACGGAGCCCCCTGAGACAGATGCCCCGACGATCGTTACTACTACTACCCAGAGGATGGATACTACTACGAGTTGACTGACGACCAGGAGTAGGATCGGAGGGTCCCAGGCAGGAGGCCTTCGCCTTTCGATCGTAGTGTTTTATTTTGCCCCGCCTTCCTAAAGGCCTTTCTGTTTCTATTTCATATCTGTACTCAGATATCTGATGCTTCCGCTGACGCTTGTTCGCAAGCTTATGTATTCGAGCCCTCGAGGCCCCTGGCTTGTAATATAAAGCTTGTATGACTTTATTTATGTTTTAGAGTTGTGTTGTGATATCTTCCCGTGAGTCCTTAGGCTTGATCGTGTGCATTTGCGTGTATGATTAGTGCACGATCGGGCCGGGGGCCCCACAAGTTGGTATCAGAGCCGACTGCCTGTAGGAACCCCCCTTTCCAACTCCTTGGCCGAAGTTGAGTCTAGTAACCGAAAATTGTTTTACTAACCTGGCTGTGTGGCTTACGGGCCCACGTCGCCAATTGGGTGGTATTAGTATCTTTTATTCCTCATCTTTACTCTGGGACTCTGACCTCTCTTCCTTTCGGGTTAACTAAAGTTTACTAACGCCGACACTTAGGATCTCGTAATTCTCGTCCACCCGGAGAGCTGGATATCTGTGCGATTTCCCTGACATTGATCTGATTAGTCTGATAATCATTTTCCTTTCCATTGTTTTGTTTAACCTTTCTCTCCGAGATCGGTTATACTTCTCCTTGTCTTTTGACAATCATGAGTTTCCTCTGTTTCAGATGGATCGTTTGTTTCCACCAGACCCTGCGACGCAGCTACCAGCTGTTCGAGTAGGGATACATCCAGAGTACATTCTTTATCCACTGGGGCAGATGTCAATCCGTTACAATACCCCAGTACTGTCTCCTCCAGATACCCGCAAAGACTTTGTGATTTATTGTGATGCATCCCGTGAAGGATTAGGCTGTGTCCTAATGCAAGAGCGTAAAGTGATTGCTTATGGCTCTCGTCAGTTGCGACCGCATGAAGAGAATTATCCGGTACATGATCTAGAACTAGCTGCTGTGATCTATGCACTGCAGTTGTGGCGACATTACCTCCTCGGTAATCGTTGCGAGATCTACACGGATCATAAAAGTCTGAAGTACTTGTTCACTCAACCATCTCTAAACCTCCGTCAGCAAAGATGGATGGAGACCATTGCGGACTATGATTTGGGTATTTCTTATACCCCTGGCAAGGCTAATGTGATGGCTGATGCGTTGAGCCGCAAATCCTATTGCTGCGAACTTGAGGTTCAGCTACAGCGACCCCTTCTGTATGAAGAGCTTCGAAAGCTAAATCTCGAGATAGTTCCCCAAGGATACTTAAAAAACCTTGGTTGTTGAACCAGACCTTGAGAAAGCTGTTAAGAATGCGCAAGCTAAAGATGCTGAAATTGATTTGATGAAGAAAGACCTTCACCTTGTAAAGTACAGGGATTTCTCGCTGTCTGAAGATGGAACCTTGTATTTCAGAGACCGCATTGTCGTACCTCGCTTCGAGCTTATGACTGACAAAGTTATGAAGGAGGCACATGATACCCCGCTGTCTATTCATCCGGGTAGCACCAAGATGTATCGTGATCTCCGTCAAAGGTACTGGTGGTCTAGAATGAAGCAAGACATTGCTCGATATGTTGCTGAATGTGATGTGTGTCGACGCGTTAAAGCAGAACATCAGAAGCCTGCTGGAATTCTGCAACCACTTCCTATTCCTTTATGGAAATGGGATAAGGTTCAGATGGATTTCATTACAGGACTTCCCAGGTCACAGAAGGGTCACGATGCTATTCTTGTCGTCGTCGACCAACTCTCCAAAGTTGCACACTTTCTGCCTGTCAAGGAGACGATCACTGCTAGTCAGTTAGCAGAGTTATATATCTCCAGAATTGTTTCACTCCACGGTATTCCGAAAGAGATCAGTTCAGACCGTGGCAGCATATTCACTGGTCATTTCTGGGAAAGTTTCCAAAAGGCTATGGGAACTCATATTACCTGGAGTTCAGCTTATCATCCTCAATCCCAAGGCCAAGTTGAACGAGTTAATCAAGTGCTTGAAGACATGCTGCGAGCTTGTGTTATATCGTTTGACAAGAAATGGAAGAATCTCTTCCATATGCCGAGTTCTCCTATAACAACAGCTATCAAGCTAGTCTGAAAATGGCCCCCTTTGAAGTTCTCTATGGACGTAAGTGTCGAACCCCTCTGAATTGGTCAGAAACTGGGGAACGACCGCTCGTGGGTCCAGATATTATTCAACAAGCCGAAGAACAAGTTCGTATTGTCCGGGAAAATCTCAAGGCGGCTCAGGACCGCCAGAAGAGCAACTATGATCGCAAACGATGGGGTTTGACTTATCAACCTGGTGATCAAGCTTATCTTCGTGTCACCCCTATGAAGGGCACTCACCGTTTTGGAATCAAGGGCAAGCTAGCTCCACGCTACATTGGTCCTTTCCGCATTGTTGCGAGACGTGGTCAAGTGGCGTATAAATTGGAATTGCCGCCGCAATTCTCTCATATCCACGACGTCTTCCATGTGTCGCAACTTCGTAAATGCTTCAAGGAATCTCCGCACCGATCTGTGGATCACGAGATGCTTGAATTGCAAGATGATCTTTCTTATAAGGAGCATCCGATCCGCATCCTCGATGAAGCTGAACGTCGAACCCGTCAGAAGGTTACCAAGTTCCTCAAAGTGCAGTGGTCAAATCATACTGAAAATGAAGCCACTTGGGAACGCGAGGATAATCTTCGTGCGGAATACCCCGAACTTTTTCCTTCTACTTCTTAATTCTCGGGACGAGAATTCTTGTTAGTAGAGGAGATTTGTAACACCCCCAGTGGTTAACTACAGTAATCCCATTTTGATTATGCCACGTCAGCATGATTAACAGTGTCTGATCATCATTTGCATCATAATGCATTTCAGCTTCTAACTCAAAATCCAAATTTAAATGAAAGTGGAAAATAAAAGTTGTTCAAACTGGAAAACTAAAATGTGCCTCATGTTGCAAATATTCCCATAGCATTTATAAAAATGATTGCAACATTTGTTGGAATTGTAAAAGGACTCGAACAACAAGGAACAGCAGCAACATAGCACTATTCAATCCTTTTTCAATTTAAATAAAATCCAAACAAAAGATATGGACCCCAAACCAATTTCTAGCAGTGACAGATAATGCACTGTAATTAATGGAGCAAGTCTCGTATTTTACAAAAGTCCTTTGGAATAAAAATAAAAGAGAAAACAGAAAAGGAAAATAAATAATAAAAAAAAAAGGAAAAGCCCCCCCCGGACCAACTGGGCCGTGGCCCAGCTGGCCACCAGGCCACCACCCAGGCCGGCCCATCCCCCCTGGCCGGCCCACCCCCACTCTCCCTTAACCCCCTCCCCACCGAAACCCTAATCCCCCCCTCGCTCCTCTCCTCCCCCCGATCCCCGATCCAGAAATTCTGGATCGGGATCGAACCCCGTCGCCCGCGCCGCCTCGGCGCCCGTCGCCGGCCGGCCTTCTCCGACGCCATCGCCGGCCTGCCTGCCCCGCCGCCGACCGCCTCCTCCTCCTTGCCTCGCTCGCAGCCCCGCGCCTCACCGCGCCCTCGGCGCCCGGCGCCACCTCACCGTCGCCCGAAGCCGTCCCCGACGTCGCCCCTCCACCTCGCCGGCCGTCCCCGACCGCCTCCCCGCGCCGATCTGCCTCGCCTGTCGCCTCTCCTACCGCCTCCTCCACTCGACCCCCTCCCCTGGATCGGACCGGGGCAGAGGCGCCCCGATCCCGTCGCCCGTCGCCGCGCTCCCCGCCGCTGCTCGCGCTCGCTTCCGCCTCGCCGCCCGCGCTCGGACGCCGTCGCCGGGACCTCGCCTCCCCGTCTCCTCCCCGAATCGCCTCAGCGAGCGCTCGCACCCGTCGCCGCTGCCCGACGCCGTCGCCGACTCGGCCGCATCGTCGCCGTCGCTTCCTCGCCTCGCCATCATCCCCGTCCGGCCCCCTGTGAGCCGCGCCCCTCTCCTCTCCTCTCTCCCTGACGCCGCGCCCGCATCGCCCTCGTCGCGCTCCGCCCGCGTCCCTGCCTCACCGCGCGTGCGCGCTCGCCCGCACCTGCTCGCGCATGCACAGGCGCCCGCGCTGCCCCGGCTCCACCGCGCCGCCGCTCGCCGTCTGACGGGCCACCGCGCCCGGCCGCTCCTGCCCCGCCCGCGCTCGCCTCCCGCCCGCGCGCGGCCCCACTCACGCCGGCGCCCGTCTCCGCCTCGCCCGCTGGCCGCATCCGTGCGCCCGTATGCGCACGGGACATGTCCGGTGCCCAAACGGGCACAACCCGGACATGTCCGGCCGTGCCACTGACCGGTGGGCCCTGCCCCCCCTGAGGCAATGACAGATGGGGCCCAGCCCCTAAGAACGAATTAAAAGAAAATGTAATAAAAAAATGAAAATGAAAATAAAAATAATTAAATTAATTAATTAATTAATTAGTTAATAAATTAAGTTAATTAATCCTGATTAGGTTAATTTAATTAAGTAGTTAGTGTTAATTAAACAGTAATTTAATTAGTTAATCACTAATTAACCTAACAGCCTATGACAGGTGGGACCCACTGGTCCTGACGTCATGCTGACGTCAGCAAGACACTGTTTCGGATAATGTTAATTTAAATAATTAATTAAATTCCAGAAATTAATAAAAACTTTAGAAAATTATATAAAATAATCCGTAGCTCAGATGAAAATACTTTGTACATGAAAGTTGCTCAGAACGACGAGACGAATCTGAATACGCGGTCCGTTCGTCCGTCACACGTCCCTAACTATCCGAACTTGCAACCGTTCCCCTCTTATCCTCTGTCCGATAATTCCAAAGACCCGGGAAATATCGTCAGATATTCTCCCGCTCCGTCTGTTACGTGTGATGCTGCGTTGGACTACCCCTAGCACCGTGTATCGTATTTGTCATGCTCATGTTTGCTATATATTTATACTGTTTCCTCCCCCTCTTCTCTCTCGGTAGACCCTGACACCGACGTCGTCCCCGAGACCGACGCAACTCAGGAGCCCGACGCCACCGTTGACGATCCCTCTCTCTTGCCAGAGCAACCAGGCAAGCCCCCCCCTTTGATCATCCCGATATCGCCCATTCTAATTTCCCATGCTTGCATTAGAATTGCTGCTACTACTGCTTTACCTATTCTGATGCATAGCCTGTTCATTGTAACCTGCTGTTGATAATTACCTACATATCCTGAACTGTTTAGTCTAGGCTGGGTAGAGACCTATCAGTGACCCCACTTATCCCGACTGCCGCGCTGGATCGTCAGAAGACCCGATCAACGGGATTGAAGACCAGGCCCCGACACCGCACATCACCCCCCCTTAGTTGTAACGACACTGCAGCGTTACTATCAAGTGCCGAGGGTGAAACCTCATGTAGCACTTCTGATGTTAACTCTGTAGAGTAGCTATTCGATCGTGGTCATCGAGGGTGATTCCTCCTTCTCCACTTCCGATACGACTCTGTCGTACAACACATCAAGTGTGAACTCATCGAGGGTGATTCCTCCTAAGTTCGACTTGACGGTTACATCGAGTGGGCATCCGTCGAGGGTGATACCTCGGATTTCCTTGATGTTATGGACACACGGTTACTGTGACTTTACTGCTGAACCTTGATAGAGACGGGTCGGCCCCGAAGGGGGACCCGAGGAAGCTACTTTTACTACAGGACTGAAGGGACAGGCGGTACCACCCAGTAGAGGTGGACCTGAGTTCCCGACAGTCTTTTACGAGACGGGTTGACCTGGATGGTGCCCGAGTGTTGAATACGAGGCGTGGCCGGGCATTCATGGCCCTTGCCGCAAGTCCTCGAGACGGGGCGACGGGGTCACATCTTTCGTGAGTCTCTGCTCGTTACCGCAAGCCCCTAGTCCTAGCGATTTGGATATTTGATCCGAGCAGGCCTCTGGTCTGATAGCACTAACCATCACGTGGGCATAGTATGGGCGTTCTGCATCGTAGCATCAGCCGAAAGCTCTGTCAGACGTCCAGTTCAGCATGGTGGCACGGACGGACCGGCGCCCTCCTGGTGCCAGGCTTCTCCCTGCGCGCAACGACTCGGAGTGCACAGGGCGATGGCCCAAGACATATGAGCCGCTAGATGTAGACAGAGGGGACCTCTCTGCTGAGCTATAGGTAGGGTTGCGATGTGGTTTGGCGAGGCCGGGCATGACCCAGGAAAGTGTGTCCGGCCGGAGTTAATCGAGCGTGTTGGGTAAGTTGGTGCACCCCTGCAGGGAAGAACATTTCTATCGATAGCCGGTCCTACGGTAAAGGACACATCGGAGTTGTATCTGATTGATCAAATTAGAACTGGATACCTGTGATGAGACCTGTATATATGGCTCTGGGATTGCTTCTCGCAGGGAGTCGAGAAGGGATCTCAGGACGAGGTTTGATGACTTTATGGCTCTGGGATTGCTTCTCGCAGGGAGTCGAGAAGGGATTCAGGACGAGGTTTGATGACTTTATGGCTCTGGGATTGCTTTTCGCAGGGAGTCGAGAAAGATCTCTGGGTGAGGTTGATAATTACTGCACATTATATGGTATTGTTCTAATCTCTTACTGCTGCAAGACCGCTGAAGATGCAGTCTTCGATAGGACTAGGCCTTCTCTCTATTTGGCATTTCTGCAGCCCAGTCCACATATTACAGCCTCCCTTTGAAAATGTTGCATATGTAGTGTAGATCCTTGCTGAGTACTTCTGAGTACTCACGGTTGCTTTGTTTTCCTTTTTCTCCCCATATCAGTTTGACGTGACCAGAGGACGGAGCCCCCTGAGACAGATGCCCCGACGATCGTTACTACTACTACCCAGAGGATGGATACTACTACGAGTTGACTGACGACCAGGAGTAGGATCGGAGGGTCCCAGGCAGGAGGCCTTCGCCTTTCGATCGTAGTGTTTTATTTTGCCCCGCCTTCCTAAAGGCCTTTCTGTTTCTATTTCATATCTGTACTCAGATATCTGATGCTTCCGCTGACGCTTGTTCGCAAGCTTATGTATTCGAGCCCTCGAGGCCCCTGGCTTGTAATATAAAGCTTGTATGACTTTATTTATGTTTTAGAGTTGTGTTGTGATATCTTCCCGTGAGTCCTTAGGCTTGATCGTGTGCATTTGCGTGTATGATTAGTGCACGATCGGGCCGGGGGCGTCACACTGCTCCTGGCACTAGAACCTCAGGAGGGTTGCTGGACCGAAGAGTTCAAGGTGTACCAGCTCCGCGGCACCCTACCGGAGAAGGAGGAAGACGCGGAACGCGTGGCGCGCCAGGCCACTGCTTATTGCTTGCAGGACAGCGAGCTCTACCGAAGGCGTCCCAACGACATCTCGCTGTGATACATATCAAAAGAGCAAGGGCGCGAATTGCTGGCTGACATCCACGGCGGGGATTGCGGGCACCATTCTTCATCACGCACCCTCGTGGGCAAGGTATTCCGCAGCGGGTTCTACTGGCCCACGGTGCTCAATGATGCGACCGAGCTGGTGCGATCCTGTGAGGCCTGCTAGTTCCATGCCAAACAGATCCACCAGCCCGCTCAGGGCCTCCAGACCATCCCGCTTTCATGGCCATTCACAGTCTGGGGGCTGGACATCCTGGGCCCGTTCCCCCGAGCGGTCGGGGGCTACCGCTACCTCTACGTCGCCATCGACAAATTCACCAAGTGGGCGGAGGTGGAGCCCGTGCGCACCATTCCTGCTGGCACAGCCGTTAAGTTCATCAAGGGCCTCGTGAGCCGTTTCGGGGTCCCTAACCGTATCATCGCTGACAATGGCTCTCAGTTCACAAGCAATCTCTTCAGGACATATTATGCTAACCTTGGAACGCAGATATGTTACACTTCAGTGGCACACCCACGGAGCAACAGCCAGGCCGAACATGCCAACGCGGAGGTCCTGAGGGGCCTCAAGACAAGGAGCTTCAAGTAGAAGCTTGAGGCCTGCAGCAGGGGTTGGCTCGGTGAGCTTCAGTCAGTGCTGTGGTCCATCCGCACCACCGCGACTAATCCCACCGGCAAGACCCTGTTCTTCCTCGTCTACGGGGCTGAGGCGGTCCTCCCACACAAGGTCAAACATCGCTCCCCGCGGGTCTTGGCGTTTGACGAGGCACGCCAGGACGCCTTGCGGGGGACATATATCGTGCTCGGGGAGGAGGGCCGCCGCCAAGCCTCGCTCCATGCCGCGAGGTACCAGCAGGCGCTGTGGTGGTATCACTGTCGTAGCGTCCACTCCAGGACCCTCGAGGTGGGTGACCTCATCCTGAGGCGGGTGCTCTCCAGGGAGGGGCTTCACAAGCTCTCACCTATGTGGGAGGGCCCGTTCAGGATTGCCCGTGTCTCCAGGCCTGGCGCCGCATGCCTGGAGATGCAGGACGGGGTCCCCATCCAGAATGCCTAGAACATCCAGCACCTCCGAAAGTTCTACCTGTGACACTCTCACATAATAATGAGTGGGGCTGTACACGCCCCGGAGTCTCCTGAGCACCGCCCTGGGGCCTCACGGGGGCTCCCACCCATGTCCAAGTGGAAGCCCCATGCTCCGCGCTGGCGGACGACACGGTCTTTCAATGACTATGGCCACGCCTAGTGGAAGCCCCATGCTCCGTGCTGGCGGGAAGACTAGAAGACTAGTGTAGGTGCCGAACACAGCTGTTCTTTTGCTTGCTTTTGTAGCTGATTTTCCACTTCTTGGAATGAAATTCGAAGTTCTCACGTCTTTATTTGGAAGGGTTGGAAATTTTTTCTCCTTGCAGCGTTTGCTCTTTCGAGTCTTGCAGTTGCCCGTCACTCCTCTCCGCATGTCTCGCGAGTGGGGGCTGGGCACGGTGTGTATGTCTGGGTCAGCCCGCGAACACACCTCGCCAAAGCCCTGGCATCTTACTTTGGCGTCCTGATCCTCGCGTGACGCTCTTAAATGAGCCAACGGGCATGTGCACCCTCCCAAGTCCTCATCTCCTGGCCTCGCCGGGCATCGTAACCCGGTGTACCACGATCGGCCTTCGCCCGTGTAACACCCCCGGTGGTTAACTACAGTAATCCCATTTTGATTATGCCACGTCAGCATGATTAACAGTGCATGATCATCATTTGCATCATATTGCATTTCAACTCCTAAGTCAAAATTCAGATTTAAACTAAAGTGGGAAATAAAAGTTGTTCAAACTGGAAAACCAAAATGTGCCTCATGTTGCAAATATTCCCATAGCATTTGTAAAAATGATTGCAACATTAGTTGAAATTGTAAAAGGACTCGAACAACTAGAAACAGCAGCAACATAGCACTATTCAATCCTTTTTCAATTTAAATAAAATCCAAACAAAAAGATATGGACCCCAAACCAATTTCTAGCAGTGACAAATAATACACTGTAAATAATGGAGCAAGTCTCATATTTTACAAAAGTCTTTTGGACTAAAAATAAAAGACAAAGCAGAAAAAGGAATAAAGAAAAACAGAAAAAGAACAAAAGAAAATAAAGCCCCCCCCCCGCTGGGCCTCGGCCCAGCTGGCCACTGGGCTAGCCAGGCCGGCCCAGCCGGCGCCCACCCACTCCCCTACCCTATCCCCACCCAGACCGAACCCTAGCCGCTCCCACCCCCCTCGCTCACTCCCCCCCCCGATCACAGACGGGCGCAGGCCCGATCCCGCGCTGCCCCGCGCCTCCCCGCGCCGCCCGACGCCGCCCGCCGCCGCCCGGACCCCGCCGCCGGCGCCGCCTCCTCCGGCCACCCTCCCCGAGCACGCTGCCCATCCCTGCGCCCCGCTGTGAGGGCCACCTCCTCCCCTCTCTTCCTTCGCCTCCCCGCCTCCGGCCGCCGCCCGGCCCGCGCGTGCTCCGGCCGCGCCCCGCCGCCCGCTCGCCCACGCGCGACCGCGCGCTTCGGCCGCGCCCGCTCCGGCCCCGCTCGCCCGCCGCGCGCGCCACCGCCGCCCGCGCGCCTCCGGTCCCGACGCCGCACCGCGCCCGGCTGCCGCTCGCCCGCGCTCGCTGTGCCTCCCCTCGCGCCCGCCCGGCCGGCCTCGCCGCGCCGTGCTCCGGCCTTGGCCTCGCCTTTGGTGCACGCGCGCGCGCTGGCCCGGACGTGTCCGGTGCCCGAACAGACACGGCCCGGACATGTCCGCCCCGGCCCTATGACCGACGGGGCCCAGCCCCTAAAAACGAATTAAAAGAAAATGTAATAATAAAAAAAATTAAATAAAATAAATAAAAATAATTAATTAATTAAATAATTAATTAGTTAATTAATTAAGTTAATTAATCCTGATTAGGTTAATCTAATTAAGTAGTTAGTGTTAATTAAACAGTAAATTAATTAGTTAATCACTAATTAACCTAACAGCCTATGACAGGTGGGACCCACTGGTCCTGACGTCATGCTGACGTCATGCTGACGTGAGCAAGACACTGTTTCGGATAATGTTAATTTAAATAATTAATTAAATTCCAGAAATTAATAAAATCTTTAGAAAATCATATAAAATAATCCGTAGCTCAGATGAAAATACTTTGTACATGAAAGTTGCTCAGAACGACGAGACGAATCTGAATACGCGGTCCGTTCGCCCGTCACGCGTCCCTAACTATCCGAACTTGCAACCGTTCCCCTCTTATCCTCTGTCCGATAATTCCAAAGACCCGGGAAATATCGTCAGATATTCTCCCGCTCCGTCTGTTACGTGTGATGCTGCGTTAGACTACCCCTAGCACCGTGTATCGTATTTGTCATGCTCATGTTTGCTATATATTTATACTGTTTCCTCCCCCTCTTCTCTCTCGGTAGACCCTGACACCGACGTCGTCCCCGAGACCGACGCAGCTCCGGATCCCGAAGACACCATAGACGACCTTGCCCTTGCCGCCGAGCAACCAGGCAAGCCCCCCCCCTTTGATCATCCCGATATCGCCCATTCTAATTTCCCATGCTTGCATTAGAATTGCTGCTACTACTGCTTTACCTATTCTGATGCATAGCCTGTTCATTGTAACCTGCTGTTGATAATTACCTACATATCCTAGACTGTTTAGTCTAGGCTGGGTAGAGACCTATCAGTGACCCCACTTATCCCGACTGCCGCGCTGGATCGTCAGAAGACCCGATCAACGAGATTGAAGACCAGGACCCGACACCGCACATCACCCCCCTTAGTTGTAACGACACTGCAGCGTTACTATCGAGTGCCGAGGGTGAAACCTCTTGTAGCACTTCTGATGTTAACTCTGTAGAGTAGCTATTCGGTCGTGGTCATCGAGGGTGATTCCTCCTTCACCGCTTCCGATAACGACGCTGTCCTACAACGCCTCAAGTGTGGACCCAGTGAGGGTGATTCCTCCTAGTTCACCTTGATGGATACATCGAGTGGGAAGTCAATGAGGGTGATACCTCGGATTCCCTGATGTTATGGACACACGGATACTTGGACCTTACATTGTTACTTGGAAAGGCGGGTCGACCCTGAGGGGTACCCGCGTGTGATGTGAAGGCGGGTTGCCAGTGTGGTGCCCGAGTGGTGAATACGAGGCGCGGCCGGGCATTCTTAACCCTTGCCGCAAGTCCTCGAGACGGGGCGACGGGGTCACATCTTTCGTGAGTCTCTGCTCGTTACTGCAAGCCCTAGTCCTAACGATTTGGATATTTGATCCGAGCAGGCCTCTGGCCTGATAGCACTAACCATCACGTGGGCATAGTATGGGCGTTCTGCATCGTAGCATCAGCCGAAAGCTCTGTCAGACGTCTAGTTCAGCCTTGCGGCCGGGACGGACCGGCGCCCCCCCTGGTGCCTGGCTTCCCCCTGCACGCAACGACTCGGAGTGCACAGGGCGATGGCCCAAGACCTCTGAGCGCTTAGGATGTAGACCGACGGGGACCTCTCTGCTGAGCTGTAGGTAGGGTTGCGATGTGTCGTTTGGCCGAGGCCGGGCATGACCCAGGAAAGTGTGTCCGGCCGAAGTTAATCGAGCGTGTTGGGTAAGTTGGTGCACCCCTGCAGGGAAGAACACTTCTATCGATAGCCGGTCCTACGGTAAAGGACACTCGGAGTTGTATCCTGATTGATACAATTTAGAACTGGATACCTGTGATGAGACCTGTATATATGGCTCTGGGATTGCTTCTCGCAGGGAGTCGAGAAGGGATCTCAGGACGAGGTTGATGAATGTATGGCTCTGGGATTGCTTTCTCGCAGGGAGTCGAGAAAGGATCTCAGGATGAGGTTGATATTATTACTGCTACATTATATGGTATTGTTCTACTCTCTTCTACTGCTGCAAGACCGCTGAAGATGCTAGTCTTCGATAGGACTAGGCCTTCTCTCTATTCTGGCATTTCTGCAGCCCAGTCCACATATACAGCCTCCCCTTGAAAAATGTTGCATATGTAGTGTAGATCCTTGCTTGCTGAGTACTTCTGAGTACTCACGGTTGCTTTTGTTTTCCCTTTTCTCCCCATATCAGTTTGACGTGACCAGAGGACGGAGCCCCCTGAGACAGATGCCCCGACGATCGTTACTACTACTACCCAGAGGATGGATACTACTACGAGTTGACTGACGACCAGGAGTAGGATCGGAGGGTCCCAGGCAGGAGGCCTTGTGCCTTTCGATCGTAGTGTTTTCTTTTGCCCCGCCTTTCTAAAGGCCTTTCTGTATTTTCTTTTATATCTGTACTCAGATATCTGATGCTTCCGCTGACGCTTGTTCGCAAGCTTATGAATTCGAGCCCTCGAGGCCCCTGGCTTGTAATATAAAGCTTGTATGACTTATTTATGTTTTAGAGTTGTGTTGTGATATCTTCCCGTGAGTCCTTAGGCTTGATCGTGTGCATGTGCGTGTATGATTAGTGCACGATCGGGCCGGGGGCGTCACAAGTTGGTATCAGAGCCGACTTCCTGTAGGAACCCCCTTTCCAACTCCTTGGCCGAAGTTGAGTCTAGAAACCGAAAACTGTTTTACTAACTTGGCTGTGTGGCTTACGGGCCCACGTCGCCAATTGGGTGGTACTAGGATCTTTTACTCCTCGACCTTTACTCTGGGACTCTGACCTCTCTTCTATTCGGGTTAAATGATTTTACTAACTCCAACATTAGGTTCTCGTGGTCACATCCACCCGGTGTTCTGAAGATATTCCCCCTTGCTTCAAGATTGAGGGCCAGGTTCTGCTTACAGGATCCTCTTATCGAGGGCACCCTGTGTTGTCACGTGCAGATTCCTCGCTCCAATAGTTTTCTCCGACGTTGATGTAGCCTTTGCTATGTCTCGTTGTGTACTTCCCTACCGTGTGCCTGCGCGCCGCCTAGATGTCTAGCCTTTTCCTTTTCAACTGTCGTAATGCCGGATGCTAACCGAGGCTATGTGTGGCTTTGAATGTCTGGTGCGAATATGATGAAGTATCTATTGCACTTCCTTCTGTTGTGCGTGTTACTTCATAAATAATTCCATACACCTGCAAGTTACTAGCTAAATTGCCCCTGTTGATTTGGCAGGATGGCTGACGATCCTCCACATCCACCCTATATTGCCGCAATGATACAGCAGTTTGAAATCAACCGTCAGCAGTTTGAGCTTAACCGTCAGTTTATGACCGGGGTATTGGCTCAGCTTCCAAACCAGAATGCTCAGCAACAGACTGCTCCAATAACTCTGCCAGAATTCGTGCGCCTCAATCCGTCTGTTTTCCGCAACTCCACCAATCCTATGGATGCTGATGATTGGCTTCGTGATATCCTATTTGAAATGGAGTCAGCTAATGTTGCCCCTGACAGTTACGTCACCTTCGCGACATTCCACCTAAAGGGCCCAGCTGCTCAATGGTGGGAAAGCCACAAGGGTATGTTGCCTGCTGAAATCGTAACCACTTGGCAGGAATTTCAGTCGATTTTTCGTGCACGGTACATTCCTCAAGGCCTGATGGACCAGAAGAAGCAGGAGTTTCGCAAACTTACCCAGGGCACAATGACTGTGGATGAATATCAGAGGAAATTTCTCGAATTGTCCCGCTATGCTGAAGATGACGTCTGCACTGACGCCCGCAAGCAGGATAAATTCCGTGAAGGACTCCGTTCTGACATAAAACTCGCACTTGCAGTCCATGATTGCACAAACTACGCAACGCTTGTCAACAAATCTTTCCAAGTTGAAACAGCTCTGACTGAATGCCAGGAGTCGCTCAAGCGCACTCATGGAGCTGGCTCATCATCGGGTTAGCCTGTTCAGAAACGACGAGCCTGGATCCCACACAATGTTCATCACCGACCTGCTCCAACACCAAGGCCGTCATATGTTGCACCTCGTCTGCCTTCACCGCCGAGACAGCTATCGGTTCATGATGGACCGCCTAATGTTACGGCTTCTCCTCAGGATGCCCCATGTCCTCCTGATGGTCGTACGAAGGGCCATCGAACCCATCGTTGTAGGAATCGTAAGGCCAGGATGTCTGCTATGGACCGAGGCCAGGTCACTCACGTCAAAATGGGAGAAGCTCGTGAGTCTACAAAAATCGTGATGGGAACTCTGTCAGTTAATTCAGTTGCAGCTTCTGTTCTCTTTGATTCCGGGGCATCACATTCCTTTGTGTCTCAACAATTTGCTCAGCGGCATGAGCTACCTCTAGAGTTATTGCCCACACCATTAGAGATTATCACTCCCCGTTCCAGGTGGCAAACCAAGATGGTAAGTCACAACAATCAAATCGAGATTGAAGGGTTGATATTCTCTGCTTCCCTTATTGCTCTTGGACCTTCCGACATAGACATCATTCTCGGTATGGACTGGTTGACAGCCCATCATGCTTTGATTGATTGCGCTGCTAAGACAGTCCAGCTCACTCATCCTTCCGGACAGACACTCAGATACTCGGCTCGAACAGTTCAGGACGCCGAAGCTCAGATTTATCTTCTGAATGCATTGAATGCTTCACCTCTTGAAGGCATCGAGAACGTTCCAGTTGTTCGTGATTTTCAAGATGTATTTCCAGAAGAACTTCCAGGAATACCCCCTGCTAGAGCTCTCGAGTTTGTCATCGACTTGAAGCCTGGCACAACTCCTATTGCGAAGCGCCCTTATAAGATGCCTCCGCATCACCTTTTGGAACTTAAGGAAGAAATCGACACGTCACTTAAGAAAGGTTTCATCCGCCCCAGTTCCTCTGCTTGGGGAGCACCTTCACTCTTCGTTAAGAAGAAGGATGGAACTAACCGATTGGTTCAGGATTATCGACCAATCAACCAAGCAACAATTCAGAACAAGTATCCGCTTCCTCGGATCAATGATTTGTATGATCAACTTGTTGGTTCCTCAGTATTCTCTAAGCTTGATTTGAGATTGGGTTATCATCAGATCCGTGTTCGTGAAGAGGATATTCCGAAGACTGCATTTGTTACTCGCTATGGCTCTTATGAGTACACTGTCATGTCATTCAGCTTAACAAATGCTCCAGCTACATTCTCCCGTCTGATGAATTACATCTTCATGGATTACCTCGACAAGTTCGTCGTGGTATATCTAGATGATATTCTGGTTTATTCAAAGAATAAGGAAGAACATGCTGAACACCTCCGTCTTGTACTGGAAAGGCTCCGAGAACACCAACTGTATGCCAAATATTCTAAATGTGAATTCTGGTTGTCTGAAGTGACATATCTCGGCCATGTGATTTCGAAAGATGGCATTGCCGTTAACCCAGAACGAGTTCAGGCTATACTTGACTGGACTCCTCCGAAGAACGTCAAGCAAGTGAGAAGTTTTCTCGGTCTTGCAAGTTATTGCCGTCGTTTTGTCGAGAATTTTTCTAAGATTGCTAAGCCTTTGACTGATCTGCTTTACAAGGGCGTTAAGTTTGAATGGACAGAAAAATGTCAGGAAAGCTTTCAAACACTCAAGGACAAGCTAACGTCTGCCCCAGTACTTGCTCCTCCAGATTCCCGTAAAGACTTCGTGATTTATTGTGACGCATCCCGTGAAGGATTAGGCTGTATCCTAATGCAAGAGCGCAAAGTGATTGCCTATGGCTCTCGTCAGTTGCGCCCACATGAAGAGAATTATCCGGTACATGATCTAGAACTAGCTGCTGTCATCTATGCATTGCAGTTATGGCGACATTACCTTCTCGGTAATCGTTGCGAGATATACACGGATCATAAAAGTTTGAAGTACTTGTTCACTCAGCCATCTCTGAATCTCCGTCAGCAAAGATGGATGGAGACCATTGCGGACTATGATTTGGGTATTTCTTATACCCCTGGCAAGGCTAATGTAATGGCTGATGCGTTGAGCCGCAAATCCTATTGCTGCGAACTTGAGGTTCAGCTACAGCAACCACTTCTGTATGAAGAGCTTCGAAAGCTAAATCTCGAGATAGTTCCCCAAGGATACCTAAAAACCTTGGTTGTTGAACCAGACCTTGAGAAAGCTGTTAAGAATGCGCAAGCTAAAGATGCTGAAATTGATTTGATGAAGAAAGACCTTCACCTTTTAAAGTACAGGGATTTCTCGCTGTCTGAAGATGGAACCTTGTATTTCAGAGACCGCATTGTCGTACCTCGCTTCGAGCTTATGACTGACAAAGTCATGAAGGAGGCACATGATACCCCGCTGTCTATTCATCCGGGTAGCACCAAGATGTATCGTGATCTCCGTCAAAGGTACTGGTGGTCTAGAATGAAGCAAGACATTGCTCGATATGTTGCTGAATGTGATGTGTGTCGTCGCGTTAAAGCAGAACATCAGAAACCAGCTGGAATTCTGCAACCACTTCCTATTCCTCTATGGAAATGGGATAAGGTTTAGATGGATTTCGTTACAGGACTTCCCAGGTCACAGAAGGGTCACGATGCTATTCTTGTCGTTGTCGACCAACTCTCCAAAGTTGCACACTTTCTGCCTGTCAAGGAGACGATCACCGCTAGTCAGTTAGCAGAGTTATATATCTCCAGAATTGTTTCACTCCACGGTATTCCGAAAGAGATCAGTTCAGACCGTGGCAGCATATTCACTGGTCATTTCTGCGAAAGTTTCCAAAAGGCTATGGGAACTCATATTACCTGGAGTTCAGCTTATCATCCTCAATCCCAAGGCCAAGTTGAACGAGTTAATCAAGTGCTTGAAGACATGTTGCGAGCTTGTGTTATATCGTTTGGCAAGAAGTGGGAAGAATCTCTTCCATATGCCGAGTTCTCCTATAACAACAGCTATCAAGCCAGCTTGAAAATGGCCCCCTTTGAAGTTCTCTATGGACGTAAGTGTCGAACCCCTCTGAATTGGTCAGAAACTGGGGAACGACCGCTCGTGGGTCCAGATATTATTCAACACGCCGAAGAACAAGTCCGAATTGTCCGGGAAAATCTCAAGGCGGCTCAGGACCGCCAGAAGAGCAACTATGATCGCAAACGATGGGGTTTGACTTATCAACCTGGTGATCAAGCTTATCTTCGTGTCACTCCTATGAAGGGCACTCACCGTTTTGGAGTCAAGGGCAAGTTAGCTCCCCGCTACATTGGTCCTTTCCGCATTGTTGCAAGACGTGGTCAAGTGGCATATAAATTGGAGTTGCCGCCGCAATTCTCTCATATCCACGATGTCTTCCATGTGTCGCAACTTCGTAAATGCTTCAAGGAATCTCCGCACCGAGCTGTGGATCACGAGATGCTCGAATTGCAAGATGATCTATCTTATAAGGAGCATCCGATCCGCATTCTTGATGAAGCTGAACGTCGAACCCGTCAGAAGGTTACCAAGTTCCTCAAAGTGCAGTGGTCAAATCATACTGAAGATGAAGCCACTTGGGAACGCGAGGATAATCTTCGTGCGGAATACCCCGAACTTTTTCCTTCTACTTCTTAATTCTCGGGACGAGAATTCTTGTTAGTAGAGGAGATTTGTAACACCCCCGGTGGTTAACTACAGTAATCCCATTTTGATTATGCCACGTCAGCATGATTAACAGTGCATGATCATCATTTGCATCATATTGCATTTCAACTCCTAAGTCAAAATTCAGATTTAAACTAAAGTGGGAAATAAAAGTTGTTCAAACTGGAAAACCAAAATGTGCCTCATGTTGCAAACATTCCCATAGCATTTGTAAAAATGATTGCAACATTAGTTGAAATTGTAAAAGGACTCGAACAACTAGAAACAGCAGCAACATAGCACTATTCAATCCTTTTTCAATTTAAATAAAATCCAAACAAAAAGATATGGACCCCAAACCAATTTCTAGCAGTGACAAATAATACACTGTAAATAATGGAGCAAGTCTCATATTTTACAAAAGTCTTTTGGACTAAAAATAAAAGACAAAGCAGAAAAAGGAATAAAGAAAAACAGAAAAAGAACAAAAGAAAATAAAGCCCCCCCCCCCTCGCTGGGCCTCGGCCCAGCTGGCCACTGGGCTAGCCAGGCCGGCCCAGCCCCTAAAAATGAATTAAAAGAAAATGTAATAATAAAAAAATTAAAATAAATAAAAATAATTAATTAATTAAATAATTAATTAGTTAATTAATTAAGTTAATTAATCCTGATTAGGTTAATCTAATTAAGTAGTTAGTGTTAATTAAACAGTAAATTAATTAGTTAATCACTAATTAACCTAACAGCCTATGACAGGTGGGACCCACTGGTCCTGACGTCATGCTGACGTCAGCAAGACACTGTTTCGGATAATGTTAATTTAAATAATTAATTAAATTCCAGAAATTAATAAAATCTTTAGAAAATCATATAAAATAATCCGTAGCTCAGATGAAAATACTTTGTACATGAAAGTTGCTCAGAACGACGAGACGAATCTGAATACGCGGTCCGTTCGCCCGTCACGCGTCCCTTACTATCCGAACTTGCAACCGTTCCCCTCTTATCCTCTGTCCGATAATTCCAAAGACCCGGGAAATATCGTCAGATATTCTCCCGCTCCGTCTGTTACGTGTGATGCTGCGTTAGACTACCCCTAGCACCGTGTATCGTATTTGTCATGCTCATGTTTGCTATATATTATCTGTTCTCCCCTCTTCTCTCTCGGTAGACCCTGACACGACGTCGTCCCCGAGACCGACGAGCTCCGGATCCCGAAGACACCATAGACGACCTTGCCCTTGCCGCCGAGAACCACGCAAGCCCCCCCCCCCCCTTTGATCATCCCGATATCGCCCATTCTAATTTCCCATGCTTGCATTAGAATTGCTGCTACTACTGCTTTACCTATTCTAATGCATAGCCTGTTCATTGTAACCTGCTGTTGATAATTACCTACATATCCTAGACTGTTTAGTCTAGGCTGGGTAGAGACCTATCAGTGACCCCACTTATCCCGACTGCCGCGCTGGATCGTCAGAAGACCCGATCAACGGGATTGAAGACCAGGACCCGACACCGCACATCACCCCCCTTAGTTGTAACGACACTGCAGCGTTACTATCGAGTGCCGAGGGTGAAACCTCTTGTAGCACTTCTGATGTTAACTCTGTAGAGTAGCTATTAGGTCGTGGTCATCGAGGGTGATTCCTCCTTCACCGCTTTCGATAACGACGCTGTCCTACAACGCCTCAAGTGTGGACCCAGTGAGGGTGATTCCTCCTAGTTCACCTTGATGGATACATCGAGTGGGAAGTCAATGAGGGTGATACCTCGGATTCCCTGATGTTATGGACACACGGATACTTGGACCTTACATTGTTACTTGGAAAGGCGGGTCGACCCTGAGGGGTACCCGCGTGTGATGTGAAGGCGGGTTGCCAGTGTGGTGCCCGAGTGGTGAATACGAGGCACGGCCGGGCATTCTTAACCCTTGCCGCAAGTCCTCGAGACGGGGCGACGGGGTCACATCTTTCGTGAGTCTCTGCTCGTTACCGCAAGCCCTAGTCCTAACGATTTGGATATTTGATCCGAGCAGGCCTCTGGCCTGATAGCACTAACCATCACGTGGGCATAGTATGGGCGTTCTGCATCGTAGCATCAGCCGAAAGCTCTGTCAGACGTATAGTTCAGCCTTGCGGCCGGGACGGACCGGCGCCCCCCCTGGTGCCTGGCTTCCCCCTGCACGCAACGACTCGGAGTGCACAGGGCGATGGCCCAAGACCTCTGAGCGCTTAGGATGTAGACCGACGGGGACCTCTCTGCTGAGCTGTAGGTAGGGTTGCGATGTGTCGTTTGGCCGAGGCCGGGCATGACCCAGGAAAGTGTGTCCGGCCGAAGTTAATCGAGCGTGTTGGGTAAGTTGGTGCACCCCTGCAGGGAAGAACACTTCTATCGATAGCCGGTCCTACGGTAAAGGACACTCGGAGTTGTATCCTGATTGATACAATTTAGAACTGGATACCTGTGATGAGACCTGTATATATGGCTCTGGGATTGCTTCTCGCAGGGAGTCGAGAAGGGATCTCAGGACGAGGTTGATGAATGTATGGCTCTGGGATTGCTTTCTCGCAGGGAGTCGAGAAAGGATCTCAGGATGAGGTTGATATTATTACTGCTACATTATATGGTATTGTTCTACTCTCTTCTACTGCTGCAAGACCGCTGAAGATGCTAGTCTTCGATAGGACTAGGCCTTCTCTCTATTCTGGCATTTCTGCAGCCCAGTCCACATATACAGCCTCCCCTTGAAAAATGTTGCATATGTAGTGTAGATCCTTGCTTGCTGAGTACTTCTGAGTACTCACGGTTGCTTTTGTTTTCCCTTTTCTCCCCATATCAGTTTGACGTGACCAGAGGACGGAGCCCCCTGAGACAGATGCCCCGACGATCGTTACTACTACTACCCAGAGGATGGATACTACTACGAGTTGACTGACGACCAGGAGTAGGATCGGAGGGTCCCAGGCAGGAGGCCTTGTGCCTTTCGATCGTAGTGTTTTCTTTTGCCCCGCCTTTCTAAAGGCCTTTCTGTATTTTCTTTTATATCTGTACTTAGATATCTGATGCTTCCGCTGACGCTTGTTCGCAAGCTTATGAATTCGAGCCCTCGAGGCCCCTGGCTTGTAATATAAAGCTTGTATGACTTATTTATGTTTTAGAGTTGTGTTGTGATATCTTCCCGTGAGTCCTTAGGCTTGATCGTGTGCATGTGCGTGTATGATTAGTGCACGATCGGGCCGGGGGCGTCACAGCCCGGGGGCTCGCATGGGGTGCGGTGCCCTGTGAAACATCTCCGGAGGCCCAATGTCCTCATGGCCCGCTAGGGACCTCACGGCCGTTGGGCGCCTCCTGAGGCATGAGAACCTTCGGACCCTCAAGAAGGAAACCCCCGGCAAGAGATCTCTTTGGAATGGGAGGCGCACAGGAGGTCCAGGCTCCGGAGGAGCACGCCCTCGTGGCGCAGGAGTCTACCACGAGCACACCAAGCTAAGTTATCCTAATCGTGATCAACAAGAACCTGTCGGTTACTAGCAACACGAATGCTAGGATACGATGTAAGAACGTTAACATAACGGCGCAAGCGCCATGGTCCATTACACGCCCCAGTAGGGCTTTCTACATTTCTTGATGCAGGAAAAGAAAAAAAGAGCAAAAGCGGCCTCGCGACCACTGCGGCTCCTGAGGCCTGGCTCCGGCAACGCCTGCGCTCAGTCGGAGTCCTCCTCCTGCTTCACCGGGCGCGATGGCGAGGCGGCTCATCGCCCTCCCCGGTCCAGGCTCAGCGGCAAGGCGGCTCGTCGTAGTCATCGTCGCTCGTGCTCTCCCCAGAGGAAGAGCCACCGCCGCTGGGAGCGCCGCAGCCGTCACCAAGGGCGAGTTCACCATCGAGGATGCTACCGCCCCTTCGGCCGTCGTCGTCGGAGGGGTGGACGTCATCGTCATTGTCGTCGCTCTCCGGGCAACACCCCAGGTGCCTGCCGTCTTCCCCGAAGATCCTGACGTAGAGGGTCGCCGCTCCGTCGTGCCTGAAGTGGAGAGTACATCCCCCCTCCAGGCCGCGTGCGCGGGCGAACGACTGCCACCCACGATTCAGGAACACGTTACCGGCAGGGGTGACCTCGACCTCCACCCACGAGGCCTTGCTGCAGCAACCGTCGGCCTGCAGCCAGAGGCCGCTAGGCCCTCTGTCCGGCAGCGCACCCGCGAAGAAGTGCGGAAGCTAGAACCAGATGCCTGCCGGCCTCTCTGCCCACACCACGAACTCCGAAGATGTGTCGGCCGAGTGGCATCGTGGGCGCGGTGGCCGGAAGGCCGCTGCATGCTTCCCCCTTGGCCATGGACGCTTCCGGCGTGGGAGGGGGCCTTCCCGCGATTGCCAGAGGTGGCACCGACCTTCGAGGGGGTGCGCCCGTGCCCTCGGGGAGCCACTGCCGGTGTCGCGGCATACTTGCGTGGACGGTCGCGGCCCCTCTTGGGCGGTGGCGAGCCTGGTCCCTCTATGGGGGCCTTTCCCTTCTCCACAGCAGAAAACCTCCTCAGCGGCGCCATGGATGCTTCGGCAAGACGGCGGGACGACGGAGAAGAAGAAGGAGCAGGCGGCAAGAAGAAGAAGGTGGGCTGGGGGCTCTGCCCCCTTCCCCATTTATAGGCGAAGGAAGGCTGACCGGCGGCCTCTCACGTCCCAAGCAATGATGGCCTCACTGCATGTGCCAGGCAGTTTTCAAGTCGGGCAGTTGCTGAGGGGACATGGGGCAGCGAAGACGCCCACGTCCCGTCAAGCGCCACGCGTCAACTTGGCCCGCAGGCGATTGGGGCCCGCGACGGTTCTCCCTTTCCCTTTGGCTTCGCCTCGAAGCCAAGCTTGAGCGCGCCTTGGGCCCGGGGGCTACTGTCGGCATTCTGGAACCAGGGTACCTAGACTTGCCTGCCTGCGGCCCATGGCATGGCTCCCTCGACGACCTGGTACGGCCTGCCTCCAAGACCGCCAAGACAAGACCCTCGCGGGGCCCCTGGCCTCGCGAGGCGGACGACACCAAGACCTCCAGAGGGAGCGGCCTCCCCAGGCTGCCTCCCGAGGAGCGGAGATTTCTATGCAGGTACCAGCCTCATGAGGCTGCAACGACGCAAGCCATGACGATCAAGGCTAGGCGGGCGCCAGCGGGCGCAGAGGAGGCAGTTTCCTCTTTGGTGCTAAGGAGGTAAGGACAGGCGTGGGTTCCCGAGGAATCTACCAAAGGTTTCCATTCCGGTGCTACAAGACCAAGACCACCAGCACGGCAGGACGGATGTCATCGCCGAGCCCACCACTGCGTCATGACCAGAAGCTTTCCAGGCGAAGACGACCTTTCATCAGGATAAGTTGTACTACTTGTCCCCTTTCAAATTGGCCACTGTGGGATCCCTTCCCGCCTACATTTTGGGGGAAGAGGACTGAGGCCATTATAAAGATAGGTTAGCCACCACCATAGAAGGGGTCGACTCATTCTCACCCCTGAGCCCTCGCGAGGTTGTTCATCCTCTGTACTTGTTCATCCTCAGCCCCTCGTGAGGCCAATCCACCACAAAGCACGAGTAGGGTTTTACACCGCAAGGTGGCCCGAACCTGGGTAAACGGCCGTGTTCATCTTCTTCCTTGCTCACGCGAGTCCGGCTAGGCTAGGCTATGGGGCGACGGGTTGGTAGGCTGGATAGGTTGAGTTTTTCGCACACGCCCCAGAGTTCGAACCTTCTTGGGTCTGCGGAGCCCTGAATCTGACACTAGCTGCATAGCAAGAAAGCACACATGGGTGTCCTCTGAGGTCTTCTTTACATCATTGACATCAAGTGGAGCTGAGCTGAAGCAAGCCTTTCCACTTTAAGTTGAGACTGAAGAAGTTGAACTGATTGAGGCAGCAACTGCACAGAGGTTGTCTCACAGCTGCTGGTGAGTATCTTCAACTCACTGTCTTCATCAAGACATGACCTTGGGGTCATCTCACTCTCTTCAAGATGGTTTGGAACACTATCTTCCCTAAAGTTCCGCCTGGCATAAGAGATATGACTCTAAAAGAGAAACAAGGAGACACGTAACAGGTTTCACAAATATATAAGCAAATAAATGGATCTGTTCTGCATAAGGAACATGTTTTTACAACTACAATTTAAAACTGGTAGTTGTTGCAAACATCCAATCAGATGTAAACACCAAAGTAAACAGAAGTGGAGGAAATGATGCCTATCCAAATCTATACTAGAACAAATTTTGAAGGCTTGAGAAGGATGAACTTACATTACACGTAAACACGGGCTGGACGAAGCCCTTCTCCATGTCGATGGAAGGATAATTCCAGAAATTCCCCAAAGAAACTTCTTTATAAGCGTTGCCTTTATTCTACATTTTGTAAAGAGTAAATATAGATCAAATAATATTGGAAGAAATAGAGGATAATGAAGCTCAGGTGCAGAGTGATGATACATAATCAAATAGCTATTAATTATGTACATCGTTACAAGGCAAATGGCATTGGCTTTATTCAATATTTTGGTAAGAGTAAATGTAGATCTGATAATTTGGAGAAATTGGAGGGCAGGGCAGATAAGATGCAGAGTAATGCTAGACAATCAACTCTCTCCCAATGCAAGTATAGTAATACTACCACCGTTCGTTATTACTTGTCACTCAAATGGATGTATCTAGCACTATTAAGTTCTAAATACATCCAATTGAGCAACAATTAATTCGATACGGAGGGAGTACATGACAACAGGTACTTACATGAGCAATACAGAACTTCATAACCATTGTGTTAATTCTACATTTATCTAAGAGTAAATATATATCTTATAATTTCAAGCAAAGGGAGGATAAGGAAGCGAACATTTACAGTGATGCTACATAATCAAACAGCAATGAGTGTAAGTATGCTGACAAAGGGCAAGAGGTACTAACAAGAGCAATGTAGTGCCCAGTATTGTTGTGAGATCCTATGATCCTTTGAGAAATGAGATTCATCTGAAATTAGTTTTCATACAAGAGAGAAGGTAAGGCACATGCAAAAATGTAGGAGTTCAAATTTTGAATTGATATCATTAACAGTACCTGACGCTGGGCTCTCTGTAGTTCTAATAGGGGTTTGGCCAGTGGAGTAGGGGTAAAGTGTAGTACAGTTGGGCTTGCGTCTTCTGTGGCTGCTGATCTATCTGATTTAACAGGTATCACTGCCTTTTCCAAATTCCTAGTTTGTACTCCTTGAGGATCTGCACTCACCCTCTACCTTTTGGACATCTATTACGAAAGAACAACATTTGACTGGAAAAACATAGTATGATGACACATGGAATAGGTACAAAAAATGGATAGGTATGGCATATACTCATATATGATGCTTAAACTAAGCAAATGGTGGTGTAACAAAGTAGAAGTAATGCAAGAGGTCATATGCAAGATATGTGCGACCAATACAACCTTGCCAAGTTAGAGCAAGCACCTTGATGGGTGAATAAGATAGGCCATCCTCCACCATGCCAAGTTTGTTAGCCAGTGGATTGTTCCACAATATTCCTCTCGTGCGCCCATTCTCATATTCATTTTGATCATGTTCAATACCTGACATGCATGAAAACATAAAAATAAGTGAGATTATCTTTGTAATGCAGAAGTGATTCTAATCTAATACTGCCTCCCTGTAAACCCCTTTGTGCTATCTCTGCAATTCTTCTGAGAGATGTCATGCATGATATAATTTGGTGTGTGCATTAATATAATGTGGCCTACTACTCAAAATATGAGAGCTCCAGAAGTGATGATACTACGCAGATGACAGCTTCAACATATAGTAAAGAAGAACAACTCAACCTGACCTGACAGATTCAAAATAGACTAAGGGAGAACAACTCGACCTGACCTATCGACCGCAAATGTCTCTGCTACTCTTCCCAACAAGGAACATACTTATTAAAGAAGAAGTGAAGAGGATCATGTTAAAGAAGAGCAGAAGAGCAAGAAGATTGAAGATATTACAAGTCTTTCTATACAATATCTGTTGCCCACCCATGATGAACCAGAGCGCAAAGAGAAATACTATTCCTTCCGGTCTCAACATATGTGGCTCACATGCATTTCGAAACTAAAGTAGGAACATTTAGCTAACCAATTAAACATGTCTCGGTTTTACTAATGTCAGCATAATATCAGATTCAAATTTGTACTACTAAGCTTGTTTAGCTCGATGGGTGGAGCAGTGCTATTACGACACGAACCATGTAGGCTGATCGTGGTCATCATAAAATGGGGAAACATAAGCATGATGAGTATAGTGTTGACCATGGCAGTGGCATGGAAGATCTGAAGCTGCAAACCACGCAAAGGGTACTTAGCAACCGATGTCTGCTTTGAAATAACAACTAAGATTTGGTATGGACAAGAAAGTACAATCAACAAGTGACAAAGAAATGCAATTCTTGCTGCCTCTCTATATGTCGCAACATGCATTTGGAAACTCAAGTGGGACTTTTAGCTAACCAATTAAATGTGTCTGTTAACTAATATCAGTATCATATCACAATCATATTTGACCAACTAAGCTTTGGAATTATGAGTGCTGTGTCATTTAGCTTGAACGGTGGAGTACTGCTAGTACGACAGAAAGCACCTACGCAGATCATAGTAGTGTAGATAAAAGGGGAAAACCCTAAGCATCATGAGTAAAATCAGGAAAGTGGAACTAGCTGGAACATATGGGCATGTATTGCTAGTACGGCTAGAAAGGGTTCGGAAAGGCTTCGCCCCAAAAGGGGCAGCTCTATTCAACTGAAGGCACAATACTGTTACTATCAGTCTAGACTCTCAAATGTTAGAAGTATATTGTGTTTAAGATAGAGATAGGAGTTATAGATAGAATATATTAAATCATGGATGACTTCCCCTCTACTCTGTGTCTCTCTCTCACATGTACATCTATATATACCCTACACAAGGGTCAGATCAATACAACGAATATTATAGGTTCTATATTTTCTACATGAAAGACGACATAGCTCCCAGCATTTCCCGGATATTATGGCAGACCATCTAGAATAGTTGAAAGCATCCATCTAAAGCGACCCAACAGACCTGTCGACTGCAAATGTCCTTGCTCCACTTCCCGACAAGGAACATACTGTACTATTCCCTCCGTTCCTAAATATAATTCTCTTAGAGATTCGAATGCGGACTACATACAAAGCAAAATGAGTCAATGTACACTCGAAAATATGTCTATGTACATCTATATGTAGTTCTTATTGGAATATCTAAAAAGACTTATGTTTTACTGAAAAAGGCTTTCACCCTGCTTTATAAATAAAGAACGATGAACAACACCCGATCGAAACGCACGCCACCACAACACACGCACGCACCCAAGGCAGTTTAGGAACGAAGGAAGTAATATACTTATTAAGAAGAACAGAAGAGGAACATGATAACAAAGAGCAAGCAGATTTTAGATAATGCAATGTGTGTTGCCCACCCATGATGAACCAGAGCGCACAGAGAAATACTATTCCTTCCGGTCTCTCCATGTGTGGCTCACATGCATTTCGAAACTAAAGTAGGAACATTTAGCTGACCAATTAAACCTGTCTCAGTATTACTAATATCAGCATCATATCAGATTTGAAATTGTACAAGTAAGCTTGTTTAGCTTGACAGGTGGAGCAGTGTTATTACGACACGAACCACGTAGGCTGATCGTGGTCATAATAAAATGGGGAAACCGTAAGCATGATGAGTATAGTGTTGACCATGCCAGTGGCATGGCAGATCTGAAGCTGCAAACCGTGCAAAGGGTACTTAGCAACCGATGTTTGCTTTGAAATAACAACTAAGATTTGGTATGGACAAGAAAGTACAGTCAACAAGTGACAAAGAAATGCAATTCCTGCTGTCTCTCTATATGCCGCAACATGCATTTGGAAACTCAAGTGGGAGCTTTAGCTAACCAATTAAATGTGTCTGTTAACTAATATCAGTATCATATCACAATCATATTTGAACAACTAAGCTTTGGAATTATGAGTACTGTGTTGTTTAGCTTTAAGGATGGAGTACTGCTAGTACGACAGAAAGCACCTACGCAGATCATAGTAGGGTAGATAAAAGGGGAAAACCCTAAGCATCAAGAGTAAAATCAGGAAAGTGGAACTAGCTGGACCATATGGGCTTGTATTGCTGGTACGGCAAGAAAGGGTTCGGAAAGGCTTCGGCCCCAAAAGGGGGCAGCTCTATTCAACTGAAGGCACAATACTATTACTATCAGTCTAGACTATCAAAGATGACATAGCTCCAAGCATTTCCTGGATATTTTGGCAGACCATCTAGAATCTTTGAAAGCATCCATCTGAAGCGACCCAATAGACCTGTCGACTGCAAATGTCCCTGCTCCACTTCCCGACAAGGAACATACTGTACTACTCCCTCCGTTCTTAAATATAAATCTCTTAGAGATTCGAATGCGGAGTGAATGTACACTCTAAAATATGTCTATATACATCCGTATGTAGTTCTTATTGGAATATCTAAAAAGACTTACGTTTTACCGAAAAAGGCTTTCCCCCCGCTTTATAAATAAAGCAACGATGAACAACACCTGGTACGAACGCATGCCACCACAACACACGCACGCACCCAAGGCTGTTTAGGAACGGAGGAAGTAATATACTTATTAAGAAGAACAGAAGAGGAACATGATAACAAAGAGCAAGCAGATTTTAGATAATACAATGTGTGTTGCCCACCCATGATGAACCAAAGTGCACAGAGAAATGCAAATCCCTGCTGTATCTCTATGTGTGGCGCACATGCTTTTTGAAACGAATATAGGAACATTAGCTAACCAATTAAATGTTCTCTGTCTTAGTAATATGAGCATCATATCAGATTCGTATTTGAACAACTAAGATTTGGAATTATGAGTGGCATGTTGTTTCGCTTGATGTGTTGAGGTCTTGAGGAGCAGTGCTAGCATGACACGAAGCACCTACGATGATGGAGTGAATATAAAGGGGGGCAACCATAAGCTTTATGAGTATAGTGACCATGCCATGGCGGATCTGAAGGTGCAAATCGGACAAAGGCTACTTCGCAACCAATGTTTGCTTTCAACTAGCCACTACGATTTGGTATGGACAAGAAAAGTACAGTAAACAAGTTACGATCTACTTTCTGGGTGAGATCAATAACATAAGCAGATATGAAAGAGTAACACCTCTCTTGCGACGCCGTGTAGGCCCCTGCTGATACATTGAGGGTGCTGCGGGTGCGATGGCTGTCGGCGGCGCGGAAGAAGACTTGAGATGGCAGACGGTCGGGTCGGGGGATAAGTCCTGCTGTCGTGGACGAGGCGGTCGTAGGAGCAGCAACGGCAAGGTGGACGACAGTGCCGATGAAGCGAGAGGACGTGATGAAAGGAACCTGGTCCGGCGCCGTGGATGAGAGACGTCCATCTCTTGCAGTGGATGACAGGGTAGGGGTAGCGGCTCCGGCAAGGTGGAGGATGGGGTGGCGGACGGAGGAGGCTGGCCGGTGTGGGGAGCTTGTTGTGGCACCGATGGTGTATGGATGGGGAAATAGAGGGGGAGGAGGAGGGGATCTCAAACTTTGGGATGCGCTTGTTTGAAATGTGGGAAAGTTACGAACTTAGCCCCCGTTTAAAATTTCGGACATCTCATCGGTTGGGGATAGGACGGTAATCTCGCATCTCCCCAATATTTACCGATAGCGATTTCGGGCGAGAAGAGGGTGTTTTGCCACCCACGGTTGGCGCCCACGGTGTTTGAATGGGGCTGACAGCTAGGGCGGTTGTGTCACGTCTGAGGGAAGTTACACACCTGCCCCTATTTAAAATATTTGCCTACATCAATTTCGGACGAGGAGAGTTTGTTTTGCCGCCCACGTGTATGAACGGGAAAATGGAGGGAGAGAAAGAAGTCTTTCGGACGAGTTTGAATCAAATGTGTGTTTCCCGCCCATGTTTGGCGCTGACCGTGTCTGAATGGGGAGACAGGCGGTCGTGTCACGTCTTTTTGAAGTTACTAACCTACCCCTATCGACGACAGTGGAAATCAGGCCGATTAGGATGTGAAGTGTCAAGGGTAGATAGTAATTTCCATCTCGCAAACACTGGCTTTGGGCAGCCGACAAATTATAGTGGGTGTTTTGCCGCTTCGTTCAAAATTTGGGAGAATTAGCATTCACGTTTACCCTGGGCCCTGGCAACTAAATTCAAATCCAATTTGTATTCGATTACGAATATCAATACATCATTCTACGTTTTGTTATTTATTTCTTCAAAACCATGACAAAGATTTATTCCACCTTTATATATGAATATGATTTAGAAATGCCATGATCTTGCAATTCAGTAGGTTGGATACACTTTGAGTCATACATTTATTTCATCCAAGACAATCTGCTCACATGAAAAACAGTTCACCTTATGTCAATCATACAAGTACTAAGGATTACCTCGCCTAAAAAATTCAGATCATTACAACACATGGACAACAAAGGGGTCTTACAACATAATCCATTCAGAGACATGACACAACATGAAAGTATACTAATCTAATGACAGTTTCAACTTGTATGTAAAGAAGAACTGGGATTACCCTAGGCTTCAGATAGCAGAAGCAGCAGGACCTCCTCCATCTTCAAATGCAACATTCTTACTTCCTCCAATTCTTGGCTTGCTTGCATAATGCGTGCAGCTAATTGCATAATTTCCAGCCTCAAGATCAAGATTACCTCATTCATGGCAGCCACACCATCTCTTTCTACCTCTAGTAGAACCTCAAGAACTATAATATCTGTGCTCAGACTGCTCTCCAACGGTGTTGCCTCTGAACTGCTACCATCTGCTAACATGGATGGTGCACTGCTTCCACAAATAGATTTTGGGGTTGTACATTGTGTCCTAGTGTGAACGGCATCCTGAAAGGATTCCGCTGGACATAAGTAAGAGATAGTTATCGCATGATCCAGGCAGCAAGCTTACATGGTAAACGGCATACGAATTATTGCCGAGCATGGCAAGCTATATTTAAATGGTTCAAAGTAGCATCAGCCGAAAACAAATTAAAATGGTAAGATGAAAGGCAGTGTACCACCGCTATATTTAAGTTGCCCAGGCATATAAGCAGTTGAAATAATCTGAGAAAGCACTTAAACAGTGTGGCCTCATATAAACTACGAAGACAGTCTTGTGATGAAGTTCATAGGAAAAGTTAAGGAGTCAAATGAATTAGGCATGCATTTCTTTACGATAGTACAACAGGCACTACAGACATATTGGCCAACTCAGGTATAGAATAACAAGTAACAAACAAGCATTCGAATCAAGCAATACAGCAAAGCAGACAACTGAACTATTTGTAATTCTGTAGGATTACAGGTTGAGGGCACAAGCCAAGAAAGCAGCCCACACGCATTACATTTCACATGTACTAAAACACACTGGCTTACCATATGTTGCTATGAAGCCTCACTGCTGTTGCAATGTTCTTTGAAGATATCATCAGCATCCCGTGGTTGCAAAGCTAGTCGATGTTGTTTATTCTTCCCCCTCTATTTAGGTAAAATTAATTTTAATCACATGCACTGGTTCGAATTGATCATCAATGGTTAATCTAAACTAATGAAAGAAGGGTGTGTGCTTACACGACAATATATGTGCTTCACTCTATTTTTATGCTTATTCGAGGTGCCAGCCCCAAAAGAACAAATATTTTGCTTGATGGGGTTGGCAGCTCCATAATGAATAGAAGCATCAAATTAGTCATGCAACTTGGGAAGATCAAGAATGCACAAAAAAGTAATGAACAGAGGCTCGGAGCAGTGATGTAATAGCTAGCATCGGAAAATGTAGGGTAAAATGAACAAAAAGCAGCAGAACCACAAGCTAGTTTGTTGATGTGTAATTAAGCATAGAGAACATAGGCCCTGTTTGGATCCATGGGTTAGAGCTAGTTTGGGCTCAAATAGCCCTAAAGTATCAAAACATGAGGGCTAGTTTGAGCTAGTTGCATCTAACCCACCCAAAAAAACTTATCCCACCCAAGAGGTGCTAATTGGAGCTAGTTCTCGTAGTGCATTTATTGTCAATCTAACCTTGTCATCCAAACACCTCTTTGGCTAGAGTTAGTTCAGGGTTAGTCATGAGCTAGAAACTAACTCTAACCTCTAGCTAAGTTAGAGTATCCAAACAGGGCCATAGAAGCAGTCTGACATAACCAACAGGTGGCATCAGAACAACACCATTATCATAAATATAGCATGAAAGAAGTAAAATAGTAGGCAGTGATATCTAGGAAGTACAGTAATACTTAGGACAAAACAAAAGCATTGTAACTATATGTGCACTTGTTTGTAATTTAGCACATGTAACCTATTCACTGCCACATGTATGGCCCTACAGGTGCAGGCAGAAGAACGCGTCTGATGAAAAATTGAATGATGCCCTGAAGAAATTCGAAGGTGCGGTGCTTATGCTAAGAAAGTGAACGTAGGCGCCGGCCGTTGGATAATAGTATCTGATTCTCGGCGGCGTATGGGTATCGTTGTCATATGGGAAAGCTAAGGATCGTCGATGGTGCTCGTGTTGCGGTTGAGTTTGGGCCGGCTGTTGCCGTTGCTGAAGCGGCTCCGGTGCTTCGGTTGTGGCGCCTGTCGACATACAAGAAAGCTCATCTGTGGTAAGTGAATAGTTCCATGATAAAGAAGAGAAAAACCGAAGGAGTACAAATCGAAATAACCTGATGAGGCTGCGACGTCAGTAAAGCAGGGCCGATGGAGTTGAATATGGCATCCGTGGAGCGGGTCGGTGCAGTGGACGAAGGCGTCGGCGAAGCACATTCGATGCGGTGTACAGTGCTTTCGATGAGGCGGATCTATTGCGGCGGACGAGGGCTTGTATGAAGGGCCAGCGATGTGGCGGACGAGGGAGTTGGTGAAGGGCCTACATTGTGGTGGACGAGGGCGCCGGCGAAGCAGATCCGGTGCGGTGGACCATGATGGCGGTCAAGGAGATTTGGAGCGGTGAACAAGCCAGTCGCTGAAGCGGCTCCGGTGAAGTGGTGATTTGGCAGTTGGGGTTCCAAGGTGCGGAAGGTAGATCCGGCGGGGTGTGAGGTCCACCGCTGCGGCGGAGGACTAGATTCGGCGGCTTGGCGTGGTTGGGGGGGAGGAGGCGGGGAGGGGCTCTGGGGGAGAATGTTGGGGGCAAAGAGGGGAAAACAATGGAGTTACCAAAGCAGCCCTTTTCCGTTCATGTGGCAGGGGTAAAACAGGAATATCGCAGGGCTAAACTTTCGGGCTCGAGATATTTCGATGTGATCGAGAAGTTAGAAAGCTTTTGGCAGCTGAAATTAAGTGTTCTGCTCTTGTACGGTCGACTATGATATCATGGCCAAGAATTTATTTGTTGTGCATGCAAAAAAAGTGCAAGTTTCGAAAATCAATGTCTCCAACTTGAAACTTAGATTGTCCATTCAATTCAAATATGGATCATTGATCTAGCAGAAGCAAATACCATCATATGGTCCAATTCAAATGAAATTCCAAATGTGTTTATCCTAAATATGATGACAAAAATAAAAATGTGTATTTCTATGAATAAAGTGGATGATTATAAGGTTTGAACATGACAATATGTGTATATCTCTAGGTTTGATATATGAATTTGAAATCATGAAATCCTGGCTTAAAAAATGTACCCCCGTTTAAATGAATTACAAAAGCTAATAATGGAGTTGAATTCCAAAATTCCAATCTTAGGTTTGTAATTCTGGTACTTCAAAGTATATCACGCATGTTCAAAAGTATCGTTATCTCATAGTCCAAACTGTGAAACAAATTGATCAACCATGAGTGCACACACTATTGACCATATATATCTCAATTACGCTTAAGTCTCTCAAATATAGACACCTCACTCTTTATCTGAAGCCCACCACCCCGTCCCCGCTCCTCCCCCCACAAGCCTTTCTCTCCCCCGGACATGAACACAAGAGCCCATTAACCCCCTTCTCTCTTCTAAGTCCGGACCCCAATATAGGTCTCTATCACTTTGTCTCTCGGGCATGCACACATCTCTTCCCCCACTCTCTAGGTCTCCCGGCATCTATCTTTCCAAAGCACACGCACTATATAGCAGTGTATCTTTCACATACACACAAAACGTCGCCCCCAAACGACTATCTCCCTAGTTATGTGGTTCTCGCACACTCTCCACCATCTCTCTGTCTCTCTCTCGCATTAGTTGATACACACCTCACTCACCACCCCACTACAAAACAAGCACCCTTTGTCTCCTTGTGCACCACTCTCCTCTTTCTATCTCTCCCACATGCGGACCCGACCCAGCTCCTTCCTTATATACATATATGCCGTGACTCTTTCCGTAGCTTCCTAGCGTATCATCGTTCTCAATCTCGCACGTTGTTCTCTACACCATCTATTCTAGATCTCTCATGAAGTCTCTATCACACACACGATGACTCGCTTTCCTTGCGTCTCCGTACATAGGCCACTTTTGAACAACATCAACCTTGTCTCCCTATCTATACGCCACTTCCGCACACAAACGACCCCTCTCTCTCCCCCTCTCTTCCTCTCTCTCTCCCTCGCTCGCTCTCACACCCCTCTCCCACACACACTCAATGTCTCTTTCAAATAGTCTGCTCCCCGCCCGCGCCCATGCTATCCCGCTACTACTGCCTTTCTCTCTCTTGGACACACATGTCACACCATTCCCCCTTCCCTACTAGGTTTACATCATCAGTGATCTCTCTTCTCCACATACACACGCTCCCTCTCACACACACCCGCGCGCACAAACACACGCAGACACGCACAACACCCATATACCTCGATCCTTCTTTTAACACACACACCCTTGCATATTCTCTCCAGTATATATCCCCCTCTCTCTCTAGCTCACATGCACACCAAAATTCTCTGTCTCTCTAACTCACACATCTCTCCCCATGTCCGCATGTGTATCTCACACACTCACTCTCTGATTATGTATATGTGTCTCCATGTTACACAATACAAAGCCCCATGCACATGTTTCCCCCTATCCTCCACAAACAGAGACACACAAAGAAACTCTTATCATTGCCTTAGTCCCTACATATCAAACACACACGTGCTATCTCTCTCTCTCGCACACACGCTCAACCAAGGTTTTCTCATGAATAACTTACCGTCTATTCATCAACAGTCGTGGCAGTACGACGAACACGAGACGTGAAAAAGAATAAATCTACACGTCTGTAGACCACCTAGTATGACTACTAGGACTAGAGCGAGCCGAAAGCGCGCCGCCGTCACCCCCTCCTTATTGGCGATGGGAAAACCTTTGTTTTACACAGTGGAAGTCATCGTGCTAAGGCCCCACAAGCTCAGCCGTTGAATAGAACGTAGATACAAGTTTATGGAAACAAGTATCGATAATACGTTTGTATCTCCATACTTATATCTCTTCTCTCTTATAAAAAAACCGTGTTGGTGATGATGGTATGCCTGCCATCTTGCAATATAGACTGGCCGATCTATATCTAACGGATAGAAAGCAAACTATGGCAATTTTGCAAAAAGATACCCACACCTCTCTCCACATTTGCAGATAAGGCCTTCTCTCGTTCATCCTTATCTCCCACAACCTCATTGTTGAGCAATTAAAAAAGGAAGCCTATGGAACAATCTGGCATGGTGGCCGCTGCCGGCGCCGTCCATCCCCATGCTTCCGCTTAGTCCAACCACCAATCACCACCACGCCACACTCCTCCTCACCTTATCTCTCCACTTTCTTGAGATATCATTAGTTTTTACACATGGGATTACTCCCGCATGGGTCAACCACAATAGGTGTTTTATAAAAAAACTAGCAAGATGCCCATGTGTTGCACGGAACATCAAGATGCATTTGTATGTGTAGTTTATCTTGTGGGAGAAAAGGATGAACGAGGGAAGGCCTTATTTGCAAATGTGGAGAGGGGTGTGGGTATCTTTTTGCAAAATTGCCATGGTTTCCTTCCTATCCATCAGATATAAATCGGACGGCCTATATTGCAGGATGGCAGGCACAACATCATCACCAACTCGGTTTTTTATAAGAGTAGAGAAATGCATGTTGATATTCCGTGCAATGCACGGACATCTTGCTAGTACTCCTATAGAAGACTTAGTGGGTGATGATGGTGTGTGTGCCATCCGTCATTTCTGACGATTAGATCTACATCTAGCGACTGTGAGGTAAGTTGTTGCCTTTTCGCAAAAACATCCCACTTCTCTACCCAATTTGCAGAAAACCCCTTAGTATATTAAAACCAACCACATCACCCCCTCACCTCATCAAAACAACCCAAGGAATATATTCTGATTGAAACATAATATATTTTTAGTGATATATGTATATCAAAATTAGAGTGTTTTCTATCAAGTTTGCGAATAAGTATTATTCTACTTATGATCCGTTATAACACACATGCACATTGCTAGTATTTCCAACCATGCAAAAAAAGGCTAGTATTTCCATAGTTTCGAGTTTTCCATCAAGATATTAGTAACTCATGGTCGATATTTAGTTTGAATTACGTACACATAGGCACTATGGAACTTGCCATGCTTATTGGCTTCCAAAGCTTAACTTTCACTCCTACTTACAGTATGTAGAGTATTTAACAAAAAACTACCACTTTCAACCAGCCTAGGAAGAAACTACTGTACAAAAAGTAGCAAAAACATACCCAAAATTTCTTAATCCGCGCCAAAAAACTACTACCTAGTCCCGATTAGGCTCGTTTAAACCCGTTTATGACAGGGTTGGCCCATACGTCCGTGCTGGCGAGGCACCTTAAACCAACACTATTTGTTTGACCATTGTGTTGACTGTTAAGACACGAGGGACCCACATCTGAGCATCTATCCTCTTCTTCCTCCTCCAATCATTATTTTTCCTGAACATTACTACTTCAACCAGTTCGTATGCGTGTTCGTCGGTGGCGCCGGTGATGAGCGAGCTGGCCGCCGCTCCGCCGGACAGGCCGGACGCCGCGCTGGCCTCCGCACGGGTTGGCTGGCTAGCGCAAGAGTGGCTCACGCGCGAGCAAGCCGCCACGCTGGCCTTCGCTCGAGCCAGATGGCTGGCCTTAGTACGGCGCACGCGAGCAAGCCGCCGCACCGCCGTGCCAACCTAGCTAGCGAACCTTGCAGACAAGCAGCTAGATGCATCCAGCAGGGTGTGTGCTAGCTTGGCTAGCTAGCGGCCGCGAGCGCCGCATGGAGCTGGCATCCGGGCTGCCGCAAGATGGGCTCGGCGCCGCCGGCGCTTTTGACCTCGCCTTCTGCTGGTGGCGGTAGCTGCGTCCCATGGCCGAGGATGACTAGGTGGACGGGCCGGAGGTAGGAGGTCACTCGGGGATTTTTGTCCAGACTGACATGTAGGTCCCACAAATCATAATGCCTAACTTGCCGGTCAAATAGACGGCGTTGACTTAAGGGCGACATGGGTTGAAACATGGCTATAACGACACTTGGTAGTTTATTGCGACGGATTAAGAAAATTTCGGCATGTTTTTGCTAATTTTTGTAGAGTACTGTAGTGGTTTCTTGGTAGGGCTGGTTGGAAAGTGGTACCTAGTTTCTTGGTAGTGGTTTCTTGTAATGAACAATGTACTAGCGACAAAAGGCGATTCTAGGTTGCGTTGTACTACTAGTGGTCATGGGAGTGTATAGCTCGTTTTGCGGGTTCGGTCCCGGCCGAACGCACGGCGGTCTTTTATTAAAATATTAACCTCGCTGCGAACCAATATTGTACACTGGTAGTTTGACTTTTGAAGTCGAATGGATGTGTTGCACCACAATCTGGGTGCACTGGATAGCCCAGCCACGTGAACGGGGTTTCCCTCCCATCATCTCGTGGCTCGCGTACTAGAGTAGGTGACGGATATGATGGTGATGATGGTGTGCCTGCCATCTTGCAATATAGGCCGTCCGATTTATATCTGACGGATATGAAGGAAACTATGGAAATTTTGCAAAAAGATACCCACACCCCTCTCCACATTTGCAAATAAGGCCTTCATTCGTTCATCTTTTTCTCCCACAAGATAAACTACTCATACAAATGCATCTTGATGTTCTGTGCAATGCATGGGCATCTTGCTAGTACAGTATCAATTCACACTGTGCAACGTTTCTCGCCTGCGTGCTCGCCCTAGCTGCACCTCGCTTGTTGCTTCCTCATCAGCTACCATCTTCACTAGGGGTATAGAAACTAGCGCCTCCCAATTAAGCCCGAGGAGCTGGAAAAGCCTGGCGCGGCATTGGGAACTGTGCAATATGGCTTTGTACGTAAAGTGCTATACTCTGTAGCTTGTGGCATTGCACGCATGGACTTCGCTCCATTATCTCAAGGCCAGATACGCGCTTGAATAGAGCACGAAGAGTACGCAGGTGTACTTTCCCTGCATTGATATTACATCGATGGTTCTAGAGAACAGTAGTACCCTCCACTTGCAACTTTAGCTCCTTGGCCTTGAGTTTCTAGAGTTCAAAACTGGTGCACTATAGAAGTATAGTACTCCGTAGTAAATAATAACCGCACCATCGCACTACCACTATGCGTGCCCGCATAACTTCCTTAACGAAGGGACGAGGCCCTGCGGTTACGCTCTTATCTCCTCCTCGCAGTTCCCCTCCCCCCGAAGAGACCAAGGTAGTTTGTCGCTGCTGCCATGGATTTGCCAGGCGGTTCTCTTCCTCGTCGGGGCTGGGAGACCTTGGACGACTATCCTCTAGGAGAAATCGCACGCCGCTCCGACGTCCTCACCGCCGCAAGACTTAGTGCTTCCTGCACCAACTATTTTAAGATGGTGCGTAAACAGGATTGGGAAAAGGCCATGCTTGTTGGTCTTCCATGCGTTCTCGAGCAGAAGGTTATTCTATGGGACAATCCAGCAAACAGTCCACCGCTACCTGGCCGTGGTTGCACGTTGACTCTGCTAGAGTTGCCGACATTGAGAGGTAGTCAGATTTTGTCCGATGAGCAGGTCAGTCATGGAGTTTGATCATGTAGTGTATATTCTAAATATAGTACTTAGTTACTCCATCCCGTAATTTCTCCGCTGCCCACCGTCTTATATATAGGTCTGGGTTGGTTCCAATAGATATTGGCTTGCATACCTCCGGCCGGATACCACCATCATTTTGCACAACATCCAAAGCAGTGCGGCCGTTCCCGTAGACCCCTTCTCCACCATTGGGATCGGCCTTCCGGACTGGCTGGGCTTGAATACGTATGATGATGCCTATATGAGATTGAAGAAGATAGAATCGCGGACCCGCCGACAAAGCGACGCAGCTACGATGATTACTATCTCATCACGGTGTTCGACATAAGGATTGCCATCAATACAAAAGGCCGTAACGGCAGAGCCTGGCACATGTTGGCTGCGGCAGATTTGTACCCCTACACGTTCAAAGACGTCGTGTGCCATGTAGGCCGCATCTTCGCGGTGACAAGCCAGGGGACTTGCTTCATCTGGTTTCCATCCTACGGTACGGCAGATTACAAACGGAATGCACAAACCATCATTTGCATCCCTAACGGTACTCCATTATTTTGCAGGGACCAGTCATCCCCCGATCAAAATAAGATCGCCGATCCTAGATGTGCATTTGCATCCGCGATTCGGTCTAACCTGGAACCTTGTAGCTAACTTTGGCATATTGGGATCAACTATCTTAGCAGTCTTTACCCATGGTACCACTGATGTGCAACATGGTCACATGATCTACCATGATCGGACCGTCACCATCTACCCAAGTATTCCATTTTCTCATTGTTGTGTGTTAGAGTAGTAGTACTTGTTAGAGCGAGTACAATAGGATGATGTAGGCAGGCTGTAACGCTTTAAGTAACATATTTTTGATGAGTTGGATAAGAGAGAAGAGGAGAGAGAAGAGAAGCGGGCTACTGATTAACAGCCGACTGTAGCATGCACTCCTAGACACTATGTGAGAAAGGAAGGTGGGCCATGTTTCAACAAAGTAGTACATATTTCTTTTGACTATTGTAATTGCGGGCTATAAGATAGGCTATATATGATGTGCAAGATCATATAGCCAGCATCCGGCTATACTACTGTATTAACCATGCTCTTAGTTATTTTATTTTCTTGACTGGGACATGTTTGCGGTACTAGTACTACAATTTAGTATTAGATTTTTTTAACCCTCTCGCCTTCTCTTTCATTGTAGTACTAAGTAGTAAGGAGTAGTACTACTTACTAGTACTAATACTTTTTACCTTGGAGGACGCGTATAGCTAGCTAGGCCCTTGAAGACTTGAACCCACTAGCTCCCACCATTTTTGTTTTTCCATGTCTTACTATCTCATCCATGTAGCCAAGAGTGGCTATATATAATAAGTCGGTTATTTTACTTCCTCTATACTGGAGTAGTACTATTTGCTGCACAATTTTACTGACCGCAATATTTGAGCACAACATTATTATGCATGGACCTTGACCATGTACGTCACCATGTGTCCAGATCTGAGATGCCGCGTGTCCTAGATGAACGGTGTTGAGTTTGACCCCCGTGATGCTATGTGGGTGCCAAGGAACACTCTTGGAGAGTACTCGCTTTTCATTGGGGAGAGCTACCCTATTGTGAAGCAAATGCCACCTTCTGTGCACGACACCGAAGGCCTGCCGTTCATGAAGCATGGTTGTGTCTTCAGTGCACACCGTTGGATGAACGACATGCTGGGACACGCTATCCCTGATTTATGCCGCTTCAGCTTGGATGAGTCTCCATCATGTGGAACCGGACTAGAAAGCTACGACAATGATTCCCGTTGCCCACCGCTATGGATCGTGCCATCTATGAAGAGCACCTAGGACTGGAACCTGGAGGAGGACATGGATCCCATCTATAACATGTAAGTGGAGTATGGTAACTTGTGAATGGTAGCGCTGTAAATATATGTAGAGTAGTCATGCACAAATTTATCACATGAAGTGGAGATGAACTTGTGTGGCATGCTGGCATTTATCCTTTAGAATTTATTACTAGTAAATGTGTTACGTGTACGTGCAACTTGTGCGGCTATTGCACGGGCTCCAACACACTCTATGAGAAAAAAAGGTGGCACAGCTTTGGCTATAGGTGATGTGGTGGCATCATACAGTAGCGATCATTCGTTATAGTTGTAGTACTAGGAAGACAACTCCTATAAACCATGCACTTGGCTCTTCGCCTCTTCGGGAGGTTCAACAGTTCGTACTCCTATGAACCTTGCACTTTGCTCTTCGCCTCTTCGGAAGGACCAACAATATCAGTACAATATGCTTCTGGCAATCTGACACCGAATGAACTGCTGCACGTCCACCGCGAGGGAAAGGGCGAGGGAGAGGGAGAGGGCGCTGTAGTCAAAACCCTCTCCTCTTCCTGCAAGCCACCACGCGCATGGGCGAGGGAGAGGGCGTAGGCGTACATAGTAAGCAAGCTTCTCCTCGTCCTGTGAGCCACCACGCGTGGGCGAGGGAGAGGGCGTAGTAAGCAAGCTTCTCCTTGTTCTGCGAGTTGACGGGAGACATCAAAGTAGTACTAGTCCATACTACGTCCTTTCCGGTTAATATGGCTTACAGAGTAATTTGAAACAAGAAAAATACACTAGCGGTCAATGCATGTAACAATACGCTCATTACGGTCACTATATAGTTTTGCGGTGATTATACGGTCACTAGCTCACGTAGAGCACTGTATTGCACCCTGCTGACTGGACACATAGTCGACGTGGCACTTTGTTGACTGGTTAAATTGGCACCTGAATTCTGGGTCCCACCTGTCAGTTGGCAGAGCAAAGAAATCAGTTAAACAAAACTTTACGCAGGCGCGACAGGAGTCCAACCCTTGCGCGCGAACCACCCTGGCTATGTATGTGAGTGCATGCACATGTACTCCCTCGGTCCGTGAAAAACTGTACATAATGGAGAGTATCATATACTAGTATCATGCATATGATACTAGTGTATGATACTACTTCCGTAATGCCTAGTATCATAAGTAGTATCTTAGGTTGCGTTATTAATTTGCCATGCATGACACAAAGTAGTACAACATTTAATATGATACGGTGTCATGATATGATACCACAACCTTTCTTTCCTCATTTAATTGTATGCCACATCATCCAAAAAGTCTAGTTGGCATGCATGATAGTACCACTTATGATACTCCTATTACGGCCAGCCTTAGAATTTTTTCCAACAAAGAGTGTACATCTTACACTTCCAATGCACTTAGCCTTTAATCTAATCGGTATTGATTGACTAATGCACCAACTTGTGCTCTAGCTATAGGCTGCATGTGTATCCTTATTTACAGCATGCAACAACCTTCATTTAATCTTCTTCTCTCAATGGTCACATGCACACATAAGTCTGCTACTTTTGGGCGTTAATTATGCATGAAGTTTCGGTTCCTCTTAGTCAATGTGTAAATCTCTATATGTACAGTCTTTCACGGACGGAGGGAGTAGGTTGAGCACTTGAGCATGAGCGTGTGTGTTGCGTCATGTGCTATGTGCCTCATGGATGCGTGAGTGTTGCGTGCGTGCATGTGTACGTGTGAGTGTTGCATGCATGCATGCATGCATGAGGCTTCCACTCCCTCCCATTGACATGTTCATATTTCAAGCTTTACTAAAACATTGCATGCAAGAATTAAGAGAAAACTCACCAATGCGTGTAAAAGTTCTGGTCTTTTGTTCTTCACACATGCATTCCAATTAATACGTTCATAAACACAATTTTCTTGAGGAAAACGAGCCCATTATTGAGTACTTTTGGAAAAATTCTTCGGGCATTCATCATTTACTACTACCTTGGTTGATGAATTTTTTATTGACCTGTATATAAACCTCCGTCCTTGTTTATTGGTCCCCTTCGTATTTAGTGTAAAATTTTGACCGTAAATTTAACTAACAAAGTGTCAATGCATGTCATAAAAAACTATACCATTAAAAACTATGTTCAAATACGAATCCAGTGATATGATTTGTGGTGACGTGCATTAAAATTTTATTAGTTAAATAGATGGTCAAAGTTTGACACAAAATACTAGTAGTACTCCTACATTATTGGCGTCGGGTGCCTTGGCCAATGTTTCTCGTTGTTGGACAGGATGAGAGTAGAGGCATTGGTATACTATAGATAGGAAGTCTTGGTGATCCATTATTCCCCATATCATTCAGAGAGAACTATTCAACTAGTCTTCACAGAGAAGTGACAATACACGCTGCAACAGATGGGGCACTTAATTAATAAGCTGAGCCAGCGTGTTGGTGTTACTAAATCAGCCTTACCCTGTACTGCCATCACGTTTGCCAGTGGAGCACGCTTCCGCAAATATGCCTACACACCTCTCTCTCTTCAATTAACTGACATAAGGGCCCTCTTGAGGTAGACCCACATGTCATCGGCTTAACTATTTACACTCGGAAGGACGGTATATCCTGGTACTACTACTAGTAGAATTGAGATTTAATGCACTTTCTTGCCCATCTTTCCCTCTTCTTCCTCCTCTCTTCTTCTTCTTCCTCCTTTCTTACCCATCGTCGGCCGCACACCATTCCTCCCCACTCACTGCTCACCTGCCCGCGCCATCTTCCTTGGTATCTCACGTGTACCATATCCCCCCGGCTCACAGCTCGGCCACACACGCCATCTTCTTCGCTCGCACGCCCGAATCCACTTCCCCGCTCGCTCGTAGGCACCGAAAACCCCAATCACTCAGCTCCCTAAAAAAACCTATGGTAGAACCGACTGACACGCAGAGCCGCAATTGGAATTCACTCCCCGATGTTCTCTTGGAGCAGATTTGTAATCGTATGGACCTGCTCAGCAATGTGCGTCTGGTCGCATGCTCGGTGTCTATGTACCGTGTACTCATCTACAACCGGCCGGCCCTTTTCAAGACACCCTGCTTGCTGATGCCCGATCCTCGCAGGTGGCCCAGACACCGACTTGACGATCCTACTGAGGTTTCTGTCATGCCCCTCGACATGCTACCACTACTCGCCCACTTGTCCTTCATGCGCGGCCACTACTGGGCGGGCATGAAGGCCAACAGGATCGTCCTCATCCACTAATCCGGTAGTCTATGGCGTCTCATGGATATCTACACCCAGTGAGAGATCACCCTTCCATCGTTGGATACCGCCGGCATCAAGCCTCGCGGCCCGCCGGACACTCCTGCCTACTACGCACGAGACGCATCGAGCTTTTGGTACGACCTCCATTTGCTGAAGGTTGTAATCTGCGAAGTGCCCACACAATCACAAGACTACATGGATTACAAGCTCATTGCCTTGTTCAACATGGGACTAGTCTATCTGGAATCCGGTCGCCATACATGGTTATGGCTCATCATCAATCCTATTGACCCTCCATTTTTGTCTGATGCTATAGTGCACGATGGCATCGTTTACACGGTCGACGCACAAATTGGCTGCATATACTGGTGGAATCTATCGCCGTGTAATTGTTCTATCTCATCTCATCTCATCTTTACCTTATGAATACGACTGCCTGTTGATTGTTAGAAATTTAGAATAGATAGTATGTCTATAACCACATGATTGTTATATGTTCCTCTCATTTCCTAGATTTTTATGACCACACATGTTATTGTTAGAGTTGATATGAGAACAATTGGCATCTAATGATTGTTAAAATAGATATTATGAGTATAACCTCATGATTGCTATATGTTACTCTCATTTCCAAGATTTTTATAACCATGCATGTTATTGTGAGAGTTGATATGAGAATAGTAGTAACTGCTATGGTAGAATATGGTAGGCCCTGGCATAGTTGTTTTCCTCTCATTTTTACATGATGTTTGAACCATGACATATTGCTAGAATATGAAAGCCATTGGCTTATTTTTTTTAACTTGGGGTATGATTATGACCACGGCATTGCTATTCTCTGGCTATGATATGTGTCACTCTTATAATAATCTTACTTCCACACATACTCTGAACATGATTGTATATTTTTGTCCTTTTGTTCTCCAATTTGATTTGTTGCAGCAGACGCAAATGTGGTGGCCTTCATAATTCCAGGATCTGGAAATATACACGTCAATGGGTGGTGGTTTACCCTCATTCAACTGACGGTGGTCATTTGATGCTTATTCGCACGTACCAAATTGACCAAACCATTTCATCAAACCACATGTAGTACAGTGCCTGGGGCGTTCGTGACTATGATGGCTATGGCTGCTTCATGTTCAAGAAAGATCCCAGCTCCATTGGGCCAGGCGTATTCAACTGGAGGCGGGTTTACAGCCTCGGCAACCACTCCATGTTCCTCGGGCTCAATTATCCGATCATCCAACCAATCATCGATCATATCACCGGCGATGATTACCGTGCTATGCAACTTCCATTCGCCAGGGGGAACTGTGTTTACACATCGTACCATGGGTTTCATGAATCACCATATCCAGAGATTCGTCGACACAGCTTGTTGCCAGATGTGGTTCATGCCAACAGCAAATATGCACAACTTGATTTTTAGTGATATCTAGACTGAGCCATGTATCCAGCTGCTGTAGCATGACCCTCTTTTGTTGGATATTATGTATTGTAGTTAGTTTGAAGGATAGATACCTTTCTGGGTTCAAGTGCATCCTAACTCACTTGTGTAGCATGTACTGATAATGATGATGGAGATGCTATGCAGAAGCCATATATATCAATTAGGCTTCAAGTGCGTACTTGTTGGTGAAAGTGTTGTCCAATGGGAATTATATTTTGTATTACTCATGTAGCCTACAAAGTCTGTCGCACAGCCTTGTAACTTCGTACTCCATTTCTAAATTTGTACTAGTACTAGTAGTCCTCTATACCGTATATTGCGCTACTCGTACTACTACCTACCTCCTGGTTTATTGGTCCCCTTCGTAATTTGTGTCAAATTTTGACCATAAATTTAACTAACTAAATGTTAATGCATGTCACAAAAAATTACATCGTTGGATTCGTATTTCTATATAGTTTCCAATGGTATAATTTTCGGTGACATGCATTGACATTTTGTTAGTTAAACCTATGGTTAAAATGTGACACTAAATACGACTAGTAAGTAGTACAGTACTACTAGTATACGTCAGTCAAATTATTCATCATGTCCTCACATTGAATTGACATGACAACACGTTGCATGTGAGGTGACACAAGAGTCCCAGCGGCGTCTTTGGTTCACCAAAGTGATCCTCACCCCTCTCGTAGTACAACAGCACTCTCCCATTCTCTACAAAATCACTCTCCCATTCTCTCCCGGTCTCTCTGCCTCCCAGCCGCCACCTTGTTCCGATCCATTTAGTATGATGAGCGATGAGCTACTGGAGCTGCTATACTTCATTGCAAGTAGTCAAAAGGAAGACGCTGAAAAAATTGATCTCAACAAGGATGCTCTTCAAGCTAGCCGGATGAAGGAAGGAACAAGCGAGGCTGCTCCTGTGAGTATTCGTCGTGTCGCCCTATATGATGATTTCGATATTTATGGGGGTTTTCAAGTCTTTAGAGTCTGCATGTAGTAATGAAGCCAAGACCCCAGTTTGTTTCGGTATTGTGGCCTTCAGATTTGGAGTACCACTTATCTGTCAAAATCTTTCATCATTTACTTAAAATAGTTGATTGATCATACATTAAGTACCATTTAACTGGAATTAACCGATGCAAGTCCAAGAAGGATTGGCCGGTGTTGCCGGCTGGCATCAAGTTCGATCCCACGGATCAGGAGTTGATCGAGCACCTTGAGGCCAAAGTGAGTGGTGCTGACAGCGCGAGATCTCACCCTCTCATCAATTTGTTCATACCAACCATCGACAGCGAGCACGGCATATGCTACAACCATCCTGAGAAACTTCCAGGTGACACACCAATCGGCCGTCTACTTGCACAAACATATTCCTTTGTTTATACCTCTATTTTTCTTTTTAGACGCAGACCTAATGAAGCAATTATAATTTGAAAGTTAATAAAAAGTGAAGCTAGTGACTGCAACATGCCAAAGATGTTATGAAAATGCCAACTACGTACCCTAAAACTTGTATTCGCCAATACTGCAGGTATCACACTGAGTGGCCTAAGCAAGCATTTCTTCCAGGCAACTCCAGCGCATTCAAAATGGGCATGCGGACGTGTCGCAAGATACAGTCGGAGTGCGGCATGCACGTGATGTGGCACAAGATCGACAATACCTTGCCGGTGATGGTCAATGGCCGGCAGAAGGGCAACAAAAAGGTTCTGGTGCTGCACACCAACAAGAACTTTGACTAGCAGAGGACCAACTGGGTGATGCACCAGTACCACCTCTGGGACCTAGAGCAAGAGAAGGAGTGGGAGCTGGTCGTCTGCAAGATTTTTTACCAGACCAACACTAGGGCCAGGACTAAAAAGATTAAAAGTTAGTTTGGTATTGGTATACTTGTACTACCTGGTCGTCTGCAAGTTGGTATTGTTGTTAAGGATCTTTTGGTATGAACATGCATTTGCTTCCAACCATCATGTCGAGGGTCAACGTGGATATAAAGTTGAATCATTTGTTTCGAAATGAATTTTCAGGCACCTGATTTTTATTTGATGGGTAGCATAAGCACGTGCCGTTCGAATTCCCAGATCTCCAAATTTTTTACATCTTCGAAGTACGCACGGGATCCATCCGGTTTCACAGGCTGATAGTTGGACACAGCACGTCGGAACTGGGCTGTGGCATGCCAAGCCCGGCTGCAAATTGTTAAAAGAGAGGAGCGATGGATTTGGGCCTTCCAGAACAGTTAAGTGTCGCGACCTCGATCGCGTGAAGCGCCTCCCGCATGGACTAAAAAAGGCCTAGTTGGTTATTATTAGTTGAAATCTGTAAAATATTCCATGATAAAAAGAAATATGTACAATGCAATGAATTTAGTCTGGTTTCACTGAAAACCTTCCGATTTGCACGAAATTCGTCCATGGAACCACAAGATGGCTGTCCATACAGAGCATAACTGTACAGAACTAGCAGGTCCATGGCCGTATGCAAGCAAGTGCATGCACTTATTATCATGATGGAGAAATAATGCTGACGTCTGAGACACCCATGAAATTTTCAACGTAGTCAATAAACGAGAGAATTCTGCAAGTATAGACTGATAACAGGGATCCAGCAGGTATATTGTTTTTTCAGGTCGAGCAAGTTTCAACTGGGCCGTAGACTGCCAAGGCTTGGTTTTGTTTTTAACAGGCCCAGCCCATGACAACAATGGGGCACAAAGATCCAACAGGTATCAACTGGCCTCTGGCCCGCCAACCTTAGTTATATTTTCTCTTAGAACATCCGCAGGCAGTTTTTTTACAGAAGAAAACACACAGCCCAGTTCTATTTTCCTCTTGAAACGCCATGTCCTACTTCCATTTTCTAATCCCTACCTATAGTTTTACTAGTTCATATACATGTATTATTATATTGAAAATACGTAAAGTTCCCTTTTCATCTTTACATCCTTATTTTTTGTTGTTGTTTTCCCTCCCAGCGCTGATTTTTTTACCACTGGTTTTCCCTAAAACCAACTCAATTGTCCCACGTCTTATTAGCTTACAAAAATAAAACAATATTTTTTTGGCAAATCAATAAGTTCTTAAAAATAAATGTTTGTCATATCTGGATTAAAACAGTTTGGACTCCACCGAAATGTGCAAAATTAGGTTGAATTTTTTGACTGTGGTCCTCGACAGAAAATGGGCTGTAATAAATTCCTTAAGAATTAGCAAATGGGCTACAAATTATTAAAAAAAATAGCAAATGGGCTCTATGTTGTCTGCCCCAGATTTGGAGGCTAACTTGTGGGCCTACTAAGTTCATGCGTACACAAGGTTTCTCAAAAAAAAAGAAACTTAGTCAACAATCAACTCTACCAGCGTCAGAGTGTTAGATGTCAATCCAATGGCAATCGTGCTTCTTTAGTCTCTAATCTTCCTGCTCCAGCCATCCAAACCAGCATTGGCGGAACCGCCTGCTCCCGCCTCCTGTGGACGGCTGTGCTGCTGGGCAGGCCTCACGGCCCCACCCTACTCGCATCCCTGGCCTGGCCATCCCTATACTCACCCACACCTCTTGTTATTCTCTGGCGATGGCAACCTCACACTGCGGCCGAACCAGTAAACCCTCGTACCCACTCCTCGTGGGAAACAACTGCCGAGACTTCCTCGGCTCGGGTCGTTCCCTTACTTGGCCTCGCCGTCGTCCACCGCCTTGGTGCTCTCGCCACGGCGTGGTCAACGAATGACATCCATCGGAAGAGGATTGTATGTGGAGAGGCTGACAGTTGGGTCCACGGCCGCACGCAAGGAAGTGCCTCCTTTTTTTGCGAGTAGGAAGTGCCTCCTTATTACGCGCAAAATAATGATTCCTCCACCTTACAGCGGGGACCCACCGGAAGGGCCTCTGTATTTCATGAAAAAACATTCCCCACGCTGACAGCTCGGACCCACCAGCTATATCTTCGCACGCAAGGAAGTGCCTCCTTATTATGCACAAAAAATTGAATACCCCCGCTGCTAGGTGGGACCCACCATATTTGGAGGCTGACTTGTGGGCCTACTAAGTTGACGCGGACGCAGGGTTTTGTCAACTTAGTCAATATGAATGATTCTAGCTGTGGTGACCGTACGATGTCCATCCAACGGCCATCATGCTTCTTCAACCTCTGGTCTTCTTGCTCTAGCCGCCCAAACCATCTCGGGTCGTGCCGCCAGCTCCTGCCTCCCGTGGCCAGCCGTGCTGCCGCGCAGGCCTCACCGCCCCCTCCTACTCCAACCGCTGGCTAGGCCATCCCTCTACTCACCCACAACCCCTGTTATTCTGCGGTGACAGCAGCCTCACACTGCAGCCGAACCAGTCAACCTTCGTACTCCCCTCCGCGTGGGCATCCACTGTCGCGTCTTCCCCGGCTCCACATCGTCCCCTTCCTAGGCCTCGCCGTCGTCTACCGCCTTGGTGCTCTCGGCGTGGCGTGGTCAACGTGGTCAAGGAACGACTTCCATCGGAAGAGGACTGTACGTGGAGAGGCTGACAGCTGGGTCCATGGTCGCAGCAAGTAAGTGCCTCCTTATTACGCGTAAAATAATTATTACTCCACCTGACAGCGGGGACCCACCGGAAGAGACTCTATATTTTGCAAAAAAACGTTTCCCCCCTGACAGCTGGGACCCACCAGTTATATCTTCGCACGCAAGGAAGTGCCTCCTTATCCTCCCTGACAGCTGGGACCCACCCGGTCGAACCGTACGTAGGGTTGTGTGTCTGGTCGTGAACGTGTACGTACATACTGGTCGATCGGTCTCTCTGCAACGATGAACTGTGGCCGAGCATGCAGTAGCACGTGTAGTAGTAGAGCCCCCGACATAGCAGTTCAGGCAGTCCAGTCAAAACCATGTAGATGTACGTACAGCCAGATGCCAAAAAATACGGCCACATACGTACATATGAGCGGGGTCTCGAATGCCTACTCGCGCCTACGTACGGCCAGGGCTCATGTACATGGAGAGGCAACGGACGGCAGCAACGACATCCTGTTCATCGGTAGCCAACCGGCTGGGTCGGAACGGAGAAATAACATCCTATTAATCGGGAGGCAACAGACTGGGTCGGAATGCGTCGTGTTCAATGGGAGCCAACCGGCTTGGACGGAACAGGCGGAACGGGGTCTGGCGTACCGCAAAATGGAGAAAACAGCCTTCTGTTCGACCGTGTACGGTCGAAACAAGGTCCTATTCATCGGGAAGGGTCTGGCGTACCGCAGAACAGAGGAAACGACCTTCTGTTCGAGTGCCTATGGTCGAAACAGGTCCTGTTGATCAGGAGGGGTGTGGCGTACCACAAAACGGAGGAAACAGACTTGTGTTGGAGCGCCTACGATCGAAACGGGGTCCTGTTCATCGGGAGGGGTGTGGCGTACCGCAAAACGGGACTCCACGGCCTACTATTCACCCACCGTCTACTCCCTTGCTCCAGCCTCCATGGGCTACTGTTCATCCACCGTCGACTTCCTCCAGCCTCCACCTGCTACTGTTCATCCACCATCGACTTCCTCCTGCCTCCACCAGCTACTGTTCATCCACGGGGTCCTGTACATCCAGCCTCCACGGGCTACTGTTCAACCAGCCCTCCATGGGGTCCTGTTCATCCACCCTCCACCGGCTACTGTTCGACCAGCCCTCCACGAGGTCCTGTTCATCCACCCCCAATCGGCTCGATCGGGTGGTGTGTGGCGGCCTCCTCTCGATCGGGGTCATGTTCATCCAGCGGCAATGGCCTCTACTACCACGAGGTCTTGTTCATCCAACCCCCATCAGGAACTGTTCATCCAACCCCCAACAATGGTCACTGTTCATTAAGAGGCAGTAGCAGGTTCGATCGGCTTCAGTTAGCAGCAGTAGCAAAGGAATCGCTCGGGTTCAGTTAACAACAAAGGGATTGATCGCTCAGGTTCAGTAACGTAGCTAGTGCAATCGCTCGGGTTCAGTAAGCGAACGCCTCGCTCGGGTTCAGTTAGAGCCCAACGCCTCGCACACACGCGCGTACGTGTACGAGAGAAACGCGCAATCCTCCGTGCATCGTCCGGCCCCGGCCACCCACCGTAACCGGGAACTCCCCGATATTTTCCTCGCCCTTGCTTCTACCATGATTTTTTCCATCATGGACGGCCCAAAGAATGTCATGCAGGTGCGTCCCCGGCCCGCCCAGGACGAAAAGCACATTTTTTGTCATGATTTTTTGTCATAGAAGTAGGAGCCCACCACATCTATGATGATACATGTTTTTGTCACAATTATCGTCATAGAAGTGTCATAAGCATGACAGAAAAAATTCGTTCGGGACAAAATGTCACGGATGTGTCTTTCTTTTAGTACAACCCAACAAGCTCGAAGCCTGTGAGTTGGATTTGTGTTTAGCAGGGCCGAGTGTATGGGACACGGTTTGTCCGGTAGCTCGTCCAGGACCGATCTGGGTCTGGCGGGGGATCTGTTTCTTTTTTTAGCGGGCTCGTGTTCAGGCGATCGTTGTGCATATGCACGCTTGTCCCGGATTGCACTTGACTGTTCGGCGTGGTTTGGCTCCACGCGCATTTGTTGTTCCTTCCAGGTGCTTTCCATGGCACATTATTTGCGTACCAGGTCCGATAACTCGGTGAGGGTTTGCACGTGGCGACGGGTGAGGGCGTTCAGAATCCCTTCGTCTTGGCAGTTAGACTGAAAGGTCGTAATTATGTCTTGATTAAGGTAGCTTGTGATTTTTTCTTTTACCAAGAGGAATCTAGCCCAGTACTGGTGGACTGTCTCTCTAGGCTACTGCTTCACGTACATCAAATCCCAGATGTCCGGAGGACCCGAATTGTCTGGGGAGAACGCGACATGGGGGGTGGGTGGGAGAAAATTTCGTATTGCCCTAGGTTGTGTGTCCGGAACACTAGCGGCGGTATCTGCGACCCCTGAAGCACTTGACGTATTGGATCCGGCATCTGCACTGTCAGCGGATGGCGACAGAGACTTAAAGTCGTGTTTTAGGTTGGAGTTTGGCTCCGGGCCTTCTTCGGGGCGATCTCTGGATTCCGGGCTTGTAGCCCGATCATTGATCCAGACGTAACTTGTTTTAAGCTTCGGCGATAGCGAACCCTTGGCCAATTCTTCAATGGTGGCAACGAGGTGCGTGATAGGCGGGGTATGAATTTCCATGTTGTCAGGTTTGAGCCCAATCCGGTTGTAGACTGAGGATTGACCGTCGGAGACTCCCATGGCCCGAATTCAATCTAGCTGATTGTTTGCGGATGAGAGGTCCGCAGGGTCCATGTTGCCCGAGTGCTTGGGGCTGAATCGAAGTGTGGCCGCTCCGGGTTTGTTCGAGACAGTGTCCGGACGGTGCACGGCCGACGTATTGACAGAATCCGGGTCTAAGACCAGGTTTCGCATATCGTCGGTCTCCGTCTCCAAAGTCAAAGCGTCGGGATCGGCGGGTTCCCCGAGAGGAACCGCCGACTTAGCAAGAGTAAGATCTCCCCAGGAATCGGCGGTGAACTCCAGGCTCCCAAACCTGATTTCCTGACCTGGGGTAAAGCTTTCATCCTAGCCTAGAGGGCTGGATGGATCAGTATGCCGCTTAACGCCGCTGGGCGCAAGAGCCCGACCAGGGGGTGAGACGTCCCTGGCGTAGGTGGCCATCGATCCTTCTGTGGATCCAATAGCGGAACTCTCAATGAAAGCACCAATGTCTGTCTCAAAACCGGCTGATGTCGGGTATGGGCTCCCTAACTGTGGATCTTGGATTGATGGGGAACAGTAGACGTGGGACATGATGTTACCCATGTTCGGGCCCTCTCTAAGAGGTAAAACCCTATGTCCTGCTTGATTATATTGCTTGTGTATATGGGGATTACAGAGTAGATCTACCACGAGATCAGACGAACTAAACCCTAACTAGTAGGATGGCGATTGTTCTTCTAGCCTCTATGGACCAAACCCTCTGGTTTATATAGACACAAGGGGTACTAGGGTTTACATATAGTCGGTGTAACATCCCAAAATTCTAAATTTTGGAATGTTATATTAAATAAATAGTTTTGATTGATTATTTGTTTGTTGTGTGATTGATTGTGTGAAATTGAGTGGAATTTGAAACTTTTTGAAAGTTGAATGAGAGGGAATGAAATGACTTTCCCAAACTTTCATCCTTGCATTTTGGTCCTCATGAATTCAAATTCATTTCATCACAAAAACCCTAGAGTGAAGATGATATGACTTCTTCCATTTAATAAATGACAAGGGTTTTGAAAAGATTTGAATTCCATTTGGAATATTTCAAATTCGGAAACTTTATGCAACTCAATGCTTTTCACGAGAGAAGATAAAATGACTTCTTCAATTATATGAAATATGAGTTGGAAGTTACAAAGAATCAAATTGAAAGTCATTTGGAAGTATTTTGAAAACCCCTTTCAATTTGGAGTTATTTGGATTTTATTCAAATTATTTATCTCCAAGAATAAAATACATGGAAAATAGGGTAAAATGATTCCCTACAGTAGAAAAGTGGAGAAAAATAAATTTGAAATCATTTTGGTATTTTAAAAATGACTTTTATTGGGTTTATTTGCAATAGTAGCACTGTTTGCCTTATTTGAATTTTTGTTGATTTTATTTGGACTTGAAAAATAGTCCATGTTTTAGGACTTCTTTTTATGAACATTTTGATGTATTATATGTCTATATATCATTTTTATTATTTTGTGTTTATTTTTGTTTTGTCCTCTACCAAAAAAAAGAAAAGAGAAAACCCTAGCTGACCTAACCTAGCGCGGCAACCCACTAGGCCAGCAGGCCGGCCCATGGCCACCTCCCCACGGCCTCGCTCCTGCCGCCACTTCGCCTCGGTCGCCCGCTCGCTTCCCTCGCTCCCGTGCCCACTGACGCCTGGGGCCCGCCCCTCTTCTTCTCCCCCTTGCCCAAGCCAGAGCACGCTCACCCGCCGCCGTATCCCGCTTTCCTCGGGATCGTGATCCTCGGCCTTCCCCTTGCGCACGCATATGCCCTATAAAATCCCTAGACCCTCCTCCCTCGATTCCCCTTTGAACCCTCGCCCGAGACCAACCACCTCATCCGTCGTCGTCGTTTAGATCTCCGCCACCGAAGCTTCGGAGCGCCGCCGTTTCCGTCGCCGGTAAGCCTCCGCGAGGCCCCTTCCTTCTCCCGTCGGCTCTCCTCGTTGTCGCACTCCGTTTTGACATGGCCTTGTGCCTCCTCTCCCTCCACAGCAGACACCCCGACCCCGCGCGACCTCGCCGAAGTTTGCAAGCTCACCCGAAGCTCCACCACCTTCTACCGCTCCGTCCCGACGCCCTCGACCGCCACCGACCCCACCCTCGACTTCACCTCGACGATCCACGTCCGACGAACACCACCGCCGCCTTCCGAGACCATCGGAGCCGCCGCCATCTTCACCACTGACGCCATCGCCGGAGCCGAAGCTCACCGAGCTTGCCACACCGCCATCCGTCGTCCTCGACCGCTACCTCCACCACCCCTGGACGCGCCACTCCTCGTCGCGCCTGACCGACGTCACCGCCGCCTTCCGCGACCACCGGAGCATCCCCGCCGGCCACACCCGAGCAGCCCCTCGCCGTCGTTCCCGTCGCGCCGCCGCGGTAAGCACCTCCACCGCCCGATCCTTTTCCTACGGTCCAGATTAGATTAGATCGAATAGTTAGGTTTTATTTGGTTTAGTTCGGTTTATTTACGGTTTAGTCAGTTTAGATCGAACCGGTTCACCGGTTTCTTTTTTTTATTAAACACGCGTGCACGGTTTTGTTAAGTATAGGCCGAGCGCTGTATAACTTTGGATCGCACACCACTTGGCCCAATAGCAGCCCAGCCCGTAGCACTTGTCCGATTTTTTTTTCTATTTTCGTTTCTGTTAAAAAAACAGAAATAGTTTCAATCTTTGATTGTTTATATCTTTTATGTTTTAGATCCAAATTGAGTGATTCTTTTTTGCATTGTGTCACAAATTTGTTAAAGTTTCTGTTTGTGTACTTAGTTTTCAAATTTGAGTAGTTTAAATTTGAATTTGAAAAAATTTGTTTAAATCACTAATTTGGTCATATTTTGAGTTTTAGAAAGTATTTTTGATTGATTCTTTTTGCTACGGTTTTGTTACTGTTTTGCCTATCCAGTATCATATAGTTATTTATTTTTAGTTTATTTAAATTAGGTTTATTGCGAAAACAGTACATTTTACTTATAGTTTTGTTTTTGTCTTTTCTTTATTGTTTTTATAGTTTAACTTATTTCTTTTTGTCACTTTTGACAATTTGTTTATATTCTGTTAGACTACAGTAGACAAAATTTATTTTATATAAAAATATATTTATTTAGTTTGTATGAAAAATTGCATAGGGCAATAAACAGAATTTTATAAAAGTTTTTTTTATTTGTTTCTTTTTGCTGATAAAAGTCTATGAAAAATTGTTTCTGTTATTTTAATGAAAACTATTTTCTTTCCTGTTAATTATTAGTTTAGTGTTTTATTGTGTTAAGTTTTTACTTAGGGCAAAACTATGTTAGATGTTTGTAGCAAAGTCATAGATTTTTGTTAGTATTTTTCTTTCTAGTTTTATTTGAAGCTTCTTTGGAATTTGTTGGAGTTTTATTGAGTTTTATTATTGAGCTTTTATTTGTTGTTTTAATTGTTATTATGAGTGTTAGAATTGCTTGCTAGTATGTTTGCTCATATGAATGCTATGTTTGACTATATAGATTTTCTCGGAGTGACGAATAGTTTATCAAAGTTTCCAAGAGCGTTATTATCTTCATCAACTTACCAGGCAAGTTCACTTTAACCATGCTTTTCATACCTATGTTTTTATTGCATTTAGTGTCACCATTCATAATCCCTCCAGTAGTGATATTGAATTCTTGTAGTTGAGTAGAATGCATGAGGTAGGAACCCATCTCCCTGATTACCAAGCCCGGGACGTTATGTAGTTTAAATGCTACGCTATAGTAGACGGGGTTGGTACAAGTTTTCGGGAGTGGTGTGAGAATGGAGGACTCTACGTCAATGACAACAACTCCATGCTGGAAATCTGCAAGGACTGCACCTTCGAGGCCTCAAGACTTCAAGACTCGAGACAAGAATTCAATACACACTACTGGGTGAAGGACGGTTGACGGGCACCCTGGAGAAACCAGTGGATGGCCGGGATGCATGGAGAAGCGCCATGACATCTTGCGGAAAGCTTCACCCAGACTCAAAGAGATGGAAGAATACTTCATGCCCGGAAGCTTACCTGTGCAACCGCAAGTCATTATGGGCTCTGGCTTGGTTGACCTTAGTGGTTACTCTGGCTGGGACGGTGCTAGCAGATGTAGAACTACGGTAGGATTGGATGAGCACCGGACAGTGGTCAGGGGAACTCTTCGGAAGACCATGTTTCGGTCGTCTTGTTCTCAAACATCCTGAAGTGCGAGAACGTAAAAAGAGGGATCGAATCTTGCGGGTAAAGTGTACAAACCTCTGCAGAGGGTTTAAACCTAATCGATTAGCCGTGTCCCCGGTTACGGACAACTTGAGCCTCTGGACTTGGATCTATCTCGGAACTCTCAACACTGGACTGATAACTTAATTGTGGGTAACTTATGATTGTTCTGGGCTATGAGACATCGGTGGCGGAACCATGTCATGATAGAAAAACTCCGTAGTACAGACTCCTGATATTCCTTTGATGTAGGGAAAATAAAAGCAGCTTTTACGCAAACAAAACTCAGACACAGAGCCACCAAGCCATATTGCATATAGTATAGTTTTATCATCTGTTTTTCTTACAGTGATCTTGCCGGTACATTCAATGTACTGACCTACACGGCTGCAACGTATCATGTTGCAGATATTTCTTCGACGAGTAAGAGTTACGATACAGGGTTACGGTCTACACTCAACCTGCCGATGGCGTTGATGGGACTCCACACCCGACTATTTGTTTTCGCTGACAATTATGAGGTATATATCAGTTTTACGTTATTTATACATGTGATTGCACTTTGATATATACATTGATGTACTGTGTGTGCCAGCATACTGATCCAGGGATGGCACAGATACACAGAGGCTTGACCGTTTGAGGTCGGGTCGCTACAGATATGGTATATCAAGGGAACGCCGGATCTTCCATCTTGACTTGGAGCACACACCAAGGCACAAAAGGTCTTCAGTCTGGACACAATGCGGCCCAACAGTCTAGCCCGTGAGAGATAAGCCAGCCACCCGAGGACCCCCTAGTCTAGGACTCCCTCAAAAACAATTAGGGAGTGTTGACCAACCGACTCCCAACAAAGAATTTTATGAAGTATTCCCCTACGAAGGTAGCCAAGGTAATGTCTTAAAGTTGATGTATAAGTCTCTAACCCTCTTATTGCAAAATCATAAGAAGACATGCCTACCTAGCTCGGTGCATCAGTTCTCGCTTGAGAGTGAGAACCTCTTTTCCTCCATGATGCCGATGCACCGTAAGCATGTATGACTCTGACCACACTTTGCTATGAGGTTCTCCAAACCTCGATCGGAGTCGGGTCTCACGCTCAGGGTTGATATCCCTTGGGATCCTGGTGGATGACCAAATGGAGCACCAAAGCCCAGCTGCATGGCCACAAAGAAAGCGCTGCTTGGGAGGCAACCCGGAAGTAAGTAGGTGTCTTTCTTAGGTTTGTGTCTTTGAGTCTAGTTACATTCATGTTTGCATTGGCACTTTTATTTTGTTTTGCATAGTTGCTATTAGCATTGGTCTTGGAATAATCTTTGTTGGTAAAAATTTAGTGTATCGGTAGCGCAATGTTTTGCTGCACACCTCCTCTTATTTTTATGCAAAAATTCTATGTTACTAACATGAGGAGGAAGCACAAAAAAATTCACGAGGTTCTATAGCTCCAAGGAAAAAGACAGCATACCATACAACTGCTACGGTCATATCCATGCTCGTATGAGCGCGTGGCCACGAGCGGAAGAGGACTAGAACGAAAGACGGCCTACCGTAAGAGCGCTCGGGCTCATATGCGCGGTTGTATGTCCTGGTGGCCATGAAGAGCAACCCTACAGATCTCAAGACGATGTTCCGTGTGAGCGCTTGCACTCGTATGAGAGGGTGACGTTGGGCAAGGACTTCTAGAGTGAGAGACGGCGTACCGAACGACCGCAACTAGTCGTATGAGGGCAAAAATACTTCCAATTGATTTATTTTTTATGTTTGAGGTCAATGGGGTATTTTGTAACCGATTATTTTGTTTGTTCTTTCATTTAATTATCTTTGAAGCTCCTTGACAAATAAATATTTAGAAACATATGCTTTCTTTTCTTTTCTTTTTCCGGTTCGTATACCGAATCGATGATTTTTGTGTGTGTTATTTTCACAGGGACTTGAACCTTATGCGGTGATTTGTATGGTACGGTGCTAACCAAAGATCCACCCAAGCCACTTGGTTGCTTCTATTTGATAAATCCCAACTACAAGTGCCTGGTAATGTTTTCCAATTTGAACCCAGCTCAAATAAAAGTTGCTTAGTAGTAAGTTTCTCACCTTAAGTGAGAACCCTCTTTTAAATTAGGCAATTAGGAGTTGCACACTTGTTGGTTTTATATTGTCTGACATGCACTTCATCCCAACGTAAGAGAGGTACCACTTCTAGACTTAGTTTAACTACTTGAGCGTGGTGCTTAGGTAGTTGAACCGATCTTTTTGAGGCAGATGCTTTTATCACTTGTTTTGCTAATCCTCTGTGCCACAAAAAAAAGGCCCAAAAGCAAAAAAAATTGTTTCTTTTTAGTTTGTTTTCAGCAGGTTCTATTGGAGGGCAACAACTAGACCACAACAAGTAAAGCATAGAAGCAAGGTCCATGTCCATTAAAGGAGAGCTTATATGAACCTAAACGGTAAAAGTGTTTAACCCTTTCCTTAACTTAAGCTTGGGGAGGTAACTGCTTCTCACACTCTCCTTTAAAAATTAGATTTTCTCTTTTATTTTGTAATTTTCCCGAGTTTGATATTGCAAAGTTCTAAGCTTGGGGAGGTTATATTTGCATGCGTAGGGTCTTATGCAATGCTCATTATCATAGGGTTTTCATGCAATCGTGTGTCCCGCTATTTTGACATGCTTGTTTTGCTTTAGTTTCACCTAGCATGATGAAATCTTGTGACCCTCTGAAATACATTGCCATGTTCTTTTTATCAAAAACCAATAAAGGAGTCCTTTGAACTATTGTCATTCTTTCACCTAATAACTTAAGTTGGGGACTCTAGTGGTGACTTGAGTAGTGATTGAATAATCATAAAGGCTTTTTGATGATGAACCCAACATCTTTGGTTGATCCGAGGCACGCAACGGGATTTATCCCCGCCAAACTATCCCCTCGGGGTACTTAAATTTTGAGTCTCATGCAATATGACACCGCGATGCTCTTGTTTAGTGTTTGAGTTCTTTATGACTAATACGAGTATGAAGCCTTTGCACTTCATTTTCATCTTATTTTCCTAGCCTCTATGTTACCGTGCATTGCCTGCTCTCACAACGAGACTTGATGCATACTTCGCGGGTACATCCAAACCCATTGGAGGACTTCCTCTTGTTCTCCTACACATAAAACACCCCATCTCCTCAAAACAACCACCATACCTACATATTATAGCATTTTCATAGCCATTCTGAGTATATCGCCTTGCACTACCATCATTGTTACATTCATGACTAGAGACATGTTTTTCATATTGCTTTGCATGATCATATAGAGCTGACATGATATTTCTAGCGCAACCACCGTTCATCATTGTTATACTTGTTATGCTAGATCATTGCACATCCTGGTACACTGCCAGAGGCATTCATATGTAGTCATCTTTTTTCAGTTTATCGAGTTGTAAGTAAATAAAAGTGTGATGATCATCATTATTAAAGCATGCCCCATTGAGGAAAAGAATGGTGGAGACTTATGAGTCCTCAAAAAAGTGGGGATGAGGTCCATGAGACTGTTCTAAAAAGAAAAGAAAAAAGAGAAAAAGAGAGAAGGGGCATGCTACTATCCTTTTACCACACTTGTGCTTTAGAGTAGCACCATGTACTTCATATAGAGAGTTTTCATATACTTCATGACTATGCTAGTGGGATCTTTACATTATAGAACTTGGCTTGTATATTCCGATGACGAGCTTCCTCAAATGCGCGAGGTCTTCATGAGTAAGCAAGTTGGATACACACCCACTTAGCTGCATTAGCAGAGCTTTCATACACTTATAGCTCTAGTGCATCTGTTGCATGGCTATCCCTACTCCTTGCATTGACATCGATCATAAGGCCTTCTTCGTTGCCTAATGGTCAGCTGCGTTGATGAAAGAGTTTCTTTATTGTTGACTTCTCCAAACCCCAATCATTATTCTATTTTCCCTTTAAGTACGAGGCATAGGCTTGCGCTCAGCTCTGCATAGGTAGTTGAGTGGTTTAATAATGCAGATAAACGGTCTTGCTATTGTACCTGGTATGCCTCGGGTTGGTGTTTTCGAAGCGATCCCCGATGCATGATTTCTTTGTCTATGATAGTCATTGTTATGTTCCTAACAGAATATTGACATTCTCTCTAAACCTTTGGCAATGGGAATTTGGAATCCACAAAAATATTCCCTATTTCTTGACCTCCATGACAATGGAACTAAGAGGATTGCAGGTATTACTCCCATGCTAGCTAACTTTTGCAAACTTGCAAGATAAACATGGGTATCACTTTTGGACTTTGGTTTTCAGTGTATGATTAGAGTTAGCAACGATGAGCTTAGATAGTCAACCTTCTTACTTGAGGACGAGCAAAGTTTAAGCTTGGGGAGGTTGATGGCTCCATATTTAAGTGTCTTTAGTGCTCATTTGTTGCACATTATCGCCATATATCAAGTTATATCATTTTCCATTGATCCAATTATGTGCCCATATGTATGATTTCCAGTTTTTCTCCTTTTCACCATGGGCATTGCATAATATTTATTCTTAGTTGTTTTTTATTAGTTTTGTTTGTCTTTGTGTGTCTTGTAGGTGATGCAGACTTCCCAAGCATGATGAAAGGAGTTCAAACGGAGGACACCCAGGACCCCAGACTTAGTCATTTCGAAGGTGAAAAAAAATCATTTTTACAAAGTGCTCCAAATCAAGATCTAAAAACTAGAAACGGATCGTCGTCATTCAAAGAATCCAACGAGCCTAAGAACGTCATATTCTGAGTTGGTATGAAGAATGGCAACCGTTTTACCAGAAGAGGTCAGAACAAAAGATGATGTTTCATAAGACCGCTGTTGGTCGTTTGGGCGCCCGTATGGAGTCCACACAACACTGAAAGTTGCCTCTCGTGACGGAATTCTTCATGGATTTCATCCCCATTTGTTCCCAAGGCTCCCTTGCTGTGACACCCCGATAGTTAAGCTTCAGTAAACCCCTGCTAATGATGCCAGGTCATTATAAACCTCACCTGTTGCTAAACCTCACTTGTTTCAAACTAAGTTCAAATGCAAATTCAAATGACAAGTGAAATTATAATATCATAAAAGAGTGAATTAAAATTGTTCAAAAGGTTGTAAATATTCACTAACTAATTAACAAACATCAACCAACATTTTTGGGAATGTTTATATGCCTCTAAGATAATTAAAACAGGAGCAAACAACATTTAAATTAACCTTTTAAAATAAGCAAATATTTATCCTTTTCAAAATGACTTGAAACTTTGTGAGCAGCTCCATTATATGACCCAATATTTATGTGCCAAGTTTCTTATTCACTAAAACTCATTTGCTACTTAAAACTAAATGCAAAGCAGAGGAGAAATAAATAATAAAAAAACCAGAAAAGAAAAAGAGAGAGAAGTGCTACTGGGCACCTAGGCCCAACCGCAACAGTGAGGCCCCAGCCCACCAGCACCCTTCTTCTCCTTCCTCTGTTCACAGAGGGAGCGGTGGATGCTGTGCAGCCGCCCATGGCTAGGATGGCCACGTGTCGGCCTTTCAACGCTCCCCGATGACTACTAGACGACCCCTGCAGCCCCCTGGCGAGACCCTAGCGCCCCATCCGCCCTCTCCGCGCTCCCTCATCTCGATCTGAACCCACCCGAGCCGCCGTCGCCATGGCTCACCTCGCCCGCACAAACACCGTCCTCCCCGGACCCAAGAAGGTGTCCAGCAGCTCCACCATACTCGACTACTTCCTCTACGCCAACAAACATGAGCCGGGAGCTACCACAACGTCGGCATCGGCCTCGGCTTCGTCTTCGGCCACCGTAGCTCCACCGCGTCGATCCACCGCCTCCATGCTCCCCCAACCTCACTCACCTCCCCTGCCGCATCGATGTGAGCTCGCTGTCCTTTCCCCCCGTCCCCCTTCCATTTATACGCCATAGACCGCCGCCCCGCGCTGCGGTTGTCGTGGCAAGAGCTCGCTCCCCCGTCCGCGCCCAGCCTTGCTCTGGCCGTGCCCTATCTCCGTCCCATGCGCGCCCGGTCATGCGCCCCCGTTCCTACTGTGAACTAGCCGCGCCTGCCTGCATTGCTGCTGCTCCTACTAGCAGCCGCAGCCACCGCCGCTGCTCCCGCTAGTAGCTACTGCTGCTACTTTCTACGGCTGTTGCCGCTCCCCTGCCGCTGATGCGCCCACTGCCGCCCGCGTACGCCCCTAGCCTCCGCCCGCTCGCACTGCCCGCGCCGTCGGCCGCCCCCGTGCGTGCCCACTAACCACCCGTGCCTCCGCTCTACTCCGCCACTAGGCTACCCTGACCACCAATCGTCCTCCCGTGAACTCCCCTGGACGCGCGCGAGCGAGGACAACTCGCTGGTGCCCTCCACCGCCGCCGGTCGCCCTCCCCGCGCCTGCCTTCAGCCGCCGGCACCTACTGCCACACATGTGCGCCACGCTGATGTGGCGGGGCGAGCCCCCACCCCCCAGTGCCGCTGACAGCGGGCCCCAAGGCCCCAGTTGGCCGGTCAACTGTCCCAGTTGACCGGCTGACTGGGCTATTGACCGGGTGCACCTAGTATTTAGTTGTTGTTTTTTTTAATATATAAAATAAATCCAGAAAATTAGAAAATCTTTTAAAACTTTGAAAAATGATATAAAATAATCTGTAACTCGAATGAAAATAATTTAAATATAAAATTGCTCAAAAAAATCCAACGAATCCGAATATGCAATCCGTTCATCTGTCACATGCCCCTAGCATACTAAACATGGAACCGTCCCCCTCTTTTCATCTATCCCGAAAATGCCAAACGCTGGGAAAACCCCTCCGGATGTTTTCCCTCTCCGTCTGCAATGTGTAATACTGCGTTAGAACACCCCTACCACCATATATCATCATGTCATGCTTAGTGATGCATCTGTGTGCTTTATATTTACTGTTTTTCCCCCTCTTCTCTTCGGTAGACCCCGAGACTGACGCTGCCACTATTATCGACTACGTCACCGAGGACCCTTCTTTCCTTTCAGCAGAGCTTCCAGGCAAGCAAACTGCTACTTCTTGAGCTTGCGTTGGTTTTTCCATTGAAGAGGAAATGGTGATGCAGCAAAGTAGAGATAAGTATTTCCCTCAGTTAGAGAACCAAGGTATCAATCCAGTAGGAGGCAATGCACAAATCACCAATACCTTCACAAACAATCAAACACTTGCACCCAACGCGATAAAGGGGTTGTCAATCCCTTCACGGTCACTTGCAAAAGTGAGATCTGATAGAGATAGATAAAACTAAACAAAAGATAAAGTAAATATTTTTAGGATTTTTGGTTTATAGATCTGAAAATAAAAGATTGCAAAATAGTAGATCGGAAAGTAATATGATGGAAAATAGACCCGGGGGCCATAGGTTTCACTAGAGGCTTCTCACAAGATAACAAATAATATGGTGGGTGAACAAATTACTGTCGAGCAATTGATAAAAAAGCGAAAAGTTATGAAGATATCCAAGGCAATGATTATGAAATATAGGCATCATGTCTGTGTCAAGTAGACCGACTCCTGCCTGCATCTACTACTATTACTCCACACATCGACCGACTCCTGCCTGCATCTAGAGTATTAAGTTCATGAAGAACAGAGTAACGCTTTAAGTAAGATGACATGATGTAGAGGAATAAACTCAAGCAATATGATGTAAACCCTATCTTTTTATCCTCGATGGCAACAATACAATACGGGCCTCGCTGCCCCTACTGTCACTGGGAGAGGACATCGCAAGATTGAACCCAAAGCCAAGCACGTCTCCCATTGCAAGAAAAACCAATCTAGTTGGCCAAACCAAACCGATAGTTCGAAGAGAATTACAAGGATATCAAATCATGCATAAAAGAATTCAGAGAAGATTCAAATAATATTCATAGATAAGCTGATCATAAATCCACACTTCATCGGATCTCGACAAACACACCGCAAAAGAAGATTACATTGGATAGATCTCCAAGAACATCAAGGAGAACGTTGTATTGAGAATCAAAGAGAGAGAAGAAGCCATATAGCTACTAGCTATGGAACCATAGGTCTGAGGTAAACTACTCACGCTTCATCGGAAGGGTAATAGAGTTGATGTAGAAGCCCTCTGTGATCGAATCCCCCTCCGGCAGGATGCCGGAAAAGGTCCCAAGATGGGATCTCTCGGGAACAGAAGGTTGCGGTGGTAGGAAAGTGTTTTCATGGATGCTTCTGGTGGTTTGGGAATATATGTGAATATATAGGAGGAAGATCTAGGTCAGGGGGTCACCGAGGGGCCCACAAGGTAGGGGGCGCGCCCTACCCCCCTGGGCGTGCCCTCCCCCCTTGTGGCCGCCTCGTGGCTCTTCTGACTTGCACTCCAAGTCTCCTGGGTTTCTTCTGGTCCAAGAAAATCATCACGAAGGTTTTATTCTGTTTGGACTCCGTTTGGTATTCCTTTTCTGCGAATCTCAAAAACAAGGAAAAACAGAAACTGGCACTGGGCTCTAGGTTAATAAGTTAGTCCCAAAAATAATAATAAATAGCATATTAATGCATATAAAACATCCAAAACAGATAATATAATAGCATGGAACAATCAAAAATTATAGATACATTGGAGACGTATCAACCATCCCCAAGCTTAATTCCTGCTCGTCCTTGAGTAGGTAAATGATAAAAACAGAATTTTTGATGTGGAATGCTACCTAACATATTTATCCATGTAATTTTCTTTATTGTGGCATGAATGTTCAGATCCATAAGATTCAAAACAAAAGTTTAATATTGACATAAAAACAATAATACTTCAAGCATACTAACAAGGCAATTATGTCTTCTCAAAATAACATGGCCAAAGAAAGTTTATCCCTACAAAATCATATAGTATGGCTATGCTCCACCTTCATCACACAAAGTATTCAAATCATGCACAACCCCGATGACAAGCCAAGCAATTGTTTCATACTTTTGGTGTTCCCAAACCTTTTCAACTTTCACGCAATACATGACTGTGAGCCATGGACATAGCACTATAGGTGGAATGAATATGGTGGTTGTGGAGAAGACAAAAAGAGGGAGATAGTCTCACATCAACTAGGCGTATTAATGGGCTATGGAGATGCCCATCAATAGATATCAATGTGAGTGAGTAGGGATTGCCATGCAACGAATGCACTAGAGCTATAAGTTTATGAAAGCTCAAAAGAAAACTAAGTGGGTGTGCATCCAACTTGCTTGCTCATGAAGACCTAGGGCAATTTGAGGAAGCCCATTGTTGGAATATACAAGCCAAGTTCTATAATGAAAAATTCCCACTAGTATATGAAAGTGACAACATAGGAGACTCTCTATCATGAAGTTCATGGTGCTACTTTGAAGCACAAGTGTGAAAAAAAAGGATAGTAACATTGCCCCTTCTCTCTTTTTCTCTCATTTTTTTTGTTTGGCTTCTTTGGCCTCCCTTTTATTTTTTTCCTCACATGGGACAATGCTCTAACAATGAAGATCATCACACTCTTATTTACTTACAACTCAAAAATTACAACTCGATACTTAGAAGAAAAATATGACTCTATATGAATGCCTCCGGCGGTGTACCGGGATGTGCAATGACTCAAGAGTGACATGTATGAAAGAATTATGAAAGGTGGCTTTGCCACAAATATGATGTCAACTACATGATCATGCAAAGCAATATGACAATGATGGAACGTGTCATAATAAAACGGAACGGTGGAAAGTTGCATCGCAATATATCTCGGAATGGCTATGGAAATGCCATAATAGGTAGGTATGGTGGCTATTTTGAGGAAGGTATATGGTGGGTTTATGGTACCGGCGAAAGTTGCGCGACACTAGAGAGGCTAGCAAAGGTGGAAGGGTGAGAGTGCGTATAATCCATGGACTCAACATTAGTCATAAAGAACTCACATACTTATTGCAAAAATCTATTAGTCATCGAAACAAAGTACTATGTGCATGCTCCTAGGGGGATAGATTGGTAGGAAAATACCATCGCTCGTCCCCGACCGCCACTCATAAGGAAGACAATCAAAAAAATACCTCATGCTCCAACTTCGTTACATAACGGTTCACCATATGTGCATGCTACGGGAATCACAAACCTCAACACAAGTATTTCTCCAATTCACAATTACTCACTAGCATGACTCTAATATCACCATCTCTATATCTCAAAACAATCATAAGGAATCAAACTTCTCATAGTATTCAATGCACTTTATATGAAAGTTTTTATTATATCCCTCTTGGATGCCTATCATATTAGGACTTAATTCATAACCAAAGCAAATTACCACGCTGTTTAGAGACTCTCAAAATAATATAAGTGAAGCATGAGAGTTCAATAATTTCTACAAAATAAGGCCACTGCCGTGCTCTAAAAAGATATAAGTGGAGCACTAGAGCAAAATTGCCTAGCTCAAAAGATATAAGTGAAGCACATAGAGTATTCTAATAAATCGCGATTCATGCGTGTCCCTTTCAAAAGGTGTGTACAGCAAGGATGATTGTGGCAAACTAAAAAAAACAAAGACTCAAATCATACAAGACGCTCCAAGCAAAACACATATCATGTGGTGAATAAAAATATAGCCTCAAGTAAAGTTACCGATAGACGATGACGAAAGAGGGGATGCCTTCCGGGGCATCCCCAAGCTTAGGCTCTTGGTTGTCCTTTAATATTACCTTGGGGAGCCTTGGGCATCCCCAAGCTTAGGCTCTTGGTTGTCCTTTAATATTACCTTGGGAAGCCTTGGGCATCCCCAAGCTTAGGCTCTTGCCACTCCTTATTCCATAGTCCATCAAATCCTTACCCAAAACTTGAAAACTTCACAACACAAAACTCAACAGAAAATCTCATAAGCTCCGTTAGTATAAGAAAATAAATCACCACTTTTGGTACTGTTGTGAACTCATTCTTTATTTATATTGGTGTAATATCTACTGTATTCCAACTTCTCCATGGTTCATACCCCCCGATACTACCCATAGATTCATCAAAATAAGCAAACAACACATAGAAAACAGAATCTGTCAAAAACAGAACAGTCTGCGAAGATATGAATTGTTCTAATACTTCTGTAACTCTAAAAATTCTGGAAAGTTAGGAAAACAGAGTAAATTTGTATATCAATCCTGTGTAAAAAAAGTCAGGGTTTTTCCACGCTTCAGTGAATCTAAAGAATTCTGTGACTGGACGCAAAAGTTTCTGTTTTTCAGCAAGATCAAATCAACTATCACCGTAAGCCATCCCAAAGGTCTTACTTGGCACAAACACTAATTAAAACACAAAAACACATCTAACCAGAGGATAGATGAATTATTTATTGAAAAACAGAAGCAAAAAGCAAAAAGCAAAGAACAAAAATAAAATTGGGTTGCCTCCCAACAAGCGCTATTGTTTAACGCCCTTAGCTAGGCATAAAAACACATAGTCTAGGTATTGTCATCTTTGGTATGCAATTCATAAGTAGCTCTCATAATAGATTCATATGGAAACTTAATTTTATTTCTAGGAAAGTGTTCCATGCCCTTCCTTAACATAAATTGAAATCTAATGTTTCCTTCTTTCATATCAATAATTGCACCAATCGTTCTAAAGAAAGGTCTACAAAGAATAATAGGACATATAGGATTGCAATCTATATCAAGAATGATGAAATCTACGGGCACATAATTCCTATTTGCAACAATAAGAAAATCATTAATCCTTCCCATAGGTTTCTTAATAGTGGAATCCGCAAGATGCAAATTTAAAGAACAATCATCAAATTCACGGAAACCTAGCACATCACATAAAGTTTTTGGAACCGTGGAAATGCTAGCACCCAAATCACACAAAGCATGGCACTCATAATCTTTAATATTAATCTTAATAGTAGGTTCCCACTCATCATAAAGTTTTTTAGGGATAGAAACTTCCAATTCAAGCTTTTCTTCAAAAGATTTTATCATGGCATCAACGATATGTTTAGTAAAAGCTTTTGTTTTGATTATAAGCATGAGGAGAATTCAACATGGATTGCAACAAGGAAATACAATCTATCAAAGAACAATTATCATAATTAAAATCCTTGAAATCCAAAAGAGTGGGTTCATTGCTACTTAAAGTTTTGACCTCTCCAATCCCACTTTTATCAATGTTTGCATCTAGATCTATGAACTCCGAATCATTGGGACGCCTTTTAACTAAAGTTGACTCATCTCCAGTCCCATCTTTATCAAGATTTATATTGGAAAACAATGATTCAATAGGAGTCACATCAATCACTTTAAGATCTTCATCATTATTTTCACAAAAACTAGAAGAACATGATTTTACAAACCAGTCTCGTTTAGCACGCATCTTAGTGGTTCTTTCTTTGCACTCATCAATGGAGATTCTCATAGCCTTTAGAGATTCATTGATATCATGCTTGGGTGGAATAGATCTAATTTTCAAAGAATCAACATCAAGAGAAATTCTACCCACGTTCCTAGCCAAATCATCCATCTTAAGCAATTTTTCTTCAACCAAAGCATTAAAATTCTTTTGTGAACTCATAAATTCTTTAACACTATTCTCAAAATCAGAGGGAATCTTATTATAATTTCCATAAGAATTTTTTTAAGAATTGTTTTAGGAATTATAAAATCAGAGGAATTACTAGGAAACGGCCTAGGATTAAAATTACCTCTATACGCGTTATTACCAAAATTGTTCCTACCAACAAAATTCACATCCATAGATTCATTATTATTCTCAATCAAAGTAGACAAAGGCGTATCATTAGGATCAATAGGAGAACTCTTGCTAGCAAATAATTTCATAAGTTCATCCATCTTTCCACTCAAAACATTAATCTCTTCAATCGCATGCACTTTTTTACTAGTGGAAGATCTTTCGGTGTGCCATTGAGAATAATTAACCATAATATTATCTAGGAGTTTAGTAGCTTCTCCTAGAGTAATTTCCATAAAAGTACCTCCCGCGGCCGAATCTAAAAGATTTCTAGAAGCAAAATTCAATCTGGCATAAAAAATTTGTATGATCATCCATAAATTTAAACCATGAGTAGGGCAATTTCGTATCATCAATTTCATCCTCTCCCAAGATTGTGCAACATGTTCTTGATCAAGTTGCTTAAAATTCATAATATCATTCCTAAGGGAGATGATCTTAGCGGGAGGAAAATACTTGGAAATAAAAGCATCTTTACACTTATTCCATGAATCAACACTATTTTTAGGCAAAGACGAAAACAAGTTTTAGCATGATCTCGAAGTGAAAATGAAAATAGCTTCAATTTAACAATATCATTATCCACATCTTTTTTCTTTTGCATATCACACAACTCAACAAAACTATTCAGATGGGATGCGGCATCTTCACTAGGAAGGCCGGAAAATTGATCTTTCATAACAAGATTCAGCAAAGCGGCATTAATTTCATAAGATTCCGCACTAGTGGCGGGAGCAATCGGAGTACTAATAAAATCATTGTTATTAGTGTTGGAAAAGTCACTCAATTTGGTATTCTCTTGAGTCATCGTGACAAAGCAAGCAATCTAACACACGAGCAAACGAAAAGGCAAACAAAAAAGATGAATGGAAGAAGGGCGAATAAAAAAGCAAATCTTTTCGAAAATCATTTTAGAAGTGGGGGAGAGGAAGACGAGAGGCAAATGGCGAATAATGTAATGCAAGAGATGAGAGTTTATGATGGGTACTTGGTATGTCTTGACTTGGCGTAGATCTCCCCGGCAACGGCGCCAGAAATTCTTCCTGCTACTTCTTGAGCTTGCGTTGGTTTTTCCCTTGAAGAGGAAAGGGTGATGCAGCAAAGTAGAGATAAGTATTTCCCTCAGTTAGAGAACCAAGGTGTCAATCCAGTAGGAGACAACGTACAAATCACCAATACCTGCATAAACAATCAAACACTTGCACCCAACGCAATAAAGGGGTTGTCAATCCCTTCACGGTCACTTGCAAAAGTGAGATCTGATAGAGATAGATAAAATTAAACAAAAGATAAAGTAAATATTTTTAGGGTTTTTGGTTTATAGATCTGAAAATAAAAGATTGTAAAATAGTAGATCGGAAAGTCATATGATGGAAAATACACCCGGGGGCCATAGGTTTCACTAGAGGCTTCTCTCAAGATAGCAAATAATATGGTAGGTGAACAAATTACTGTCGAGCAATTGATAAAAAAGCACAAAGTTATGATGATATCCAAGGCAATGATTATGAAATATAGGCATCACATCCGTGTCAAGTAGACCGACTCCTGCCTGCATCTACTACTATTACTCCACACATCGACCGACTCCTGCCTGCATCTAGAGTATTAAGTTCATGAAGAACAGAGTAACGCTTTAAGTAAGATGACATGATGTAGAGGAATAAACTCAAGCAATATGATGTAAACCCCATCTTTTTATCCTCGATGGCAACAATACAATACGGGCCTCGCTGCCCCTACTGTCACTGGGAGAGGACACCGCAAGATTGAACCCTAAGCCAAGCACTTCTCCCATTGCAAGAAAAACCAATCTAGTTGGCCAAACCAAACCGATAGTTCGAAGAGAATTACAAGGATATCAAATCATGCATAAAAGAATTCAGAGAAGATTCAAATAATATTCATAGATAAGCTGATAATCCACAATTCATCGGATCTCGACAAACACACCGCAAAAGATTACATCGGATAGATCTCCAAGAACATCAAGGAGAACATTGTATTGAGAATCAAAGAGAGAGAAGAAGCCATCTAGCTAGTAGCTATGGACCCGTAGGTCTTAGGTAAACTACTCACGCTTCATCGGAAGGGCAATAGAGTTGATGTAGAAGCCCTCCGTGATCGAATCCCCCTCCGGCAGGATGCCGGAAAAGGCCCCAAGATAGGATCTCTCGGGAACAGAAGGTTGCGGCGGTGGAAAAGTGTTTTCGTGGATGCTTCTGGTGGTTTGGGAATATATGTGAATATATAGGAGGAAGATCTAGGTCAGGGGGTCACCGAGGGGCCCACAAGGCAGGGGCACGCCCTACCCCCCTGGGCACGCCCTCCCCCCTTGTGACCGCCTCGTGGCTCTTCTGACTTGCACTCCAAGTCTCCTGGGTGTCCTCTAGTCCAAGAAAAATCACCGTGAAGGTTTTATTCCATTTGGACTCCGTTTGGTATTCCTTTTCTACGAAGCTCAAAAACAAGGAAAAAACAAAAAGTGGCACTGGGCTCTAGGTTAATAAGTTAGTCCCAAAAATAATATAAAATAGCATATTAATGCATATAAAACATCCAAAACAGATAATATAATAGCATGGAACAATCAAAAATTATAGATACGTTGGAGATGTATCACAAACCCCCCCCCCCCCTTGATCATTCCGATATCGCTCATTCCATTCTCTCTCATGCTTGCATTAGATTTTGCTACTGTAATTGATTGCTCCTATTCTGATGCATAGCCTACTTTTGTAACCTGATCTTGTACCTTACCATCTTATCCTAAACTGCTTAGTATAGGTTGGATAGTGATCCACCAGTGGCCCCTCACCTTGTCCCTGTTGCCCCGGCTTGATGACCGATGACTCGATCAACATGATCAATGTACTGAGCCCGACACATCACCTCACCCCCCTTAGTTGTACGACTCTGCAAAGCTACTATCGACTGCCGAGGGTGATACCTCGTAACGCACTCTTGATGATAACTCTGTAGTGTAGCTAATCGATCGTGGTCTATCGAGGGTGATTCCTCCTTCACCACTCCCGATATGACTCTGTCTTGCAACACCTCAAGTGTGAACCTCGAGGGTGATTCCTCCTAAGTTCACCTTGTCGATTACATCAAGTGGATTCCATCGAGGGTGATTCCTCGGATTCCCCCTTGATGTTATGGACACACGGTTACCTGGACTTTACTTCAGAACATTGTTGAAGTCGGGTCGGCCCCAAGGGGTACCCGCGAGAGTTACTCAAGTTGGGTTGACCTGGAGGGTACCCGCGTGATAATTATGAGGCACGGCCGGGCAGGTAGACCACCATAGAGTGAGGGTTGGGCCTGGCCCTTACCGTATTTCCTCGAGACAGGGCGGCGGGGTCACATGATCATGAGTCTCTACTCGTCTCCGCGAGCTCCCAATACACTAAGGGTTTTGGTATTTGATCTGAGTTGGCCAATGCCTATAGGCACTAACCTCCATGCAAGAACAGTTATGGGCACTCGGCGTCGTACGTTTCTTCCGAAAGCTCTGTCAGGTGTCCAGTTCAGCATTGTGGCATGGTCTGATCGTGCCATCCATGACAAAGGTGGCGCTGGTATCGACCCTGCTCACAACGACCCGGGGTGCAAAGGGCGATGGGCCCAAGACCCCGTAGCGCTTAGGATGTAGACCGGCGGGGGCCTCTCTGCGGAGCCTAGGTAGGACTACGACGTGTTGATCTTCCGAGGCCGGGAATTACCCAGGAAAGTGTGTCCGGCCAGAGTAATCAAGTGTGTTGGGTAATGTGGTGCACCCCTACAGGGAAGTTATCTATTCGAATAGCCGTGTCCACGATAACGGACGCTCGGATTTGTATCCCGATTTATTACAACTAGAAATGGATACTTTAGACATGAGATGCATATGATGGCTCCGGGATTGCTTTCTCGCAGGGAGTCGAGGAAGTATCTCTGGGCGTTAATACTACAACATGCTTGTTAATTATAATATGCTATTCTGTACTCTTCTGAATGCTGCAGGACGCTTGAAGATGCTAGTCTTCGATTGGCTAGGCTTTCCCTTCTCCTCTGGCATCTTGCAGTTCAGTCCACAGATATAGCTCATTCCCTTGATACTAATGCATACTTAGTATAGATCTGATGTTAGTCTTTTGCGAGTACTTTGGTTGAGTACTCACGGTTGCTTTGCTACCTCTTTTTCCCCTATATCTGGTTGTTCCGATCAGATGGTGGATCCCAGGAGCCAGATGCCAACCCCGTCGACTACTACTACCCCGAGGGTGACTACTACTACGTAGAGACCACCGACGACTAGGAGTAGTGTAACGACCAAACCTCGAAGGATTTGAGTCTCTGTGCTTACCGTGCTAGTCCCTGGATCGACTCGCTAGCACACATAGTATGGATGAATACCAGAATAGCAAGTGCATCATTTATTACAACGTATGATCCATAATTCATAAAATAAAACAATCTGCATATCTCATAGCCACTGGCAATGCTGAGTGCAGACTCAAATCAAATAGTGAAAAAGTAGCAGAAAATAACGGTGAGTCCCATCATAGCCACTGGCAATGCTGAGTGCAGACTCGCGACCCTAACGGTACCTTACTCTTCGTCTGAATATCCTGCAACATGAGACGTTGCAGCCGTATAGGTCAATACTTTGAATGTATTGGCAAGTTGCAAAGGAGTAGTAATACAGCAGACCTACATGTATATGCATAGTACAACAAAAGGAAGGCTTGAGGTTTATTTTTGCAGAAAGCTGATGGTGTCCTCATAACTACCTAATAGTCAAATTTTTATTTAGTTCTTTTATTACTACAATTATATACACAAGGTTGAGTTGGCAAATTCAACTCCAACCTACCCTTTATTAAGTTTTCCCACAAATATTATTAAGTGTCACATCTGTCAAGATCATCCAACAACTGTAATGGCATAGTTGCTCAAATTTGTCCATGACCGGGACACGGCTAATCATGATTAGTTTTTAATACTCTACAGAGTTTTGCACACTTTACCCACTAGACTCAACCCAAAGATTGAGACGAAGTCTTTCAGAAGTAGTCACCTCCACCCACCGGCAACCGGTACACCTACTCATATCTACATCTACTAGCTTACCTGGGCGAGGATCCCACAACCTACTCAACTAAGCCAGAGCCCATTTAGCTAGTGGTTGCGCATGGGAGCTACTAGTTACTAAGTCTGTCTGATCTTTTTGAGCCTGGGCGGCCGTCCACTTACATTCAGAGGGTATAAACCATGATGTTCTTGAAACCACCCATCAATACCAGTTCCGCCCAGAGGTGAGTTAAATCCTTAATTACTACTCAATTTGTTATATATATAATCCTCACATAAGCTCAATGTATACAGGAACCAACCCCGTCTACAAAGCATAGCAAAACTACAACTACCACGATCTGCATTGACAGGAGATAGCTCAACAATATAGCACAATAATATAGTATTCCTATACATGCATAAATTTATAGTGTGATATATACTACATGCACAGAAAACAATAGGTAAAGGATGATCAACATGTAACTTGCCTTGGTTCTGGTTCAAAAAGTCACACTCCCGACAATAGCTCGCATCGCACTCCAGACAATCTACATGTTTCACCCAATCAACAAATCAGTCATCTACAAAGCACTACGATCACAAGGCAAAAAGAATCGCTCAATTCCGACAAACGGTTTGAAAGTTATGGCCTCCGGAAGGTTTGATTCAAATTCGAATGAATTCAAATTTGAAAGGTGCAAACATGTGAAATTTTGGTATTGTGATAAAGTACTGGTTTTTGTGAGTGCATAGGAAAAAGAATCACCTAAATTGGATATGTAGGCTAAAAGATATAGCTAAAAGAAGTTAGAGGAAGAATCTGAAAAGAAAAAACTAAAAGAAACAGAAAACTCCTGGTCTGTTCATGCGTTTACTGTAGCTGCTTCTGTAGTAAACGCCACGTGGTAGTGCGTGATTGGCTCAGGTGTGCTGTACGCGCGTGCTTACCAGAGAACAGAGGAAGCGGCGACGACGGTCGGGCGTCGGCGGCGGCGGCTCTCCGGTGAGTCTCCGGCGAAGGTGAGGGGATGGGCGGATGCGGCGTCGAGTGGCGGAGGTGATGGTGGGGTTGAACGGTGATGGGGGCATCCCCTGCGGGCGGCAGTGGCCACGTGAACTCTGGCGTGCTCCGGCAGTGGCGGTTGGGCTTGTTCCTCTCTCCCCGCTGCGGTTTCGGCCACGGGAGCGCGTCAGACGGGTGCGCGATATATAGGGGGTTCGAGTGGGGCAGGCAGCGCTGCTGGAGAGGCTCTTACGGCGGTGCAAACGACCGGCGATGGCGACGGACTCCGAACTCCTCCGGCGAGATCCGTTTCGCCCGGCGGCTGCGTGCAAACGAGGAGGGGTGGGGAAGAGTGCACGGTAGGGTTCCTCGAGGAGCTGTCCTTGCGTGCGGCGTCCTTGGAGGGCACGGGATCGACCAGGGCGCCAGATCGATCCGGGTTTGACCTCGGCGTGCGCGGGGCGGTTCGGCTCGGTGAAGGACGAACAGGGGCGCGGGGCCCACTGTCAGCGTCTCACGGCAGCTAGGGGGGCTGCGGTGCAGCGCTGCGTAACTCTTTGGCGAAGTGGCCAGCTGGGCCGCGGGCAAGAGCTGGGCCGCAGGGATCTACTGGGCTGGCTGGCCGGCTAGCTGGCTGGCTGTTTTTTTTTAAAACAAACCACAGCTACAGAAAAAAAAAATCTAAAATAGAAACACACAACAGAATAAATCTTAAAAATATATATAGACACACAATAAAATATATACACTAATATATAATATAGGAACACTAGTTCCTCATCTAATGCAATTTTTGAAAGAAAAAAATTATGCAATAGGCCACACAAACAGCAACAAAACACTCAAATAAAATATTTTGGAGTTTACGGAAAATACTAAAACACAACAGATAAACTGAAAATAATATTCTCGACATTATGAAAATTTTTAAAACAGGGGAGAAGTCATGTTATCTCCACTCCAATAAATTGCATTTAGTTGCATAACGAAAAGAATATTTCAGAAAAACAAATAATGCAAATAAAATATGAGATGCATATGAATGATCTATTAACATCCAAATTAGGAAAATTGTAATGTTACAAGTAGTTAGGAGGCTCCCAGGCAGGAGGCCTGCGCCTTTTCGATCTGTATCTTGTTTGTGCTTGCCTTCTTAAGACAGTCTTGTCTAACTTATTTCTTTACTCAGATATTGTTGCTTTCGTTGACTCGTTATTATTCGAGCCCTCGAGGCCCCTGGCTTGTAATATGAAGCTTGTATTATTTTTTTTTGTGTCTAGAGTTGTGTTGTGATATCTTCCTGTGAGTCCCTGATGTCAATCGTACACATTTGCGTGTATGATTAGTGTATGATTGAACCGCGGGCGTCACAAGTTGGTATCAGAGCCGACTGCATGTAGGTAGCCCCCTTTCCAACTCCTTGGCCGAAGTTGAGTGTAGTCTTTGGAAAACATTTACTAACATTTTTGTGTGGCTTACGGGCCCACATCACAAATGGGTGGTATTAGGATCTTTTATTCCTCTCCTTTACTCTGGGATTCTGATCTCTCTTCTTTTCGTGTTAAGATTTTGCTAACTCTAACATTAGGCTCTCATAACTACTTCCTCCCGGAGAGCCCCTTATTCCAGATGATAGCCTGCTTCACCAGAAGATTACGAAGATACTCTTCGATGTTTTCCGAGACCCTTATGCCCTTCGCTGTTGCAATTCCCTACCACCGATAAATCCCTATGGATAGCTACATACACTTGTCGTCCATAACTTCATGTCCAATTGCTCTTGTTATTACAAGATACCCTGTAATACTTTCCCATATTCCGAGAATCCATTGTGCTTGCTGCCTTGCAGCTCATTTTCTACTTGAATACATGTACGAATAATTCCTCACAATTACCGGGGATTCGTTCATCCCTAGTTGCTCATGTGTTTCGCAAAAGTCTTCGAAATACTATTCGATCTTCTGAAGATCCTCAGCAGCCAATTGCTCTTGAAATTCTTGCTTGCTTGCATTATGGTTAATCCCATAAATCTAGTAATCTTATTGGCATCCTTTGTCACTATCATTTTGAGTCTGTTGATTCAATATGTTTGCGGATGCTCGCAATCCTCAGTCGAATCCTAGAATTCATCCTTCCGGCTCAGACGTCATTTTGAACAGGAGCTAGTTCTCGACCAATCAAATTGCCGTCGATCGTACCCCTAAGTCTATTCAACTTGTCCATCCTTAATCAGAGTGTTTGCTTCTGATCACCCAATTTGGAAATCTTAATTCCTTTGTATTTAAGCCTCAAATTATTCAGATAATTCAATAATTTCATGCCTTTGCATTCTTTCTTCTTTTGGTTGAGTACCATTACTCACATCAGATCATTTGAGGTCCGCTAGATCCTTTGGTGGATTATTATCCGCCAGTGTACTACATATCAATAATCTTGTGAGTTATTCCCCTGATACATAATGCCTCTGGTAAATTGTATCCTCTTCTTTGTCAACCATGCTCTGCTCTCGAACTTGTATCTGTTGCTTCTATAAGTGTATCGTATAGATTCCTAAGGTGCCCCAATGGGTTGAACCTACGCCTTCCCTAATCTGTGTGAACCCGAAAACTTCTACGGGTCATACTCTAATGGTGTTTTGCCAGTTAAATTTTCAACACTACAACTTCTTCGAAAGCGAGAAGTGAATGAGAAGTTGTGTATTGGAGAAGTGGGAGTCGACCTTGAACTTTGCGTTCATGCCCATGGACATGATGCAGATCTTATCATGGAAGCTTCTCGTAAAAATAATTACCCCCCTTGTTATAGTTCAACTTTTATCTGTGGTTTGATCATTTACAAATATGGTTCCGACCATATTTTCTCCTTGATTCCATTTCTCAGACAAGTTAAAGCACTTGTCTTCTGCCGATCAATGCATCTCCGCAACCTCTATTTTGATCTTCCTTCGAGTATTACCCTCCGGTATCTCGAGAATAGCAAAGAACTGTGTTGCTTCCTATGAGTCTTCATCTAGTATTGCTTCTCACCGATTTAAGATTTTCCCCGGGTTCGGAGTAATTACTCACTCGAGGACACCGATAAGTGAATCGATTCCGCACTCCGATTCAATAACTCTAAGTAATTTTCGTTGCTTACGAGCTTAATAATCCTTCAAGTTATTCCTAGCCTGATTGGCTATGTCATTATCATGCTAAATTTTAACTGTGCTACCTGGTGCTTCTTCCGGAGCACAATTTTCGACGGTGGGCTAAGCCGACGTCAAATTTCCTCGTCATATCATTTCGCCTTGAACAACAAGTTTGATTTTGATTTTGTGTCGTACCCGTGGTTCCAATAAACTTTTGCTTCATCATTCCTTCGACTTGATGTCATCGCCGATTGATTACATCTTCATGAAATCTCTTGACTATTGTGTCGTGATCATCACCAACATTCTGAGCTCTTCCAGGATATCAATTGAATTCATGATGAGAAAATACCATCCTTGCCCCTCGATGATTTGTGTTATCATCGACAACATTCTTGTCTCCCCCCAACACAAACTTGTTCATATAAATTTTGGAAATACATCCTTTTTGACATGTCGATGGATTGCTGCTGAACCCATCGACCACATCCTCATCTTTTCCCTGATAAAATTGCATGAGATGTTCTAAAAATTCCCGATGGATCCTTTGTGTTCCCAAGGTCCGAACTTTACCTGATGATCATATCAATGCTATCCCGAAGCATGTCTGTGGTACTCCAATCATCAACAAGAACATTGGAAGCGCAATGCTAAATTTTCTTGATCAATTATCCAAACACTGTTGTATGGGTAAACCTCATAAATTCCTTGCCCCTTTGTCTAAATGGTTTCATACTTGGAGCCTTATCATGTATATCATGCTCTGCCTTTCCTTGGGAAAGATATACTCTTGATACTCGGGTATAATCACATTTTCCTTTCCATTGGTTTGTTAACCTTTCTTGGAATCTAAACTTACCTGAGCAATGATAATTCCTTGCTTATGTAAACACCTCGGTGTGCAACTCTGTCATTAAGACCCTGTTACTATTGTTGATGACATTCTGGTAACCACCGATGGATGAGAACTTTGCCTATTGGTCCGCCTCGTCCTACGAGCGGGAAAACGGTTCACTTCGTCCCTCGCCCTTGGTACCAATGTTGTTGCCAACATAACTGACAGGCTATCCTCTGACATGCCTTGCTATCATGACCGTGCAAGATGTTGATACGTCTCCAACGTATCTATAATTTATGAAGTATTCATGCCATGTTTACAACAATTTTATATGGTTTTGGTATGATTTGAATGGAACTAACCCGGACTGACGCTGTTTTCAGCAGAACTGCCGTGGTGTTGTTTTTGTGCAGAAATGAAAGTTCTCCAAATGAGCTGAAACTTTTTGATGATTTTTTTGGAAGAAAAGAGGCACTACAAGCTTCGTGGGGGGGGGGGGCAGAAGGTGAAGGAGGTGGCCACCACCCACCAGGGCGAACCAGGGGCCTTGCCCGTGTGCTGGTGGGTGGTGGGCCCCTCGAAGCCCATCTTCGCATGAAACCAACGCCAAAAAATCCTATAAATACAGAAACCCCCAGAAATATAGTTGGATCATATGGTGTTTTCCCTCTCTATCTTGTTGTGATGAATTGAGTTTTCCCTTTGAGATTTTATTTTATCGCCTTGAATACTTTTATGGATTTGAGAGCACTTGATGTATATCTTGCTATGAATACCCAAGGTGACAATGGGGTATCATATTGATTCACTTGATATGTGTTTTGGCACTCAACTCGTGGATTTCCGAGGTGACATTGGGGTAATCTATGCATAGGGGTTGATGCATGTTCTCATCTTTGTTTCTTCGGTAGAAATCTTGGGGCTCTCTTTGAGGTTCTTTGTATTGGATTGAGTATTATGAATCTGAAATTCTTTGATGCATATCTTATAATCAACTCACGGATACTCGTCGTGACATTGGAGTATGTAGGTGACATTAGAGTTGGTTGATGTGTATCATATGGTGTTATTTTAGTACGAACTCTTGGATAGATCGATCGGAAAGGATAACTTTGAGGTGGTTTCATACCCTACAAACAATTTCTTCTTATGTTCTCCGCTAGATAGGAACTTTGGAGTGATTCTTCATCGCACGTTGAGGGATGGCTATATGATCCAATTATATTAGCATTGTTGAGAGATTGCACTAGCAAAAGTACGGACCCTAGGCCTCATTTTCAAGCATTGCAATACCGTTTGTGCTCACTTTTGTTACTCGCTACCTTGCTGTTTTTTATTGTTCCTATTACAAAAATCAATATCTACTATCATTACTACACTTGTATCACCATCTCTTCGCCAAACTAGTGCACCTATACAATTTACCATTGTATTTGGTGTGTTATGGACACAAGAGACTTTTTATTATTTGGTTGCAGGGTTGTTTGAGAGAGACCATCTTCATCCTACGCCTCCCACAGATTGATAAACCTTAGGTCATCCACTTGAGGGAGAATTGCTACTGTCCTACAAAACTCTACGCTTGGAGGCCCAACACGAGTGTACAAGAATAAAGTTGTGTAGTAGACATCAAGCTCTTTTCTGGCGCCGTTGCCGGGGAGGTGAGTGCTTGAAGTTATATCTTTAGATCTTGCAATTGAATCTTTTAGTTTCTTGTTTTATCACTAGTTTGGTTTATAAAATAAAACAAACTAAATGGAATTGAGGTTGCCTCATATTATTCGTCTTTATTATGTCTTTCTTGAAAATGATGGAAAGGAAAATTGTGCTCAATTGATAGAACAAGAATTCAATAAAATGTTTGGCATAAATGATGAGCATGATTGCAATGCTGTTAGTATGAATTCTTTGAATATCCATGATGCTAATGATATGCAAAGCCATAAGCTTGGGGGTGTTATATTTGATGATGATGATCTTTTTACTCCCCCAAGTTTTGATGAGAAAATTTATTATGATGATAGCATGCCTCCTATTTATGATGATTATATTGATGAAAGTGGGTTTGGAAGAGTGTCAACTCTAGGTACTAATGATCCCACTATTTTGGAGGGTGTTGAACCTTATTTTAATAATTATCAAAGTGGATTTGGAGAGGTCATGACTTTATTTAATGATGAATCCACTATTTTGGAAGAGGTTCCAATTGATTATGACAACAAAATTGCTATCTATGATGATTATGGTGATGACATTTATGCTATAAAGAATAATGATATCCATAAAACTTGTCATCATGATTTTAATGCTCAAATTGATTATGTGAATCAAGTATCACATGATAGTTATTTTGTTGAGTTTGCTCCCACTATTATGAATGAGAAGAAATTTGCTTATGTGGAGAGTAATAAATTTTCTATGCTTGTAGATCATGAAAAGAATGCTTTATGTGATAGATATATTGTTGAATTCATTCATGATGCTACTAAAAATTATTATGAGAGAGGAACATATGCTTTTACATATTTCAATAATATCAAGTTTCCTCTCTTTATGTTGAAAGTTTTGAAGTTGCACTTGTTTTGCCTTCCTATGCTACTTGATTCTTGTTCCCATAACTTGTTTGCTCACAAAATTCCTATGCATAGGAAGTGGGTTATTCTTAAATGTGCTATTCTTATGCTTCATGATGCTCCCATTATGTTTCATCTCTATACTTTTATGTGAGCATCATTGAAATCATCATGCCTAGCTAAAAAGACATTAAAGAAAAGCGCTTGTTGGGAGACAATCCAACATTTACCCCTACTATTTTTGTGTGTTCACATGATTATGATACTGTAGTAATCATGTTTTATATCTTTTATTTCAATAAAGTACCAAGTAAAGCCTTTGGGATAGTGTGGATGATAGTTGACTTGATTCTGTGCAAAAACAGAAACTTTTGCTCCCAGTAACAGAATTGTGAAAAATCACTGGAGCGTTGAAAAACTATGAATTTTTTATAGATGATTTATCTAAAAATTTATTACGTTGTCCTCAATGTTCACAATTTTTGGAGTTACAGAATTATGACCATAATTCAGATCTTTACGTACTGTTCTGTTTTTGACAGATTCTGTTTCCAATGCATAGTTTGCTTGTTTTATAGTTTTGATGGCTTATATTGGTTAATATAAGTTGTAGAAATTGTAGGGTACATTAGGAATTGTTTGAGAACAATTATGAATCTTTTCTTTCACAGTACCCAAGTGAATGATTTGTTTTATCATACTAACCCATCTCACGAAGTTCCGTTAAGTTTTGTGTGATTGAAGTTTTCAAGTTTTGGGTGAGATCTCAATATGAGGAGAATAAGGAGTGAAAAGACCATAATATTGGGGATTCCCAAGGAACCCCAAGGTAATATTCAAGGAATATCCAAGCAACTAAGCTTGGTGATGCACCGGAAGGCATCCCCTCTTTCGTCTCCAACATTATCGGTAACCTTACTTGGGGCTATATTTTTATTCGTCACATGATATGTGTTTTGCTTGGAGTGTCATTTTATTTTATTAGGATTTAATTTTTTTAATTTATAATAATGTTTTGTATCTTTTACTTCAATAAAAATTTCAAGTATAGCCTTTGCCATGCTTATTTTGCAAGTCTACATGTGGCTGTTTGAAAACAGAAAGTTGCACACTAGTGCGTGAATTCTTGAGAAAAGTCAGAATGCGATAAAATGTTGAATTTTTTTGCACAATAAGTTATGATAAATTTTATACAGTGTGGTAAATTTTCAGAATATTTGGACTTAGGGAAGTGTGATTATAATTGCACTATTTACAAACTGTCCTGTTTAGATAGATTGCTGTTATGTTTGCATTGTTTGCATATGTTTGCTTGTTTAATGATTCTATTCGAGGATAGGAGTATTAAATATGAAGAGGAATTTAGTATGCAATGTTAAATAATAAGTTTAGTGATTTGCTACAGTAGAGAATGATAAGGTTATTGCATTGATTCATACTACCTTTTCTCACGAGTTCTTGTTGAGTTTTGTGTGGATGAAGTTTTTAAGATTTAGGGAAACCATGATATAAAAGGAATTAAGGAGACAAAAAAGCTCAAGCTTGGGGATGCCCAAGGAATCCCAAGATAATATTTCAAGAAGTCTCAAGCATCTAAGCTTGGGGATGCCCCGGTAGGCATCCCACCTTTCTTCATCAAGAATTATCAATTAGTATCGGTTGAGCCTAAGTTTTTGCTTCTCACCATGAGTTGTGATATTCTTGGAATGTCATTTTATTTTGTTTTGATTTCTGTTTTAATAAAATACTTAGATCTGAAAGTTTCTAAATAAGAGAGAATCCTCAAATAGCTACCCATTTACTTAACTACTCGTTTGATCTTCACTTATATCTTTTTGGAGTAGTTTTGCCATTTACTCTTGTGCTTCACTTATATCCTAAGAGTAAATTGTTGAATGAATTGAATATAAAAAAGTTGAAATTATATGTGCTTCATATGCTAATATCATACCTAGTAGTAGCTTGACATCGGGTTTAGAAAGTGAAATCTTTTGAATTGACAATCACAATATTGGTCATACAAGCAATTCATGAATGACTAGTATAAGGAAGAGAACTTTCACATACAAATATATTATATTGGACATCTTCTATGATTGTGAATACCCATTAATTATTTTCAAACTTGGGCAAATTAGTTGAAGTTGGACAAGGAAGACAACATAATGAGTTATGGTTGTGTATATTTGCATAGAAGTTATATTGTTATGGATCCTCCAACATGTGGTGTTTCGTTAGGATCTTTTGCTAGCCAAAAATTCGTACTAAGTAGAGATACTACTTGTGCATCCAAAAACCCTTAAATCCAGTTTCTTGCCATGAGTGTCCACCATACCTACCTATGGATTAAATAAGATCCCTCAAGTAAGTTGTCATCGGTGCATAAAGCAATAAAAATTGCTCCTAAATATGTTTGATCTTTTATTGTAAGGGAAAATAAGCGTTGTACAAACTTGTGATAGCAAAGTAATAAAAGTGACGGACTGCATAATAAAGGTTTCTATCATAAGGGGCAATATAATGTGACGTTCCTTTGCACTAAGAGCTTGAGCATCCAAAAATAAAAAGCGCATGACAACCTCTGCTTCCCTCTGCGAAGGGCCTATCTTTTACTTTTCAGTATTTACTTTTATGCAAGAGTCAATAGTATACATCCTCATTCAACCTCAATTATTCTCTAGTTGGCAAGCATCATGCGGTGGGGAAAGATCTAGGCACATATGGCCAGTCAAATATATTTGATCATGATTTTTTATTGTTAACAATTATCTCCATGATAAATGAGTTGGGAGGCGAAACATTAAGGCCCTATCTTTATCTGTGTTCGATGGATGTCATTTGTTCTAAAACTATGCTTTGAGTACTAGCAATCATAGAAGACTATATGATGATTGAGTATGTGGAGCTCTTACTTAGAATTTGTTGAGAATAAGTTGAATTGCAATTGTTTGGTGACTAAGAACATAGGTTGTTAAGTTTCAAGAGAATTCATTGTTTGAACCATAATATGTGAATTGATTGCTACTTTATCATGGTGATTTTTATGAGAAAGAGTTGCTGTTATGATGCTAGGAAAAGTGATTGAAATTATCATTGATCAAACGTATGCACTATGCTAGCATTCACACTTCATAAATTATTTCTTTATCATTTACCTACTCGATGACGAGTAGGAATTAAGCTTGGGGATGCTGATACATCTCCAATGTATCTATAATTTATGAAGTATTCATGCCATGTTTACAATAATTTTATATGGTTTTGGTATGATTTGAATGGAACTAACCCGGACTAACAATGTTTTTAGCAGAACTACCGTGGTGTTGTTTTTGTGCAGAAATGGAAGTTCTCCAAATGAGCTGAAACTTTTTTGACGATTTTTTGGAACAAATGAAGCACTAGAAGCTTCATGGGGGGGGGGGGGCAGAAGGTGAAGGAGGTGGACACCACCCACCAGGGCATGCTAGGGGCCTTGCCCATGTGCTGGTGGGTGGTGGGCCCCTCGAAGCCCATCTTTGCGTGAAACCGACGCCAAAAAATCCTATAAATAAAAAACCCCCAGAAATAACCCTAGATCGGAAGTTCCACCGCTGCAAGCCTTTGTAGCCACAAAAAACCAATCTAGACCCTGTTCCGGCACCCTGCCGGAGGGGGAAATCATCACCGGTGGCCATGTTCATCATCCCGGCGGCCACCATGATAAGGAGGGAGTAGTCCACCCTCGGGGCTGAGGGTTTGTACTAGTAGCTATGTGTTTAATCTCTCTCTCTCTCATGTTCTTGAGTTGGCATGATCTTGATGTATCGCGAGCTTTGTTAATATAGTTGGATCATATGGTGTTTTCCCTCTCTATCTTGTTATGATGAATTGAGTTTTCCCTTTGAGATTTCGTTTTATCATATTGAATACTTTTATGGATTTGAGAGCACTTGAGGTATGTCTTGCTATGAATACCCGTGGTTACAATGGGGTATCATATTGATTCACTTGATATGTGTTTGGCACTCAACTCGCAGATTCCCTAGGTGACATTGGGGTAATCTATGCATAGGGGTTGATGTACGTTCTCGTCTTTGTTTCTTCGGTAGAAATCTTGGGGCTCTCTTTGAAGTTCTTTATGTTGGATTGAGTATTATGTATCTGAAATTGTTTGATGCATATCATATAATCAACTCACGGATACTCGTGGTGACATTGGAGTATCTAGGTGACATGAGAGTTGGTTGATGTGTATCATATGGTGTTATTTTAGTATGAACTCTTGGATAGATCGATCAGAAAGGATAACTTTGAGGTGGTTTCGTACCCTACAAACAATTTTTTAGTATGTTCTCCGCTAGATAGGAACTTTGGAGTGATTCTTCATCGCATGTTGAGGGATGGTTATATGATCCAATTATATTAGCATTGTTGAGAGATTGCACTAGCGAAAGTACGGACCCTAGGCCTCATTTTCAAGCATTGCAATACCGTTTGTCCTCACTTTTGTTACTCGCTACCTTGCTGTTTTTTATTGTTCCTATTGCAAAATCAATATCTACTATCATCACTACACTTGTATCACCATCTCTTCGCTGAACTAGTGCACCTATACAATTTACCATTGTATTTGGTGTGTTGGGGACACAAGAGACTTTTTATTATTTGGTTGCAAGGTTGTTTGAGAGAGACCATCTTCATCCTATGCCTCCCATGGATTGATAACCTTAGGTCATCCTCTTGAGGGAAAATTGCTACTGTCCTATAAAACTCTGCACTTGGAGGCCCAACATGAGTCTACAAGAATAAAGTTGTGTAGTAGACATCAGATGTTAGCGCCCTTCCTACTTTTAACCCACATGGTGGGCCCATAACCCACAGTTCCACAGGATCAAAACCTGACTCTCATGTACACCCCTATTTCCAAAGTTATTCCTCACACTTGGCTTCATATGTAGATCACGAGCCACCTTCCTAGAAATGATCTACTCTAGTACCAAACACAAATTTATTTTTGTTGCTCTGAACCCCCTTTCACCTTCTGATTAGCACTACAAAAAAAATACACTTCTGTGATGATACGTGTTTGTCACAGTAGGTCACGTTTTCTGTCATGCATGTACATCCATGACGATATTATGACAGAATCAATATAGTCATACCTGTGCTATTGTAGAAGTGTTCCATGACAATACCAAAATTATCATCACGGAAGTGTCCACTTCCATGACGATAAATGGCGCGTCATGGAAGTGTTTTCGTCAAGGGTGACCGACACGTGGCATCCATCGTAACGGGTTGCCGTTAAGCTATGGTTTGGGTTTGGATCTGATAACCCGTTAACAGCCCGGACCAATGGGGATTTTCCACGTGTAAAATTGTCATTCGCCGGCGGATCCACGTGTCGGCCCAGTGTTCGGATAGTTGTCATCCAACGAATGGACGAGATGCGCCTATGATACGTCGACATGTGGCTCAGCCCAATAGTGTCCCATTCAGGTAAAAAGGCCGGCCCGTTTGACCTGGTCAAAAGGTAACGGCCGGCCCACTTAAAGCCTGTTAGCGGCCTGTTCGCATATAGCCCATTTACAGCCCGCTAACTCACGGCCCATTATGGCCTATCCGAATTAGGCCCAGTAGCATCATCTGGGCCGTCCAATATGATTCCAGCCCATTGTAACTTCTGGCCCATGACGTCTTTCGGCCCATATGAGGCCCTTTGTAACTCTTGGCCCATTAACGGCCCGTAGTGAAACTGGCCCGTAATGAACAGTGTATCGCTTTATACCCATTAACGGCCCATTATTCCATTGGGCCGTTTCCAGCCCGTGTTATCTTTCAGCCTTCTCAGGGCCCAATTATTCTTGGGCTGATTTGCAGCATTCCATTACTTACAGTCCGTTACTGGCCTGTTCCGGTTGTGGGCCAAATTCAGCCCATGGTTAAAGTGGGCCCGTTTGTGGCCCGTTAATCCGTTGGGCCATTTTCATAGCGTCATCAAATATGGCCGATTAATGATGGCCCATTATGGTCGGCCCATGAACGGACGATTCCAACTCTAGCCTGTTTACGGCCCATAATGCGGTCCGTTATTCGCCCATGTTTAGCCAATCGATCATACGACCCGTAGAAGGCCCGTTGATTCTACGGCCCGTAGAAGACCCATTGTTTCTATGGCCCGTAGAAGGCCCATTGTTTCTACGGCCCGTAGGAGGCCCATGGTCACTACAGTAGATATGTAGCCCATGGTTATTGTGGCCTAGTTTTAAAAACTAGGTTATTGCGGCCACTAGCAAACCGCGGAAAAAGAACTGCACTGACTACAAATAAACAAGACAACAAGGAAATAAATAAGCAAGCAACTTACGCTAGGTTATCACGGCTATTACACATATTACATCCATTGGGCATCAACGTTCGCCACCAGTGCAAATATGGGGAACAATGCAGCATATTACATACACTGGTTGTCAAAGTTGGTGACCAGTGCAAATAAATGCCGCAGCAAAACAAGTCCAGCACTGAAACCACTTCACAAGAGCTCAAGAAACAATATCCTGGGTATCCACCATGCTGGCAAGACCCTTAGCAAGCTTATTAGCTTTCTCTTGTTTGGCGCTTAAATCCTCCAGTGCTTGCTGTTGCACCAGAAAGTATGCATCTGAATTCTGCAGGGACTTCCTCAGTCCTTCAGCTTCCTGTCGCAGCACATCTGATCGATGTCTTTCAACTTGAAGTTGAGACTCAAAAAGCCGAACTGATTCAGGCAGCGAGTTCGAAGAGTTGGTGCCAGCAGTAGTGGCCAGTAACTCGAACAGTACATCAAGATATGACTTTGGGGTTGTCTCACTGTCTTCAAGATAGTTTTTATCAGCTTTCTTGGAAACCAACAGGGATGTCTCACTATCTTGAACCTTATCTGCATTACTTCCTTTACCATTGCATAACAGGGTACTCTTCTCCAATATTTTGTCCTCATTCTAAAAGAGAAACAAGCAGACACATCACAGGTTTACCATGTTGTATATGAAACTCATTTTGGTAAACCAGTTCAGTAGTAAGGTGGACAGGATAACAACATGAAACAAACATATATCTATGTACTATGGTCACTGTATTGTCTATATCATCCTAGTTTATGTTGCCAAATGAAGATAAGAGACACAATTCAAATCATATATATTTAAGACAAAGCCGCATAGACAGAATATAAGTGTGGGAAACTACACAACACTAACAACACTTGTAATGTGCATGACATGAGAACATAACTGTTTATACAACTGAAACTGAAATCAACATAGAGCAAGAAATTAGAACAGCAATCCAGTTAAAGAAATAGGTTTAAAACATACCTGTTGCGCCATTGGAGTTTCAATTGGATCCTTCAAATTCAAAATTAGTTGGTATGAGTAAATACAATGATGCAAGAGCAAAGGAGTATGGACCATAGCTACGGAATCTGACCTGAGAACAGTTGCTCTTCCGCTTTAAACGTGGAGCTTGGGTTCGCTGTGGTGGTCTTCGTGCTTTGGGCACTGCAGTTGCTTTACAAACTGCTCGTATGGGGGTACTCTGTGGTGGACATAGTGCTGTGTCAACTAGAAGTGGGTTACTATCTGCTGGGATTGGGGTTAGATGGGGTGTAGCTGGTTCTCTATCCAATGGTGTAAGTGTACAATCTGGAAGCTCGATTATGTGTGGTGGGGCTAGTTCATGGGCCAGTACAACCATGGTTCTATCTGCATAGACGGGTAGCATTGTCTTTTGTGAAGAGCGGGTTTTTACTCCCTTAGATACTGCCATCACCCCCTCCAATTCAAATGGCTGATAAACAAGAAAAGAAGTTGAATGTACAGACATTGTATCATTGACAGATGTGGTAATTCACATATGTGTTGTCTAACCAAACAGGACAGCATGACACAATTTCATATATATGATGGCAAACTAAATAGGATAGCATGACACAGTTTCAGATATATGATGGAAAACTAAACTGGATATAATGGCATAATTCAACATATGATGAGTATCTAAACAGGATGACATGACAAAACTATATATGATGTCTTTCTAAATTAGGTTGGGATGAAATAATTCACATACATGTTGTCTAAGTATACAAGATGGCATGATATAATTCACATAATTGATTCATATACTAAGTAGCTGGCACTTGCATGTATGATCTCTAAACTAAGTAGATGGCATTGAATATTGTGTATATGATGTCTAAACTAAGCAATGCAAGACACCATATGCATGATATGAGAAATATAAACATTGCAAGTTAAAGCATACACCTCAGGTGGGATATGGGACTGGTCATGTGTCTCTGAATCCTCCTCTGAGGAGCTATTTGTAACCATCGAGATATATGCTTCAACAGGTACCATTGCCTACTCTGAAGACCTTGTTTTCACTCCAGATTTTTCCATAACCGGCTCAAATGGCTGATACACATGAAGAGTAGTTCAATATACATAGATTGTTAACAAATGGAATATGTAATGAAAAAAAGGATGGAATGAGATAATTCACATATATGATGCCTGGGTACAGAGGATGGCGGTGCATAATTCACATATATGACAACTAGCCAAAAAAGATGGCATTGCATAATTCACATATCTGATATAGAAAGCAAATAGGAGGCATTCACACAAAGCATGTCTCTGAACAGATGGCATGGCAACGCAAGACACCATATGCATGATATGAGCAATATAACCCTGCCAAGTTAGAGCATTCACCTCGGGGGGGGGGGGATACGACTGGTCATCTGTCTCTGAATCCTCCTCTGAGGAGCTATCTGTAACCAGCAAGAAATCTGCATCGATAGGTAGCACTGACTGCTCAGAAGACCTTGTTTTCACTCTAGATTTTCCCATCACTGACTCAAATGGCTGATGCACAGGAAGAGTAGATGAATGTAAAAACATTGTTGACAAATGGAATACATTATGAAAAAAATAGTATGGCACGATACAATTCACATATACAATGACTGGCTAAACAGGATGGCATTGCATGATTCACGTATATGATGCCTGGCTAAAGAAGGTGGCATTGCATAATTCACATATACTCCCTCCGTTCCTAAATATTTGTCTTTTTAGAGATTTCAAATGGACTACTACATACGGATGTATATAGACATATTTTAGAGTGTAGATTCACTCATTTTGCTCCGTATGTAGTCACTTGTTGAAATCTCTAAAAAGACAAATAGTTACGAACGAAGGGAGTATGATATAGAAACCAAACAGGTGGCATTCACACAAAGAAAATCTAAACTAAGTGATGACATATAAGATGTATAAATTAAGCAATGCGAGGCGCCATATGCATGATATGACCAACATCAGCATGCCAGGTTAGAGCAAATACCTCAGGGGGTAAATAGGAGTGGTCGGCTCCCTCTGAATCCCCCTCTGAATAGTTATCTTCCTTTGGAATGCAATCTGGAATGGGGGGGGGGCACTTCGCCCACCATGGAGCGGCATCTGCATGACATTATATTCCCACGCAACAGTCTTCTCTTTTTCTCTACATGTTCAGTACGATTGTGTACAATAACTGACATACATAATAAAAAAACATAGTTAGATTATGTAAGGCCTAAGGGGTGCATGCAGAAATCAAGACTGATGGTAGCAAACGAGTGGATAGATCCAAAACTAATGATAGCAGGCAGATGATAGCTTCAGTTTAAAAAGATAGACGATGGCTCATCTACTGTTTATTGCCCACCGAACATGAACCACATAGAAGACCCCAGATGAACCAGATGTTAGACAGATACTATTCGTTGATGCCTCGATATGTTCCCAACGGGCATTTTAAAACTCAAGTTGGAACATTAGTTTGGACCTGACTCGGAGTCTAAGAGGTGAACAGGATGATAAAGTAGCAGGTAATAATAACCGATGTATAACGTAAGCAGACACAAAAGAGTGCGACCTCTCTTCCGGAACTGTGTAGTCCTCAGGTTCATCTGCTCAGTCGATGATGGTAATGCAGTTGGCGTGGCTGCCGGCACCGGGGAAGATGATCTGAGGCGGTGAAAGAAGGTCTACAGGGGGAATCTTTGCTGCCGTGCATGCTTCCATCGATGGTGCACCTCAGGTGGGGTGGATGACGACACGGCAGGAGCGGGACAAAACACACAGAGTTTTCTTTGACATCTATCTGAAATGAAGTAAATCAGTAAGGGCCCCTTAGAGTTGGAGGATTCTAAAAACGCAGGGATAGGAAAAACACAGGAATAGGATAGGAATGCACGTGCAAAACAGAGCATTTGCAATAATAGGATTTATGTCAACTTGGGTGTTTGGTTCACATGAATTGAAAGAACACAGGAATGGAGAAACATGGTCAAATTAAAGTCAAACCACATGAAAATGTAAAATAAGAATCATATTACGCCGGTAATGCACTTAGTCCTGTTCTTCATGCATATTAATTTGAAAAGGACGTCCAAGTGGATATTAAAATTCCTATGTTTTTTCTCTGAAAGAGACACCAAAGGAAAAAAATCCTCCAGTTTTGCTTTGCTCCATTCCTTCTAACCAAATGCACGAATAGTAGTACCATAGTAAAGTTTCCAATTCCTATGTTTTCCTTCACTTTTTCTTTGAACTAGTGGCGATTCCAGTAGGCAGTCTTCAACAGGTTGAAGCTTGCCCTCGAAATATTTTGTGAGCTTAGATTTGGTCCACATGAATATCATATAATGGCTATCTTGCTAAACCGATTCAAATTGTGGTTCAAAAGAGCATTTAGTTTTCTCCCTGTTAACTTTGTGACCACGATTCATTTCTTTCTAGATTTGCAACTGCTTTGAACCAAAGGATCCCTGAGGGATCGACATGAATGTAGAGTAACAAAGTGATGCGACGAGTGTACAACCTCTTTGGCATAGCCTTGTCGACCTCATCATCACTGGGTTGGACGTGGAGGATGGTGATGCTGGTGTGACTATCGGAGGCGAGGAAGAAGATCTAAGGCCTCTGGAGACGGCGCCGAGGGTACTGCTCTGCTGTGATGGATGGTTCCGTCGTTGGAGCAGCTTTGGTGAGGTGTACGATGGCGAGGCTGAAGCAGGATAAGACATACAACGTTAATCTGAAGTGGGAGTCTAATAGCATGTGCAATAGATGATGTAAAATACATCACCAAAAAGAGCTAGATGTAAAATGCATCAGTCGTGCCGCGGCCGCTCTGATAGATGCTGTAAATACTGTTGACTCTGAACTTAACTGAAGAAACTGAACTTTACAGTCGAAACTGAATTTTACAGTCGAAACTGAATTTTACTGTCGAAACTGAATTTTACTGACAAAACTAATTGAACTAGTAGCAGAGAACTGCAATAGAAGTTTAGGGCGTTCGACCACTGGTAGCAGAGAAGCAGTGATCTAAATCAGCAGCCGCTCAAGCAGGGAACGCACTAGCAGAGAGCAGCTTGTGCAGCAGCACTGCGAGCGAGAACAAGAGTGGAGCAGTAGCAGGAACGAGAGCAAGAGTGGAGCAGCAGCACGAACGGGAGCAAGAGCGGAGCAGCAGCACAAACAAGAGCAAGAGCGGAGCAGCAGCACGACCGACAGCAAGAGGAGAGTAGAGCAGCAGTGCAAATGAAAGCAAGAGCTATGCAGCAGCGCGACCGATAGCAAGAGCAGAGCCGCAGCGTGATTGATAGCCGGAGCAGTAGCAGCAGCAGCGCGAGCGAGTGCCGGAGCAACAGTAGCTAGTGCTGGTGTGGAAGTCGCCGCCGAGGAAGCAATGACATGGGGGAGAGACACCGTGGAGGAAGTGGCCGGCACCGGCGCCATCGATGGAGACCCGCCATGGCTGCTCAGTATCGAGCACTGGCAGCCCCGTGAGATCGAATAAAAGATAAAATGTAGCGGTGAGTGCAGAACCTCCTTGGTGGCGCCAAGTAGGCATCGGCTTCATCGGAGGAATTGGTGAGGGTGCTGCGCTTCCGGTGGGGCAGGTCAAGACGGTGTTGTGGGGATGGAGGTGGCGCAATAGATGAGGCGAACGTCGGGGCAGCTCCTTGGAGGTGGAGGACGGGGCGGTTGATCTGGCGGGACGACGAGATCGATGTCGGATCCTCATTCGGTGCGGTGGATGAGGGACGTCGAGCTCTTGCTGTGGACGACATCGTCGAGGAAGAGGCTCCGGCTGGGCGGCGGTCGTGAGGCCGACGGAGGAGCGTGGGGTTTCGCGGGTTTTGGCGGCCCCGGTGTACAAAGGGGAAGGTAGGGGGAGCCATGACTTAGGGACGCGCTTGTCGGAAATGTGGGGTAAGTTACGAACGAACCCCCACCGGTTTTGACCACACGACGTCGAGGCGGCACTTCCGGCTGAGGGGTAGAAGGGGGATTTTGCGTGTCTGGGCTGCGGGACCGATTTCGGATGAGGAGGTAGTTTTCACGCATGTCGAAATTTCGGGATAACACGGCGCGGGTTGAAGAGGCGGGAGTTTCGCAGCAGAAGAGACAAAAAATACTCGAGCTTGAAAATTTCGGGATAACAAGGCGCGGATTCCATGTTCGGCAGAACAAACTTAACGTGTACAAAAAAAGACAATTCATACAAGACACAAGAGAGTCATGTCCCCTTTTACTATATTGGTATAAATGCCATTGAAAAACTACAAGAAAAATATAAAAAAATCAGGACAACAAGATTAGCATGTACAGTACCAAATCAATTCGCACTTCCCTCAACAACAACAAAAAACAAATCAATTCCCACCACAAGAAAGGGTCATGTCCCTTTTTATATGATTACAAATGCCAGGATCTTGAATTTCAATTTTTGAATCCACGTTATGTTGAATTCAAATACATCGTTAGGTGATCTTGCAGTTTACAATGGATGTAGTCCTACAATTTGATCTCCCATCTTATATGAACATTTTACTCCACCTATGAATATATATTGTCGTCTACCATATGGACTAAATTTGAATCAATTTTCCTTATTTGAATACGATTGTTGTCAAGTTATACCATCATTTAAATATTATCTTGATAACAGAAAACATGCATATAGTAGTAACCATATTTAAATATGAACTACATGTACCATATGATCTCCAATTCAAATATTTGTATCCATTTTATGTTGAATTCAGATCACAGTACATTGGTCTAGGTAGAGAGATGTTCGGGATAATCTAAACCCTGTTTTCATATGTATAAAATTTGGCTGAATTGGGACAAGTTTTGGTATAAGCTTCTTGCAAACCAGAGCTTCTCTCGAGAAGCCTCATGCTTCCGAGAGGGAAAATGTCACCATAGAATTATATGAGTTCCGTGTTAAAATTAGGAATTATTCCGGGTTCATTCGGCCTTTTTATACATTAATTGAGTTTCTGGGCATTTAATGTGTATAATTCAAATTTGAACTGCAAGCACATGCTCCAGTGCACGAAAGTTGGTCGAAAATCACATGTGTGTCCTTGGGTGAATTTCTAGGTCCCATGCAAGAAATGGGAATGAAATTCAAACATCTGGGCGTCGTGGCTCGGCCGAGAACATTGAGAAACTTGGTTTTTAAATTCCTGTAAATCCAAAACTCACCTGAAAATCATGAAACTTGGCATGGTGTTATGTCATGGCACTAACATGCTGTGGTAAATTTTTTGGCCGAATTGGAACAAGTTTTTGTATAAGCTTCTTGCAAACCGGAGCTTCTCTCAAGAAGCCTCATGGTCCCGAGAGGGAACATGTCACCTTTGTGTGCGAAACGATATACGCTGCCTCCCCCTGATTTTCTTTACAGAGGCAACATAGAACTATATGAGTGCCGTGTTAAATTTTGGAATTATTTCGGGTTTGTTTGGCCTTTTTTATACATTAATTGAGTTTTTGGTCATTTAATGTGCATAATTCAAATTTGAACTGCAAGCACATGCTCCAGTGCACCAAAGATGGTTGAAAAATCACATGTGTGTCCTTGGGTGAATTTCTAGGTACCTTCCAAGAAATGGGAATTAAATTCAAACATTTGGGCGTCGTGGCTCGGCCGAGAACATTGAGAAACTTGGTTTTTAAATTCCTGTAAATCCAAAACTCACCTGAAAATCATGAAACTTGGCATGGTGTCATGTCATGGCACTAACATGCTATGGTAAAAAAATTGGCCGAATTGGAACAAGTTTTGGTATAAGCTTCTTGCAAACTGGAGCTTCTCTCAAGAAGGCTCGTGGTTCTGAGAGGGAACGTGTCACCTTTGTGTGCGAAACGATATACGCTGCCCCCTGCTTTTCTTTACAGAGGCAACATAGAACTATATGAGTGCCGTGTTAAATTTTGGAATTATTTCCGGGTTCGTTTGGCATTTTTTATACATTAATTGAGTTTCTGGTTATTTAATGTGCATAATTCAAATTTGAACTACAAACACATGCTCCAGTGCATCAAAGTTGGTTGAAAAATCACATGTGTGTCCTCGGGTGAATTTCTAGGTCCCATGCAAGAAATGGGAGTGAAATTCAAACATCTGGGCATCGTGGCTCGGCCGGAAAAATTGAGAAACTTGGTTTTCTAATTCCTGTAAATCCAAAACACGCATGAAAATCATGAAACTTGGCTTGGTGTCATGACATGGCACCAACATGCTGTGGTAATTTTGCTGTCCGATTTGCGAAGGCGCACTCATTAACAATCAACAAAGTCATTTTGGAACAAGTGATGTCACGTTACTATCGGAAACACAAGTATTATTGAAACCGTTGGCGTTCTACTTACCATTTACGTGCCGCCACGCGTCCCCTTTTTTCATTGGCTAGGAGGCGTCGTGTGGGGTAGCTATTTGAGTACGGGAGGTGTGCGATCAGACCCCTGCGCGTGCTTATCGGGAGGAGAGCCCTTTGACCTCCATCTGACGCCCACCTCTCTCCAATAGTCTCCATTAATGGCGCCTGAGCCCCTGTTTAATGGCGTGGCTATGTCTCACTCTACTGACATTTAAGAGAGAAAAAAAAGAAAATCTGAAAAGAAAATTTTGCACGGATCTTTATGTAAGATCCGACGGACCTATATAGCATCTATTGCGATTTATAGCAAGACTGATGAATATATAAGGACGATGACAGTGGATAAAAATTGTCTTACATATTTAGGAAGATAATTAAAAAAGCCACATGCGGCTACGCCCGAAATACACAAGGGCAAAAGAAGAAGAAGGAAGACGCATACAACGCTCTGGCTCGCTGATCTCTACTTTCTTGATGCGCTGCAGGTCACGGAGACTAGTTATCGCGGCGAGCGGCGATGATATCTTTCATCAGTTTCACGCCCTCAATACGCTGCTTGGCAGAATCCATAGATTCCTCCACCAGCCTTTCGCGCTCGATGCAGAGCATGGCATTCTCGTCCATAAGTTTCTTGACGATGGCGCCCGTCCTCTTCAACAAGGCAGCGGTCTCCTCCGCCTGCTTCGCCCTTCCGATGATCTTTGCCCTCAGCAGGTCGCGCTTGGTGCGGAGCTTCGCCTTGTCCTCCCCTAGTCGCCGGATGACACCGGTAGCATTTTCAAACGAGGCATTCATCTCGTCCTGCAGCTTCATCCAGCCGGAGATCTGACCCATTAGGCCATCTAGCATAGCGTGCATGCGCCTGTGAGAGTCCTCGCCTGCCCGCGAGACATTTTCCCAAGCCGCCGCAGCGCGGGAGGACCTCCCTGCTGCATTCACGGTGCGGTGGCACATCTCTGCTGCTTCCGCGGCGCGGCCGGACCAGTCTGCCGCATCGACGGCGCGGCTGGACCTCTGCGCTGCTTCGATGGCGCGGCGGGACCTCGATGCTGCTACGGTGGCGTGGCGGGACCGTTGTGCTGCTACGGCGGCGCGGCGGGACATGTCGGCTGCTTTCGCGGTGAGGCGGGACATCTCTCGTGCTTCCGCTTCCATGCTCGCCTCTCCCTGGTAGTAATCTCTCGACCCAGAACTCATGCGGGCCATGGCAGACGCAAGGGAACGACGATGAAAGACTTGTTTGTTTTTGTGGATGAGGAGTTGAGGAGGAATGTGGAGTCATCTTGGAGTAGAGTATTTATAATAGAGTACTATACGCTCCTAAGTGGGAAACCGTTTGGGTTTTGATCAGTGTGAACATGTTTGCAATTAAATATAGCGTGGTAGTAATTTGGAATGTGATGAGACGCAAGCTCAAAATTTATTGACAGTTCTAGTTTCGAATTGTGGCTCTATTCTGGTATGGCGTAACGTGGGCACGTGTTCTCGGCCGTGGTGTAGCAGTTTTGTAATATGCCACGGTAATTCTCTTTCTAGTCTTTTTTCACACGCATTACATCGACACATATCATCTCTCTCCCTCTTTCCCACGCACACACCTAGTCTCTCGGGACTTCTCGCACGCACCATCTCTAGCTCCCTAGGTCGATGCCACCCACATACACTTGTACTATGAGTTTAGTACGTTATAAACGAAGAGAAGAGGTGCACGCACGCACTTGTCCTCTCTCACACACGCATCTGTAGCTACGAATTGTAGTGTTCTCAACCATCTGATTGGCTCTATCATAGGTTCCCATTGCTCCTTGGCCTTGAGATTGAGAAGTTTAAAACGCGGAGGCTAAGCTGGAGGCGCGAGGTTTTGGTTAATGTGCGGGCCGCACACGGCACCAACACGACACGAGCTTCGTCTGCCTGGTGCGCAGTCGGGTGAGTACTACTAGTAGTAGTACTACTTTGATGTGTCACATCAACTCGCAGAAGTATGCAACACTTCCTCAACAAACAAGCATATAAAGCAGCTTATACTACTTACCAATAGGATCTTTATATCCAACATACACAAAATATCCGTTCAACTGTTGGAAAATACTTTAACTGCTGATCTGATGTCGAAGTAATTGCTGCATCGCCACCAAAATCAACATCTCTTAAGCTAAAGTAGACCGAGCTAACCCCTATATAAGCATAGTACTAAGATAAACAGAAGGCACTGTAGAATCATTTAGGAGGTGAGCTTGTCAATCTGAATGTGGAGGGACACCGTCCTCGACAACCCAGCCCCGGCCAGCAGCTTGCGCAGAACTGTGAAGAAGGTCAGCTCCTGCATGGCGCCGGCGCTGGGATCCTTGCTGCTTGTCACCTCGATTTCCACCTTGACAGCATCAGTCCTGCCTTTAGGCTCCCCCGGTGGGCCGTTCGCCCACAGCTTGATCACGTAGTGCGGCGGTGGGGACGCCCCCGCTCTGATGCAGACGACCGACACGGCGATAGGGGCGCCGATGTCGAGCACACCGCCAACCAAGAAAAACACGCGGCCGTCCTCCTCCGCGAACAGCAAGAGCTGTGGCTCCGACACCGGCACTTGCAGTTGGAGCACCTTGCCGTACTGGATCCTGCGCACGGGCATGGGATGCACGGTGCTGATGTGGTGGGGGAGCATCGGCGGTGGGCCTTCGTAGCCGCAGACGGGCACAGGGCATTTGCAGGGCACGAGCAGACACATGCTATGGTGATCGGCGAGCTTGTGGTAAGTGACTTAGAGCCCACAGCCTTCATGCTGGCACTCCACCCTCACTGAGGAGAGGACGGCGTCCATCGCCGTGTTCCGCACGTCGAAGTCGCCGCCGCGCTCACACTTTTGGTACTGCCGCTGGTTCCCGAGGTGCTCGCCGTGGCAGTCCGCACAGGCCAGGTGCCCTCCCTTGCACTGCACAAATCAATCGAACAGCACATCAATCAAGAAACCTGCACCTTGCTCGATCAGCCGAACGGACGAGGTGTATTCGAATCTCATATAGTGGAGGCTTCAAGGGGCAGAGGCATAAGGGGCAGTGGAGCAAGGTGAGGTCCATAGAGACCATAGAGAGCTCCATCGTCGGGTCCTGTTCCGTCGGCATGATCTTTCCCTCCTCGTGCACCACCATCTCTCGGTTTAGGGCTGGGGCATTAGAAAGTTTTACCATCACATATTCATACTACTTCAAGGTGCATTAAATCAACACATGCGAGTATCAAAAGGAAAGTCACGGCATGCATGCATGCGTTGTAATTAATGCATCGGTAAACGTAAATTATTGAAATATATCGAGTGCACTGCTTTGATGTGTCGCGTCAACTCGTACAACATGGAGAAGTTTGATTACAACACCCTCTGCCTCGCCCATGAGCGTGGTGGCTCATAGGACTAGGAGAAGCTTTCGCTACATGCTCTCCCTCCCGCACGCGGTGGACAAGCAGCAGTTCATTTGGTGTCAGATGGCCAGAAGCATACTAGTAGTACTCCACTATAGTAGTACCATCACTGTTCAACTTCCCAAAGAGGCAAAGAGCCAAGTGCAACCCGAACGCTCGTGTGGCAGTTTCATGTGTAGGGGAGGTAGTAGTATAGTATCATAGTCTAGGATAGCATGTACCGTGCCTCTAAGCTTAAAATCCTTGGAGTCGGCTCCATGCTATGAGGCCGTCTCGAAGCATTTTTTTGATTAAAATAATCTTCTGGCCCTACCTGTCATCCTGGTTATTGTAGCTTTGCACGCTGATCTGGTCAAGAGAGGAATATATTTATTAATTTGTGGTGGGGTAAATGTTAGAGGTTGCAGCAAATATATTGTACACTGCGGGTCTTTTAGCCAAGTTTAGAGGCAAGCATGTGGGGCCAGTGCTATGATGTGTCCTGTCAACTTGTACAACAAGGAGAAGCTTGATTTTACTACTAGTACGCCCTCTCCCTCGCCCATGCGCGCGGTGGCTCGCAGACGAGGAGAGGCTTTTGCTTACTACAACAAGCTATCCCTCCCACAGGCGGTGGACGAACATGCAGCAGTTGATTCGATATTGTAGAAGTAGTAACATCATTGTTCGTCTTCTCGAAGAGGCGAATAGCCAAGCACAACCTGAACGTGGCAGTTGCGAACGCTTGTGTGGCAGTCTTATGTGTAGGGCTGGGGCGTGGTCCGGCAGTTTTGTGGCAATTCTTTTCTACTGCTGTTTGCGTCCAATAGGTGCCACCGTCGGATGCAGATCTTACGGTTATTGTGGCGATTGCTAGTAATAGTCATCTTACAAAAATCAAATAATCCCAAAACAAACCCGACCACGTTTCTTGTTTCTAGACATGAATAGGAATCAACCAATGAGAGACGTGGGACGTAGTACCTAGCACGGCATGTAGCGGTCAGTTCAGAGCAAGTACAATAGTGGGCTTATAGCCTGCTTACATGGCAACTTTGCCTATGTGGAGGAGAGAGACATAAAAAAGCAAGAGCATGGTTAGAGCATGGTTAATAATATAGCCAACTGCTGACTATAAGATGTTGCCATATCATTTATAGCCAACACATATAGTCACTTATATACAACAAGCTTAGCTACTCCCTTCTTTCCGGTTTATAGGGCTTATCTCAAAATTTTAGATTTCCCATTTTATAAGTCTCAATTTGATTGTTTTCCATCACATGTTCAAATTTCAAGGTGCATTAAATCATTGCATGCAAGGATTAAGAGAAAATTGAGCAATGCATGTACTTCATGCATGCATGCATTGCAATTAATGCATTGATAAACATATGTTTTTTAGGAAAACGAGCACATTAATTGAGTGCTTTTGCAAACTACAAAAAATATTCCACCACTCATCATCTACCTTGATTGGTGAGATTTTTGAATTGAGCCCTATAAACCGGAAAGGAGGTAGTATAAGGTTGGCTATAAGATTAGTAGTACCTTTTCTCATCTTCTCTCTATCTCTTTCCTCACATTTATTGCATCTGCCTCGGAGCACGCATATAGCCAGGCTCTTGCATTTTTTTATGTCTCTCTCCTCCACATAGACTAAATTACCATGTAAGCAGGCTATAAGCCCACTATTGTACTTGCTCTTAATAGTATAGCCCTGTAAACCGGAAAGGAGGGACTACTCCTTCCGTTCCTAAATATTTGTCTTTCTAGAGATTTCAACAAGTGACAACACCGTAAATGAGTACATACGAAGTAAAATGAGCGAATCTACACCGTAAATAAATACGTATTAAGTTCTCTTGTTTTCCTCTCCGCCTTGGTCACGGTGCACAATATTGAGTATACTACTACTGACTAGTCTCTTTTTGACACGCATTTATGTTGATATGGCTTGAATGCCAACGAGGGAGAGGGTAGCAGTTACCGAAACGTTGAACGGTCAATGATGCCTCCGCATTCAATTAGCATGCAGAGGTAAGTAATTGGAGAAGTAGAATGGAGCCAGCACGATGTGAATGCAACACATTTTAGACTCTCATATAAAGGCACCCCACCACTCCAATCCATCTACTACTAGTCTTTGCGCAACACTGCCCACTCCAATCCAAGACCAAGATCAAGTGACCAGAAGCAACAAGCACCCATGGTGTCGATGGACGCGAGCGGCAGTCGGCTGTGCCAGATCATCCAAGACGCCGGCCTGCGGCCCCGCACGGCGCAGTGTTTCTAGATGGTGCTGGCGACCGCCGGCATCATAGCCCTCGTCGACGCCGGCTTCGCCTCTCGCATGTGCGAGATGATGGCCAGCTCCATCCGAAAGTTCACCGCAATCAAGAAGCGTGTGGATGACCTTGCCGTAGTGATCCAGCCCGCGCGCCTAGGCTCCTTATTGCCTACCACCCTCATCGGCCTCCAACGTAATGAACTCTTTGAAGCACTGGTGGCCCTGCAGCTGCCGGAGGTCACGACAAAGAATGTGCACCTCGAGGCCGCGCTCGCCGCGCAGCGCCTCGCCATGCAAGAAACCGTCGACCTGCACATCCACGTCTAAGAGGAAATCATCTACTTAGGCCACTACAAGGCCGGCGAGGACAGAAAGACGTTGGCCTTCTTCCAGCGACTGGAATCTTTGGACGCCATTGTTCAGAAGCACGTCGACCTGGCCATGAAAGCCGCTGCTACTTAGCCGCCGTTCGGTGGGTGATGACCCACAAGTATATGGGATCAATCATAGTCCTTTCGATAAGTAAGAGTGTCGAACCCAATGAAGAGCAGAAGGAAATGACAAGTGGTTTTCAGCAAGGTATTCTCTACAAGCACTGAAATTATAAGTAACGAGTAGTTTGATAGCAAGATAATTTGTAACGAGCAAGTAATGATAATAGTAACAAAAGTGCAGCAAGGTAGCCCAATCCTTTTGAGGCAAAGGACAGGCCAAAATGGTCTCTTATGATAAGCAAAGTGTTCTTGAGGGTACACGGAAATTTCATCTAGTCACTTTCATCATGTTGGTTTGATTTGTGTTCGCTACTTTGATAATTTGATATGTGCATGGACCGGTGCTTAGGTGCTGTTCTTACTTGAACAAACCTCCTACTTATGATTAACCCCCTCGCAAGCATCTGCAACTACGAGAAAAGTATTAAGAATAAATTCTAACCATAGCATTAAACTTTTGGATCCAAATCAGTCCCTTACGGAATAGCGCATAAACTAGGGTTTAAGCTTCTGTTACTCTCACTACTCATCATCTAATAACTACTCCACAATGCATTCCCTTAGGCCCAAATATGGTGAAGTGTCATGTAGTCGACGTTCACATGACACCACTAAGGGAATCACAACATACATACCATCAAAATATCGAACACATATAAAATTCACATGATTACTTGCAACAAGATTTCTCCCGTGACCTCAAGAACAAAAGTAACTACTCACAAATGATAATCATGTTCAAGATCAGAGGGGTATTAAATAGCATAATGGATCTGAACATATAATCTTCCACCAAATAAACCATATAGTAATCAACTACAAGATGTAATCAACACTACTAGTCACCCACAAGTACCAATCTATAGTTCCGGTACAAAGATTGAACACAAGAGATGAACTAGGGTTTGAGAGGAGATGATGCTGTTGAAGATGTTGATGGAGATTGCCCTCCCCAAGATGGGAGAGTTGTTGGTGATGATGATGATGATGATTCCCCCCACCGGGAGGGAAGTTCCCCCGGCAGAATCGCTTTGCCAGAGGGCAAAAGTGCTCCTGCCCAAGTTCCGCCTCGAGACGGCGATGCTTCGTCTCGAAAGTCCTCCCCTTATTTTTTCTAGGTCAAAATGACTTATATACCAGAAGAGGGGCACCGGAGGTGGGCCAAGGAGGGCACAACCCACCAGGGCGCGCCTGGGCTCCCTGGCGCGCCCAGGTGGGTTGTGCCCACCTGGTGGGACCCCTCTGGTACTTATTGGCTCCAATATTTCTTATATATTCCATAAAAATTCCCCGTAAAGTTTCAGCTCATTTGGAGTTGTGTAGAATAGGTAGCCTGACGTAGCTTTTTCAGGTCCAGAATTCCAGCTGCCGGTATTCTCCCTCTTTGTGTGTACGTTGCATATTATGAGAGAAAAGGCATTAGAAATACTCCAAAAAGCATTATTATTCATAAAAACGATATAAATAATAGTAGGTAAACATGATGCAAAATGGACGTATCAACTCCCCCAAGCTTAGACCTCGCTTGTTCTCAAGCAAAAACTGAAATCGAAAAACATGTCCACATGCTTAGAGAGAGAGGTGTCGATAAAAACAAAATACGGACATAGAAGCATCATGTATATTATTATAACAGCAACAAACTTTAACATAAAACTATTATCATAGAACTTTTATCATAGACTTCTCATGAATACGTAACAATTCATCACAACTTTGAAGTATAAAGCATAAACTCTATTGGAAATCAACAAACTATGTTCTCAGTCAACTTTGCAACTACAATTCATCATCTTTTCAGGAAGGGTCACATATCGGAGCCTTTTTGGCAAGTCCAGATACTTAACCATCATATAGTCTTCTATGATTGCTAACACTCACCGCATACACATGAGCAAAACGTTTCAAACGAACACAGAGAAAGATAGGGCCTTATAGTTTCGCCTCCCAACGAATTCACCTCAAGGGTGATGTTAACAATAATAACTCATGCTACCCACATCCAACTGGATATATGTGCCTAGATCTTTCCTGACAACATGATGCTTGACAAAAGAGAAAATAAAAAGGAATAGAGAGAAAAACTTTGACTCTTTGCATAAAAGTAAATACATGAAAGTAAAAGATAGGCCCTTCGTAGAGGGAAGTAGAGGTTTCCATGCTCTTTTTGTTTGTATGCTCAATCTCTTAGTGTAAAAGAACGTCACGTTATATTGCCCTGTGACGCCCCCGACTCAATCGTACATTAATCATACACGCAAACATGTACGATCAAGCACAGGGACTCACGGGAAGATATCACAACACAACTCTAACACAATTTAAATGGAGGTCCATAATATTACAAACCAGGGATCCGAAGATCCGAATACATAAGTCAGTCATACAAATATTATCTGAGTACAGACATAGTTAGACAAGTTTTGCCTTAAGAAGGCTAGCACAAACAGCGACACTAGATCGAAAGGCGTTGGCCTCCTGCCTGGGAGCCTCCGATCCTACTCCTGGTCGGCTGGCTCAATCCAGTAGTAAGTACCCTCTGGACCCTCCTGGTAGTAAGCTCGGGTGGTGGCATCTGGCTCCTGGACTCCATCGTCTGATGTATCATCAAGGTGGGGTATGGGGAAAAGAGAAAGTAAAGCAACCGTGAGTACTCATCCGAAGTACTCAGCAAGCAAGGATCTATACTACATATGCAACATTATCAATGGAGAAAGGCTGTATAAGTGGACTGGGCTGCAGAAATGACAGAATAGAGAGAAGGCCTAGTCCTATCGAAGACTAGCATCTTCAAACATCTTCACAAGGCCATCATCTTGCAGCAGTGGAAGAGAGTAGAGTAGCATTTTATTTAGCAAACATGTTGAAGTACAGCTTAAAGATCCTTCCTCGACTCCCAAGCGAGAAAGCGATCCCGAAGCTTCAATTAAGTAACAAGTATCCAGTTTAAGTAGTAGATCAGGATACACAAACTGAGCGTCCTTTACCGTAGGACCGGCTATCGATAGAAGATTCATCCCTGCAGGGGTGCACTACTGTTACCCAACACGCTCGATCAACTCTGGCCGGACACACTTGCTGGGTAATGCCCGTCCTCGGAAGATCAACACGAAGCAACGCCCTACCTAGGCTCGGCAAAGAGGTCAGCACGCCGGACTAACCTATGCACCCAGAGGTCTCGGGCCATCGCCCTGGGCACCCTGCGCATTACGAGACTGGCCGGGGTGCAGGCGCGACACTGAGCTCGTCAGTGAAGCATCCAGCCCAATCCCGACAATCAGCCCGCACGGTGAATCGTGACGTCAGACAAGCTTTCGGGAGAAACGTACTTCGCAGAGGGTCCCATAACCATTATCCCGCGTGGTGGTAGTGCGTATAGGGCACGTCGACCCACTCAGATCACACACCCAAATCCAATAGGCTCAATTAGTATCACGCGGAGACAATCAGAGTCTCTGATGCTCCACCACAATATCACACTCGGGTGCCCTTCCGGCACACCCGACATCATAGATCCCCAGCAGGTACCCACCAGGGTGGACCCGCCTGTAACAAAGGTCAAAGTAACCGTGTGGTCATAACATCAAGGGGAAACCCGAGGAATCACCCTCGGCGGATTCCACTCGACGAAATCATCAGGGTGAACGTATGAGGAATCACCCTCGAGGTTCACACTGAGGGTTGCACGACAGAGTCATATCGGAAGTGGAGAAGGAGGAATCACCCTCGATGACCACGACCGAACAGCTACACTGCAGAGTATTCATCGGGAGTGCGTTACGAGGTATCACCCTCGGCACTCGATAGTAACTATGCAGAGTCGTAACACTAAGGGGGTGTGAAGTGAGGTGTCGGTCTCTGGTCGACGATCACGTTGATCGAGTCGTCGATGATCAAGCAGAGGCAACAAGGATAAGGTGGTGGGGTCACTGATGGTTCACTACCAACCTATACCAAACAGCTTATCATAGGCAGGTAAGGTAACAATGAACAGGTTACAACAGTAGGCTATGCATCAGAATAGGAGCAAACATTAATAGTAGCAAAATCTAATGCAAGCAGGAGAATAGAATGGGCGATATCTGGATGCTCAAGGGGGGGGGGGGCCTGCCTGGTTGCTCTGGCAAGAGGGAGGGGTCGTCAACGGGCTGCTCGTCGGTAGTGTAGTCGTACCCAGGTGCAGCGTCATCGGTCTCAGCGTCTATCGAGAGAGAAGAAGGGGGAGAGAAACAATAAATTCACGGCAATAATGCAAACAATATGTATGACATGCCCAAATGATATGCCGGGGTGTTCTACTGCCTAACTAAATGATTTAGTTAATTTAGCAATTTACTCGGATTTATTTAATTTTAGTTGGGCACTATTCATTTATCGAAATCGGTCTAAAAGTTCAACGTTCATATAGGTACGGGCGTCTGACATGAATACGGAGGGCGTATTCGGGTTCTTATCGGAATTCTGAGCAAGTTTCATGTATAAATTATTTTCATCGGAGTTACGGATTATTTAATATGATTTTCTAAAGTTTTTATTAATTTCTGGAATTTAATTAATTATTTAAATTAACATTATCCGAAACAGTGTTGATGACATCAGCATGACCTCATGCTGATGTCAGCAGTCATCTGACACGTGGGTCCCACCTGTCATAGACTGGCTAGTTAATCAGGGTTTAATTAACTTAACTAATGATCAGGTTAATCTAATTAGGATTAATTAAGCTAATTAATTACTGTTTAATTAATTAATTATTAATTTTAATAATTTTTTTATTTTTTATTTTTATTTCCATTTTCAGGGCGTGGGCCCGTGCGGTCAGTGGCACTGGGGCACTGGGCCCCACCGGTCAGTGGCACGAGGGCCACAGCGGGCGACAGGCGCAGCGCCCGTGCGCGTGCGCGGCAGGTGTGGGGCAGGCGCACGGCAGGTCGGAGCGGGGCAGCGCGCGGGCGGTCGGCAGCAGCGGCAGGAGCGGTGGCGCGAGCGGCGGGCGGGCGCGCGCGCGGGTGCGGGACAGCGCGAGCAGGCGCCGGGGACGGGCGCGGTCCGGCGACAGAGGGCGCGAGCGAGCGGCGGTGAGCGAGGTGCGGGCGCGGTGCGGGGCCGAGCGCGGGCGCGAAGCAGCGGCGACCGAGGGGAGAGGAGGGGCGCGAGCGGCGCGGTGCTCACGGCGAGCTGTAGGGACTGGGCAGCGGTTCGGGGCAGGGGAGATGAGGAGGCGAGCGGCGACGGCGTCCGATGAGGGAGAGGCGAGGCGGCGTGTCCGGCGAGGTGGACGGTGAGGCGAGGCCCGGTGACGAGCGGCGTCGGGCGCGGGGTCGAGCGCGTCGGGCGTGGTGCGGGGCGAGCGCGCGGGCGCTGGCCCGATCCAGATCTGGGCAACCGAGGGGGGGGGAGTGTCGGTGGGGATTAGGGTTCGGCCTGGGGGAGGCCATATAGGTGGGGGGGGAGCTGGGCCGGCCTGGTGGCCGTGGCCCAGTTGGGCCGGGGGGGGGGATTTTCTGTTTTTATTTTTTTCTGTTTTGTTTTCTTATGTCTTTTTCTTTTTATTTATTCATAACTCCTGTTTAGTAAATAGTTAGGCCTCAAATTGAATTTTGTAAAACATGGGAATTGTTCCCATAAATACTAGGCATCCTCTACCACTACCAAAAATTAGTTTGGAGTCAATTTGAGTTCACACAATTTTTATAATAAATAAAATGCCTTAATCCTTACTGTTTTGGTAAAGTTAGAGCCACCTATCAAATTTATAAATTGTTGATTACAATTTTAGATTAGCCTCTGCAATATTTGCTATTTACTGAACATTTTAGTTTCTATGTTGGACAACTTTTATTTCCCACTTTCATTTAAATTTGAATTTGACTTAGGAGTTGAAATGCAATATGATGCTAAGGATGATTATGCACTATTAGGCTTGCTGACATGTCATTATCAAAAGTGATTACTATAGCTAATGACAGGGGGTGTTACAATTCTCCTCATCTATTAAGAATTCTTGTCCCGAGAATTAAGAGGAAGACTGAAAGAAAGTGGGGTATTCTTCGCGAAGACGATCCTCGCGTTCCCAAGTGGCCTCATCTTCAGAATGATTTGACCACTGAACTTTGAGGAATTTGATTGACTTTTGACGAGTCCGATGTTCAGCTTCATCAAGAGCACGGATGTGATATTCTGGATAAGACAGATCTTCCCGTAATTCAAGCACTTCGTGATCCACAGCTCGAATAGGATCCTTGAAGCAGCGACGGAGTTGGGATACATGAAAGACATCATGTACTTGTGAAAGTTTTGGCGGCAACTGCAATTGATATGCCACTTCTCCTCATCGGGCAAGAATATGGAACGGGCCAATGTATCGAGGAGCTAACTTGCCTTTGATTCCGAACCGATGAGTGCCTTTCAACGGAGTGACGCGGAGGTAAGCTTGTTCGCCAGGTTGATATACCATTTCCTGGTGCTTTCGGTCATAGTTGCTCTTCTGACGAGAGTGAGCAGTTTTCAAATGTTCACGGACAATGCGGACTTGTTCTTCCGCTTGCTGAATAATGTCCGGTCCGACGAGTGAGCGTTCCCCAGTTTCTGACCAATTCAGAGGGGTTCGACACTTACGTCCATATAGAAATTCAAACGGTGCCATCTTCAAACTAGCCTGATAGCTATTGTTGTAAGAGAATTCGGCATACGGGAGAGATTCCTCCCATTTCTTACCGAAGGAGATGACGCAAGCTCGAAGCATATCTTCGAGCACTTGATTAACTCGTTCAACTTGATCCTGTGACTGAGGGTGAAAAGCGATACTGAACGACAGATGAGTTCCCATAGCTTCTTGGAAACTATTCCAGAATCTGGAGGTGAAGAGGCTGCCACGATCAGAATTGATCTCCAACGGAACACCGTGGAGTGGCACAATTCGGGAAACATACAAGTCTGCTAACTGGCTAGCAGTGATTGTCTCTTTAACTGGCAGAAAGTGAGCAACCTTGGAGAATCGGTCAATGACGACAAAAATAGCATCATGACCCTTCTGGGATCTGGGAAAACCAGTAATGAAATCCATTTGGACCTTGTCCCATTTCCATTCAGGAATTGCAAGGGGTTGCAGAGTTCCAGCGGGCCTTTGATGTTGTGCTTTAATGCGGCGGCAAACGTCACACTCAGAAACATAACGAGCAATATCTCGCTTCATATTAGGCCACCAGTATCTCTGACAAATGTCACGGTACATCTTTGTGCTACCAGGAAGAATTGACAGAGGAGTGTCATGAGCTTCCATCATAACGTGTTCTCTCTCATCCTTGAACTTAGGTACGAAGAGACGGTGTTGGAAAAATAGGATCCCATCATTATCAAGATGGAACTCCGACGGTTTTCCTTTTTCAAGGTATCGCTTGATCCTTTCAACTTCAGAGTCATACCGTTGCATAGTCTTGATGCTTTGTTCTAAATCTGGTTCGACAACGAGGGTATTGAGATAACCCTGTGGAACAATATGGAGGTTCAATTTGCGAAGCTCTTCATAAAGAAGAGGTTGTGATTCCTGAACCACATGGTTGCTGCAATAAGCCTTACGGCTCAAGGCATCGGCCATTACATTTGCCTTGCCAGGGGTGTATGAGATATTCATAACATAATCGGCTATTGTCTCGAGCCATCTTTGTTGACGAAGGTTCAGATCTCGACTGCCGGATCGAGCCCCAGAGGCCCTGCAGCGCCGAACCCCTTCCGAACACATCTCCGACCGCCGCCGTTCGTCTCCGTCTCCGTCGACCTCTGCTGCTCCTAAGCTCACACGGGCCTTTCTTGGCCGCTCAGTGAGCTCCTCCCTCCTTCTGTTACTCCTTTCCGTGGCCGCATTTGCCCCTAGCCCGCTCGCCGCCGTTACCGAACCATTGCCTCCGCCACTGCTCGTCGCCGGCGTCAATCCGGTGACCAAACGGCCTCGCAACCAAGCCCGTTGCATTCGCCGCATCGTGTAGACGTCGTAGCCACCTCGCGCCGCTCGTTTTGCGCCCCGTAGCCCTGATCCCGCAGACGACCGGACTCCGGCGTCCGCCTCGCCGCTCGCCGTCGACGCTACCGACCACCACAGCCTCTGCCGCCACCCCAGATCGCTTCGTCATCGACTGCTTGTTCGAACGAGCCCGGCCGCGCGCGATTTGTCCCCCTATGGACGAATCCCGACGCTGCTCCGCTGCTCGCTGCCGCAAATGGCCTCGCCGGAGCAACTCCGGCGGCCGACTCCGACGTGGCATGCGGGTCCCACCCCCTGGGTCACTGCCTTGTGGCCCCACGACCCCAGTTGACCAGTTGACTTGGTCAACTGGCTGACTGGGCACTGCCCAGTCACTGACTGGTGGGGCCCCCTTCCCTGTGTCTATGACATATGGGCCCCCCCTGTCAGGTGCCTAATTAACTAATTAGATAAATAAAAATAATTAAAATCCTAATCAGTCACTGACTGCTGGGCCCCACCTGTTAATTAATCCAATTAATTAATTTAACCCCTCAGTTAATGTCACAATGTATGACATGTGGGTCCCACCTGTCAGGTTTAACTTTGGTCAGCCAGAGTTGACCTGCTGACGTCACCCTGACCTCATGCTGACGCCATCATTCACTATTCTGGATAATTCAAATTTAAATTAATAATTAAATTCAGTAAATGTTTAAAACTTTAGAAAATCATATTAAATAAACCGTAACTCCGATGAAAATAATTTATATATGAAACTTGCTCAGAATTTCGATACGAACCCGAATACGCCCTCCGTATTCCTGTCAGACGCCCGTAGCTATATGAACATTGAACTTTTTAACCGATTTCGATAAATGAATAGTGCCCAACTTTAATTAAATAAATCCGAGTAAATTCCTAAATTAACTAAATCATTTAGTTAGGCAGTAGAACACCCCGGCATATCATTTAGGCATGTCATACATATTGTTTGCATTATTGCTGTGAATTTATTATTTCTCTCCCCCTCCTTCTCTCTCGATAGACGCTGAGACCAACGACGCTGCACCTGGGTACGACTACACTACCGACGAGCAGCCCGTTGACGACCCCTCTCTCTTGCCAGAGCAACCAGGCAAGCCCCCCCCCCCTTGAGCATCCAGATATCGCCCATTCTATTCTCCTACTTGCATTAGATTTTGCTACTTTTAATGTATGCTCCTATTCTGATGCATAGCCTGCTGTTGTAACCTGTTCATTGCTACCTTACCTGCCTATGATAAATTGTTTAGTATAGGTTGGTAGTGAACCATCAGTGACCCCACCACCTTATCCTTGTTGCCCCTGCTTGATCATCGATGACTCGATCAACGTGATCGTCGACCAGAGACCGACACCTCACTTCACCCCCCCTTAGTTGTACGACTCTGCTTAGTTACTATCGAGTGCCGAGGGTGATACCTCGTAACGCACTCCCGATGAATACTCTGCAGTGTAGCTATTCGGTCGTGGTCATCAAGGGTGATTCCTCCTTCTCCACTTCCAATACGACTCTGTCGTGCAACCCTCAGTGTGAACCTCGAGGGTGATGCCTCATATGTTCACCCTAATGATTTCGTCGAGTGGAATCCGCCGAGGGTGATTCCTCGGGTTTTCCCCTTGATGTTATGACCACACGATTACTTGACCTTTGTTACAGGCGGGTCCACCCTGGTGGGTACCCGCTGGGGATCTATGATGTCGGGTGTGCCGGAAGGGCACTCGAGTGTGACATTGTGGCGGAGCATCAGAGACTCTGATTGTCTTCGCGTGATACTAATTGAGCCTATTGGATTTGGGTGTGTGATCTGAGTGGGTCGACGTGCCCTATACACACTACCACCACGCGGGATAATGGTTATGGGACCCTCTGCGAAGTACATTTCTCCCGAAAGCTCGTCTGACGTCACGATTCACCGTGCGGGCTGGTTGTCGGGATTGGGCTGGATACTTCACTGACGAGCTCAGTGTCGCGCCTGCACCCCAGCCAGTCTCGCAACGCGCAGGGTGCCCAGGGCGATGGCCCGAGACCTCTGGGTGCATAGGTTAGTCTGGCGTGCTGACCTCTCTGCCGAGCCTAGGTAGGGCGTTGCTTCGTGTTGATCTTCCGAGGACGGGCATTACCCAGCAAGTGTGTCCGGCCAAAGTTGATCGAGCATGTTGGGTAACAGTAGTGCACCCCTGCAGGGATGAATCTTCTATCGATAGCCCATAACCCACAGGTCCCAGGATCGAAACCTGGCTCTGATACTAACTTGTGACGCCCCCGACTCAATCGTACACTAATCATACACGCAAACGTGTACGATCAATCACAGTGACTCACGGGAAGATATCATAACACAACTCTAACACAATTTAAACGGAGGTCCACAATATTACAGACCAGGGATCCGAAGATCCGAATACATAAGTCAGTCATACAAATATTATCTGAGTACAGACATAGTTAGACAAGTTTTGCCTTAAGAAGGCTAGCACAAACAGCGACACTAGATCGAAAGGCGTTGGCCTCCTGCCTGGGAGCCTCCGATCCTACTCCTGGTCGGCTGGCTCAATCCAGTAGTAAGTACCCTCTGGACCCTCCTGGTAGTAAGCTCGGGTGGTGGCATCTGGCTCCTGGACTCCATCGTCTGATGTATCATCAAGGTGGGGTATGGGGAAAAGAGAAAGTAAAGCAACCGTGAGTACTCATCTGAAGTACTCAGCAAGCAAGGATCTATACTACATATGCAACATTATCAATGGAGAAAGGCTGTATAAGTGGACTGGGCTGCAGAAATGACAGAATAGAGAGAAGGCCTAGTCCTATCGAAGACTAGCATCTTCAAACATCTTCACAAGGCCATCATCTTGCAGCAGTGGAAGAGAGTAGAGTAGCATTTTATTTAGCAAACATGTTGAAGTACAGCTTAAAGATCCTTCCTCGACTCCCAAGCGAGAAAGCGATCCCGAAGCTTCAATTAAGTAACAAGTATCCAGTTTAAGTAGTAGATCAGGATACACAAACTGAGCGTCCTTTACCGTAGGACCGGCTATCGATAGAAGATTCATCCCTGCAGGGGTGCACTACTGTTACCCAACACGCTCGATCAACTCTGGCCGGACACACTTGCTGGGTAATGCCCGTCCTCGGAAGATCAACACGAAGCAACGCCCTACCTAGGCTCGGCAAAGAGGTCAGCACGCCGGACTAACCTATGCACCCAGAGGTCTCGGGCCATCGCCCTGGGCACCCTGCACATTACGAGACTGGCCAGGGTGCAGGCGCGACACTGAGCTCGTCAGTGAAGCATCCAGCCCAATCCCGACAATCAGCCCGCACGGTGAATTGTGACGTCAGACAAGCTTTCGGGAGAAACGTACTTCGCAGAGGGTCCCATAACCATTATCCCGCGTGGTGGTAGTGCGTATAGGGCACGTCGACCCACTCAGATCACACACCCAAATCCAATAGGCTCAATTAGTATCACGCGGAGACAATCAGAGTCTCTGATGCTCCACCACAATATCACACTCGGGTGCCCTTCCGGCACACCCGACATCATAGATCCCCAGCAGGTACCCACCAGGGTGGACCCGCCTATAACAAAGGTCAAAGTAACCGTGTGGTCATAACATCAAGGGGAAACCCGAGGAATCACCCTCAGCGGATTCCACTCGACGAAATCATCAGGGTGAACGTATGAGGCATCACCCTCGAGGTTCACACTGAGGGTTGCACGACAGAGTCATATCGGAAGTGGAGAAGGAGGAATCACCCTCGATGACCACGACCGAACAGCTACACTGCAGAGTATTCATCGGGAGTGCGTTACGAGGTATCACCCTCGGCACTCGATAGTAACTATGCAGAGTCGTACAACTAAGGGGGGGTGAAGTGAGGTGTCGATCTCTGGTCGACGATCACGTTGATCGAGTCGTCGATGATCAAGCAGAGGCAACAAGGATAAGGTGGTGGGGTCACTGATGGTTCACTACCAACCTATACCAAACAGTTTATCACAGGCAGGTAAGGTAACAATTAACAGGTTACAACAGCAGGCTATGCATCAGAATAGGAGCAAACATTAATAGTAGAAAAATCTAATGCAAGCAGGAGAATAGAATGGGCGATATCTGGATGCTCAAGGGGGGGGGCTTGCCTGATTGCTCTGGCAAGAGAGAGGGGTCGTCAACGGGCTGCTCGTCGGTAGTGTAGTCTTACCCAGGTACAGCGTCGTCGGTCTCAGTGTCTATCGAGAGAGAAGGAGGGGGAGAGAAACAATAAATTCACGGCAATAATGCAAACAATATGTATGACATGCCCAAATGATATGCCGGGGTGTTCTACTGCCTAACTAAATGATTTAGTTAATTTAGGAATTTACTCGGATTTATTTAATTAAAGTTGGGCACTATTCATTTATCGAAATCGGTCTAAAAGTTCAACGTTCATATAGCTACGGGCGTCTGACAGGAATACGGAGGGCGTATTCGGGTTCGTATCGGAATTCTGAGCAAGTTTCAGGTATAAATTATTTTCATCGGAGTTACGGATTATTTAATATGATTTTCTAAAGTTTTTATTAATTTTTGGAATTTAATTAAATATTTAAATTAACATTATCCGAAACAGTGTTGATGACATCAGCATGACCTCATGCTGACGTCAGCAGTCATCTGACACGTGGGTCCCACCTATCATAGACTGGCTAGTTAATCAGGGTTTAATTAACTTAACTAATGATTAGGTTAATCTAATTTGGATTAATTAAGCTAATTAATTATTGTTTAATTAATTAATTAATTATTAATTTTAATAGTTTTTATTTTTATTTTATATTTTTATTTCCATTTTCAGGGCGTGGGCCCGTGCGGTCAGTGGCACTGGGGCACTGGGCCCCACCGGTAAGTGGCACGAGGGCCACAGCGGGGGACGGGCGCGGCGCGCGTGCACGAGCGCGTGCGCGTGTGTGCGTGTGCGTGCGCGGCAGGGGCGGGGCAGGCGCACGGCAGGCCGGAGCAGGGCGGCGCGCGCGCGGGCGGTCGGCAGGAGCGGCAGGAGCGGTGGCGCGAGCGGCGGGCGGGCGCGCGCGCGGGTGCGGGGTGGCGCGAGCATGCGCCGGGGACAGGCGCGGTCCGGCAACAGAGGGCGCGAGCGAGCGGCGGTGAGCGAGGTGCGGGCGCGGTGCGGGGCCGAGCGCGGGCGCGAAGCAGCGGCGACCGAGGGGAGAGGAGGGGCGCGAGCGGCGCGGTGCTCACCGCGAGCTGTAGGGACTGGGCAGCGGTTCGGGGCAGGGGGGACGAGGAGGCGAGCGGCGACGGCGTCCGATGAGGGAGAGGCGAGGCGGCGTGTCCGGCGAGGTGGACGGTGAGGCGAGGCCCGGCGACGAGCGGCGTCGGGCGCGGGGTCGAGCGCGTCGGGCGTGGTGAGGGGGCGAGCGCGCGGGGCTGGCCCGATCCAGATCGGGGGGGGGGGGAACGGGGGGGGGGGAGAGTGTCGGGGGGATTAGGGTTCGGCCTGGGGGAGGCCATATGGGGGGGGGGGAGCTGGGCCGGCCTGGTGGCCGTGGCCCAGTGGGCCGGGGGGGGGGGGGATTTTCTCTTTTTATTTTTTTTCTGTTTTGTTTTCTTTTGTCTTTTTCTTTTTCTTTATTCATAACGTCTTTTTAGTAAATAGTTAGGCCTCAAATTGAATTTTGTAAAACATGGGAATTGTTCCCATAAATACTAGGCATCCTCTACCACTACCAAAAATTAGTTTGGAGTCAATTTGAGTTCACACAATTTTTATAATAAATAAAATGCCTTAATCCTTACTGTTTTGGTAAAGTTAGAGCCACCTATCAAATTTATAAATTGTTGATTACAATTTTAGATTAGCCTCTGCAATATTTGCTATTTACTGAACATTTTAGTTTCTATGTTGGACAACTTTTATTTCCCACTTTCATTTAAATTTGAATTTGACTTAGGAGTTGAAATGCAATATGATGCTAAGGATGATTGTGCACTATTAGGCTTGCTGACATGTCATTATCAAAAGTGATTACTGTAGCTAATGACAGGGGGTGTTACATGCCCCTTATGATAGCAACCTTTATTATGCAGTCTATCTCTTTTATTCTTTGCCATCACAAGTTCGTACAACGCTCAATTTTCTCTTACACTAAATGATCTAACACTTTTAGAAGCAATTTTTATTGCCTTATTGCACCGATGACTACTTACTTGAAGGATCTTACTCAATCCATAGGTAGGTATGGTGGACTCTCAAAACAAGATTTGGATTTAAGGGTTTTTGGATGCACAAGTAGTATCTCTACTTAGTGCGGAATTTTTTTGGCTAGCAAAGATAGGGGCAAGCACCACATGTTAAAGGATCTATGACAATATAACTTCTATGTGAATATGAACAAACATGAATCATTATGTTGTCTTCCTTGTCCAATGTCAACAATTTTGGCATACAATAATTTGATGGGGGCTCACAATCACAAAAGATGTCCAAGATAGTGTATTTGCATGTGAATCTTCTCTTCCTTAGTTAATTCTTTCATGAATTGCATCATTGACCAATGCTATGTTTGTAAATCTCCAATAAAATTTTCTACTTATACCCTTCCTTATGTGATGTCATTACTTACCATAAGATTAGCATATGATCTTTTTCATTTATTTCCTTTCTATTTATTGAAACATGAAAGTAAAGAAAGCAAAACTCAAACTAAACTTTATTATATATCTCGCACACGATTACAAGGATAGATCACTAAGCAAACTCTCAAAAAGAAAGGATCAAACTAAACTTTTATTCATCTAAAGCAAAAGATAACTATGGATCAAACTAAGATAAGTAAAGGCAAAAGATAGTGGAGGTGATACGATACCGGGGCACCTCCCCTAAGCTTGGCACAAGCCAAGGGGAGTGCCCATACCCGATACTCAATTTTCTTTTGGTGATGAAGAAGGAGGTGGTGGTGATGAAGTAGCAATCTCATCCTCGGGTTTCCATCGCAGAGGCTCACCGTAATAAGAGGAAGAGTGAGTCTCATGGGTCTTGCAACTGGCAGCCAAACTTATACCTTTAAACCTCGCCTCATATTCAAAGACTTGGTTTTGGAGATCATAGATCTGGCTTTGGAGGAAGTTGATTTGCTCGTTGAAGGTGAAGATGATGTCCTTCATGGACTTGCCATCCACCTTGAGATCACGGGTGTAGTCTGCGATCATGAGGTGATTGACATTGAGTCCACGTTCCACCATCCCCTTGCACCGGAAAACCTCCTTCTCCATAGCTTCAAGCCTGGCCTCCACGTTTCCCATCCCTTTGGGACCTTGCAAATCGCGGATGTGAAGCACCCCCTCATGCATCTGGATAGCCTGAGGGTGTTGCATCACTTCCCGCAAATTTGGGTTGATGACGTTCTCGAAGAACTTGTCCTTGGAGGAGCTTGAAGCGGCCATGGTAGATGGGATCTGTCAGAAAACAGCAAGAAAGAAGAACAGAAGATTTCTCCACGATACGGTGGTCAATAGGTTCGGGGGGTATATAAAGATTTTTTATCTTGGGAAACAAGCAAACGGAAGAAAAACGGAGTCCGGAAGGTACCCGAGGTGGGCACAACCCACCTGGGCGCGCGTGGCAAGCCAGGCGCGCCCTGGTGTCTTGTGCCCACCAGGGTCACCTTCCTGGTAGTTTCTTATTTTCCTAATTTTTTAAATATTCCAAAAGAGACAAAAAATATTTTTGCGGATTTTTCGGAGTCCGTTTACTTACCGTATCACGTACCTCCTCTTTTTTCACGATTCTGGAGTGTTCCGGAAGGTTTCCTTTATGTGTTCTTTGGGTGTCATAGTTTGGATAATATTGCTTTCAACATTAATGGGCGTACCTGAGATATAATGTTTTATTCTTTGCCCATTGACATCCTTCGGGTTAGTACCTTCGGCATTATTTATTTTGATGGCTCCAGATCGATAAACCTCCTCGATAACATAGGGTCCTTCCCATTTGGAGAGGAGTTTTCCTGCAAAGAATCTGAAACGAGAGTTGTACAAAAGAACATATTCTCCAACTTTGAACTCATGCTTTTGGATTCTTTTATCATGTCATCTTTTAACTTTTTCTTTAAATAACTTGGCATTTTCATAAGCTTGGGTTCTCCATTCATCTAGTGAGCTAATAGCAAATAACCTCATTTCACCGGCAAGTTTGATATCATAGTTGAGTTCTTTAATTGCCCAATATGCTTTATGTTCTAACTCAGAGGTAAATGACAAGCTTTTCCATAAACCATTTTATAAGGAGACATGCCCATAGGATTTTTATATGCTGTTCTATAAGCCCAAAGTGCATCATCTAATTTCTTAGACCAATTCTTCCGGGACCTATTGACAGTCTTTTGTAAAATTAATTTTATTTCTCTATTGCTAAGTTCAACTTGACCACTAGACTAAGGATGATAAGGTGATGCAATTCTATGGTTAACATCATACTTAGCAAGCATTTTACGAAAAGCACCATGAATAAAATGTGAACCACCATCAGTCATTAAATATCTAGGGACTCCAAACCTTGGAAAAATAACTTCCTTAAGCATTTTAATAGAGGTGTTGTGATCAACACTACTAGTTGGAATAGCTTATACCCACTTAGTAACATAATCAACAGCAACCAAACTATGTGTATAGCCATTAGAGGAAGGAAAAGGTCCCATATAATCCAAACCCCAAACATCAAATGGTTCAACAGCAAGAGAATAATTCATAGGCATTTCCTAACGCTTACCAATATTACCAATTCTTTGACATTCATCACAAGATAAAACAAACTTACGGGCATCCTTGAAGAGAGTAGGCCAATAAAAACCAGATTGCAATACCTTGTGAGCAGTTCTATCTCATGCATGATGCCCTCCATAAGCCTCGGAGTGACATTTCCGTAGGATTTGTCCCTGTTCATGCCGAGGTACACAACGTCTAATAATACCATCTACTCCTTCTTTATAAAGATGTGGGTCATCCCAAAAGTAATGTCTTAAATCATAGAAGAATTTTTTCTTTTGTTGGTATTTGAAGCTAGGTTGTATATATTTAGCAACAATGTAATTAGCATAGTTAGCATACCAAGGAGTGTTATGAGAAACACTTATTGCAGCTAATTTTTCATCAGGAAAGCTATCATTAATAGGTTGTGGGTCATCAAGAATATTTTCTAGCCTAAACAAGTTATCAACCACGGGGTTCTCAGCTCCCTTTCTATCAATGATATGTAAGTCAAATTCTTGCAGCAAGAGAACCCACCTAATAAGTCTAGGTTTAGCATCTTTCTTTTTCATAAGATATTTTATAGCAGCATGGTCGGTGTGAACAATTACTTTAGAATCAACAATGTAAGATCTAAATTTATCACAGGCAAACACCACTACTAATAATTCTTTTTCAGTAGTAGCATAATTTCGTTGAGCACTGTCTAAAGTTTTACTAGCATAATGAATAACATTTAATTTCTTATCAACTCTTTGTCCTAGAACAGCGCCAACAGCATAATCACTAGCATCACACATAATTTCAAAAGGTAAGTCCAATCAGGTGGTTGAACAATAGGTGCTGAAATCAAGACTTTCTTAAGTGTTTCAAAGGCTTCTACACAATCATCATCAAAAACAAATGGAACATCCTTTTGTAAAAGATTTGTAAGAGGCTTAGAAATTTTAGAGAAGTCTTTAATAAACCTCCTATGGAAACCAGCATGACCAAGGAAACTACGAATAACTTGATATCTTTAGGACATGGCATTTTCTCAATTGCATCAACTTTATCTTTATCCACCTCAATACCCCGTTCAGAAATTTGATGTCCCAAGACAATACCTTCATTAACCATAAAGTGGCACTTCTCCCAATTCAAGACAAGATTAGTTTGCTTGCATCTCTGCAAAACTCGATCAAGGTTGCTTAAGTAATCATCAAAAGAAGTTCCGTAAACGGAAAAATCATCCATGAAAACCTCAACAATCTTTTCACAAAAATCAGAGAATATAGCAGGTGCATTACATAAACCAAAAGGCATACGTCTATAAGCATAAGTTCCAAGAGGACAAGTAAAGGTGGTTTTCTCTTGATCAGGTTGTGAGACAGGTATTTGAGAAAAACCAGAATATCCATCAAGGAAACAAAAATGTGTGTGCTTTGACAATATTTCTATCATTTGATCAATAAAAGGCAGAGGGTAATGATCTTTTCTAGTAGCTATATTTAATTTTCTAAAATCAATTACCATTCTATAGCGAGTGACAATTCTTTGTGGAATAAGTTCATTCTTATCATTAGGAACAACAGTAATACCTCCATTCTTAGGGACACAATGAACATGACTTACCCATCTACTATCAGCTATAGGATAGATTATACCTGCTTCCAGAAGCTTCAATATTTCAGTTACCACTTCTTTCATTTTAGGATTTAAACATCGTTGGTGATCAACAACGGGTTTAGCATCAGGTTCCATATTAATTTTGTGCTGACATAGAGTGGGACTAATGCCCTTTAAATCATCAAGAGTATACCCAATAGCAGCTCGGTGCTTCTTCAGAACCTTTAATAATCTTTCTTCTTCATGTTCTGAAAGGTTAGGACTAATAATAATAGGATATATCTTCTTCTCATCAAGATAAGCATATTTCAAAGTGTCTGGAAATTGTTTTAATTCCAACACAGGATCACCTTTAGGTGGAGGAGGACCTCCCAGAGTTTCAATAGGCAAATTGTGTTTAAGCAGAGGACACTGTTCAAAGAAAATCTTATCTATTTCATTTCTTTCATGCATATGCATATCATTCTCATGGTCTAGCTAATATTGTTCTAGTGGATCAGTAGGAGGTATAGCACTAGAAGCAAGACCAATTATTTCATCCTTACTAGGCAATTCTTCCTGATGATGCTTTCTACTAAACTTAGAAAAATTAAATTCATGAGACTCATCACCAAAACTAACACCGACAGTTTGTTTCTCACAATCTATTTTAGCATTAACGGTGTTCAAGAAAGGTCTACCAAAGATAATGGGACAAAAGTCATCTTGTGGGGAACCAAGAACAAGAAATTGAATAGGGTATTTTATTTTCCCACAAAGACTTCAACATCTCTAACAATCCCAAGAGGTGTGATGGTGTCTCTATTAGCAAGTTTAATAGTAACATCTATGTCTTCTATTTCAGCGGGTGCTATATCATTCATAATTTCTTGATATAAGGTAAAAGGAATAGCACTCACGCTAGCACCTATGTCACATAAGCCATGATAACAGTGATCTCCTATCTTAACTGAGACAACAGGCATGCCAACAACGGGTCTATGTTTATCTTTTTCATCGGGTTTGGCAATTCTAGCAGCTTCATCACAGAAGTAAATAACATGCCCATCTATATTTTTTACCAAGAGATCTTTAACCATAGCAATACTAGGTTCTACCTTAATTTGTTCAGCTGGTTTAGGTGTTCTAATATAACTTTTATTGACCACAGTTGAAACTTTAGCATGTTCCTTTATCCTAACAGGGAAAGGTGGTTTTTCAATATAAGCAGTAGGAACAACTGGATCAACTTTATAGATAATAGTTTCATCTTTAGCTATTACCGGTTCTTTAATTTCTTCTTTAATAGGTGGGTGATATTTAAACCACTTCTCTTTAGGGAGATTAACATGAGTAGCAAAAGATTCACAAAAGGAGGCTACTATCTCAGAGTCAAGTCCATATTTAGTGCTAAACTTTTGAAAAGCATCGGTATTCATAAAAGATTTAACACAATCATATTTAAGCTTAATACCTGACTCTTTACTTTCATCGAGTTCCCAATCTTCAGAGTTGCGTTTAATTCTTTCTAAAAGATCCCACCAAAATTCAATAATCTTCTTCATAAAGGAACCAGTACAAGAAGTATCGAGCATGGATCGATCATCATGAGAAAGCCGAGCATAAAAATTCTGAATGATAATTTCTCTTGAGAGCTCATGGTTGGGGCAAGAATATAACATTGACTTAAGCCTCCCCCATGCTAGAGCGATACTTTCTCCTTCACGAGGCCAAAAATTATATATGTAATTCCGATCATGATGAACTAGATGCATAGGATAATTTTTTTGGTGAAACTCCAATTTCAATCAATTCCAATTCCAAGATCCAATATCATCGCATAGCCTATACCATGTCAATGCTTTTCCCTTCAAAGATAAAGGGAAAACCTTCTTCTTAGCTTCATCTCTGGGTAAACCTGCAAGCTTAAATAATCCACAAATTTCTTCCACATATATCAAGTGCATATCAGGATGTTTGGTTCCATCTCCACCATAAGGATTAGCTAGCAGTTGTTCTATCATACCCGAAGGAATTTCATAACCAATATTTTCAGTAGGTGCAGTAGGTTGAGGGGTAACTAATGTTGGGGAACATAGTAATAATTCAAAAATTTCCTACGTGTCACCAAGATCAATATAGGAGATGCTAGCAACAAGTGAGAGGGAGTGCATCTTCATACCCTTGAAGTTCGCTAAGCGGAAGCGTTACAAGAACGCGGTTGATGGAGTCGTACTCGCGGCGATTCAAATCGCGGAAGATACGATTCAAGCGCCGAATGGACGGCGCCTCCACGTTCAACACACGTACAGCCCGGGGACGCCTCCTCCTTCTTGATCCAGCAAGGGGAGAGGAGAATTTGACGGAGAGCTCCGGCAGCTCGACGACATGGTGGTGGAGCTTGAGGTTCTCCGGCAGGGCTTCGCCAAGCACTACGGAGGAGGAGGAGGAGTTGGAGGGGGGAAGGGCGGCACCAGGGGAAGGGTTGCAGCTCCCATGCACCTCCCTACTATATATAGGGGTGGAGGGGGCTGGTTTCTTGCCCTCCAAGTCCATTGGGGCGTTGGCAAAGGTGGGAGGAAACAAATCCCATCCTTTCCCTTCCCCACCGATTGTTATCCCCCTTTTTTAGGGATCTTGATCTTATCCCTTCAGGATATGATCTTATTCCTTCTAAGGGGGGATCTTGGTGCGCCTTGACCAGGGGTGTGGGGCCTTACCCCCACTACCCACGTTCATGTGGGTCCCCCATGCAGGTGGGCCCCACTCCGGAACCTTCTAGAACCTTCCCGGTACAATACCAAAAAATCCCGAACATTTTCCGGTGGCCAAAATAAGACTTCCCATATATAAATCTTTACCTCTGGACCATTCTGGAACTCCTCGTGACGTCCGGGATCTCATCTGAGACTCCGAACAACTTTCGGTAACCACATACAATTTCCCATAACAACTCTAGCGTCACAGAACCTTAAGTGTGTAGACCCTACGGGTTCGGGAACCATGCAAACATGACCGAGACACCTCTCCGGCCAATAACCAATAGCGGGATCTAGATACCCATATTGGCTCTCACATGTTCCACGATGATCTCATCGGATGAACCACGATGTCGGGGATTCAATCAATCCCATATACAATTCCCTTTGTCCATCGGTATGTTACTTGCCCGAGATTCGATCGTCGGTATCCCTATACCTTGTTCAATCTCGTTACCGGCAAGTCTCTTTACTCGTTCCGTAACGCATGATCCCATGGCTAACTCCTTAGTCACATTGAGCTCATTATGATTATGCATTACCGAGTGGGCCCAGAGATACCTCTCCGTCATACGGAGTGACAAATCCCAGTCTCGATTCGTGCCAACCCAACAGACACTTTTGGAGATACCTGTTGTGCACCTTTATGGTCACCCAGTTACGTTGTGACATTTGATACACCCAAAGCATTCCTACGGTATCCGGGAGTTGCACAATCTCATGGTCTAAGGAAATGATACTTGACATTAGAAAAGCTCTAGCAAACGAACTACACGATCTTGTGCTATGCTTAGGATTGGGTCTTGTCCATCACATCATTCTCCTAATGATGTGATCCCGTTATCAACGACATCCAATGTCCATGGTCAGGAAACCACAACCATCTATTGATCAACGAGCTAGTCAACTAGAGGCTCACTAGGGACATGCTGTGGTCTATGTATTCACACATGTATTATGGTTTCCGGTTAATACAATTATAGCATGAACAATAGACAATTATCATGAACAAGGAAATATAATAATAACCATTTTATTATTGTCTCTAGGGCATATTTCCAACAGTCTCCCACTTGCACTAGAGTCAATAATCTAGTTACATTGTGATGAATTGAACACCCATAGAGTTCTGGTGCTGATCATGTTTTGCTCGTGGAAGAGGTTTAGTCAACGGATCTGCGACATTCAGATCCGTATGTACTTTACAAATATCTATGTCTCCATCTTCAATATATTCACGAATGGATTTGAAGCGGCGCTTGATGTGCTTGGACTTCCTGTGAAACCTGGGCTCCTTGGCAATGGCAATAGCTCCAGTGTTGTCACAGAAGAGAGTCATCGGGCCCGACGCATTGGGAATCACTCCTAGGTCGGTAATAAACTCCTTCATCCAGACTCCTTCCTGAGCTGCTTTCGAAGCTGCTATGTACTCCGCTTCACATGTAGATCCCGCCATGACACTTTGCTTGCAACTGCACCAGCTGACTACCCCACCATTCAAAATGTACACGTATCTGGTTTGTGACTTGGAGTCATCCAGATCTGTGTCAAAGCTAGCATCGACGTAACCCTTTACGACGAGCTCTTCGGCACCTCCATAAACGAGAAACATATCCTTAGTCCTTTTCAGGTACTTCAGGATATTCTTGACCGCTGTCCAGTGTTCCATTCCGGGATCACTTTGGTACCTCCCTACCAAACTTATGGCAAGGTTCACATCACGTCTGGTACACAGCATGGCATACATAATAGAGCCTATGGCTGAGGCATAGGGGATGACACTCATCTTTTCTCTTTCTTCTGCCGAGGTCGGGCGTTGAGCTGCGCTCAATCTCACACCTTGCAATACAGGCAAGAACCCCTTCTTGGACTGATCCATATTGAACTTCTTCAATATCTTGTCAAGGTATGTGCTTTGTGAAAGACCAATGAGGCGTCTCGATCTATCTCTATAGATCTTGATGCCTAATATGTAAGCAGCTTCTCCAAGGTCCTTCATTGAAAAACACTTATTCAAGTAGGCCTTTATGCTTTCCAAAAGTTCTATATCATTTCCCATCAACAGTATGTCATCCACATATAATATGAGAAATGCTACAGAGCTCCCACTCACTTTCTTGTAAATACAGGCTTCTCCATAAGTCTGTATAAACCCAAATGCTTCGATCATTTCATCAAAGCGAATGTTCCAACTCCGAGATGCTTGCACCAGCCCATAGATGGAGCGCTGGAGCTTGCATACTTTGTCAGCATTCTTAGGATCGACAAAACCTTCTGGCTGCATCATATACAATTCTTCCTTAAGGAAACCATTAAGGAATGCCGTTTTGACATCCATTTGCTAGATCTCATAATCATAGAATGCGGCAATTGCTAACATGATTCGGACGGACTTCAACTTCGCTACGGGTGAGAAGGTCTCATCATAGTCAACCCCTTGAACTTGTCGATAACCCTTAGCGACAAGCCGAGCCTTATAGACGGTCACAATACCATCCGCGTCAGTCTTCTTCTTAAAGATCCACTTATTCTCAATGGCTTGCCGATCATCGGGCAAGTCCGTCAAAGTCCATACTTTGTTTCCATACATGGATCCTATCTCAGATTTCATGGCTTCAAGCCATTTGTTGGAATCCGGGCCCGCCATCGCTTCTTCATAGTTCGAAGGTTCACCGTTGTCTAACAACATGATTTCCAGGACAGGGTTGCCGTACCACTCTGGTGCGGAACGTGTCCTCGTGGACCTACGAAGTTCAGTAGCAACTTGACCCGAAGTTTCATGATCATCATCATTAACTTCCTCTCTAGTCGGTGCAGGCACCACAGAAACATCTTCCTGAGCTACGCTACTCTCCGGTTCAAGTGGGGGTACCTCGTCAAGTTCTACTTTCCTCCCACTTACTTCTTTCGAGAGAAACTCTTTCTCCAGAAAGGATCCATTCTTGGCAACAAATATATTGCCTTCAGATCTGAGGTAGAAGGTATACCCAATAGTTTCCTTAGGGTATCCTATGAAGACGCATTTTTCTGATTTGGGTTCGAGCTTTTCAGGTTGAAGTTTCTTTACATAAGCATCGCATCCCCAAACTTTCAGAAATGACAGCTTAGGTTTCTTCCCAAACCATAATTCATACCGTGTCGTCTCAACAGATTTAGACGGTGCCCTATTTAAAGTGAATGCGACAGTCTCTAAAGCATAACCCCAAAATGATAGCGGTAGATCAGTAAGAGACATCATAGATCACACCATATCCAATAGAGTGCGATTATGATGTTTGGACGCACCATTACGCCGAGGTGTTCCAGGCGGCGTGAGTTGTGAAACAATTCCACATTTCCTTAAGTGCGTGCCAAACTCGTGACTCAAGAATTCTCCTCCATGATCTGATCGTAAGAACTTTATTTTCCTGTCACGTTGATTCTCTACCTCGCTCTGAAATTCCTTGAACTTTTCAAAGGTCTCAGACTTGTGTTTCATTAAGTAGACATACCCATATCTACTCAAGTCATCAGTGAGGGTGAGAACATAACGATAGCCACCGCGAGCCTCAACGCTCATTGGACCGCATACATCAGTATGTATTATTTCCAACAAGTTGGTTGCTCGCTCCATTGTTCCGGAGAACGGAGTCTTGGTCATTTTGCCCATGAGGCATGGTTCGCACGTGTCAAATGATTCATAATCAAGAGACTCCAAAAGTCCATCTGCATGGAGTTTCTTCATGCGTTTGACACCAATGTGACCAAGGCGGCAGTGCCACAAGTATGTGGGACTATCATTATCAACCTTACATCTTTTGGCATTCACACTATGAATATGTGTAACATCACGTTCGAGATTCAATAAAAATAAACCATTGACCAGCGGGGCATGACCATAAAACATATCTCTCATATAAATAGAACAACCATTATTCTCGGATTTAAATGAGTAGCCATCTCACATTAAACGAGATCCAGATACAATGTTCATGCTCAAAGCTGGCATTAAATAACAATTATTGAGGTTTAAAACTAATCCCAAAGGTAAATGTAGAGGTAGCGTGCCGATGGCGATCACATCGACCTTGGAACCATTCCCGACGCGCATCGTCACCTCGTCCTTCGCCAGTCTCCGCTTATTCCGTAGCTCCTGTTTTGAGTTACAAATGTGAGCAACCGCACCGGTATCAAATACCCAGGAGCTACTACGAGCGCTGGTAAGGTACATATCAATAACATGTATATCATATATACCTTTGGCGTTGCCGGCCTTCTTATCCGCTAAGTACTTGGGGCAGTTCCGCTTCCAGTGACCATTTCCCTTGCAATAAAAGCACTCAGTCTCAGGCTTGGGTCCATTCTTTGGCTTCTTCCCGGCAACTGACTTACCGGGCGCGGCAACTCCCTTGCCGTCCTTCTTGAAGTTCTCCTTACCCTTGCCTTTCTTGAAACTAGTGGTCTTATTCACCATCAACACTTGATGTTCCTTTTTGATCTCCACCTCCGCTGATTTCAGCATTGAATATAACTCAGGAATGGACTTCTCCATCCCTTGCATATTGTAGTTCATCACAAAGCTCTTGTAGCTAGGTGGAAGCGACTGGAGGATCCTGTCAATGACCGAGTCATCTGGAAGATTAACTCCCAGCTGAGACAAGCGGTTGTGCAACCCAGACATTTTGAGTATATGCTTGTTGACAGAGTTGTTTTCCTCCATCTTACAATTGTAGAACTTGTCAGAGACTTCATATCTCTTCACCTGGGCATGAGCTTGGAAAACCATTTTCAGCTCTTGGAACATCTCATATGCTCCGTGTTGCTCAAAACTCTTTTGGAGCCCCGGTTCTAAGCTGTAAAGCATGCCGCACTGAACCAGGGAGTAATCACCACTACGCGACTGCCAGGCGTTCATAACATTTTGAGTTGCTGGGAAAATGGGTGCATCACCTAGCGGTGCTTCAAGGACATATGCTTTCTTGGAAGCTATGAGCATGATCCTCAAGTTACGGACCCAGTCCGTATAATTGCTACCATCGTCTTTCAGCTTGGTTTTCTCTAGGAACGCGTTGAAGTTGAGGGCAACATTGGCATGGGCCATTGGATCCTTGAAGATCGATTGTAAAGACAATTTTAGACTAAGTTCATGATAATTAAGTTCATCTGATCAAATTATTTAATGAACTCCCACTCAGATAGACATCCCTCTAGTCATCTAAGTGATACATGATCCGAATCGACTAGGCCGTGTCCGATCATCACGTGAGACGGACTAGTCATCAACGGTGAACATCTCCATGTTGATCGCATCTAATATATGACTCATGTTCGACCTTTCAGTCTCTCGTGTTCCGAGGCCATGTCTGTACATGCTAGGCTTGTCAAGTCAACCTAAGTGTTTCACATGTGTAAATCTGGCTTACACCCGATGTATGCGAATGTTAGAATCTATCACAACCGATCATCACGTGGTGCTTCGAAACAACGAACCTTCGCAACGGTGCACACTTAGGGGGAACACATTTCTTGAAATTTTTAGTGGGGGATCATCTTATTTATGCTACCGTCGTTCTAAGCAAATAAGATGTAAACATGATAAACATCAAATGCAAATCATAAAGTGACATGATATGGCCAATATCATCTTGCGCTTTTGATCTCCATCTTCGAGGCGCGGCATGATCACCATCGTCACCGGCATGACACCATGATCTCCATCATCACGATCTCCATCATCGTGTCTTCATGAAGTTGTCTTGCCAACTATTACTTCTACTACTATGGCTAACGGTTAGCAATAAATTAAAGTAATTACATGGCGTTTTCATTGACACGCAGGTCATACAATAAATTAAGACAACTCCTATGGCTCCTGCTGGTTGTCATACTCATCGACATGCAAGTCATGATTCCTATTACAAGAACATGATCAATCTCATACATCACATATATAACTCATCACATCCTTTTAGCCATATCACATCACATAGCATACCCTGCAAAAACAAGTTAGACGTCCTCTAACTGTTGTTGTAAGTTTTACGTGGCTGCTATGGGTTTCTAGCAAGAATGTTTCTTACCTACGCAAAAGCAACAACGGTGATATGCCAATTGCTATTTACCCTTCATAAGGACCCTCTTCATTGAATCCGATCCGACTAAAGTGGGAGAGACAGACACCCGCTAGCCACCTTATGCAACAAGTGCATGTCAGTCGGTGGAACCTGTCTCACGTAAGCGTAGGTGTAAGGTCGGTCCGGGCCGCTTCATCCCACAATGCCGCCGAATCAAGATAGGACTAGTAACGGTAAGCAAATTGAACAAATCATCGCCCACAACTACTTGTGTTCTACTCGTGCATAGAATCTACGCATAGACTTAGCTCATGATGCCACTGTTGGGGAACGTAGTAATAATTCAAAAATTTCCTACGTGTCACCAAGATCAATCTAGGAGATGCTAGCAACAAGTGAGAGGGAGTGCATCTTCATACCCTTGAAGATCGCTAAGTGGAAGCGTTACAAGAACGCGGTTGATGGAGTTGTACTCGCGGCGATTCAAATCGCGGAAGATCCAATTCAAGCGCCGAACGGATGGCGCCTCCGCGTTCAACACACATACAGCCCGGGGATGTCCCCTCCTTCTTGATCCAGCAAGGGGAGAGGAGAAGTTGAGGGAGAGCTCCGGCAGCACAACGGCGTGGTGGTGGAGCTTGCGGTTCTCCGGCAGGGCTTCGCCAAGCACTACGGAGGAGGAGGAGGAGTTGGAGGGGGGAAGGGCTGCGCCAGGGGAAGGGTTGCAGCTCCCATGCACCTCCCCACTATATATAGGGGTGGAGGGGGCTGTTTTCTTGCCCTCCAAGTCCATTGGGGAGTTGGCAAAGGTGGGAGGAAAGAAATCCCATCCTTTCCCTTCCCCACCGATTGTTATCCCCCTTTTTAGGGATCTTGATCTTATCCCTTCAGGATATGATCTTATTCCTTCTAAGGAAGGATCTTGGTGCGCCTTGAACAGGGGTGTGGGGCCTTGCCCCCACTACCCATGTTCATGTGGGTCCCCCATGCAGGTGGGCCCTACTCCGGAACCTTCTAGAACCTTCCCGGTACAATACCGAAAAATCCCGAACATTTTCCGGTGGCCAAAATAGGACTTCCCATATATAAATCTTTACCTCCGGACCATTGCGGAACTCCTCGTCATGTCTGGGATCTCATCCAAGACTCCGAACAACTTTCGGTAACCACATACAATTTCCCATAACAACTCTAGCGTCACGGAACCTTAAATGTGTAGACCCTACGGGTTCGGGAACCATGCAGACATGACCGAGACACCTCTCCAGCCAATAACCAATAGTGGGATCTGGATACCCATATTGGCTCCCACATGTTCGACGATGATCTCATTGGATGAACCACGATGTCGGGGATTCAATCAATCCCGTATACAATTCCCTTTGTCCATCGGTATGTTACTTGCCTGAGATTCGATCGTCAATATCCCTATACCTTGTTCAATCTCGTTACCGGCATGTCTCTTTACTCGTTCCATAACGCATGATCCTGTGGCTAACTCCTTAGTCACATTGAGCTCATTATGATGATGCATTACCGAGTGGGCCCAGAGATACCTCTCCGTCATACGGAGTGACAAATCCCAGTCTCGATTCGTGCCAACCCAACAGACACTTTCGGAGATACCTGTAGTGCACCTTTATGGTCACCCAGTTACGTTGTGACATTTGATACACCCAAAGCATTCCTATGGTATCCGGGAGTTGCACAATCTCATGGTCTAAGGAAATGATACTTGACATTAGAAAAGCTCTAGCAAATGAACTACACGATCTTGTGCTATGCTTAGGATTGGGTCTTGTCCATCACATCATTCTCCTAATGATGTGATCCCGTTATCAACGGCATCCAATGTCCATGGTCAGGAAACCACAACCATCTATTGATCAATGAGCTAGTCAACTAGAGACTCACTAGGGACATGTTGTGGTCTATGTATTCACACATGTATTACGGTTTCCGGTTAATACAATTATAGCATGAACAATAGACAATTATCATGAACAAGGAAATATAATAATAACAATTTTATTATTGACTCCAGGGCATATTTCGAAAAACTAATTGTGGTTCTGTTCGAGGTGAAGATACCACGAACAAACCCCTCAAAGGATTGTTTTCCATGGTAACAAGTGACAGTAAATTTCAGCACGTAGTAATAATTTTTCCTTACCGATTTCCACTTACCAAGAGCGCTTCATTCCCCGGCCACGGCGCCAGAAAAGAGCCTTGATGACCCACAAGTATATGGGATCAATCGTAGCCCTGTCGATAAGTAAGAGTGTCGAACCCAACGAGGAGCAGAAGGAAATGACGAGTGGTTTTCAGCAAGGTATTCTCTGCAAGCACTGAAATTATAAGTAACGAGTAGTTTGAGAGCAAGATAATTTGTAATGAGCAAGTAACGATAATAGTAAAAAAAGTGCAGCAAGGTAGCCCAATCCTTTTGAGGCAATGTACAGGCCAAAACGGTCTCTTATGATAAGCAAAGCATTCTTGAGGGTACACGGGAATTTCATCTAGTCACTTTCATCATGTTGGTTTGATTTGTGTTCGCTACTTTGATAATTTGATATGTGCATGGACTGGTGCTTAGGTGCTATTCTTACTTGAAAAAACCTCCTACTTATGATTAACCCCCTCACAAGCATCCGCAACTACGAGAAAATTATTAAGAATAAATTCTAACCCTAGCATTAAACTTTTGGATCCAAATCAGTCCCTTACGGAATAGCACATCAACTAGGGTTTAAGCTTCTGTTACTCTCGCAACCCATCATCTAATAACTACTCCACAATGCATTCCCTTAGGCCCAAATATGGTGAAGTGTCATGTAGTCGACGTTCACATGACACCACTAAGGGAATCACAACATACATACCATCAAAATATCGAACACATATAAAATTCACATGATTACTTGCAACAAGATTTCTCCCGTGACCTCAAGAACAAAAGTAACTACTCACAAATGATAATCATGCTCAAGATCAGAGTGGTATTAAATAGCATAATGGATCTGAACATATAATCTTCCACCAAATAAACCATATAGTAATCAACCATAAGATGTAATCAACACTACTAGTCACCCACAAGTACCAATCTATAGTTCTGGTACAAAGATTGAACACAAGAGATGAACTAGGGTTTGAGAGGAGATGGTGCTGTTGAAGATGTTGATGGAGATTGCTCTCCCCAAGATGGGAGAGTTGTTGGTGATGATGATGACGATGATCCCCCTCCGGGAGGGATGTTCCCCCGGCGGAATCGCTCCGCCGGAGGACAAAAGTGCTCCTGCCCAAGTTACGCCTCGTGACAGTAGCGTTTCGTCCTGAAAGTCCTCCCCTTATTTTTTCTAGGTCAAAATGACTTATATACCAGAAGAGGGGCACCGGAGGTGGGCCGAGGAGGGCACAACCCACCAGGGTGCGCCTGGGCTCCCTGGCGCGCCTAGGTGGGTTGTGCCCACCTGGTGGGCCTCCTCTGGTACTTATTGGCTCCAATATTTCTTATATATTCCATAAAAATTCCCCATAAAGTTTCAGCTCATTTGGAGTTGTGCAGAATAAGTAGCCTGACGTAGCTTTTTCACGTCCAGAATTCCAGCTTCCGGTATTCTCCCTCTTTGTGTGTACCTTGCATATTATGAGAGAAAAGGCATTAGAAATACTCCAAAAAGCATTATTATTCATAAAAACAATATAAATAACAGTAGGTAAACACTATGCAAAATGGATGTATCAGTGGGCCGGCGCCCTGAGTCGAGGAGGTGGGCGTCGTTGATGGATGCATCTTTCTTCTTGCCTCATGTAACCAGCACTTCATCGCCTCGTGGCCTTAATGTTTTATTAGTGTATGGCATTTTTATTCCAGTCGTAAATGACATCATTGTTCAACTTCTTGAATAGGCGAAGAGCCAAGCGCAACCTGCACGTGGGAGTTGCGTACGCTCGCGTGCCAGTCTTATGTGTAGGGGAGGGGGGCGTGGTGTCGCAGTTTTGTGGCATTTCTTTTTTATTGCTGTTTGCGTCAAATAGGTGCCACTGTCGGATGCAGATATTACGGTTATTGTGTCGATCGCTTACCAAAACACTTAGGCGCGGTGGATTAACTCGACCTCGTTTCTTGTTTCTTGACATGAATAAAGGAATCAACCAATAAGAGACATGGGCCGTGTATGTTTTTAATGCCTTGAGACTAACTAGCACGACATGCTGCGGTCAGTAAAAATATTAAGTTCTCTCATTTTCCCCTCCGCCTTAGTCGCAGTGCACAATGTAGTAATGACTAGTCTCTTCTTGACCCGCATTTATGTTGATACGGCTTGAATGCCAAGGAGGGAGTGGGTAGCGGTTCCCGAGACGTTGAACGGTCAATGATGCATCCTCAATTAGCATGCAGAGGGAAATAATTGGAGAAGCAGAATGGAGCCAGCATCATGTAATGCAATGCAGTTTGGACTCTCATGTAAAGGCGCCCCACAACTCCAATCCATCTACTCCTAGTCTCTGCGCAACACTGCTCACTCCAATCCAAGACCAAATGACCAGAACCACAAGCACCTATGGAGGCGATGGACGCGAGCGGCAGTCGGCTATGCCAGAACATCCAAGACGCCGGCCTACGGCCCCACACCACACAGCGTTTCCAGACGGTGCTAGTGACCGCTGGCGTAATATCCCTCGCCGACGCCGGCTTCGCCTCTTGCATGGACGACATGATGGTCCGCTCCATCCGCAAGTTCACCGCCATCAAGAAGCGCACGGACGACCTTGCCGTACTGCTCCAGCCCGCGCACCCAGGCTCATCATTACCTGCCACCCTCATCGGCCTCCATGGTGACGAACTCTTTCAAGCCCTGGTGGCCCTGCAGCTGTCGGAGGTCGCGACGAAGAATGTGCACCTCGAG